>CM065714.1:21616848-21649348 GCA_033310375.1 Conus canariensis | reverse complement strand
ATGCAAGCATGTGCAGATGTGTGAGTATGCACATGCGTGCGCACGCACACACACACAGATGGCCGATCATACTGTCGACATCCGGAAACACAACACACACACACACCACACACACACACACACAGATGGCCGATCATATTGTCGACGTCTGGAAACACACGCACACACACACACACATACACACACACGCGCGCGCGCGCGAACGCACGCGCACACACACACACACACACACACACACACACACACACACACATACACACGCAGATGACCATTGACCTGAAGATTGACAATCACATGTCCAGCATCCGCTGTGGAGGTCAGGCCGAAGGTCAGGGAGGGTCTGGTGAAATTGGGAGGGTTGTCGTTGACGTCACTGACCGTGACGTGTACCGTGGTCAGTACCGGCGGGAACTGTGGGCAGACAAACAGATTCGAGGGACTTAGGATTTTTTTTTTTTTTTTGCCTTCCCATTTCTTATCTCCTGCATTTCGCTACATACCGAGGGAGTCCGCTGGATTGTGACTCTCTCCCGTATCGGTGAGAATACCACGGAATTGGTATGTCTCTATTTGAGACTGCACAGACTAACACAACCTATGTCTCTATTGGAGACTTCGGACGGACTAACACAACCTATGTCTCTATTAGAGGCCAGGGGAAGAATAACACAACCTACGTCTCAAGTAGAGATTAAGGACAGAATAACACAACCTCTATATTAGAGATTAAGGACAGACTAACACAACCTGTCTCTATTACAGACTAAGGACAGACTAACACAACCTATGTCTCTATGCGAGATTAAGAACAGATTAACACAACCTATGTTTCTATGAGAGACAAAGGACAGACTAACACAATCTATGTTAGGGATTAAGGACAGACTATTAGAGATTAAGGCAGACTATTAGAGATTAAGGACAGACTAACACAACCTACGTCTCTATGAGACACAGGACAGACCAACACAACCTATGTCTCTATGAGAGACTGAAGACAGACTAACACAATCAGGCCAGGCTTACTGACGGGTCTCATTTAGGGGACGAAAATCGACACCAGACAGGCGTAACAACTGGTTCTGCTCACAAGACAGGAGACAGTGGTTCCAATGAGTGTTCATAATGGGTTTTAATATTTACTCTTTATCAACCTCTTCTTCATTTCAGCTGCCATCCCAGTACCCACCCCCATCCCCTCCCGCCTTCCTCCCTGCTTTTTCCGACTCGGGACAAAAAGATACCTTCATTAAGTTACTGTCTAATGGCAAAGGAATTATTTGCCTGCACTTGTCCTTCCAAACACCTGTTTGTTCAATATTACATACACATATAATCATATACATTTCTAAAGAACTGCAGCAACGCCAATAAAGAAAAACGAATCTTCTCCCTCACCATCACTACTGCTGCAACTGTTGGTGCTATTTTCTACTACTACTACTACTACCACCACTGCTGTTGCTCTTGTTGCTTCTCCGCTGCTATTGTTGCTGTGTGCGCTGCTGTTACCAGTACTACTGCTGTTTGTAACACCAGTCTTACCACTTCTACCGCTACTACTTCTACTCCCACTGTATGCAACATACTGAATTCGAATGTCATATGGGTGGCTAGTTAACCTGTTCGTTGCTGATAATAACACTATTTTTACACACACACACACACACACACACACACACACGCCAATAGCAGACCGTCCAAATTCAGGCCATTCCCTCCATTTCCATCTCCCCGACTCCCATTGTTGAGGATACCTACATTGTGCATGTCACAGGCCCCGGCGCTCAGTGTGCAGTCAGTGGCCGTGACGGTGAGAGAGAAGCTGGCCTGCTCAGCGTTCTCACGGTCCAGTGCCTTGGTCAGCTGCAGGTCCGCCGGGCGGTCAGTGGGGGAGCTGATGTTGAAGTGGTCCATCAAACTTCCGTCTGCAACACAGCCGCCGCAGAACTGAGCGACTCGGATCGGGTTAAATGACCGGTGGTGTGGTGTGTTTTCATTGTGACCGAGCACGTAATAAGTCCACGCATTGAGTGTCGTTATACAGAAGCGCGCGCGCACACACACACACACACACACACACACACACACACACATAACACATAATACAAATATATATATATATATATATATATATATACGTAGTTACAGACACACACACATACACATATACACACCACACACACATGTAACCACACACACACATACAGCATAATCTCTGGGTGAAGCTGTGTTTGGTGGGGGAGGGGAGGGGTGAGGGCGTAGTGAGGACGTGGGGGTGGTGCACTAAGAAGTCACGGGAAGAAATGAATCAACCAAGCAATCCTTCACGCAGGAAGGTAAAAATGTATTCCAGAATACACTGAATACAGCAGATGATTGAACAGTCGACTCGGCAAACTTCCAATCAAATAATCTGTTAAAGTATAATACCTCGTAGCACAGAATATATCCTTCAATTTTCTGAACACTAATTACAATATATTGGCGAGTAACACCTGACACCGCAAACACTTCAGTCAAATAACTAACTATGATATTTCACCGATTATCTTATGGCCAGTCCTTCAACAAAGCAGCTGCATTCTGTTACCCAGGAGCGCAGAACACGTCCAGTTTTCATTCAAACAACAGCGATAATCTGTTACTGAGTAGCTCAGAATATAGTCAGTTCTTCAATCAAACAGACAGCTATAATCTACCACTGAGTAGCATAGAACACGGCCAGTGCCTCAGTCAAACAGCCGTCGACAATCTATTATTGATTACCACAGAATACAACCAATTCTATAATCAAATAACTAGTAACGCTTTGTCACCAATCTGCGAAGAATACAATCATTCCTATAGTCAAGTAACCAGTTACAGTCTACTACCTACTAGCACAGAGCACGATGAGTTCACTAATCAAACGACCAGCAACATGTATTACTGACCAGCACAGGACAGGTAGCTCTTCAAACAGAAATATGAACAGCCAATAAACAGACCAGACCACAGAACAACAATTACCCAGGGTGTAGCAAGTCCTCTTGAAGTCGTCCAGATCCTTGGCGTACACCTGTCCCACGCTGATCCCCTCCTGGCCCTCCGGTACTGTGAAGTGGTACTGGGTCACGTTGAACTGGGGCCCGTTGTCGTTGCCGTCGTCCACATGAATGCTGATTTTGAGCGGCTTGGAGTGCCGGATGTTGGGTACCCCCTTGTCTTGCGCTACGACCCCAATCTGGAGACATGAGGGGGTGGGGATTGGGGGATGAAATGAAAGAGAGAGAGAGAGAGAGAGAGAGAGAGAGAGAGAGAGAGAGAGAGACTGACTGATTGATCTTTAAGACGCAAGACCAAAGCCTTGTCTTACAATCTGTCCTTGTCATGCATACAGAGAGAGAGAGAGGGGGGGGGGGGGGAGAGAGAGAGAGAGAGAGAGGAGAGAGAGAGAGAGAGAGAGAGAGAGAGAGAGAAAAGAGAGATTTTATACGATTTTCTATGTTTGCTTACAGTTTCAACCATTGCGCTGACTTCCGTTTGTAAGTCGTTTCTTTTTGTTGTCTTTCGTGTCCTTCACTGGCCCCGGTGGCTCTGCTTATTCATGCTGATTCCCATAAACAGCCACAACCAGGTTGTCCTGTCGCTGCCTCATCATAAGCAGTCCACAGGAGCACTGAATATCGTCATGAAGGATAGCACCTGAGAAGACTTGCCCCAGCTGCTGAATCATGTTGATGGTTTTTCAGTGGTGCGTGTTCTGATCCAGCATAATCTGGACACCACCTGCTACACCCTTTCTGAAGACAATCATTGCCAAACTGCGAGGCCATCGCAATTGAACGTTTCCCCCCGGACGGCGCCACCACGTCCGTGCAACGACAGGAGTGATTAACTCTGTCAAAAGCAACTAGGAAGTCTATGAAAGCAACGAAAATATTTGGGAAAAATTTTCCATCATTGCATTAAAGTGAAAATGTGCTCCATTGCTGACCATCTGTGACGATCGGATTATGTTTGACTCAGTAGTGAACCCAAAGTTTTTAGTATGTGCACATACTCTACTGGAAATACTGAAGTCGCTGATGTTGACTATGTGGTCCTATCGTATTTGAACGCTTACAACACTCCACTCTGGGTGGAGCCGGCCAGGACCGACATCCCACCACCAGATACCTCTGACGGTAATCAATACCCATGACACAGTAGCTGCCCACTGAACGAAGACAGCTGGTCAACCTTGTTTTACCAGGATCAGAGCCATAAAAATGGATTTTGATTTCCAAAATGAAAACTGTCTAATATTTCTGATGCAAGCAAACCCTATATCGTTACCTCAAGTAAAGCATAATTTTACATCAAACACAACGTAAGGTTTTGTTGTTTTTTTTTAACCATAAATACTAGCATCGTATTTTTGTTTTAAACAGAACATTGACCGACTTTGTATTAAAGACAGGAACAGAGCCCGGGGATATTTGCTTAGTCTGTTAATTCTGTACCTAGAGTACAGCTTGCGACTTTACTAGAATACAACCTGCTGGTTTTTTTCCTTCTGTAGAACACAGTCTGACGATTTTCATCATAGATTGCAAACTACTGATTTTGTCTTAAAACGCATTGTGACAATTTCCATTTAGAAAACAGTCTGATGATTTTTATCCAGGACAGAGCCTGATGAATTTACACGAAACACAATCAGATGATTTTTATTTAGAACACAACCTCATTATCCTAAGAGTCTGCTGGGTTTTCCTTGAACATAGCTTAAGGATATTTGTTTCACCTGGACACACTCCTATAATCTTTACCTTATTCATAGTGTAGATTACATTTACCTTGAACACAGCCTGTAATTTTAACGGGAAGACATATTGAGTACTGCTCTGTAAACACATAAACAAACCCAGCCATTTTGTATCATACGCCTGAATACTAAAGCTATCAAATGTCTGTCAGTAATAAACGCACAGATTTTGCATGGTTAGTAAGACTCGGAAGAAAACGAAAAGGGCAGTGGGAAAAAATTGAAGGATGAAGGCCCCATTTAAAAAAAAAGAAAAAAAAGAAAAAAAAAGAAAAAAAAAAGAAAAACGCCATAAATGTGGGAAAAAATGGAAGTTGGTGGACCCACATAAAATTGCTGTTTGTATTGTATTGATTACATGAAAGAGAGCCTGTAGTTCTCTGTTGAAGGGTTGAGCCGAGGTGAGTAGTCCAGTGTCGGGGTTGAGGCTGAAGTAAGGGAGGTCAGCGGGGTTGGAGGTGGTGTTGTCCAAGAAGTACTGGACTCGGCCATTGGTCTCCTTGTTGCGGTCTGCGTCTCTGGCCAAGAAAGTCACGATGGACGTGCCTATCGCTGAGCACTGACACACAAACACACACACACGCGTACGCGCGCGATCACGCATGCACATACACGAACACACACACACGAACACACGTTCGCACGCACACACATACACACGCACGCACAGGCACGCACGCACCACACACACACACACACACACACACACACACACACACACACACACACACAATTTCATAGTTAGGCCGTTGAAACAAAACAAAGTATTCATTTGAAAAGTATCTCAACAAACATGGCATTTAGTCAACTTCGGTACAACAGGCCTATGTTTGTAACAAAGCCATGTAACTGTCAGTTTCTGCGTCATGTTACCTGAATAAATCAGATCACAGCCGAAACTAAAAAAAATCACCAATACAAACTTCTTGTACAAGGACACGACACACATACTGACATACATACTCCGACCCATCTCATCCCTCATACCTCCGGTATAGGCGGAATATCGCGTAGCTGCTTTCAAACTGAGGGTCATTCAGGTTCTGGTCGAGCACCTCCACAGTGAGATTGGTCGAGGCGTTGAGCGGAGGCTGACCCCCGTCCACCACAGTCACGGTGTAGTTGTACACCCCAGCCTCTCCCCGGATGCTGGCGTTGACCAAGATCTCCCCCGTTACTGGGTTCATCCGGAAATAGTCCACCCCGTCCTGGGAGGTGAGGTAGAAGGACAAATGGCTGTTGCGGCCCTCGTCCTGGTCAGAAGCTCGCACGAGCCCTGGCTGCACGTTGAGCACTTTGTCTCCGGCCGTCTTGGTCTCGTCGATCTGCGCGATGTAGCCGAGCTCCGCTGAGGGCAGGTTGCTGAACACGGGAGCGTTGTCGTTGACGTCGGTGACCATGATGGTGATGGGCTGGATGGTGCGTCGTTTGACGTCTGTGATGGGGTTGTCCAGAGCGGCGATGCCAAAAGAGTAGGAAGACTGTGTTTCTCTGTCGAGGGGCTTTTGAACAAATATCGCTCCCTGGACAGAAAAGCAGCATGAAATTAAGCAGCACGAGCAACGACAGCAGCGTACATCAGTAGCAGCGTCAAGAACCTACACAAAGACCGTAACAACAAGGATTGTTTAATTGTTACTAACAAGACTTAATTAAAAATCTGATGACTTATGCCACTGCTTTCCTTTGTTTAACTTGAATTCAGCTAGAACAGCCATATGCATTTTCAGTAAAAGAAAATTACAAATGTGTATGGAAATCACTTGACAGACGACAAGCATGTCTTCCACAGGTTTTCTTTTATCAACATTTAAAATACTATATCAGCAATTACCAAGCCATTAATTTGAAGGCAATTTCAAATCACTCACTATCGACACGTTAAATGTATCGCTAAAAATCGAATTCTGTCTGCAACGAATTCTATTACCAAACGAATTCTTCGTCTTTAATTTGCCTGCAGCTTTTAAGTATCTTCATTGACTACCTGACGTATCTCATCTACCCGAAAGACAATCACCCTCAGTTTACTTGTCATGTTTCACCCACCGTTGTCTTATTGATAACAAAATCGTAGACGTTGTCAGCAAAGTCAAAGGTGACATTGGCGTTAGCGCCCTCATCCTTGTCTGTGGCATTGATGATGACGACCAGCGCGCCTTCCGGGGCGTCCTCAGAGACGAAGAAGCTGTAGGAGGTGTTCTGAAACTGCGGGTCGTTGTCGTTGGCATCCAGAACGGTCACTGGGATGGTGAGGTTCGAGGACAACGGGGGAGAACCATCGTCTATGGCTATCACAGTGAAGTTCAGCGTGGGCGTCCTTTCCCGGTCTATCTGACGCTGCAGTGACAATTTCCCTGTCACATACGCAACGTGACTGTGAAACCCAATGCAGACAGAAAGAATACAAATAGTGAACACACTGCTCTCGATAGGTTTCCCTTCCCCTGATGCCTAGTCTGCATGGAAGGGGGCTGCTTATCTTTAAACTGTCCTTTATTCCATTATCCCACTATTTAAACCGGACAACTGCCTTCAAAGCCGTCTCAATATGTCCATAGTTTCACACTGCCAGTATTGAACAGGCCAAAATACAAACAAACATACAAAAGATACAATAATAATAATAATAATAATAATAATGAATACTTATATAGCGCCTATTCTCGGCTAGAGACCAAGCTCTAAGCGCTTTACAATCAACACTCGCTTACACAACGGGCTGCCTACCTGGGTAGTGCCGACTGAAGAGCTGCCAGCTGGCGCTTCATTCAGTCGTTTCCCGTGTCATCCAGTCAATATCGTTCAATATCGTTCACTCAGTTTCTTTACTTCCTTCATTCTTTCCATTTCTTACGCAGGGTGCATGCTGTGTGTAACGTGTCATCCATACCAACGGCCAAACTGGCCTACTCTTCCGAAAGTTGGTGATGGGATTTTACGTGTGTGCAAGATATTATGCGTGCGTTCACACACGGAACCTCGGTTTATAGTCTCATTCGAAGGACTGTATGGGAAATGGAGTCAGAACTAATGTTAACTCCGAGGGAAAAATCCCCCTGTACCGAAACGCCCCGGCAGAGATTCGAACCCGCAACCCCAGGATCACCAAGATTACGAGTCAGGCGCTCTACCAACCGAGCTCTACCAATCAACACTCATTTAATAATAAATACTAAACAGACGAGTACATCAACAAAATGCCTTCTTAATCTTCAAGCATAACCGAAAAATGTTATCAGAAATCACGATGAGTCCAAATTCCCAGTAATAGAACATCCCTCTTGTTATCACGGGCATCATGTTAGGTTCACATTTCCCGCAATTTGAAAGGTTTTCGTCATACATTACAGATTGCCCATATTCCCGGTGATGTAACAGTTAGATCTGCTGTATTAGATGTTATAATAGGTCCACAGTCGCAGCAATCTAAAATGCCTGCTGTCATTAGATATCGTAATATATCTGTACTTCATGGAATCTTAAAAGCCTGTTATCATCAGACATCACTACAGCTCCACATTCCATGTGATTAAGGACTATTGTGATAGAAGGCATCACCATAGGTTAACATGCTCAATAATGTAATGGGCTTGTTGTCATTTGACGTTATAACTTACATTCCAAGTAATTTAGCCGCCCTATTGTCATCAAAGTGGGCAACATTCCCGGTAACTGTTCAGGCCTGTTGTCATCATAGACGTCATAATACGTCCATACCACCAGTACTTTAACAGGCTCGTTGTCATTAAAGACATCACAACAGGTCCGCTTTCTCAGATTAACTGGCCTATTGTAGTCAAAGACATCATCGTAGCCCTACATTCCGAACAATTCAACAGGTATATTTTCATACCAGAAAATAGTACCGCAGGTCAACATTCCTAGTGAATTCAACAGTCCTATGGTCGTCAAGCACATTACATGATCCAATATCACCCTATCGTAATGAGACATCTTAATGCATTTGTATTCCCAGTAATCTTTTGCAGTTTTGTCTTCTTAAGCATCACATTACGTCCATAGTTCCTAGGAATTGACCGGCCTATAATCAGATATCATAAAAGGTCCACATTTCTAGGAATTTAACAGGCCTATTGTCATAAAAATGTTCCAATAAGTCTAAATTCCAGTTAATTCAATATGCCTGTTGAAATCAAAGGAATCATAACTGGACAACGTTCCTCGTAATTCAATGAACCTATTGTAATCAGAAATCACAACAGGTCCATATACAGTAATTTAACTGGCCTTTTGTCATCAAAGACCATAAAATTAGGTCTACCTTCCAAATCACAATGACTGGAAACGCTGATCGGGAACAATTATAACTGGTCTGCATTCTATATTTCTATTAATTGATAGACCCATAGTTAACAAAGTCATCAAGAAAGGTCCATGTTTTAATATTCTAGCAAATGAAAGCAAGTCTACTGTCGACATAGATATCTTAATGTGTCTATATTCTATACTCCCAGAAGTTACACACTGCTCCTAACATGAGTCTTCCTTGTGTGTTAGGTATTAACCAACCTCGGTGTTTGTATGTCGATAGTGCTTTCCATTTTCTTTAAGATAAACTTGATAAGCTGGATATTGGAGCACAAAGATGTTAGAAAATCCTTATGTCCCAACAAAATTAACAAACACTCATAGCACTCCTTCTTTCCCATCCCCGCTTCTCTGCCTCCACTGTGATTGAAAGATGCCTGAAGATGTTTCAGTTGATGTTGATCTGTAATTTTACCTTCATTGTCAATTTGCTGAACAAGTAATTACTCTAAACTTTTTTGTATGACCACAATGACAATGGTAGGGAGTGACAGAAAAGACGACGATGATAACGTCCACGAGGACGACAGCAAGGGAGACTGACCTTCAGAGGAGATGTTGAAATAGGCCTCTGCAGCTTCGGACAGGATGGAGAAAGTCACCTTCTGGTCTCTGTCCGCATCTGTGGCCGTAAAGGAGGCGACTTCAGTACCCACTGCTAAAGCTTCCGACACACGTAGCGACTCGCTCCCGCTAATCACCGGATAGTTGTCGTTTACGTCAGAAAGCGTGACGGTCAGTGTGGCTGAAATAATACAAAAGACCAAAAGAAAACACAGGTTCACACACACACACACAACAGAATTATAAATGAGAGAGGTTTTTTTTTCTTCTTATTCTGTGTGTGTGTGTGTGTGTGTGTGTGTGTGTGTGTGTGTGTGTGTGTGTGTGTGTGTGTGTGTGTGTCGGTGTGTGTGTGCGCTGTCCATCTGTTTGTATGTACGTACGTGTATGTCTACACTCACTCGCCTTCAAACATAACTCTCTCCATTGTGTTCTGTATTCCTCAATGCGAAAACACATCCTGAATATTCTTACTAGTGTAAAATGAGCAAACTCGTTGTATTTCAACAGATTCGACTTTGATATTCGACGGAAACAAGCTGTCTCTGAAAGGAGATGCATATGGTGCAGTTTTGAATACAGGGTCCCTAAACACCAATACTGCCGAAAGTAGCAGTTGTCCTGTTGGAAGAAATGCTTTCTTACCCAAGGCTGTCTGTGGTAGGTTTTTGGTTCCTTTAGTGTCGTTGACCAGAATCTTCAGCACCACCACTTCAGCGAATTCTCTGTCCAGTTCTGAGGCGACTGTGACGACCCCCCTAGAGGCGTTCACACTGAACCATGTCTGAAATATAAGTACACATTAACTGACTGAGAATTCTGAGTCACTCGAGTGATATTTTGTGGGGCTACGTCTTTACAAACAGTGTGCGTTTGTCTTGGGATACATTAATTAAACATTTACCTATCACTGATTTTATGTCGATGTTGTTATTGTTTCTGCGACATCTTTTGCTGGAAAGCAGAATTGCGACAAGGTTCAATTCAACATACACACAGATGGAATGTTAAAGAGCGAACATTATTTAAATAAAGATGAAATCTATAAACGGACACCGTAAAACGACGACGAATGAATGAAAAATACACAGAAGAATAACGTTGTTTCATATCCTAGGGGATTTTATACGAAAGACAACTTCTACAAATGTTTAGATTATATGACATTAAACAAAAAAGGAAGCAAGTAAGTGGACGATACAGAATCAAATAAAAAAAAAATCAGTACAGAAACAACAAATGCTAGAAATCACAAGATGTCACAGGATCATATAGAAAAAAAAGGAACAAAGTACAAAAAACTCACAGAGATCCAGCTCAGGTTAGTGACTGGAACATCCCTGTCCGTGGTCGCCTGGGATTCCTCCAGCACCCAGCTGTACACAAGAACTGAATCCACATCCGGATCCGTAGCATTCATGACCTCCACCACGTGGCCCACCTCCACGTTTTCCGGCAAGCGTATCGACTTTCGGTCCTCAATAAAGACAGGCACCTCATCATTGATGTCCTGCAGGGACACGGACAGAGTGGCAGTGGCAGATCGAGGAGGGTCCCCCCGATCAAGAGCCAGCAGTATCAAGCTGTAGCTGTCGTCGCTCTCTCTGTCCAGCATGGCTCCTGGGCCCACCGTCACAAGCCCCGAGGTGCTGTTCACGCGAAACTTGTCAGAGCCCCGTCCCGAATCCAGCACGTAGAAGACATCGTTGTTGGGGGACGTGCCGTCGCTGTCGTGTGCGGAAACGATGTCCACGTGCTTGCCTGTTTTAGGAAAATGGAGCACTGATAACGGTGATTTTTGTTTCGCTTGTCCTTCTTTTTGCAACCGTCAAGAAAGAAAGATGTGTGAAAGACTTAGAAGTGATTGCGAATACATTTTTTGTATGTTCTTATTGCAGTTTATTTATTGATCAAGTACACAGGCCTGTAAAGTAAAATAATTCTAATAAAGAAGCCGTTGTTGTTTGTGCAGGTGTTTATCTTTTGTTTCTCTTCATGACCAGTCCATACCTTTTTTGCTACAAACACAGACACCAGTTTCCCATCGCCCATCCCAATTATCAGCCACCCACAGTACTGAGGAACAGCGACGCTCAAAAACGCTCCCTTTCCATTCCTCGAAAGAACACTCCTCTCAGTTAGAATGCGCATTTTTCACAGTTAATGTCATCGTTCAAAATGCTCTGTCTGGTGCAGGAATGTGTGCTGAATAAAAAAAGAAGGTAAAATAGAGCCTGCTGTCTAGTCTAAGAAGAGAATGGAACGTCGTAACATCATCTTAGGCATCCTCATAGATAATAATAAAAAGAAAGTCTTTGACTCCTTGGCACTTCACACCTTGCTGTTCTGGTGACCTCTGTCTGTTTTTCCTCCTCACACCCATGTGCTGTGATTTAGTTCGATTCAGAATCGTCAGTTCTGGTGACCTCTGTCTGTTTTTCCTCCTCACACTCATGTGCTGTGATTTAGTTCGATTCAAAATCGTCAGTTCTGGTATGTTCACGGTAACTGTGGCGGGGAGGACGTCAGGGCTCTCAATAGGGGACGTCACTCACGCTGGCTTCGTGAATAAAGCGATTATTACTGTCGTCAATACGTACGTTGGACGAGAACCGGCACCACTGAACACTAAAAGTGACTCGGCAGCATTGTAGCGTCTCCTTTAGAGGGTTGGCAATAGGCTACTTGGTGCAATTTGTTGGTACCGGGGTTACGACGGGACGAAAAACCTGGGTATGGCTGGGGTACAGGGTGGCCGAAATGAGCGCCTTAAAAGTAATACGACTGGGAAGGCACGGTTAAAAGAATGACAAGAAAGACCTTAAAGGAAGTAATGACAGAAAGAAATACCTTCTTCGGCGTTTTCATATATGTCTGCAATATATAACTCCTGGGTGAAGACTGGATCGACATCATTCACGTCCTGAAAGGCAATGGAATTTCATGAGCCCATATAAATATCTTTCTTGGATGCTTTCCAAAACTTCACTATAAATAAAAGAAGAGAGAGAGAGAGAGAGAGAGAGAGAGAGAGAGAGAGAGAGAGAGAGAGAGAGGGAGTCAATATAGCTCCTTGTGGTTAGCAAAACTATAGACAACCTCATGTGTATCACACTCATGTACACAGAAACACAATGACACACGCAGTCATACAACCACTACTGCCACTCCCATACCTCCCCCCAACCAAAACAGCAATTAACATCAACATCAGCACGCACATACAGACACACACATATACACAGACAGACAGACAGACAGACAGACAGACAGACAGACAGACAGACACACACACACACACCACACACACACACACACACCTCCACCTGGATGGTGACGGTGGCAGTACCAGTCAGCCTCACTGTGCCTTGGTCCCGAGCCACCACCACCAACTCCACCATCGTCGTCTGCTCGAAGTCCAGCCGGGAGTTCAGGGTCAGCTGTCCACTCACTTGGTCCAGCGTGAAGTTGAGGCAGTCGACAGGGTGGCAGAAGTGTAGATGGTAGGTCACATTGCTGTTAGGGGTGCCAGCCAGATCCCCGTCTTGTGCCTTAACGCAGAATCACGCACACAGTTCATGAATTTCACCTGGATGCTTGCATGCTGGATGAAACACACCGAGGACCAATTCACGCAGACGTGGTCTTTTTCGTCTGTTGTGTTCACATTCCATCCGGATCAATGTGACTTTAATTAGTAAATTCCTGATAAGCTAAAATGAGTAAATTCTTGATAAGCTATGTAAAAGCAATCTAAACACAGAATATTTTGTGATACAATTTTTCTATTTCAGCGAATGCCACCCAGCTGAACTGAACTGTCTTTGAAAGGGTGGTTTTCTTCTGGGATTTGAATTGGGGCTTATCGAAAGCGCAATTAGAAAACTCCCCTTGGTGGCGCGCGCGCGCGCGCGCGCGCGCGCGGTGTGTGTGTGTGTGTGTGTGTGTGTGTGTGTGTGTGTGTGTGTGTGTGTGTGTTTACGGTAGTGTCTACAGCATGTTAATACTGGTAGAGCTCTGAGTTCAAGTCGGACGTGGAGAGGTCGAAACCTGCTGCTGCCTTACACAGTTATTGTCATTTTTGCTGACTGTTAACATTTTGTCGTTCCCGCGGTATCAGTACAGTGTTAGACAGGTTCTTACCGTTCCCGATGACACCCTCCCCTCCTCTCTGATATTACTCCTGATATCGCTTTCCGTGTCTGCCATAGCCTTATTATGTGAGGATGACTTGTACCTCAAACTTAATAATAATAATAATGATTTCTTATATAGCGCTTAATCAAACGAATTTCTCTAAGCGCTTTACAAAGTCATACTACATTCACCCTTCTCATATACAATAATACACCTTACACCCAACTACAAATACTATGACTCTAGCAAAATGAATATTTGGAATAAAAATGTCTGACAAGCTACTTTTAACCCTGTGTGTCCTTCTGTCTTCAATGTGCAGCGAAAACCCTCTCAAACTTGCATATCTGATTAAGCAGCTTTTGGCTTTTTCATAATTTAACCAGAGGAGTACACGTGGATAAATATTATATCACCCATATTCTCAACATGGTTTGCAGATTCATCCATGTTGGTGCTTTGATCCGTAAAATGATTTGTAAAAAGAAATTTAGTTTAAAACCGCCAGTTAACACGAACAAATTACAAGGTAAATCACGATTAGTTCTGACCTCTTAGTCTCTTTTCTTCGGGCAAGATAAACAACACATAATGGGCGACGCCCAACTTATACCGAATTTGAAATAAGTGATTGCTCGTTCTTCTTTTTCGTTGTCCTGAATGTTGTTTATCTGGCCTGAAAAAGATCTAAGAGGTCGAAATGCGTCGTGTTTTATCTTGTTGTTGGTTTGTCCATGTTAACTGGCGGATTTACTTTAGATTTCTTTCAAAAATTGTTTTCATTTCCGCCAGCAGTCACCTCACTTTGAAACTAACAGTAAAGTGATTTCAAAGTCGCGAATTCAGGACCTTTGAAAATATTTTCACCCTCGCTTGATTACAAGGTTTCGATCTGTCTTCTTGTATGGGGTTTTGATGGACTAGGTTGAGTGTCATGCTGTGCTTGGCTGATTCGAGTTTGGCTGAATAAGAGTTGCTTGATGTATGTAAAGCAGAGTGTTAACCTTGCGCGCATGTGTACGAACATGCATGCATGTATAAAGTGTAAGCCATATACACATGCACGCAAACAAACCACACACACACACACACACACACACACACACACACACACACACACACACACACACACACACTGATGTACACCTGCATCCAGCGCGCGAAGTACCACAGACCGACCTACCTGAAGAACAACCGGGGACTCAGAAGCACCGTGTTCTCCTCAACTTTGCTGCTGTAGTTGCTCTGAAAGCGCGGCGTCTCGTCGTTGTCGTCAATGATGCTGATGGTGAGCGGGGAGCCCGTGCGACGACCTCCACCATCCGTGGCCACTACAGTCATCAGGTAAGTGTCTCTAGTCTCTCGGTCCAGCCTGTCGTCTGCGGTTTGTATCTCTCCGGAGACTGGGTTGATGGAAAACCTGGCGTGAGACGAACGTGTAAGCTTAGGAAATTTGCCACGACAGAAACGCTTTGGTATTGGAAGTGCGACACGAGATAAACACTATATGCAATCTGCCGGGATATAAACACATAGAACCGGAAAACTGACGGGACATACGAATAAACACTGAAAATATGATGTTTGACAAACACGTAAATATTGAAAACTAGGCATCAGACTAGGATAACTGCCGGAAATAGGACGTGACGTAAACAGTGTCTGAAAATCGGACGTGAGACGATACGTAAGTACCAGAAATCTGATGACAGAAAACTGCGTAGGCCTAAGTGTTGGAAACTTGACAGTTGAAACTGCATAAGTATTAGAAATCTGACGGAAATCCGACGTTTTGAAAATCGGGCCTAAAGCACACATGTATTATGAGAAAAACTTGAATTCTGTAAACTTGGCAGGTGCATACACGCATTTAACTCTTGGCATGAGCCATACATTTTGACAACTGGGTGACACACACTTATATCCAAAACCTGGCCTGAACGATACATTCTGAAAAGCAGGCTAAAAGCAAACACACACATAATAGAGAAAAAAGCACGAAAGACACTCGTGAATTGTAAACCTGCCTTGAGACATAGCTTTGCTCATCAGGCTGAGGCATACCCTATGAAAAATCTGACGTGAAAATAGAAAATTTTGGAACAGCATACATGCATCGAAAATCCCGGCGTGAGACGCACACATACCAAAAACACAGCGTGAGACTCATGAGTTCCAAAATCATGGTATATGACTGAGAATGCTCAAACCTGGTAAGAGACACACACAAACTAGGAACCTAGCGTGTGACAAAGATGTATCGTAAACCTGATCTGAACCTCAAGCAAACTGACCTAAGACAAAAAGTGTTCAAAACCTGGCTTATGACAGACATCTAACAAAAACCTGGTGTTTGGCAAACTTTTATTAAAATTTGGTGTAAAAGAAACACTATTAAAGCCTTGGAGTACGGTAAACACGTTTTGATTAGGCATACAGCATGACACGTTCACGACTCGGAAACCTACAGTGAGACACTTATTTGTGCCTCCCCGACTTCTTTGACAGTTTATCGCCACCAAACAGATTTTTTTAAATATAACCTCAAACGTGAGTAAAAGCCACAAACATCTCCGTTTCTATTTCCAGGTATATTTTGACTAACCTATCTATTTTCACCGATGAACAAGAGTGTAAAACCACCCAGCAGCACACACGCACACACACACACACACACACACACACACACTGCAGCACATTAAGGTCTACAGACATCAGTGAAGAAACTACTTCGGCATAGCTATGTCACGAGATCAAATGGCCTTGTTAAAACAATCCTCCAGGGGAATGTTGAAGGAGGGGGACAGACCGAAAGACAAATGGAAAAAAATAAGAAAAAAAAAACCGCAGGACAGACAATCTTGCATGGAGGACAGGGAAACTACTTGAAGAGATCCAAGCCTTGGCGCACAACCGACTGAACCCAAGTAACTAGGTAGAATGTTCTTCCGTTTGGTGTTCCAATGACTTCCCACGGAGACATTAATCCACAACAAAAACCACATTATCATTTATTCACATACGGTTAAACAGACATATACATGCAGCACATGCGCATTAACGCGCGCTCAACCCATTTTCTCTCTCCCTCCCCTTTTCTCTTTTTTTGGACGTCATTTAAAATTCAGATCATTCTTCTACGTGTACGTCGATAAACAATGGAATCTGAAAAAAAAAAAACCATCTCACTCACCTTGCTGCATCACCTTCCAAAGAATAGGAAATTTCCCCAAAACGGCCAGAATCCTCATCAGACGCCTATAACGAGAGAGAGAGGAGAGAGAGAGAGAGAGACAGAGAGAGAGAGAGAGAGAGAGAGAGAGAGAGAGTGAGTGGGAGAATCTGTTGAGAAAACAAATGTTTAACTTCAAGGGCCTAGAATATATGAATATATCAGATTCAACATCCATGACATATATGGTATTAAGCAACGTAAGTATCCGCTCGGATTCATTGCTTTATAATTTTTTCACTCACATCTCCCCTTTTCCCCCTTTTCCTCTTTTTCTGTCACTCCTTCTCTCCCGTTTTCTTCTCTATATGTGTTTCTATGAATATCAGTCATCGAGCAGTTCATCTATTTGAATGTCTATTTTTTCAATGTTTCATATGAAAGCTGCTTTACGGGTATTTCATCATTACACGGCATAACAAAGTCTGAATTGACATTTGCCCGTGGAGGACATTAACATTTTGGTGCAAAGCTTTAAAAAAGTATATAAATGTTATCAACGGAGAGAGAGAGAGAGAGAGAGAGAGAGAGAGAGAGAGAGAGAGAGAGAGAGGAGAGAGAGAGAGAGAGCCGAGCTGGAGAGAATGGAAAGCATACTTTGAATGGAAAGTGGGCTTGATGACAAAGTGGGCTAATGATTACAACAGAGACGAGGTGATGGAGATCAATACCAGCAAAACTAACAGCCACAAAATTCTAAGGGGACCGGGCTTTAAACAACATCACTGGTATGTTAAACGAACAACAACAAAATTTGAACAACGATAACCACAAATCTTATGTCTTTACCGATTACAAAAATTCTATTAGTTAGGTTTGTTTGATTATACAGAAGTGCATTACTTGGCGGTGGTACATTTTAGGTCCAATATTTACCAGAAACAGAAGACTGCAAAACATCTACCATATCCAGTATAACATTAACCATTTTACACACACACACACACACACACACACACACACACACACACACACACACACACACACTATTCCTCGTTTTTCCCTCACACAAACACACATCTCCTCGACCCTTCCACCTTCCTTTCCATCACACAATCTACACACATCTCCTCGACCCTTCCACCTTCCTTTCCATCACACAATCTACACACATCTCCTCGACCCTTCCACCTTCCTTTCCATCACACAATCTACACACATCTCCTCGACCCTTCCACCTTCCTTTCCATCACACAATCTACACACATCCCCTCGACCCTTCCACCTTCCTTTCCATCACACAATCTACACACATCTCCTCGACCCTTCCACCTTCCTTTCCATCACACAATCTACACACATCTCCTCGACCCTTCCACCTTCCTTTCCATCACACAATCTACACACATCTCCTCGACCCTTCCACCTTCCTTTCCATCACACAATCTACACACATCTCCTCGACCCTTCCACCTTCCTTTCCATCACACAATCTACACACGTACGTATGTGCTCTCTCCCCCTCCTTTTTCTACTAACCTCGTTTTGCGAAAGAAAGCTATGCATTTAAAAACAAAAAATATCTATGCTTGATTTTAACTTTCAAACGAAAGATCTTCAGCACAGTATTCTCTGCTGTACTGTTAAAAAGAAAGGAGTAGACCTGTTACCTGACTTATCGGAAAAAATATCTTGTAGCGTTGTTTCTCTGAATACCCCCGAGGCGTAAGTGCTTTTCGTAATATTCATATGTTTGTATGCAATTTTTGACAGAAGAAAGAAAGTTGCTTATGTCAGACGAATTAATCAAACAATGAAAGGGAGACTTTCACAAGTACAATAATTGAATTGCACCCTTTCGACAGCAACATTACGTGTTCGAGGACGATGTCAAAACATGAAACCAGTATGTAAGTTTTCGCGCGCGCTTGCGTGTGCGTGTGCATGTGTCTGTCTGTCTATCTATTCAATCTATCCCACTGGCACACAACAGTCTAACCTTCACTGGCACACAACAGTCTAACCTTCAACAAAGATTTCATTTGTACAGTATTCCTTCACACGCTGTTTTAAAGTTCCATCAGAGTCTGGAGGTTGGTTGAAGTTTACCCAGAAGATGATTGACTCCTACGTGTGCTGTCTTTTACGGTAACTGTATCCAGGGAAGTGTTTTAACTACTAGTCAAATCAGGTCTGAGACTATAACCGCATTCTAAAACTGACCGTGATTGTCGTAATGTTGGCGTTGGGCGGGCTGTTTTCTCGCACGCTGGCGCTGAAGTTGCTTCCAAAGATGGGGCTGTTGTCGTTGACGTCTGTGATGTGGACAACCACAGTGACTGTATTGCTGAAGAGGTCGCTGGTGGAAGTCTCGGTTGCCGTCACCTGAAAATGGTCGGGGTACGCCGTATTGTCTTAATATTTACCATCCTCTAAAATATCAGCCAAAAGGCAGACAACTCTGCGCTCCAAAACTGATGAAGAAAACATACAAATTTATTCTCTGATAACCATTCATGATCTCTTGTGTTCTTTCATGGCAAATAGTTTGACTTAGGTTGTTAATAAAAAAGATGTTTTCAATTGTTTTCTCGTTGATTTACCAAATATCTTAAGTTCAAATGTTACATTGTTTTTAAACTGAAGCAAGCTCTCTCTACAGTTCGCTTGACAGACTTTTTCTCAGACTGAGAATAATTACTGTTTGCCAATGTCAAAAGTAATGCTGTTGCTTTAGTTCAATGCAAGGTTTTTGTTGATATCTACGTTGAAACATACGTTAAGTCATAGTTGTGTTTGTATTTGTTCAATATGACATACTATGATAAAAACGAAGTTCAGTTGCTGTGTCTTTGTCTTAAGGTCATTACACTATGCTGTTTATTTATATTACAACGAAGCTGTGACTTTGCTTTAAGTTCAATAAAATGTCCTGCATGGCTAACTTCATACCGATTTTGTGTCTGTGCTTTAACAAGTTTAATCCTAGATAATGCATATAAGAAATACTGCACGTCTAGTTTAAAGGCGACTTGATGTATTTGCTTAACGTTCGACGCTTTATATCCAAACGAAAAGCAATGTGGCATATTTGTTTTAAGATCAGTACAAGATACTTTCTTTCTGCACAAAAGAAATGCGTGTTTTTACTTTATTAAATCCAATGCAATACGCCGTGTGCGCACACACACACACACACACGTACACCACACACAGACACAGACACAGACACACACATATATATATATATATATATATATATATATATATATATATATTGTCTTGTACTTCTATGCTACATAACGTGTATCGTGGTTAGCGGTAATGGTCTGTCCGCGTAAGTTCAATATATGATGTACAGTCAGGTTAAAAGCGATGTTGTTTCAGTTCAAAACAAGGTGATGCATACATACGTTAAAGGCGACGCTGTATCAGTTTCAGTTCAAATTCAAATGCTTCATATCCCCATCAAAAGCGATGGTGTGTCTTTGCTCTGGGTTCAAAACTTCGCACATTTACGTTAGTCATGTTTTGTCTGTAGTTTATTTCAGTAGAAGATAATCTCTATTTGTATTAAAGCAGCATCGTGATCTTCGTTGAAAGATTAACAGTAAGGTAAACGTAATGTCTAGATTGACATAAAAAATAATTTTTTCCCCCAAAAAATGTTTTATCTCGTGACGCTGAAAATAAGGCCCTGGCTTCTTTTTGACTGAATAGATAGTGCCCAAAGCGATGCATACAATAAGAGTGATGTCGTGTCTTTCTTTTCCATTCACCGAAAGAAGTATTTCATACACTAGTGTGAAAAGTACAGTTTTTTTTTCTTATTTTTTTTTTTAGTCAACCAGAAATCCTTTATACCGACCTTAACAGTAATGTTGTGTCTTTTTTTCGTTCAACAGAAAGTGTTTTCTGCGCTAGGTTGAAAGTAATGTTGAGTCTCTCTTACTGTTCAACAGAAAGGATTTTCCACAATGAATAGAAGTGAAATTTTATCTTTCTTTTTAGTTGAAGACCAAGTGCCATTCTGCACTAACGTTAAAAATGATGTTGTGCCGTTCTTTTCAGTTGAACAGAAAGTACCAATCTATGCTAATGTTAAAAGTGATGTTGTGTCGTTCTTTTGGTTGAAGAGAAAGTGCCAAATACTAACGTTAAAAGTGATGTTGTATCGTTCTTTCTGGTCGAACAGGAAGTGCCTTTCTATACTAACGTTAAAAGTGATGTTGTGTTGCTCTTTTTGGTTGAACAGGAAGTTCCACTCTGCACTACCGTTAAAAGTGATGTTGTGTCGTTCTTTTTAGGTGAACAGAAAGTGCCACTCTATTCTAACGTTAAAAGTGTTGTCGTTCGTTCTGTTTAGTTGAACAGAAAGCGCTGCTTTATACTATCGTTAAAAGTAAAGTTTGGCCGTTCTTCTTAGTTGAACAGAAAGTGCCTCACTATACTAACGTTAAAAGGGATGTTTCGTCTTTTTTTCTCTTAAAGTTGACCAGAAAGTGCCACTCTATTCTAACGTTAAAAGTGATGTTGTGTTGTTCTTTTTAGTTGAACAGAAAGTGCCAATCTATACTAACGTAAAAAGTGATGTTGTGTTGTTCTTTTTAATTGAACAGAAAATGCCACTCTATACTAACGTTAAAAGTGATGTTGCGTTGTTCTTTTTAGTTGAACAGAAAACGCTGTTTTATACTAATGTTAAAAGTAAAGTTTGTCGTTCTTTTTAGTTGAACAGAAAGTGCCTCTCTATACTAACGTTAAAAGTGATGTAGCATTCTTTTTAAAGTTGAACAGAAAGTGCCACTCTATACTAACGTTAAAAGTGATGTTGTGTCGTTTCTCGTAGTCCAGCACCGACCCGTTGCGGACACGGAGCTGAACCAGCGCAAAGGAGCGAGCTGCAGTGGATGGCTCAGCCGTGAAGAACTCGCTCTCTGGTCCGTCCACCGATATACGGAACACGCAGTTCTGGTCCTGTGTAGGCAGAGCAAGCTAATGCCACACAATGTCATCACACAGCCTATAAACCTAAGCTATGCCAGCAAATGTCATGATATCATTGAAGTGGAATACCATGCACTACCGTTCTGTACCGTACCAATACAATACACACCAAGCTATATCTTTACTATGGTATACCATACCATACGACAATATACCATACGGTACCATACCATACCGACCACATACCAGACCTTACTATACTACACGATAACATGGTATGCTGTGTGTGTGTGTGTGTGTGTGTGTGTGTGTGTGTGTGTGTGTGTGTGTGTGTGTGTGTGTAGAGAGAGAGAGAGAGAGAGAGAGAGAGAGAGAGAGGGAGAGAAAGAGAGAGAGAGAATTTCCTTTTTAGTGTTTGACTAGAAAGCACACATAAAACGTATAAAGAGCACACACACACACAGACACACACACACAGACACACACACACACACACGCACGCGCGTGCGCAGGCACACACTCGCACACTTCAAGAGAGATAAATTCATTAACCCGTTCGCTGCTTGAAGCTGCTTGAAAATGTTACAAACAAAGGCTTTCCCAGTGCCAGGGAAATCTAATGATTTGGGGGTAATAATTAACAAAAAATTCTAGCTCAGAAACTACAAAAGATATAACAATAAAATATATATGATTTTTGAAGGAAATTGAATGAAGATTTTGAATCTGGGCTTCTTTTGTTTTAATTTTGATAATAAAAAAGTATTTAGACAATTAGATTTGGATAGATTTTTTTGCACGATCAAAAACATATGTATTTACCACTACATCTTCACATCCAAACAAGAACACAAAGCAAAAAAGTTGAAAATAAAGTTTGTATTGTCACACTTCACCTGTAAATGAAAGTAAAACAGTTTAGAAGTCTATCAAGACACTCACACTCTATGCAGACAGGTCAGTCCACGACCACGCCCCCCTCTCCCCACCACGCCCCCTTGCTGGACTTCAACCCTCTCTTTCACTGCTCCTCTTCCCCTACCTTTCCCTCTGCCCTGTGCCGCGCCGCGAGCAGGCCGCGCTCCCCTCTCACGCTGACTACCACGTCACTGACCACTGGCACGCAGTGCAGAGTACACACTATGCGAGCTCGTTCGACGCTGGCAAACCAGTCAGCTGAACACACATTGAGGTCACACAGCCCGACACAATAACTGACGAATACGGTTGGCAATTCCATCACTATCATCATCTCACCTTCATGCTCGAGTGAGTCGTTGAATAAAAGATCATTGTCTTTGTCAAAAATCATTAGCAGAGCCTGCTCAGCTGTGTAAATACGTTGATTTGGTCGCTGGGCTTGTCGAAGGTTGCGCCGCCATCTTTGCAAGCGAGACGAAGTGCTGGCTGGTCATCCAGTCAGTGATGAGAATAAATGGGCTTTCCCCTCACGTGTGGTCATTTACATATTATTTTAATACTACAGACATATAAGGCTTACTACGCACACTCTATTTAAGTCCGTTGATAGAAATAGTAACGAATGAAAATTCAAGAAAAATGCATGACGTCAGTGGACGGCCCATAGGCACTGGGAAAGCATTTTTAATGCGGCGTCAGCTGACGGCTTAAAGGCACTCTACGGGTTAATTCAGGTTTTAACTTAGTCAATGATTGATTGATTGATTTATCTATAGTATTCAAGAACAATGATTTAGGCCCAGACTTAATCTTTGCTGCTGGTCACTGTCGTGTATACATTATCACAAATACATAGAATTGAGAGAGAGAGAGAGAGAGAGAGAGAGAGAGAGAGAGAGAGAACAGACAGACAGACAGACAGACAGACAGAGAAAGAGAGAGAGAGGTTTCACCGTGTCCAGATCAATGACGTTCATGTGGTCAGTGGAGACAATGTGAAGGACGCTGTCCTGAATGGCGTTCTCCGCGATCTGCGCCGTGTAGCTGGCCTGGTTGAACCGTGGCTTATGGTCATTCACGTCCACAACGTTAATGGTCAGCGTGCCTGAACATCAAGGAGAATCAATATCATTTTCTACACCAATCAGCGATCGTTACTATTTATAGTGCATCAGGGAAAAATTGTAAGGAATAGGTATCCTTTCTGATCATTACCTCTTGAAAACAATTTTTATTTTGTGTGTATAGAAGACAAGAAAGAATAACAAAGTCAGAAATAAAATGGTTTCAGTTTTGTTCCCTATCTTCGTCTCTTTTAGTTCTATACATTTATGTACATGTCATGTACTGCGATTTGCCAATGTCCTTAAACTTTCTCCCTAATGAGAGTTATTAAAATACAAAATTCACATGTGAAAGGATGGTAGCACCACAAACAGTCGTTCGTATGCAACGCAACTGTACATGTCATGTACTGCGATTTGCCAATGTCCTTAAACTTTCTGCCTAATGAGAGTTATTAAAATACAAAATTCATATGTGAAAGGATGGTAGCACCACAAACAGTCGTTCGTATGCAACGCAACTAACGACGCGAGACACTGGCGGCAATGCCATCCCGCAAAAAAGGGTTACTTGAAGCCATGGATGCACAGCCCAGACACCAAGTTCCGTAGTAAGTTTGGAGTTCTGTCTGAGCGAACGCTGAAAACGTTTTGTAGATGCCCTCAGACCTTTTTTGGAAGAAGGAAACAAGATAGCGGCGATTGTTGTCGGATTCTGTTTCATATGCATGCGTGTGTATTTCAGAGTTGATCTGTATTCTTGTGGTTTTTTTTTTTTGTTTGTTTGTTGGGGGGGGGGGGAGGTGTTAAAGCATTACTATCTAACGTCGGGGGCAGATGTATAATATTATAAGGTTAAATTTTCTTACTCCGATTGCCATCAGGGCTGAACTGCTAAAAGTTCACAGTATTTAGAGTGAAAAACCCAACCCTCTCCTTCCGCTGCCTTAATGTTTCCTGAGTCAGTCACCCATTTAATGGTTGGTGGACAGTGATACTTTTCAAGCAGTGAATCCGAACCGCCACCCCCGCCTCACGTATGGTTGAAACTCCCAGCTCCCAGCTCCGATATAAAACGCTCAAACATTCTAGTGCGGGCTAACTTTGGTTTCTCGAAGCGCGTTCAACCTGAAACGGGAGTTACCCACCTGTACTGTGCTGCGGAGGGCCAACAGCGTGCTGGTCAGTCACGTTGACCACCAGAACGGCCCGGGAAAGGGTCTCCCTGTCCAGGTTGGTGCCGTTCACCCTCACCTCCCCGCTTCTGCTGTCCACCTCAAAGGCATTCTGGGGGCACACAGTCATAAGCTACTTGCTACCCATGTACTTACTTACTTACTTAATCCTCTTCATCCCGCAACCCGAGACATAAGGCGCCAACAAGCTCCCTCCAGCCCGCTCTGTCCTGGGCAAGCCAGCTCAGTTGATTCCAAGTCTTGCCTGCCTCTCTCATCTCCTCCTCCACTGTCCTCCTCCAGGTGCCGAGTGGTCTGCCTCGCTTTCTCTTCCCCGGTGGTGCCCATCTCAGCGCAGTATGAGGGAGTCTGGTCTTGCCCATCCGAAGGATGTGTCCCAGCCACCTCTACCGCCGCTGCTTTACCTCGGCCACAATGTTGTTTATGCTGGTGCGCCTTGACACTTCCTTGTTGGTGACACGCTGCTGCCAGTGAAGTTTAAGGATTCGGCGAAGACACCTTCCTTCGAAGCCTCTGAGCCTACTCTCAATCTTCTTGTTGGTTCTCCATGTCTCTGAGGCACAGAGGAGTACTGAGCGTACGTTGGACCTGTAGATCTTCAACTTGGTTTTGGTTTGCAGGACAGTTGACTTCCAGATGTTTTTCTACCCGCTGAATGCCCGGGCTGCGAGTCCTATCCTGGTTGAGATCTCCTTCTCGATGTTGCTGTCGGCCGAGATATAGCTGCCGAGGTACTTGAAGTGTTCCACCTCCTCTAGAGATGAGCCTCGCACACTGGTCTTCTCTGCGCTCTTTGTCTTCACCTTCATGATCTTGGTCTTGTCTGGGTGAATCTTGAGTCCCACACTGCTGGCTATTAGGTCCACTCTTGATGTTTTTTTCCTGGATGTCTTTCTGGGCGTGCGACAGCAGTGCAATATCGTCGGAGAGAGAGAGAGAGAGAGAGAGAGAGAGAGAGAGAGAGAGAGAGAGAGAGAGAGAACAATGTGAACAGGAACGAGAAACGAAGACAGAAAATGAGGCAAGAAATAGGCAGAAAGAGATTTTCGTCTACCTGTTTCTCTCTCTCCCATCCTCTCTCTCTCTCTTTCTCTCTCTCGTGTGTGTGCGTGAGTGTGTGTGTGTGTGTGTGTGTGTGTGTGTGTGTGTGTGTGTGTGTGTGTGTGTGGTGTGTGTGTGCGTGCGTGCGTGCGTGCGTGCGTGTGAGAGAGAGAGAGAGAGAGAGAGAGAGAATGTATGAGTGTGTGTGCATGTATGCGTGCGTGCGTGTGTGCGCGCGCGTGCGTGTGTCTATGCGCCTATGTGCACGTGAGACTTAATGTATATATGTAATATATATGCATGTGCGTGCGTGATCAGTTATGCGGTTGTGTTTGCGAGTGTGCGCGTAAGTAAATGAGAGAGAGTCACAGACAGACAGAGAGAGAGAGAGAGAGAGAGCAGGAGTGAGTGAGTGAGTGAGTGAGTTAGTGTGTGTGTGGTGTGTGTGTGTGTGTGTGTGTGTGTGTGTGTGTGTGTGTAACTGCATGAGTGTGTGGTCGCGTCTCCTTGGAAACCAGATATCTACTACCACTATATTACATTCACGTTGTCTCTCTTCCTCAGTACTCTGTCCCCTTCCTCCTGTCTCATTCAAACACCCTCTCCACCATTTTTCTAAACTCAGTGACAACTTATTCCGTCCAAATAGTCCTCCATTCCATCGTTTTGCCACACCTTAGAAATACTGAATAGTAATAAAAAAAAAGCCCAAAGCTGGTCATGGCATTCAATATTATCTCCTCTGCCCACATGTTCTCTTATAATACGGGAAAACTACACACACACACACACACACACACACACACTCTCTCTCTCTCTCTCTCTCTCTCTCTCTCTCTCTCTCTCTCTCATACATATAGTATACCTGCAGACTGGACACATTCAACCTCTCCTGGTTAGGCCCGAACCCCCGGCACTCAGACCACACCACACTGTACAGCAGCTTGCTGTCCCGGTCCGGGTCCGTGGCCCACAGGGTCTCCAACACCCTCCCCGGCGCCTCCGGCCTCATGGCGTCGCTCTCGTTCGCGTCCACGCTCCTGGCCTTGGGTCGGAACTCCGGGGGCACGTCGTTGACGTCCAGAACGTGGACGGTGACGAAGGTGGAGGAGGACCTGGGGGGCGAGCCGCCGTCGATGGCGTGGAGGGTGAGGTTGTAGAAGGCCTGGGTGTCGCTGTCCAACTGCCCGGCCCGCGTGACGTTGCCCGTGCTGCTGTCCACCTTGAACTTGTCGCTGCCGCGGCCCGAGATGACGTAGAAGACTTTGTTGTTGGGCGCCCGCCCGTCGCCGTCCTTGGCCGAGACCGTCAGCAAGGGGGTGTCTGGAGGGAGGGGGTGGGGGTGGGTGGGGATGAGCGAGGTTTTAGTGAGGGAGGGACAGATGAAAAGATAACACAGGAGAGAGAAACCAAAATCGAAATGCCATCACACAACGAACAGAATCTTGTTTAGATCGTTTTTATTTCATAGAAGAGAGGAAATAACTCATGCAATGTCGGAAAAAAATGTAAGTGTGTGTATGTGTGAGTGAGTGAGTGCGTGCGTGCGTGCGTGCGTGCGTGTGTGTGTGTGAGTGTGGTGAGTGAGTGAGTGAGGAGTAAGTGAGTGAGTGTGTGTGTGTGTGTGTGTGTGTGTGTGTGTGTGTGTGTGTGTGTGTGTGTGTGTTTGTACTTGCATATAAAGACAGAGATATAGACAGAAAGTGAAAAAGAGGGTGGGGGAGAAAAATTAAAAACAAGCTTAGAAACGACAAACAGAGAGATTCATTAGGCCCGATGAGACTCAAATGACACGATGAGAATCAACTGACACCTATGCGCAAAAATGAAAGCGACATCATATATATCATAGAGGAAACCTAAAATGTAATAACAAATATAAGCAAGTGGTTTCAAATTACCGAATTATACAGGCAAGATTGTAAGTTTATATGCTGATTAATTAGCTAGGAACAAATCTAAGAGGACACATATAAACACACACACACACACACACACACACACACACACACACACACACACACACACATACACACCCTGCACGCACGCAACACGCATATACACACGCCACCAGTCCACGTGAAAGCTACGTGTCTTACGAAGCATACTAACCGAGAGGTGCATTTTCGGACATGTTTCCGTGGTAGGATTGCAGGAATATCGGTGTGTTATCATTCTCATCCTGGAAAGGTAAATTATACACACACGCGCACACATACCCACACCCATGCACACACCCACACCCATGGACACACACACACACACACACACACACACACACACACACACACACACACACACACACACACCTTTATGATTGAACAGAAATAGACAAGCAGATGGCACCAGAACTATGCTTTCAAGCCGAATGGCATTTTGTTTTCCTTATCCAGCCCTGATGTGGCCCTTTGCGGTCGGCTGGGCTATAAACAACATTATCTATCTTTCCTTATCAAGGTCATTTTTACCTCCAGCGAGAGAGAAAAGGTGGAGGGGAAGGGCTAGACTGGTCGAGGAGATTGAGAAATATAGAGGCGGGGAAAGGGATATTCAGAAATAAGGAAAAGACAGAGAGGGAAAATGAAACAGCTTGGGGCAGTGGAAGATGGGTAGGCAGATTCAAAGTGCGAAAGAGAGGGAAAAGCAAAGGTAGGGAGTTTGGAATGGGTCGGAGATAAGGCAGTCCTACGTGATGCTCTTTGTCGTTTCTTTTCTCTTAGTTTACCGTTGCTTTCGGATATGCTTACACTCGGCAATTAACAATCACTGCCTAAGGCCCCCATGACTCTTCTACCTAAAACTCTGAACAACAGAGTTCCACATCTAACAGGAGCAGCCTCGATTCACTAGCGCAGGCAGAAATTGGGACACCTACATAAAGGCATTGTTTATGATGACAACGCTGATGATGACCACGAAAATGTTGATCATGACAGCTGCAAGGATATTGTCAACACAGACAAATGATGACAGCATCAACGAAGTCAGCGACGTGTGCTATCGGGTGCAGAGGAGGGGGAAAATGATACAGTGGCACTTGTTTCTGGAGATTTTCAGAAACACACACACGTCTTTTACACTCAAAGAAACAGAAATCCCTTTGCCGACCCCCCTCCCCCTCCTTTGCTTTTTCTCCTCTGGTTCTATTGAACCGCATGGTGCTCATTTGCTAATCCTAACATGTCTCCTCCCTCCTCCTCCGTGCTCCTAAACTCTTCCGTCTGCACCCCTTCTCTCCCGCCACCCGTCATCACGGCTCTGTATTAAAATGAAAAATACGTAATAGTTCATCCGCATACCAACAATCTTACGTAAGTACATGTAACTGAATCCAAATCCAAATCCAGACACTCGAATGTGTTTCTAAAATTCATTCTTTCACAGATCAGAAGACAGACGAGCGTGATGTTTTTAGTTTTTATCTGTTCTAAACAATACAATAAAATGACCGGAAGGAAAAAGAATGAAAGAAAATGGGTAAAACAGGATGAAAGCCAAAAGACGCACAAGAAAATGATGAGATAAAAAAAGAGAGAAACGTGGGGGTTGTTAAAAGATGTCAACGAGTCCCATTGGATAGGAAAGATAACAGATTTAGAAAAGGAGGAATATAAACTGGGTGGATGCAAAAGAAAGGAAAAAAAAAAAACGTCTAAAGAAGATGGAATCTGCAACCATGCCTACATTCGGAAAAGATTGAAAGGGTAAAAAAAAAGAGAATGGAGTCATAAAAACAAAATCAAGACAACTGAAATGGAGACTTGACTAAAAACAAAATCAAGACAACTGAAATGGAGACTTGACTAAAAACAAAATCAAGGCAGCTCAAATGGAGACTTTACTAAAACCAAAATCAATACAACTCACCCGCACGGTCACAAAGACGGACACGTTCGCACAGAGGCTGGGGGTACCCTGGTCACAAGCCAGCACGGTCAGATTGACCACCCCGCTGTCTGTGTCTGGCAAAGCCTCGTAGTCCAGGCCTGCCGATCGGTTCCGGACACTCAGGCGGCCCGTGGAGGGGTCGACGGTGAAGTTTTCAGCCAGCTGAGATCCGGGTGAGAGGCTGTATTGGATCTGTTGGTTCACTCCCTTGTCCAGATCCGTGGCCTAGAGAGTGACAATGGCAAACTGAACGTGATAGAAAATCACACACACACACACACACACACACACACACACACACACACACACACACATTGCGCGTGCGCACGCACTCACACACCACACACACCACATACACACGCACGCACGCACGCACGCACGCACACACACACACACACACACACACACACACACAACACACACACATACCGCAACAAGAGAGCAAGAGAGAGAGAGAGAGAGAGAGAGAGAAGAGAGAGAGAGAGAGAGAGAGAGAGAGAGTATTCATTAATTAGACACTTGTCTTTCAAAATAAAACCTTTTCGTGTTCATGTAAGTAAAGTACACGTACACAAACCACATGTTAAGCAGATGTAAATAATGCCTCACTTACAATCTCATCAGGTTGAGGCAGTTTGCTCGTTTAAAGGTTTTTCAGTGCTACTTTTATTCCATCGGGGTTAATTTCTGCGTCGAGTATTATTAATCAGAGATATCATGAGACGTGAAAACTGTAGCCTTGTTAACGCCAGTCTCTTCGATTTTGGCATTGAACACTTGTTCACAATGTCTCAATCGTTTGTTAGGTGTAATTTATTAAGATAAGTATGATTTTGGTCTGTTTTTCTGTATCTTCTAGAAAGAGACAGAATTTGAGAGAAGAGAGAGAGAGAGAGAGAGAGAGAGGGGGGGGGGGGAGTAGCGGCAGTCAGAGAGAAAGGAGTGTGTGTGTGTGTGTGTGTGTGTGTGTGTGTGTGTGTGTGTGGTGTGTGTGTTTGAGGGGAGAAGAGAGAGAGAGAGAGAGAGAGAGAGAGAGAGAGAGAGAGAGAGAGAGAGAGAGAGAGAACGAGAGAGAGAGAACGAGAGACAGACAGACAGACATGCAGGCAGACAGACGGTAAAAAAAAAAAACCCGCACTTTACCGTTATATAGATATCCGTGTCGAAGTTGGCGTGGTTCTCCAAAATGAACGCCTGATAATCGGGTCTGACGAACCGGGGTGTGTTGTCGTTGAGGTCAGTCAGAGAGACGGTCAGTGGCACCGAGTCCCTCAGTCCTCCAATGTCCGTGGCCTCTACGGTCAGCCGGTACTGCTGACGTGTCTCATAGTCCAGCTGGGCCTTGGCCACGCTGACCTGACCCGTCAGGTTGTTGATGGAAAACCTGATGGAAGTGCCATCACGTGATGTTAGATGATACTGGTAAAGAAAGATCATGAGACTGACAATCGGCATAGACAGCTTTGATAGAGGTTTGCTTGGAACCGTCCTTGCCCTCTGTAAAGCACATCAGCCTTGCTCTGTTTATCCCGTGATCCCGAGGTGGGGGTTGGATTGAAGGGGCAGCATGGATGAATCAATGCTGACAATCTCCCTCCATCTCAGGAAAACATCAGTGGTGCTTCAACACTCTACACAAGGCAGGGCATGGAAGCAATAAGATTGTTGAAAGCTGAGGATGTGTCTTTATCATTTGCCTTATGTCTCAGAAGCACATGCCAGAAATCTGTCAAGTCTTGTCCAAGAAGCATTTCCACCTCTTTTATTTGTTCATTTATTTGTTTGTTTATTTATCTATTCTCTAATCTATTTATTCTTACACCTTCACACTCTAGTTCCATGGTTTAACATGGGGTGTAGCACATAATCATAGTCTAGTTTTTACGAGTTGAGACCTCCATGCTAAAACAATCACGGAAACTTTCAAACAGACTTTAAGCGTCACGCTCTCAATCATGGAAAATAAAGACATGGCCAAAAGACATTAAACAGCAAATGATAGCGAAATATGCTACATTTAATTCTTACAATGAGACAAAGATACATCACTTACAGTAAGCCTATTGTATTGAATAACTTTATCGCCGTAAAGGGTTTCTCTGGAAAATCTGGGTTGCTCTCCTTCTTGGGAAAACGTGTCATAATAGCGCAGAGCTACCTTTTTTGGTCTTTATGTGCGTGTCCTTATTTACCTCCCGAAAGTGAATTTTCACACAGGATTGTTTGCCAGGGACATCTTCCTTGATGTCATAGGCATTTTCACCTTAGCAAAGTGCATGCTGGTTTATCGTCATATCTCAAAGACTTTGCATGACATTCGTCAACGCTCTTGACGCTGTACAACAGTCACCGTGCATCTGCCCCGATATTGGTTTCCGAGATCGGCTGGGCTATGAACACCATATTCTGAACCAGTATGCACATATATGAAACCACTGTACTTTCA
>CM065714.1:21579348-21611848 GCA_033310375.1 Conus canariensis | reverse complement strand
CGCTGGAATGACACACCATCTCTGTCCCTAATTTGTGGGTTCCAGTGGACAAATAATTATGTTCTAAAAGTCCTAGCGACCTTCCAAGCGCTTGCAGATTAGTTTATTTATTTGCGGTTTTATCATCCACCTTACTTCATACCAGCCACCCCCAAAACAGCTACACCCAGGTTTGTTCTGCCTCAGTCCCATCAACGACAGTCAACACGAACCCATCGATAGTAGTTTGCCACGAGTAAGCCCACCTGCTATGACACCGCATTGCTGTCAATCACCAGTGTGGTCGCGCCTGCTGTGATCCAACATGTACACACAGGACACCATCTACTAAGCCCCTTACTGACAAACATAACTGCTAGGTCGCGATACTTGCCGGAGTAAACGTATCCTTCAGAGGGAGTCACCACTGTCATTATCTTTTGTTTAGTATCTGGTGTCACAACGTTTACAAGAACAAATGATCAACCCTTACGTACTAAACACCCCATGGTTGCAAAATACAGCTCCATTTTGATCGTACCAAGTGGCATGATACACAACACCAGGCAAAATCTGCTACCAATATGCATGGTGATATATACACGCTTCAGAAAGCCCCAAAGACAACACCCTCGCCAAACACGTGAAAAAGCATGGGCCCTCTGGTTCGTGTCTCGTACCAAATTTTTTCTTCCCATTTCCACCAGACCTAATTCGGTGGTTGCTTGTCTCTCGGATCAAAGAATAAATCAGTCTCGTGCGCAACACGTTCTTAGCACACGGCAAAAAGGGAGTTTTAAAAAGAATCATTTGTGAATCCGCCAAACAACAGGAACAAACAAATTACAAGACAAAACACGGCGTGCTTCGACCTCTTCTTCAGGCAAGATAAACAACAGTCAGGACAATAAACGAAGTACGAGCATCACTGTCCTAGATGTTGTTTATTTTGCCTGGAGAAGACCTAGGAGGTCGAAATACGCCATGTTTCGTCTTGTTATTTGTTTATCCCTGCTGTTTGGCGGACTCACTAATAATCCATTTTAAAATGTGTTTCAATTTCCGCCTGCAGTCACCTCACTTTGAAAGTAAAAAGGGAGTTACTTCTGCGAAATTCGTCAGAAAAATCTAATTTAATCAACAAACAGGCGTTGCATTAAAGCAGTGTACACTACCAGAGGAGAGTGTTCCAAATTTGAAACAGAGAATTATGTCGCGACAATAAATTTATACAATGTGCAGTAAAATACAACACAATATTACAAAATACGATATAATGAAGGAACACATATAAACACTGGCTTAAAAATTCTTCCATTTTGTCCACTCACATACTCTTAGAATAACAATGAACAAATAAATACGCAAACGCACACCACAGTTTATGGAACAATAGACAATCTTTGGTCGTGGAAGTTTGTCACTCATATCATTTTGTCAGTCTGCGGAAATGTAATATCAACAACGAAAGAAAAGGGTGGAGGTGAAGTTTACCTCAAAGTCGGCGACCATGTCCCTCTCGTAGTCAAAACACGTGGGGTCCTTGACACGGACAAGCACCGTAGCCTCGGATACAGCACGAGAGGGGAGGACCTCCAGACAGCGTGTGTAGTTGGACAGTGACAGAGTGAAAGCACTGTTTTTGTCCTGAGCAGACACAGTGCTAAGATTTAGCCATTGTGTAAAGTATGATATCTGCAGTTTACGAAAACGGCTGGATCCTGGCAGTTTGCTATCATTGTAAAGTTTGGTAACCAATACTTTTGCTGCGTTTACCACTGTTAAATATTGTTGCTACTAGTGCTACCACAACTGCAAGCAAATAGCTACATACAACAACCAGTTTGCCTTCATTGCAAATGTGGTAGGCAGTACTGTTGCTACAATCACCAGTGCTGTTTTTGTTGTTAATACTGCTGCCAAAACCACTAGCTACTAGTCTACTACAATAACCACCACATAGTAGTGGTATGTGTAATATAGTAGTAATTTTGATACAGGAAGACCAAAGCAAGAACGTAACATCTGCTACAAAATTAGATAAACATAATCAAAGATCAAAATTATTCTCTCTCTCTCTCTACACACCCACACGGACCAAAGGCGCACACACACACACACACACACACACACACACACACACACACACACACACACACACACACACCATGCGCATACGCACACGCATGCAGAGAGCAAGCGAGAGAGAGAGAGAGAGAGAGAGAGAGAGAGAGAGAGAGAGAGAGAGAGAAGACAGACAGACAGACCGACCGAAAGATAGACAGACCGACAGAGACTGAGACAGAGACAGATAGACTTACAGAGACAGACAGAATAGACGGACGGACAAACAGACAGACAGAATGACATAGAGACAAAAGTCTCAATAGGAGAGAGAAAGGGAGACACACGCAATAGTTGTTTTACCTTGTCCACGTCCGTCACAGTCATAGACACGTTGAACTGTAGCGGTGTCCCCCGGGGAGAGTTTTCAGTGATATTGGCACTGAACCACTGTGCCGAAAACGTGGGTGGGTTGTCATCGATATCTTCCACCTGGATGCTCACCGTACCTACAACGACGTACATTGTCATCACACATAATATTGCCCCGCAACAAACGGATATAGAAGTGTGCCATGTGAGACAAGCGAACGACAAAAGCACCATCAAAATGGTCTTTAACCTGTGTACGCTTTGCGAAAAACATCAACATGAGAGGGAGTTCTCCCAAGTCTTCATAGACTTCAAAAAGGTATTCGAAAGACTGGGCCACAGTGAAGACATTTCACATGAGTAAAAGCTAATCAACACCATAAACTCTAGACTGAGCAGTGCAGTGCTCATACAGGGTAATACTGAAGCGTGGTTCCAAACTTCAATTGGAGTTTGTCATGTCTGTGTTCTATTTTCCACATTTTTCAGCGTATTCCTGGAACGCATTACAAATGATGCACTTGAAGTTCATATCAGCAAAGCCAGTACTGGGGGAAGAAACATCATGAACTTTCGCTTGCAGTTGACTTCGATAGTCCGACAGGCAGAGAATAAGAACTCGTAAAGGTTGTTGGATGTCTGGATAAAATACCCATACAACATGGAATGGAAACCAGCGCCAACACGACTAGATGGATAGCCAGCCGCAACACCACCATCAGCTCTGACATCATTGTCAACTGACGGAAGTGAAAATAATCTATTCCATGGTTCACTTACCTTGTGTTTATTATCATTAGCAATGGGGGATCCAAACCAGAAAGTATCTGAAGGACAGCAAAGACAATATATCAGCACTGTCCAGACATAAATCTATATGGAAGGCCAATACCATCTCCGTTGAAAGCAAGATTAGGCTTTTGCGTGCACTGGTATATTCCATTTTCCGATGTATAGGCCGGTAAAGAAGAATCCAAGGCGTGGAAAGGGGGCCTACCATATGATACTAAACACCAGATGCACTGATCAGACCAGCCACCGTGGCGATGTGTTTAGTGTCGCGGCTTCCCAGCTGGGAGGTCGTGGGTTCGATTCCCATCAGAGCCATGTGGGATTTTCTGCCCCGACTGGGTCCTACCTAGGGTTGAGTTTGCTACGGGCTCAATCGGGAGGGCTGGGACCACTCAGTCGAGCTTCATCCACATAATGGATGCGTCTCTGAGAGTGGTGCTCAAATTTTCTGACCAACACTGCAAGGGTCTGTTTCTCTCGGGCCTGGTTGACACCAGGATATATTATGAAAGTAAGCGTAGAGTACAGCCCTGTCGTGCAGTCTCAAACCAGAATGGAAATCCGTAGCATCATCTTCATCATCCTCATTCTCATTGATCAGCATAAAAAAATCTCAAATTCTGTAGCTCTTCATGCCCTGCTCTCATGGTGACCTCAGTTCCGATGTCCTCTCCACGTCTGTGGCCTTGGTTTGTTTTCGTCAGGGTCACCAGTATTGGCTGGCCCGTAGGGGTTGTCGTTAGATGGATAAGGTCGGATGGATAGCTCACTCATGCCAGCTCGGCGACTAAGCAATTATTGTCGTCAATAGGGGGCTTAATAGGTAGTGTCCTGCGTACGTTGGATCAGAACAGGCGCTACTGAACACCACCGAAGTGATTCGGCAGCAGTGCAGTGTCTCCTCCAGTGGGCTACTTCTTGATGATTTGACATTGACTGCTCCCTGTAGATCGGCGGTGATGGGGCTGCGGCGGGTCGGACTGGGCTATGGCTATGGACGGGATGTCAGAATGAGCAGCGTGGGTGCGCTGCAACTGACCTAGCACAGAAGATGGGACAGTCAAGAAAAAAAATGAAGAAGATGCACTGATCATCACCAATGCAGAAGTTAGTAAAATCATCAAACAACACACCAGCTAATAAAAAAAAGAATGCGTTGGTATGGCCATCCAAAAAAGTCAAATGGCCTTGCTGAGACCATTCTCTAGGAAACCGTTGAAATGGGGAGAAAGAGGCGAGGACATAAATGACGGACAGAGAACATTGCAGAGTGGATAGGAGAACATATACAAAAACCCAAGTCCTGGCATACAACCAACGGGACTGGGGAAACCTGGTAAACTGTTGGACAATGTGATACCTCAATGAAAGCCCAAAGTGTCATATGATAAGAACAGCGTAGACAGGATCACATCAACAGCACACTTTGGGCAAATGTACACTGTTTGGTGAACGACATAAACTTTTGTCCCCATCGCCAGACAAATGACAAGCCAATGCTGATGGAAGGCACCTAGTTGTGGTGTTCTCTTTACCTGTGGCCGTTTGGTTTGTCCCAGGATAGGCATTGGTGTCTGTCACTTGTATGTACAGGATGGCTGACTCCAGCGTCTCTCGATCTAATCCAAGATTTAAGTCTGTCATCAATCTGTGACCCGTAAACTGGAAGTTGCTCTGCAAGATGGGACAAAAACGTTGTCAGAATGAGTACTGGTCTCAACTGGAAATAAAAATGTTCGGAGATCAGTCCTGCACGCGCGCACACACAAAACATACTCACCACACAAACACGTGCGCGCACACCCACATATAGATACAAACACTTACATACACACGCGCATGCACGTACCACACGCACATACGCGTGCCTGACATTTCCTATCTCTCTCGCTCAAATTCTGACGCGCCACACACACACACACACACACACACACACACACACACACACACACACACACACACACGCGCGCGCGCAAAATCAAATCCTTTCTCTCTCCCTCCCCCCCCTCCCTCCACTCCCATCTCTCTCTCTTGATCATCTCAACATATCAAAGTTTTTTACCTTTAGAACAGCAGACGACACAGGCTGCTGACGATCATCCAGCCCCGTGGATACGTTCCACAGAACCTTGTACATCAGGTGTGCGTCAGCATCCCCATCTGTGGCGTTGTAGTACGTGATGGTGGCGTTACGCGCTCGAGTCTCCGGGAAAGACACTGTCAGCTGCGGGATGACGAATCTCGGTGGGTCGTCGTTGATGTTGTCGACGATGATGCTGACGGTGGTGGTGGCTGTGAAGGCCGGGGAGCCCCGATCCATGGCCAGGACAGTCAGATTGTAGGTCGAGGTTTGCTCCCTGTCTAGACTGACCACAGTGGAGATGACCCCTGAGGTGCTGTTGACCTGGAACTGGTCGTTGCCACCGCCGGCTATCACGTAGAACACTTCGTTGTTGGGAGCGCTCTTGTCGCCGTCAGTCGCATTGCACTTCGGTCACGGAAATACCTTAAGTGTAAAGAAAGGTGTTAATTTCTTCAAGTAATGTTTATGGAAGAAAGACCATGTTGTTCGACTCCAGAATTTGTGGGAAGATAAACACTCATTTACATTGTCTGATGACTTGTCACTGGTTATCAACTGATGATGTTTCTTTTTATAAAAGAGATGTTATAATATCAATGCCTGTGATGGTCCTATCCTCTATGTATAGGTCCTCCACAAAGGAGGTGCAAAGCAATCTTCTCCTCTAGATGTGAGCTGTTAATGGAGGAAAAGTGTCAAGCATTCATTTTGTGCACTTATAAACGCAAAGTTAATAACTTTTGGTTGTGTCTATAACGTGTATATCCATAAAAAATATGGCTCTATTGTTTAAATGAAAACTAAAGGAAAACAACACAAAATAAAGACACATTGTACTTACGGTCTTATGACCGTGGATATGTGATTTTTTTTATTTGTTGTTCTGTTTTTCATTATTTTACCAATGAGAAGGCTCTGCTTCAACTTTTGAAAATGGCAAGCTTATTGTTTCTTTGGTGGGCGAAATCTGCATGACCAATTTTCGGAGTACAGTGAAGGTGGACGTGCCAGAGGCGGAACGAGAAAGCCTTAGATGAATAAGATAAAGGGCCACACTGTTCAAACATCTCTACCTGTGTGGCCCATGTTCAAGAAGAGAGTGTTGAGAAGCTTTCTGATATCCAAAGTGGCATCCCTTCCACATGCTGTCACTGAACACTCGTAAACAAAATAACAATAGTTTTCTTACATAACTGTTTTATCATTTTGCTGCTTTCTAGCGTAAGCTCCAATTAATTCCATTTCTTATTGTCATATTACCTGGTGCTTGATTTTCCGTGATGTTGCCACTGTAGTGCTCACCAGAGAACACTGGTGCCTCATCATTTACATCCTGTACAAAGAAAAATCACCGTGATAAATTGGACATATAGCATCCTGAAAATTCATGCTGTAACTCGCTGAAATTAAGCGCAAAAATGAGACATCTGTATAGACAACATGATTTAGCTCTTGGTTTTGCTCTATTGATTTAAACTGCATAATTCAAAAGGCAGTGGAGCTTTAGAGTGGGGATATCATGAAATCACATCCAGTGTAGCGTAATTTAAAGGGGGGAGGGGAGGGGGGGGAGAATCTACAATACGTTATATACAAAAATCCCTCCCGGGCATTATAATCAATATAAATCTATGAAAGAGGACAGCTTCACAACGAGTTAATCACAAAACTACCTTCAAAAACGTGCAACATTGAAAAGGGATTAGGGAGCATTGCAATGATTTTGTAATAAATGTAACTTTTAAAGCAGGATGTCACTACACCAGCAAGTAATTTCTTGTCTAAACGACATTTGTTCTGATGCGACACCGCCTGTAATGAACAAGTAAATGTTCTGTTAGCAAAGGATTTATCATTAACATTGTGTCAATAAACCCAAGCAATGAATGATCCTTTTTTGTCCTCATTTGCAATATCCTGTATAATCACTCAATATTAAGAAATATAACTAATACAAGATTATTTCTGTATGAATTGATTTTATGTCGTATACAAAATGATTATATTCTGTGTACTAAAAGGTTCGTGCTAAGTAATAAATGCTGTCGCTTTCACATCACTTAATAATCTGCCGCACTGGATTTACTGTCAAACTGAGTGACACTATCAATGACAACGTATACTTTGTGCCTTTCGTTACCGTTCGGCAAACTGAAACAATACGCGACATTACCACACCCCTTACTTGCACTGTAATTGTGACGTTAACCGATCCAGTCAGCGGAGGTGAGCCCTGGTCTTTTGCCAGGACCACAAGATTGATGACGCCATCATCATTCAGAGCTTCGTAGTCCAGAGGAGTGGTCAGTATCAGAAGTCCAGTAGAAGCGTTGATGGAAAAGTTGGATGACCACTGGGAGGCGGGAGACAGGCTGTAATGGACTCCTTTGTTCTCTTCTGTCCCATCAGCGTCTTCAGCCTGAGATACACAAAGAGAGAATCTTAGAGAATGGTGGTTCAGATCAGGAGCGTGATATGGGATGGAGGGGGAGAAAGAAAGAGAGAGAGAGAGAGAGAGAGAGAGAGAGAGAGAGAGAGAGAGAGGAGGGAGATAGATAAAGAAAGAGAAAGAGTGAGACAGAGAGAAGGAACACACCTGTATATGTGTGTGTATGCGTGTGTGTATTTTTGTGTGTGTGTGTGTGTGTGTGTGTGTGTGTGTGTGTGTGTGTGTGTGTGTGTGTGTGTGTGTGTGCGTGCATGTGTGCATGCGTGTGTGTGTGTGTGTGTGTGTGTGTGTGTGTGTGTGTGTGTGTGTGTGTGTGTGTGAAAGAGGGTCGCTGCGCAGGGCGGGGGAGGGGGGGGGTTGAGGCGTGAACAGAAAAATCTAGACAGACAGAGAAACTTACTAAGACAGAAAATGAGAGAGTGAATGACATAAAAATATTGTGAGAGGCTGAGGAAGAGACTCAGGAGAGAGAAGTGACAGAAAGAGAGGCGAGACAGTGACTGAGAGACAGACAGAGGTGGGAAGCATCGGAGACTGGGAACTAAGGGCGTAGACTAATTAAACGAGATCTTTACCTCAACTCTGACCCCACGTTTAAAATCCCTCTGGTTCTCGACAACGAAGGCTTGGTACTCGGGTCTAACGAACCGGGGGGTGTTGTCGTTGAGGTCAGTCAACGTGATGGTCAGTGGCACCGAGTCCCTCAGTCCTCCAATGTCCGTGGCCTCTACGGTCAGCCGGTACTGCTGACGTGTCTCATAGTCCAGCTGGGCCTTGGCCACGCTGACCTGACCCGTCAGGTTGTTGATGGAAAACCTGATGGAGTCCAACAAGATGCGTTGACATTGATCACGAAGATCTGAGAACGATTCGTTACAATTTGCACAGACCAAGATTTGATGTTGTCTGTGAAGTTCATGAATAATTCCAGTCTTACATTGTTTTTTTAATAAATTTAGAGAACGTAAATCTTGAAGCTGTTCGTTTATCCATACACACCCACATATGTAAACAATCCGCCTATTCATAAACACCCGCATTTTATTCACATGCATATATACACTGCAAATCAAACCATATCAATTAGGTATTCAAACTTGATAATTTGGTCATGACCTTCAATTTATACAAAACTTCACAGAATGGCGTATACTTTCCATCCAAATACGAAGCAACGTACTTCGTAATTACCCCATTAAGAATAAAGATGTCATTCACTTTCTTCATACTCAAAAAAAGCTATTCAGAACGGTACTAGATTACTGGCTGCTGTGAAGACATGCTGTCTAGACCACAGGGTTTTAAAGACGCACGTGATAACTCACTTTCCGTCCCCACCCTGAAGGGAATAAACGACGGCATCAAATGGTTGGCTGTCTGCATCGCCTGCCTGCAATGACAAGGGATAAACTGCGTGATGCTCCATGTCTACAACGAAAGAAAACTGTAAAAGGCAAAAATACAATAGATATTTTCGAAAGACAGACGGAAAAACAGACATATAAACAGACGTGATGACAGACGCTTGCACAGGAAGGTGAAGAAGAAACATGCAGTACGAAAGTAAGATATATTTGTTGGAAACGACAGCAGAAGGCTTACCTGAACAACGATAACTGAGGCAGATACGTTCAGATTTTCAGACACTGATGCGTTGTAAAAGGACGTTGTGAACTTGGGTGTTCATCGTTGATGTTAATGATGTTCAAATGCACAGAGGTATTTGTAGTGAAGCTACCGCTTCCTGCACCCACTGCTATAACCTGAAAATAAGAAGACAAAACACATGGGACACTCATCCGTTTGGTTCTAGATGACAGGAGAAGACAACAGTACCCGAGATAAAGGTCATAATTAGAATTACCACGAAGCAGAATAAAAGCTTTTGACGTTCTTCAAGTTAGTATAAGCAAAGAAACTATGGCCCATGTTGCCTCGTAGCCTGGCCTGCCATATGGATAGAAGAACATTTGTTTCTCAGATAGAGTGGGTATTTTTTGACCTTCACAATCTGTGGTGATCTGAGTGCTAGTCTTTCCAGAAATGAAAACAAACAAAGATCTATGCCTCGGAACAAGTCCACGTCAGCACAATATTCTAATTTGCATACATTTATAACACACATCAAATAACATTCAAAGTACTAGAACACAATTACTGAAGATCAGTGATCAAAAGCTCGTTCACACCATTTCTTTGATTTAGAAATTGATACATATAAAGTCTAACACACATATCAATACAGTTGTTTACAAAGAACAAAAAACGCCACAAATGAAGTTACCTCAAAGTCAGCGACTTTATCCTTCTCGTAGTCAAAGCACGCGGGATCCGAGACACGGATAAGCACTGTAGCCTGGGTAATAGCACGAGAGGGGAGAACCTCCAAACAGCGTGAGTAGTTGGACAGTGACAGAGTGAAGGCACTGTTTTCGTTCTGAACATAATAAAAATCATCATACTGAGAAAATGTACGGTATAGATTCAGCTTCACTGTAAATGAAACAAATCATACTGTACTTTCCATACTGACACTAAAAGAACAACAAAGAAAGGGTTGTCAATATTGTAAACGATTATGTTCCTGGTGCTTTTCCTGCTTTCACGACTTCACTTGACTATCTATTATTTTTGCTTTAGTTTGCTACCTCCTTTAGGAGCTGATTAGGGTATACAAAGAATGTGCTTCGTTGCCCTATATCCCTACATATATGCATTTAAGCGTGCGCGTGCACACGTACGTGTATGTGCGTGTGTGTTGTGTGTGTGGTGCGTGTGTGTGGTGTGTGTGAGTGATGAGAGAGACAGAGAAGAGAGAGAGAGGAGAGAGAGAGAGGAGAGAAGAGAGGAGAGGAGAGAGAGAGAGAGGAGAGAGAGAGAGAGAGAGCGCACACGCGTGTTCTGGCTATTTGACATTCTAGGTAACCTTAATTGGCTTTTCAAGTCGGAATAAAAGCTGTACTTCTTTGTGCGATCGTGTTATACACAGTAGCTAATAACTTAATCGTATGACCCGTATGAACATGGATCATATCACACACACACACACACACACACACACACACACACACAACACAGAGGGAAAAAAATAGAAAAGAGAAGAAGAAAAAGATGAAGGAGGAGAGGAGAGGGGAGAGGAGGAGAGGAGGAGAGAGGAGAGAGAGAGAGAGAGAGAGAGAGAGAGAGAGAGAGAGAGAGAGAGCATTTTCACCTTGTCCACGTCCGTCACAGTCATAGACACGTTGAACTGTAGCGGTGTCCCCCGGGGAGAGTTTTCAGTGATATTGGCACTGAACCACTGTGCCGAAAACGTGGGTGGGTTGTCATCGACATCTTCCACCTGGATGCTAATCTTACCTGTAATCCAGTTTTAGGGAGTGAACTGAAAATGTAACTGTTTACTCATATCTGGGCGGTCAGTCATTGCATCTAAAATGCATTCCTTCCTGTATGTTTATGCAAGACGTTTCTGCTCTGACGTTGAACTTCCGTTCATGGACATTATCACAGCCTATTCTGAATCTTAGGAACAATATCAGACACATTTGAAAGTCGCCTCAACGAGTTTTTCTTTGTACAAAGACCCCATTGCATCAGGCGATTTATGAGTAGACCAGGGTATCGGTTTGAAATCCAAACCGGTTTTTACCGTTTCGTCGTCGTCGTCGTCGTCGTCGTCGTGTTGTTGTTGTTGTTGTTGTTGTTGTTATCGTCAACCAAATTCTAAAACCAGTACTTTTAAACCAGTATACGCAACAATTTCTAGACTAATGCCAACACGCATTGAATCGTTTGGAGGCCCCTCGAATACCCATTAATCACAGACACACACACAAATATACACAGCGAAAGAGATTGGGCACCTTTGCTTAAAGTCCAAAGAAGAGAGACAGCAAATGGAATGTGTGAGCGCGGGCGCGTTTACAAGGAGCATTATACACTGAAGTTGGAACGGAACAGAACATGGTTTCAGGTAATAATCTGCACTTAATGTGGACATTGAAATAAAGCTGATTGTACACATTACGCTCCGCTATAGAACATGGTTTCACGTAATAATCTGCCCTTTATGTGGACATTGAAAGAAAACTGATTGTACGCATTACGCTACGCTAGCTTTACACCAAAAGGAGAAACATCATTTATACAAAGTATAAAGCTATGTGACGTAATTCTTGGAAACAGTTGCTTTTGGTCTACAGTAAACTTTAAAAAGAAAGAAACAAACAAAAGAAAGAAACAGTTTTTGGTAGCTCGAACTGATTCTCCGAACAACTACATTACATAAATAGGATTTTCAGAAATTATCGATTATATCGAGCAACTGTTTTAAAGAGTCATCTAACATTCATTACTCCCATTTGGGTTAAATGACGGTCGCTGGAACTATCTGTGACACTGAAACAAACTGCTTAAATACCGCGCAGACAATTTAAATGAACACTTCTTATGTCTCACTTGACTTTTCCCCACAGCTAACCACAAACAACAGCTGTAATACAGCGCAAACTATATTCTCTCGGATCAAGCATCAGAAATTACGATTGTTTGTTCACATAAGGATTCGAACACTTCCACCCGCTAAGTACTATCAGCTATAACTGAGATATCTGGTCAAACAGCGGTATACAATGAACTGATGCTTCATTGGCAGGGTCGGAAGGGGGTAGCCAACTGAAACACTGAAACAAACTCTTACGGAAGTGATGACAGTGTTCCAGTAGTTGATCATAACAGCCAAACATTTAGGATACAATGCTGCCGATTCATAAGATCCGGGTTTGAACTCTCCAAGACTCCATTTTCTTCGACCTCCACCCAAAAAGTTGTCTGAAGGAAAGTTTTAGATCAAACAGTAAACTAGGATCTTTCAGTCCTCGTAAGGAAAGCGGAACTGAGGAGTCCTGGAATCAATTAATTGCTCAAATAATTTCATTCGCAGTTTTTGCCTTATTTCTTTCACATCAATGACTTATTTCAAAGTAAATGATACTAAACCACAGATGCATGCAGGCATAGATTCACACACTCAGATACGTATACACAGTCATTATATTCATATATTCACACACACACAACACACACACACACACACACACACACACACACACACACACACACACACACACATTCATAGGCGCGCTGGCGCTTAAGATACTACTGTAAGTTACATCACCGACCATCTGAGCAAGATCAGAATGAGAGAATTAGCGTAGTAACCCTACTTGCAGAATGCTTGTTATATAATACAGTATACAGGTGTGGGGACTACACATGCCCATACACACATACAAATAAGCATTCAGTCACAAACGAAAACAGTCTAAAACCTGCACACGCACGCACGTTCAGACATGAACGAATCATGTTTACCCGTGGCTGTTTGAGTAGTTCCAGGCGCTGCATTGGTGTCTGTCACCTGTATGTACAGGATGGCTGATTCTACTGTCTCTCGATCTAATCCACGTTTGAAGCCTGTAGTCAGTCTGTGACCCATTAGCTGGAAGTTGTTCTGCAAGATGTCATGGGGAAAATGGCTGTCAGATTGAATAATTATACAGGTAGAAGAAGATTGGATGGGAATTCAGTTTAGCGGAATTTCACATACTCATACACCTTTACTCATACAAGAAGATTTTTACTTGTCCTGTCATTCAGGATTCCCCAGTCTGTGCTCGGCCCTAAAGAAGCTTAACAAGTCATTAATCTGCATAGTTGAACTCTTATCAACCACTTCACAAAGGGAAAGTTGAAGAGGCGCATTAAGGAATGCATTTCCAAACAAATATCCCAAGACAACGGATTACTGCATTGTCCATCAGACTCGATACGCAATCCCAATTAACAACATGGATCCCTATTAACAACAAGGACACAGGCATAATGTCCTTAGCCTCTAATTTGCTTTTCTAGTAACTCTGGCTCCAATCAATACAGTGGACACTAAGGGAGTATCGATCGTCCCCATAGTCATCGTTCCCGTGAAGAATTCCTCTTGCATCAGCCGCCGTGGCGAAGTGGTTAGCGTCGCGGACTCCCGGCTGGGAGGTCGTGGGTTCGATTTCCATCAGAGTCATGTGGAATTTTTCTGCCCGACCGGCTCCTACCCAGAGTTGAGTTTGCTATGGGCTCAGTTGGGAAGACTGGGACCACACAGTCGAGTTTCATCCTCATAATGGATGCGTCGCTGAGAGTGTTGCTCAAATTTCCTGACCAACACTGCAGGTTCTGTATCTCTCGGGCATGGTTTACGCCGGGCTATATTATGAAAGTAAGCGTACAAACTACAATACAGCCCTGTCGTGCAGTCTCAGACCGGAATGGAAATTCTGTGGCCCTTTATGCCCTGCTCTCATAGTGACCTCGGTTTCGATGTCCTCTCCACGTCTATGGTCTTTGTTTGATTCCGTCGGGGTCACCGTTATCGGCAGGTTCATGGGGGCTGTCGTTGGACAGACGTGGCGGCACCCTCTGGAGACAGAGCTCTCTCACGCCGGCTCCGCGACTAAGCAATTATTGTCGTCAGTAGAGGGCTTAGTAGGTGGTGTCCTGCGTGTATTGGATCAGAACAGGCGCCACTGAACACCACTGAAGTGACTCGGCGGCAGTGCACTGTCTCCTCCGGTGGGTTGCCTCCTGACGACTTGATATTAACTGCGCCCTGTGGATTGCCTGTGCCGGGGCTGTGGCGGGCCGAGCTGTGCTGTGGCTGTGGACGAGGTATCGGAATGAGCGGCGTGGGTGCACTGCCACTGACGTGGCACAGAAGACGGGACAGCAAAAAAAAAGAGAGAAAAAAAGAAAATCCTCTTGCTTTTTGAAACGATTTGCAATGTCTGCCCTTCCACTATGAGGACGTGGACTCGCGTCATTACGAAAAGCCAGGATGATTGTTTTGCAGATTTCTGGAAAGCTCTGAACTGCCACCAAATCTAAGGTACACATCACGATCTAAGGTAATGGCTCTGTGTGGACCAAAAACCTTGATACCAAACACGTCAAGTGATAAAGGTCTGTACAGACAACTCCGGTATAGTCGCATGTTTTTAAGTGACGTTGTTACAGTTAAGAACCAGCCTACTCTTAAAGTTCATTATTATGGTTCTGGTAATCGCCCGACTTTGGGAGAATTAATCGCTGTTTTTGCTGTCTGCAGTACATCGTTATTTTACAATTATTTTGATGGAATAACGCCGATCTTGAACCATATAGCACAAGCAACATTAGAACGTTTTACCTTTAGCACAGCAGACGACACAGGCTGCTGGCGATCATCCAGCCCCGTCGACACGTTCCACAGAACCTTGTACATCAGGTGTGCGTCAGCATCCCCATCTGTGGCGTTGTAGTACGTGATGGTGGCGTTACGCGCTCGAGTCTCCGGGAAAGACACTGTCAGCTGCGGGATGACGAATCTCGGTGGGTCGTCGTTGATGTTGTCGACGATGATGCTTACGGTGGTAGAGGCAGTGAAGGCCGGTGAACCCCGATCCATGGCCAGGACAGTCAGATTGTAGGCCGAGGTTTGCTCCCTGTCCAGACTGACCACAGTGGAGATGACCCCTGAGGTGCTGTTGACCTGGAACTGGTCGTTACCACCGCTGGCTATCACGTAGAACACTTCGTTGTTGGGAGCGCTCTTGTCACTATCTGTCGCTTCCACTTGAGTCACGAAAATTCCTGTGGTGTAAAAATTTTGGACGTGAGAAGTCTTGTCGATTGACTGGCTGATTCACTATTTGGATGATCGCTCAGTCGGCTGGTTATATAGACTGACAGATGCAATAGATGCATTTCGCAAAGACTGATTTGTTAAGGGGATGTTTTGAGGGGTTATCATAACATACAGTAATTTACAGGGTCAGTCAGACACACTGTTATCAAGTCAGTAAGCCAGCTATGAGTCTCTCTGCATTACTTTGTGTGTGTGTGTGTGTGTGTGTGTGTGTGTGTGTGTGTGTGTGTGTGTGTGTGTGTGTTTTGCATGTGTGCGTGTGCATGTGTGTCTTTGTACATGAGTGTGCCTTCGTATCGTGCGTGCGTGCGTGCGTGCGTGCGTACGTGCGTACGTGCGTGTGTGTTTTCGCGAGGCGTGCGTCATTTGTAATTCTGTCAGTTCAATGCGCAAACGAAAAAAATGTTCAAAAGTATAATACAATTGCCATCAACTATAGTTTGCTTTTGTTGTTTTTGAATCAGTTTTAAATGCTAAAATAGACAGTCGATATTGACACTTAATACAAAATCATTACCCGATCCTTGATTTTCGGTGACGTTGCCCTCATAATTCCCTGCAGAGAACACTGGGCGTTCATCGTTTACATCCTGTCAAAAGTCATATCATCACAGTTCATCATCTGTACATTTGAAAGTAATCAGTAGCCATCTTTAACTCAACCTTTCTGCATGCATGGATGGTTTGGTCCAATTGATTTCTTCAGTTATCGCATTATGCTGCGTAAGATACGCTTTCATACAGAGTGAAAATAAACGTGATACTGAAGTACAATCGACTCTCTTTCAGACACGTTCATGTTTAGAAACGCGTCTGATGATTTCACGGCACCATGGTTCCACGCCATTTCAGCACAACACCCACGTGTACTTATATATTTACACAAGATTCGTATATTATGGTTGCTGTGATTAGCTCTAACTTCGCCAATCTTAATAATGCATTATGATGGGCAGCAGGCCTATTTCTATCGTCAAGGTTAAGCGTTAAAACGGATACTCACTGACGTAAAACACCCACCTGCACTGTGACAGTGACGTTAACGGATCCCGTCAGGTGGGGTAAACCGTGGTCAGTTGCCAGGACCACAAGATTGATGACGCCATCATCACTCAGAGCTTCGTAGTCCAGAGGAGTGGTCAGTATCAGAAGCCCAGTAGAAGCGTTGATGGAAAAGTTGGATGACCACTGGGAGGTGGGAGACAGGCTGTAATGGACTCCTTTGTTCTCCTCTGTCCCATCAGCGTCTTTAGCCTGAGAGTGTAAAAAAAGCAATGTAAGGACAGGAGAATGAAGAAGGATTTACTGGAAAGATGAAAACAGAAGAAAGAAAGAAGACAGTAATAAAGAAAAGAATGAGGTTATAAGTAAAGAGTGAAAGGAAAAACAAAACAAAAATGAAAAATGAACATTCAACCGGCAATTAAGCAATTATATAAGAAACGAAAGCACTCAACTGAACTTTAGACAGAAAAATAGCAAGAATCTTAAACAATACAAAACGACAATAACAAAAATCTCACAAGAAGAAAGATATAGATGGAAACATAATATATCAACAACAAAGACAGAAATTTGAAGAGCACTGCTATTTTAGAGAGCTTTACCTCAACTCTAACCCCACGTTTAAAATCCCTCTGGTTCTCGACAACGAAGGCTTGGTACTCGGGTCTGACGAACCGGGGTGTGTTGTCGTTGAGGTCAGTCAGAGAGATGGTCAGTGGCACTGAGTCCCTCAGTCCTCCAATGTCCGTGGCCTCTACGGTCAGCCGGTACTGCTGACGTGTCTCATAGTCCAGCTGGGCCTTGGCCACGCTGACCTGACCCGTCTCGTTGTTGATGGAAAACCTGATGAAGTCCAACATGAAGTGATAACAAAATATAAGACAAAGATTTGAAGTCAAACACGGTCTGTGAAGATAAAAGGAATGTCATTTTTGTTTAATTCATTGATGAAATCAAAGGCCTTTTCTTGTCTGTCCACATATATACCGAAATACCAAACTACCAACGCAATTACACACACACACACACACACACACACACACACACACACACACACACACACACAACACGGATGGACGCTTGTACACATTCTCGAGAAAGCAATTCAATTTTTTTAATGTTGCTTGCTCAACACTCATCTTGCGGAAAAATAACGCTATGGTACGCACATGATAATTATTCCATTAAAACATAAACGCTACACGCTTCATTCAGATTATAAATTACAAATAATATTTGTACTTTGGTATGCAAAGCAACTCAACTTAAGTGAAGGTTTCCTTTCATAAACAGTGATTACTCACTTTCCGTCACCTCCCTGAAGGGAATAGACGATGGTATTATACGGCGGGCTGTCTGCGTCGTCTGCCTGCAGGGACATAAAGTATGTGCCATGGTTCAACAAACATCTGCTCGATCATTCTCTTGTGTTTTGAAAGTTTGTTGTCTCAGACTGTAAACAGTTGAAACAAAAAAATGCATAAAACAATACTGATTATTCACAATCCCTTTGCTTCTGTCTGTCTCCTTTTCCCTACATCTTTCTCCACATTTATTTTTTAAAAAAAATTCTTGTCCTTCTGCTTCTACATCTCTCTCTTCTATTTTGCTTTTCCTTCACTGTGATTACTTATTCTTTGTTTATTATTGTAATTAAGGTATCTGGTTTATCCTTTTCGTCATCAGCTTTTCGAAGCTATGTTTTACCGGCATATGTACTATCACCGTTTTCTGAGCACACACAACAAAGCAAACGAACGAGAACAATATCATCTATACACAAGCACACATATTTTATAATACACCTTGCTTTTCTTTTTAAGCATTGAGAAACGATGATCGTGCAGAAAGAAATGTTAATCACAGTCAGAAGAACTAAGACAATGATGTACTGGTTGAAATGACAGCCGAAAGATTACCTGAACGACAATGACAGATGCAGACACATTCAAATTTTCAGAGACTAATATATGGTAGGACGACGTCGTGAATTTGGGTGTCTCGTCGTTGATGTTAATGATACGCAAATGCACGGAGCTGTTGGTGGTAAAGTTGCCGCTCCCTGCGCCCATGGCGACAACCTGAAAATACATAGAACAAAACGTATGCGGTGAACGCGCACATCTACGCATGCGCGCGCACACACAGACCACACCTTGTGTGTGTGTGTGTGTGTGTGTGTGTGTGTGTGTGTGTGTGTGTGTGTGTGTGTGTGTGTGTGTGTGTGTGTGAGACAGACAGAGAAAGAGCGCAGTCTTGGTAATCTTTAATCAATTTTCAATCTAAAACATGATTGTCCTCAAACCGCTGAGATCCAAATGAATGTGGCATCAAAGAAGACCTTTCTTCATCATGCAGATGTGTTTATGGTGGAATTGTGCGACCCATAAAGTAATGTGCACAGCTCCCTCACTTTGTATTCACTAACAGGCAAGCTCCCTCTGTATCCAAGCTGTGGTCCTGTTATTAGTCTTCCAAAAAAAAGTAATTCAGGGTCCCTGTCTTCATCAACCATATGGATGCACAATGTTCTAGTCTGTACACATGTACTATCGAAACACAGCAGCAACAACAACAAATTTCAATACATAAAAACACTCCCATTATTCATTTTGAAGATTCAATGATTGGATTAATACTATACATGCTTTTGATGATACAAAAACAAACAGTTTCACTTACGTCGAAGTTTACAGCCGAGCCCTTCTCGTAGTCAAAGCACGTGGGGTCCGTGACACGGATAAGCACTGTGGCCTGGGTAACGGCACGAGAGGGCAGAACCTCCAGACAGCGTGAGTAGTTGGACAGCGACAGAGTGAACGCACTGTTTTCCTCCTGAACATGCACCGTCAAATTTATCATTTTAGGTACTGCTTTTAACATATACGTATACCTGTTTCTCATAAAACTGCTAACTGGACCTGCAGGTGGTATAAAGATGAGTGTGCTAAAAGACAATTTATACTTTTGCCTGTGCTTCAGTGTGTGTGTGTGTGTGTGTGTGTGTGTGTGTGTGTGTGTGTGTGTGTGTGTGTGTGTGCGTGCGTGCGTGCGTGCGTGCGTGCGCGCGTGTGTGTGCGTGCGTGTGCACTTGTTATATATCTTAATTTTAGTAAGTAAATATGGCCGACATGTGGGATCGAAAAGAATACATAAATCTTGTAAGTGACCCTATTCTTAAATCACTACAATACACTATGATGCTCCATAAATTGGCAGGCAACTTTTTAACCCATTTTAAAAAAGTTCGTGAACAAAATCCTAAGCTATGTGCATGAAACTCCAAAACTATGTACATGTAACTTTATCACAGGAGGATGAAGCTTGACTTCCCTCCTCAATTTTGATTTCCTCTGGACATATTGTCTGGTAGAACGATCCATCCTGACACGGATCTTGATAAACAGATTATCAACACACACACACACACACACACACACACACACACACACACACACACACACACATGCGCAGAGACACGTTTATCGTCTAATATCACACCCTGTGGAAAGACGCAAAACTGAATAAAAACAACAAGGGAGAGCAGAGAGAGAGAGAGAGAGAGAGAGAGAGAGAGAGAGACAGACAGACAGACAGACAGACAGACAGACAGACGGACAAAAAAGGGGGGAGGAAAGAGCATTTGTTTTGAGGAAACAAATCAAGAAGGTGGGCCAACTGCAACAGCCTAAAACAATCATTATGTAACAAATTGCAATGCAATTGAAAATAATAGAATAGCGATGATGAAAACGTGTTTCAGGTAAGCTCAAAGCCATTTGGATCCTTTTTTTATTCCAAGCTAGTGAAAACAAAAGCATAAAAAGCAGATCACACTAACTTATATTTCCCTGTCCCCACGGTCCACAAAAATCTTACAGAGAACCATTCAAAAATATGAGTTGAGAGACAGAAAGGCAGCCTGAGAGAGAGAGAGAGAGAGAGAGAGAGAGAGAGAGAGAGAGAGAGAGGAGAGAGAGAGAGAGAGAGAGAGAGAATATCGAAGAAGTAGTATACAGAAAGAGCATTTTCACCTTATCTATATCCGTCACAGTCATAGACACGTTGAACTGTAGCGGTGTCCCCCGAGGAGAGTTCTCAGTGAGATTGGCACTGAACCTCTGTGCTGAAAACGTGGGTGGGTTGTCATCGGTATCTTCCACGTGGATGCTAATCGTACCTGTTGGATCCACAAAAATATAGTAGTTTTGGGAAAGAAAACTCAAACGTGTCCACAGTAGTTTGGGAGAATAAAACTCAAACGTGTCCAACTATGTTAATACGACTGGACGGTGAGATACAGTGCCTTTTGTACAAAGACAGAAAACGTCTGAGATGTTCAGCTCTTCATAGTGTTACCATATGACTATAAAGAAGCACCTGAAAGATAGGTGTGTTGTCGTGTGTTCCGCACTTCCAAGCTGCAGTCTTCAGGATAAATCAAGCTGTGGTTTTACGCTGCCCAGCCGCAGAGACTATAGAACAGATTCAGCTAAGCTATCATGATGCTGAAGTGTTCTTTGCGTGAAAACAGTGAAATACGATTCTTTTGTAATCATTATTTTAGCCCATCAGTTTAGCCATTTGTATCAACAAAATACACACAATAACGCACTGCAGCCAGAACTGCTTTGTTTATGTGAAGAAAATCCTGTGCTGATCGCTTTCTCTGAGCTTTAGGCATTGCCAAATTATCGTCACAGTTTTCTCTCGTGAAGACTCGAGCACGCACAATGAGATAATTCAGTATGCTCCACACTGTTAGTTTAATGGATGTTTAACACATGAATTTTTCCATAAGGTGCATCAGATCCACACAGCACAAAGCGACTGCAGGTCTTTTCGCTGCCAGCAGAGTTAATAAGCTTACATCTGCTATCTACAACGCTTGAGAAGTCTTTTTATCTGTCTCTGGTTCTACTGCAAATTCCCAAGAAAATGAAGGATCTCAAGTTATGACAGTCAGATAGGATCGTCCGATTTCACGCCATCATTTGCAGAACCAGGTCGTTAGAACTAAGAATACTACAAAATACAAAACCTGTTCCCTTCAGAAGCCTACAAGCTGGGAGTCATTGATAAAAAAAAATTGGCTGAACATAACCTGCGCGACCCATTTCTGGCGACTCCATCCTAATTAGAAAATACTTACTGATCAAATGCAACACACTCAACATCATCCACATATAAATGGTATGTAACGGCACTTTATCCTGTTTATGAATGTAACGACAATATAGACAGGCAGAATATCCCAGTAATGGATTGCTTTCATCGAACCCCACCCCGAATCTCATACAATATTTTTTTCGAATAACTTTTGATTCCACTCCAAGGGGGTTATTCCTGACCAGCCTCAGGTACAAGTGAAGCATGCGGTTTGTGCGCCGTGGGCACCATCCCCATAGTAAAGGTCAAGAAGCAGGTGTTCCTAGGTCTTGCCTGGCTAAGACCGATCAACTAGGGAACAGTAGATCAGCTTCTGATGTTTCGCAGGGAGGAAGCTTTGGAAACATTGGAGTCATGGGCGTGAGAACAGTGCAATACTGCTCAATTAAGCGAGATAAAGAAGAAAACTAAACACACTTCAAAACATAGAAAACTTTAAAAACATCTGGAATTTCTGTTTCGTCATCAGCTTTTTAAAGCCATGTTTTACCGGCACATGTACTATAACCGTTTTCTGAACACGACAAGAAAGCAAACAAACGAGAACAATATCATCTATACACAAACGCACATATTTCATAAGACACTGATTTTCTTTTTGAGCATTACAAAACAATGATCTTAAAATATAGTAAGTTACAAGCTACCGGCAAAACTACACTGAACAGCACACACACACACACACACACACACACACACACACACACATACACTCATTACATATTGTAACTGAACTAGAAACCGTAAGACCTACACTTAATCCAACTGAATCGAATAAAGATAAAATTCCAAAATTTAACTACAAATTTGCAGACTGGAACAAATTTTCCTTTTTACTAAGATCGTTTTACATAGATCCTTATGATATAGATGACAAAGGTGTCGATGAGTTATATGACCAGTTTCAAAATGTTTTAATAACTGCCGCAAGGCAATCGATACCAACGATAAAGCCTGTACCTTCTAAAAAACATGTGGGTAATGTCTGGTGGAATGAGGCTTGCGAAGAGGCCAAAAAGGAGAAAAATATTAAATTAAAAGATTACTTACGTAGTAAGGGGCCTAGGCGCGCTGAAAAAACTTCTTGAGAAAAAAACAGCAAAAAATAAATCCAACAGAACCATTGCTTTTGCTAAAAGGCAATACTGGTCGTCGTTTTGCAATAATGAAGTATTCAGTTATAAAGACATACAAAAAGTATGGGGAAGAATGAAAACAATGAAACATGGAGTAAATCTACCTCAATACCCTATCAAATTCAACAATTGCACATTTCCAGCAAATTCAGAAGAATCTGAAGCCTTTGTTGACATTTTCGCCAGAAACAGCAGTTTGGAAAGTTTGTCTGCACAGACTAATGCAAACAAAGATTATGAAGAAAAGGAGCTTACCTGCGGTAGAGCAATCCATGAGACTGATTTGTATCTGAATACCCCCATAACATTTGATGAAGTGCAGGAATGTATATCTAAACTGGGCACTACGAAAACGTCTGTAGGGCTAGATGGGGTGTCCAATGAGATGCTACGACATCTTCCATCTGATGTCTCATGTTTTCTTCATTGCTTTATTCATAAGTGCTGGAGTGATGGCAAATTGCCCCAAGTTGGAAACGTGCAATCATAGTTCCCATTCATAAACATGGAAAAAGCCGGAGTGACATTAATAATTATCGACCCATTGCTCTTACGTCCCACACAGGTAAACTAATGGAACGCGTCGTATTAAACAGACTAACCCCTTACTGTAATAAGCATCAAATCATTCCAAAAAAACAAGCTGGGTTTCAAACAGATAGAACTACAATAGAACACTTAGTGAAACTAACAACTCATGTCAAACAACAAGTTGCACGCCGAATTAATGTCCTAGCAACCTTTTTTGATTTAAGGAAAGCGTACGAACGTGTGAGACATAAAAGACTTTTGTATAAACTAGATAATATTGGTATAAACGGTAACATGTATAATTATATTCAAACTTTTTTAGAAAAAAAAATCAATTCAAACAAGAACTGAGCACACATATTCAACCCCAAGGATATTTGAAATGGGATTACCCCAAGGATCTGTGATTTCGCCAATCTTGTTTAATATTCTAATGGCTGATTTACCAAAAAAATTATCTAAAGATGTTGTATTGGCGCAATTCGCGGACGACATTTGTTTATGGATGAATGTTACCATGAAGCGAAAAAACCCTTCACGATCACTTAATTATATACGCATCAAATATCAACATGAACTAAATAAAATCAATAGTTTTCTACTAGAAAATGAACTATCTCTTTCTGTTGAAAAAACAAATATAATACTATTCAATTCAGGGTACGACCCAGAGAATCTCCTGTGTTTACTATAAATGGTTCTTTCTTACAGTATGTGAAATCTGTAAAGTTTTTAGGTATATATATTAATTCTTAACTTTCTTGGAATCATCACATTGACTAAATTACAAACAAAGCAAGAAAAAGTTTAAGCTTTCTGAACTAAACAAAAGTGGGGACAAGATACAACAACTTAAGTCAACGGCTCTCGTGCGTTCACGGCTTACTTATGCCCAAGAAGTCTTTTTTTTAGCGCGCCACAATATCTTTTGAATAAATTACAAAGTATTGACTGCAACGCTTATAAACTTGCTCTAGGTGTTCTCACACATGCGTCTAACTTAGGAACTTATAGTGAAGCTGGAATACTACCTCTTGAAGAGTTAAGAAAAGCATCTGCCTCAAAATTTACTTTAAAGAGCCTTACCTTGAATAATTTCTGTACAAACGAGGTATCTTTAAAATCTGAAGAAGATTTTGCTAAACGAGCGCGAGAAATCCAATCATTAAAAACTATTAAGTCTTATATTTCCAATCAAAACATAGACTCTGAAATCACTAACATTGCTTCTAAACCATCCTTTTCACCAATTCCCAGGTGGGTGCAAAAAAAGCCTCTTTTGATATCAGTTCCAATGAAATATTAAAAAAAGAGATTCCGTATATATTAAAAAAAATTGTCAATATTCATCTGGATGAAAATTACAGAAATTACACGAAGAATTTCACTGATGGCTCAATTTTAGACGATAATGTAGCAGGTGCTGCTTTTATTATTCCAGATTTGAATGTAGAGAAACTCTATAATCTGGTAAAAATCTTTCCATATTTAGTGCAGAGCTCATTGCCATTTTGATGTCTTTGGAATTTATTTTACATTTCCCCCTAAATTCTTGTCGAATTCTTGTGTGTACCGATAGCAGATCGGTTCTGGGTGCCCTCCAGTCCCAAAATTCAAAAATTCGACTTGAGATTATATTAGAAATTAACCATGTCATTCATCATTTATCACTTAAAGCACGTTTTATTGGGTACCATCTCACAGTGGAACTGTATCAAATGAAAAGGTTGATCACGCAGCAAAAAGAGCAGCTAGAAATATGGAAAGCACAACTTCACTTAATATACCTTTAGATCTTTCAGAATGCTATTCCTTAATTGACAAACAGACTGAGAAAAGCTTCCAACAGTCCTTAAAGAACTCGGAATCTCAGTACTATCATAACTGTATTGCATACAGTTCTGGAACACAGAATAAAACAGCAAAAACTTATCTAACTCATATACCTAGAGATGTAAGAAGCTTAATCCACTGATTACGTTTAAATTCACTGAAAACAAAATTCAGTAGAAATGTTAGATGTATGTGTGGAAACGCACTAAGTGTTTCACATTTGTTAATTCATTGCCCCAAAACAAAGAACTTGATTATCATGGCTGGTGGTAATACTACCGATAGATCGACGTCATCACTCTCTAAAATGTTGAATGATTATTATTCGTTTCTCAGATTAGTTAGTCAAAGTTTCTTACAGAGTCCAGTTGGCATTTTTCTTTAATTTGTTTTATCTAGGTTTTTTTTTTAACACGTAGTAGGATTCAAAGTTCTACACGCTTTTCCCCTATCCCTCCACCATTCTTTTCATAAGCACACATTCGCATACCACACACACCATTAACACATCGTCTGATATCACTTTCAGTGAGACGTTAAATTGAGGAACAAACACACACACACACACACACACACACACACACACACACACACACAATCACACGCATATATCAATTAATAGTATTTACCAGTGGCCGTTTGAGCTGTTCCTGGCGCTGCATTGGTGTCTGTCACCTGTATGTACAGGATGGCTGACTCGACTGTCTCTCGATCTAATCCACGTTTGAAGCCTGTAGTCAGTCTGTGCCCCATGAAGTGAAAGCTGTTCTGCAAGGCGTCATGGAAAAGAAAGCAGCCAGTGAGTGAACGCTTCTTGATGGAAACAGAAAAAGAGGGGGTGGTAGGGGTGGTGATCGTCTTATTCAGCTGGGTGAAATTATACATACTCGTGTGCCTTTGCACATTTAGTCTTGCAAATAGATAGTGATGCTTACACAAGCATACTTAGCCTGTCTGTCACACACACACACACACACACACACACACACACACACACACACACACACACACACTCTCCCCCCCCCCTTCCAAATTCTTTATGTCATATGTACCTTCATAGACAATTTAAACTTCCAGTGGTTTACGTAACACTTATATAAACGCAAACAATGAAAATGGAAAACTTCTTCACGTTAAATCAATAATTCTTTGAGTATTACCCCATTATCACGCGAATACTTATACTAGCTGCAGGTTTGAGTCATCTTTAAATCCTCTCTGATGTGGTACCCTTTTGGCTTGAACCCGTGCTTAACTTCAAACTCGTGGCTTCTGTCAAATTCTTCACTTCGGCATCGACAGATGCGCCTTTCGCTATGTGTTTCCATGCCAGCAGAGTTGTCAAGAATATTCTGGATGCATTTACTGCAAGCTCCAAACGTAATCGCTCTCCCAGTTTCCTAGTTCGACCGGAAATATATCTTCAGGTATTTTTTTCCTTTGATCCTCCCACGATGTTTACTTTCGTAGTCCTGAAGGACTCTCAACATCTTGAATAATGTTCAGTTTGTCACAAATTGACCGTTGTTGTTCAGACCTCAGTAGCCATGACTTCCAGGACTTCGATATCTTCCTTAAATGATGCTACTTGATTCTGTCTTGTTCACGGGGTTTTCTACCAGGAATTCTGAAGTACACTGTGGATGTCATAATCTCCGTCAGACAGGCCTCATCTTTATTTCGAGCCGATAATTGAGGCAGCAGCACTTTCAGTTCAACGATATCGCTTTACATGGCTCATGTGTTTTAGTCCTACGTGGAAAGCAGGGATTTCCCTATCGGAGGGGAATCCTATCCTGGCAATGCAGGATCCTTCAGTTCCGCATCATTTTCTCCTCTCATCATCTGAGCTTCACCAGCCTGCTCTTTTTGCTAAAGGATGGCAAGTAAGGTAAATATTTTTACCTGTGATGCGTGTACTGCGATGAGTGTACTTTTAATTGACATGGCCTCGAGAAAAAAAAAAACTAGACAAAGTGTCTGGGCAACATACTGATGAATTTCAAATCACATTTTCAGCCAGACAGGCTCGCTGCCTAGTTCTACCTGATCTGTGACCTTCAGGCAACAACAGATTGTGTGGATTGTTTTGCTTCATCTGGGTGACCCGGCTCCAGTTAGCATGCTGGGTGCTGAGAAAGTGTGCAAACAGACCCAAACGTAGTCGTGGTTTTGCTGAAGATTCCCCTTACTCCCTAGCTGCACAACCTTGGCTTACTGAACAAGTGTCACTGTCTTTGAGCTTTCATTTTGGTACACAGCAGTCACCAAAACGGACTAGGGTTCCGGTCTGTTTCCAGATTTAGGGGAGACCTGTGGTTTCTGGCCTCCGATCCCATTCCAACTACATACCAAGATATTTGTCGTTTGTGTGGGCGGCGCCTTTGCCTTCTGAGAACCTAATGTTAACGAAGTAGAATGTGATGTTTCTTTACGTTTTTCTCCATTGTAGTCATTCTGCATTGCTAGCAAGGAGACATGGGAGGGGTCTTTCTCACTCACTTAAGTGGCGAGCATTTTGAAGTGTCGATCTAGTTCTAGAGGATTATTTCCTGCTCCTGTACCATAGCTGCAGGCAACACACCTTTCAAAAATTAATTGTTAATGGTGATTTGTCTCAAGAACCCGTTATGTTTGATATAATCTATATCAACGGGCTGTTTAAGCTGAGCAGGGTACCAAAGGCAGGTAGAATCGCGAGACAAAAAACAATTCTGCAGCGGTCTATCTCTTGCAATATCAAAGCTTCTCACCTTTAACACAGCAGATGACACAGGCTGCTGACGATCATTCAGTCCCGTGGACACGTTCCACAGAACTTTGTACATCAGGTGAGCATCAGCATCCCCATCTGTGGCGTTGTAGTACGTGATGGTGGCGTTACGCGCTCGAGTCTCCGGGAAAGACACTGTCAGCTGCGGGATGACGAATCTCGGTGGGTCGTCGTTGATGTTGTCGACGATGATGCTGACGGTGGTGGTGGCTGTGAAGGCCGGGGAGCCCCGATCCATGGCCAGGACAGTCAGATTGTAGGCCAAGGTTTGCTCCCTGTCCAGACTGACCACAGTGGAGATGACCCCTGAGGTGCTGTTGACCTGGAACTGGTCGTTGCCACCGCTGGCTATCACGTAGAACACTTCGTTGTTGGGAGCGCTCTTGTCGCCATCTGTCGCTTCCACTTGAGTCACGGAAATTCCTGGGACACGAACATGTCGAGGTTGTCGTTGTTGCTGTTGATGTAATTGTTTAGTTTGTTTTTATTGTTGCCTGGTTGGAAGAGTACTTGATGAGCTAGACGTTTAGACGGACAGATGGGATGAATGGATAGTCCACTGACCAGTTTATTTGTTGTTGCGCTGCTTGTGTGGTATGTAATTTGTGCTTTAGTCAATTATTTGGTCAGCACAGTAATCAGTCAGGCATACCCAGGTTAGCCAGCCTCATGTGGTCTCTCAGTGTCCCCTTCCCGTCTCTCTCTTTCTGTGTGTGTGTGTGTGTGTGTGTGTGAGCGCGTGTGGTGTTTGCGTGTGTGTGTGCGCATGGTGATTTTGTGTGCCTGTGTGCGTGTGCGTACATGTGTGGTGTGTTGTGCGTGCGTGCGTGCGTGTGTGTGTGTGTGTGTGTGTGTGTGTGTGTGTGTGTGTGTGTGTGTGTGTGTGTATGTGTGTATGATGTGATGTGATGTGAATGCGTTTCCTTTCTCTATTACTTAACCATGAACAAAAAGAAACTACAAGTCCTTGAAAGGAATGCCTCAACAGAAAATTTTTACCAGCACTTGAATGCTTGAAAATTGCAAGTTGATACAAACAGCTGTACCTCGTCCTCCATTTTCTGTGACGTTGCCCCTGTAATTCCTCGCACTGAACATAGGGCCTTCATCGTTTACGTCCTGCCGAAAACAATAAGATCACATCGCTTTAGCACTTTCTCTCAATCTATATGCAAGCGTAGGCAGTTCTATGATACTAATGCCTTTGATCATCCCTTGATGTTACACAAAAACGTATACTTTCATGCAGGAAAAAAAATTCTGATGACTAGATCATTGAGTTATCCACAGATTTTCTTTTTAAAGAAAACGTCCAGCTTCGAGAGACGTCGGTTTATCTCCCTTTGATCATATGTCATTCCACCTTGATAATAGCCAATTGTATTCATGGATAGAACATGCGTCATGAATACTGCTGTTGGCTATATTGATACTTGTGTGACCAGACAAACAACAGCATCGCTGATCATGTCAAACTACTCTTGAGGATTGCATCTGGATTAATCTTAGATCTATATCTATGTGAGAGCAAATTTTCCTCATTAACTTGGTGACCAAATGACGTAAAACACCCACCTGCACTGTGACAGTGACGTTAACAGATCCAGTCCGTTCGGGTGAGCCCTGGTCGGTTGCCAGGACCACAAGATTGATGACGCCATCATTACTTAGAGCTTCGTAGTCCAGAGGAGTGGTCAGCATCAGAAGCCCAGTAGAAGCGTTGATGGAAAAGTTGGATGACCACTGGGAGGTGGGAGACAGGCTGTAATGGACTCCTTTGTTCTCTTCTGTCCCATCAGCGTCTTCAGCCTGAAACAGTCAAAAGGCAGGTAAGAAAACAAAGATAGAAATAAAACGGAATTAAAGAAAAGACTGAAATATGCGGTAAGGAGTAGGAAAGGAAGAAACAAATAAATATAAACGAGAAAAGAATGTGTGAATTAAAAAAAACACCAGAACTTCAGAAAATGGTAACGAAAGAACACAGTCCGAAAAGAAAATTACAAATCTTTAACACGCACACACACACACACACACACACACCACACACACACACACACACACACACACACACAGAAAGTTGTAAAAAATAAGAAATGCACAAACAACGGATAATTATCTGAATTAGGAGCTGGAAGACAAACAGACTGTAAAAAAGATGTAAACTTGAAACGCAAGCATAGAATGATAAACAAACAAAACGAAACCTGCAACAACAACAGAGAGAGAGAGAGAGAGAGAGAGAGAGAGAGAGAGAGGAGAGAGAGAGAGCGAGAATTTACTCTCACTCCCACCAAAAACAGCAATGAACAGAAACTGAGACGTGAGCCAGCGTAGCAAACACACGTACTTCAACTCTGACTCCACGCTCAAAATTCATCTGGTTCTCGACAACGAAGGCTTGGTACTCGGGTCTGACGAACCGGGGTGTGTTGTCGTTGAGGTCAGTCAGAGCGATGGTCAGTGGCGCCGAGTCCCTCAGTCCTCCAATGTCCGTGGCCTCTACGGTCAGCCGGTACTGCTGACGTGTCTCATAGTCCAGCTGGGCCTTGGCCACGCTGACCTGACCAGTCTCGTTGTTGATGGTAAACCTGATGGAGTCCACCAGTTACTTTTGTTAATAGTCATAAGCATCAGTGGAAAATATGCATTATGTAGGTATTGGGCTCTGTGAATGTTGTTAGAATTTGCTTATCCACTCCCAGCTCGCGCGCACACGGGCTCGCGCGCACAGACACACAAACACACACATTCTAATCGCTCGCAGACATCCTTCACAAATGGCTTTCTTCATCAAAATATCAATCTCTTATTGATTTCAGGCATCTGATTCATGCATGTTTAATCTCGTTTATTTCATATATTTTTAGTTCACAATCTGGAGTGTGAACTGTATTATTCTATTTTTATAGCTTAATCACTGAAGTTTAAGTGGATAGTATTTAGCACTATTTTTAACGATTACAACATGTACTGCTTAATTCCATTCATCGGCACGACAGTCATCGTCATCGACAAACAGCAGGATAAGAATAATCGATTATTGTTATTCTCGTCATTCTTATTTTGTGTGAAATCATTATTGTTAGTAGTAGTAGTAGTCGTAGTAGTACTATTGCTGTTGCTATTGTTGTTGTTGGTCTACCTGTTATCACATTGTGCTTCCCGTCCTTGTTCTAAAGATATTGTGGGGTTTTTGTTTGTTTTGTTTTCTGCTTGCTCTTTTTGCATTTTTTTAAATTTTAGATTTACCAGGAGCAGCAGCAGCAGCAGCATCGCCATTAGTCTTTAATTTCATAAATACAGCTGTTATTATCATAGCTGTTGCAATCATAACGTTGTAGCCTGTGGTCGTAAAGCGGCTCCTACCGCTGTCTTTGTTGATAGAATTGTGTGGTTGTTTTCATTATCATTATCATCATTAACAACAGCAAAAACAATGACAAAACAAAAACAACAATACTGCTCCTACTAGTACAACTACTACTACTACGACTACTAATGAAGATGATGATGGTCATACTGGTAATAATAACATCAATAGTAATGCTATGAATAATGCTTAAGACGTTATTTTGAGCTGCACTTTACAATAACAATAGTAACAACGACAAAGATGCTAAAAACAATAACAACAACAACAACAATAATAATAATAATAATAATCATTATCATGCTTAAGCTGCTGTTCGAAAGCTCTTCCATTATGCTGCTATCTGTTTCTCGTTCTTGTTGCCGTTACTGTTTCGCATGACAAGCTACTCTAATCATATCATTAAAACTCCTGTATCATACTGATGTTCTCCTCGACGTTGTGTTACTGCTTCAGGTCTACAGAATGTCACGTTCACAACGACACCCATTGTTTACTTACACACCGTCACCTCCTTGAAGGGAATAAAAGAAGGTATTGAACGGCGGCTTGTCTTCATCCGTCGCCTGAAAGACAAACGAAAAAAAGCAAATGTTTTCATTTCAGCATCTACTGCTTTTCACTTCTACAAGGGGAATGGATCATTACGCCTTGAAGGGGACGTTGGGGTGGGACAGTTACTGGATCCCCATTCTCCACCCTTTATCGATCGTCCCTCCCGCCCACCAACCCCGCTCCCCCTTACACCCATCTCCACCACTCCAGCACACCATTAATTCTCGCCTTCAATAAGGTTTTTTTTTTCAAGTTGGCAGTAGAAGAGCATCTGGGAGTCATGACCTGGATGCGGTCCGGCCTCCTTCGAGTGTGAAGAATTCGGGGCCAAAACACTTGTCTGAGAGGGATTTCTCTCAAAACCTTCTGCTGTCAGGCTCTGCCTCGTTTCTTCCTACTAGCCCTGTGACTGCCAAACCTTGCCAATAACAATCGTATGCACAGATTTCAATTTGTGTGGACGCTACAGGCGTGGTTGCTTCCCCTGAGCAAACTTGTGCAGTTATATACACGTGAAAGAGGACAAGGCAAACAGTAATCTGATCAGCCCCGTCCATTCTCATCAATAGGATTCAAAGTCTCTGAATGATTACTATACTGTCAGTTCAATTCTAGGCATGTTGCTTATTGCCCAGCCGATCACACAGGCCA
>CM065714.1:21561848-21569348 GCA_033310375.1 Conus canariensis | reverse complement strand
GGTGATCACTCCGGTGGTGTTGTCGACTGAAAACCTGAATTTCATAAAAGAAAAGTCGAGTTTGAGTTATGAATTACTACGATATTTAAACGGAAAACCTACAATGAACTGTGAAAATGAATCCTACAGCTGAACAAAGCAGCAATACAGCTACGCCCATAGCACACCACTATTGATGTTTGAAGCACCATATAACTTTGCTTTCTCTCTTTCTTTTTTTGTACATTTTTTCCTCTTTGAAAGGTATGTCAGTATGCTGAATTCATATGTATTTATGATTTTAATTCCATGACATTTATGTACGTATAGACTTCTGGTTGGGGGCTTTAACTTATTCTACGTGAATTTTGTTTCATCTCTCTCTCTCTCTCTTCTCTCTCTCTCTCTCTCTCTCTCTCTCTCTCTCTTTCTCAACACACCGAAATCACAAAAACCATTTGTGTGAAACTACGAAAAAGCTTTAATTTAAAAGGAAATTGAAATCAACGGTCATTGCAATCGTTTATAGCAAGCCAAAAAATACATTATCACACAAATGCAGACACATTAATTTAGAAGAAAATCCTGCATGTGATTCAAGGACCCACTTATTAATGAATCAACCCTTAAAATGAAACGCCTTACAATCTGAAGCAGTCGTGAACTTACAGAATGTCACATTTTAGTCTGGCGTTTACTCAATGAATGAGCATGATATACCAATAACAAAACGCTACATAATATCTGAAAATAAATGACATTTTTTTTTTACAAATCATGAGTAAGTATGGCATACAAGTAACAAAACACTTGACATGATCTAAAAAGGCTTATGATTTTTTCAAAAGTATGAGTGACCATCATACGCCAGTAAAAATTGTTTTATTCAGACATCTTCATCTGCACGGAATTTTGGTGTTACCCTTGACTCAGCACCTGGACTCAGCACTTTCCTTCCAGCAACATGTTTGCACAGTCTGCCGTGTCTGTTACTTTGAGCTTGCCCGCATTAGTTCTGTGCGACATCTTCTCTCTGTTGATGCCACGAAAACCTTTGTTTCTGCCTTCATTCTATCAAGACTTGATTGCTGTAATTCTTTTCTAGCTGGCTGTCCCCAGAATCTTTTCAGTCATCTTCAGAAAGTACAAAACAATGCTGCTCGTATGGTTCTTAAACAACACAGATCTTCTCATATCACCCCCTTACTTCTTTCTCTTCACTGCCTACCGGTCGAAAAACGAATAGACTACAAACTGTCACTCTGCTTTAAATCTTTGAATGGCTTAGCTCCTTCCTACCTTTCTGATCTCCTTCATCTCCATGTTCCTTGTAGGCAGTTGCGTTCTTCTACCGACAACACTCTGCTCAATATCCCTCGATTTCGAACTAAAACTTATGGCGATCGTTCTTTTTCTTTTCAGGGTCCGGTTTCTTGGAATAAACTCCCAATATCTTTGCGTAGTTCAAACTCTCTGTCTTCCTTCAAGGCATCTCTTAAAACAACCTTCTTCACCTATCAATAGCAGTTCTGTCTTCCCCTTCCTTTGCCCATCCAATTGATTCTGCGACATGTGCAGGGCGCGCGCGCGCGGGCGGTGTGTGTGTGTGTGGTGTGTGTGTGTGTGTCTGTGCGCGCGCTATTGTTTCCGTTGTTGTGAGACAGTGTGTGTGGGATCGCGTGTTCAGTATGTGTGTGTGTGTGTGTGTGTGTGTGTGTGTGTGTGTGTGTGTGTGTGTGTGTGTGTGTGTGTGTGTGTGTGTGCGTGTGCATGGGTACGTGTCAATATGCACCCTTGTTTGTAGGCGTATGGCATTTAGTGCAATTTCATCTTCTTATTGGTTTCATTTATGTTTTCTTGAACCTTTTCTGCATTTGGAAGTGCCTAGGGCTTATGATGTAAGATGAAGCGCCATAACTAATCATCATCATCATTATTATCATAATTGATAATAAAACAAGGAACTATATCAAAAAATAAATACACATTATCGTGTTTGCATCTCCGTGTATCATATTTCTCTATAGTCCACGTTGAGAAACTAATGACACTGATACTGATAACTATCACCAGGCACTGAATATCTCACATCGCAAATTTGTTGATAATCCACCTTTCAAGTATGACGCACACGACTTTGTGCCAATAACACATTACTGAATATCGCATATGGTACAACACTTATACACAGAATACTACTGTTTCACGGTTAAACGCAAAATCTCAAAATAAGACATCCCCAAGTGTAATTGCATTATGCAATATATCAAAGGAAAGTATACACACACACACACACACACACACACACACACACACACACACACACACACACACACGCACACATGTGCGAAATCATTTATATGTATACATACTTTTCAAAGCATTCTAGACGAGAATAGTGTAGATTCAATGTCTCTAAATATAGTGCAAAAAAGGTTGATCAATAAAAAAAAAACCTGTGTAAAACAATTACTTACAATCTATTGTTGTCCACACACACACACACACACACACACACACACACACACACACACACACACACACACACACACAAGCGCGCGCGCGTGCGCATGCGCACGCACACTACATATTTGTTTCAAAAATCATGCCAGTTAAGTCTGTAACAGTTCACGCTCACAAAATCTTGGGAGAATGGGGAAATGTTGGCACTAAGGAATTATATGGGACGAAGGAATTATACTTACAATGTACTGTCGCCAAGTATGGAATAGCTAACCGTTCCAAGACTTCCACTGTCTTCGTCCGTAGCCTTTACAAAGAAACAAAGACACTGCATCTTTGTATTACTATTTCGTCAAACGTATTTCATGCCATTTTTGCTTTTTTTGATTATATCTAGTATTTATAATTATGTAAAATCATGAACGAATACACACGAAGTAAAATCGAGGCAAATGAACAAAGAAATGAAAACAGCTACAAGTCGGAGCTGGTCATGTATATTTGGTGGAGACAATCAAATACAGTCACTTTGACACTGATATTTTATTGTCATTACCAAAGAGGTCTTTTGACAAGGGGGGAGAGGTAACAGAACAATAACATTTCCCTCTTCCTTTCCTGCAAACAAATAGTACACATTCATTCCTAGTGTGCACCAAATCAAAGGTTAAAAACAAATAAATTCATAACATTTCCTTATGTCCTCACGCACAGGAGTAATGCAATTAAAAAAAAAACAAACTTAAGACTTACTCGACCATCCACTCGATCAAATGATGACATTGTATCTTACTGATCTCTTCCACTTGCGATGAATGATAATATTCATTCAGATATCTCTTATAATGCATTATCTTAAATTTCACTATCCTTCATCTGCCTAATTTTCAATGCTTCTGCGATGAATTTCGCAACTGATTTAATTACAAGTTCATCATCTGATGATAACACGACAGCAACATTTTGTCTTTTCGCTATATCTAACTGGAAAAGTGAACAATTTGTCCGCACTTCATTATAAGCAGTACAGTGGAACAGAAAGTGTTCTTCGTCATCAATAATGTGTCTACATGCAGGACAAGGAGATTCTGTGGATGTTTCACATTCAAACCATCAAAATCAAATACAGTCAGAAAGGGTGAGAGACACAAGAAAGAAAGAAAGAAGGAAAGAAAGAAAGAAAGAAATAAAAGAAGAAAACAAAAAATGAAAGAAATAAAGAGGAAATCAATATAAGCAACATAAACTGAGAACGTACACGCCTTGACAAAAGTCAGAGTTGTTCCAGAATGGGCTGATTCCTTGATTGTGTTCTAAAAAAAAAGCAAGAGATAACATATCGAATATTCAATCCGCTGTTCTATTTTGATGACCTTTTAACAGATGGTACGTCCAACTTGCGGCTTTTTTATACGGCTAAAATCCATTCTCCGGTTCCTACGGACAGGTTAAAATGTCTCAATTACGTGTTGGACATATTTATGATGATATACACCATTCCTTTCACTAAAGCAAAGTCTGACCTAGTCGCCTTGACTTTTGTGTACATTTTGGGGTTGGTGCAGCGAACAGTCCATCTGCATGTAGTGTGGCAGACATACGAATACCTACATACATCGGTTCCAAGTCTGCACACATTTTCACTAGTTTAACCCAGTTTGCGTTTGGTTAAGATGTAGAATATTTTCACTAGTTTAACCCATTTTGCGGTTGGTTAAGATGTAGAATATTTTCACTAGTTTAACCCAGTTTGCGTTTGGTTAAGATGTAGAATATTTTCACTAGTTTAACACAGTTTGCGGTTGGTTAAGATGTAGAATCAAGTTAGCTTCTTTGTCGAATACATTGTTACAAGACTCAGTGGTTTGTATAATCTTATTCCCAATATACGGAAAATGGCATCACCAATAACGCCTTTTATATAAAAAAGACTGTGACATAACCAATGGAATACCTGATTTTAATCATGAATATAAAACATTATGCATGCAGGGTCAAATAATAGTAGAAGGCTGCCCTTTCCGTCTTCACATTCTGACAATTCTTGTATACCTTGACAGTGGTCACGGTTGTTCCCATGTGGGTTGATTCATTAATGTTGGCTGTGTATTCATGACGCTGGAATTGGGGCAGATTGTCATTCATATTGTTGATGTGGAGAGTGACGTCACAATAGGTGGTCAGACTGGAGTTCTTGGTACCCACGGCCCAGATCTTTATTCAATAGGAACAAAAACAAAACCAGTAGTCATAAATGAATGAATGTGCGAATAGTTCAATCAATAAAATTGGAAAGGACTGTTAGAGAAACAGGACAATGTCCAAATGTAAAACAAATCACAACATACACGTGCATGCGCACGCACACACACACACACACACACACTCTCTCTCTCTCCTCTCTCTCTCTCACGCACACACACACATACGCACTCCCCTAAGCCCATCTCTCTCTCTCTCTCTCTCTCTCTCTCTCTCTCTCTCCCACCACACACACACACACACACGTGCGCGCGCGCGCGCGCACACACACACACACACACATTCCACGACGCATGATCTTGTGTTCGTGAGCCATGTATAGCCTTAAGTTCCTCCTGCTCTTGAAGCTTCCTACCCTGTTCATCAAATAAGAAATGACAGTCGAAAACCCACCAACGTAACACGGCAGCAGTGCTGTGTCTCGTCCATTGGGTTGTCTTCAAACGATCAGATTCTGAAATAACAGCTTCTCATGGACTCCCAGTAGATCGCGGATATTAGCAGGAATAACGTCACTGTGAAGGCGCGACAAGTGAGACAGCCAAAACTAATCAGGAAAAAAGCAGTCCTTCGCAAAGGACAATGCCCACAAACCTGGAAATGTAGCGAAGAGTGTTTCTCGTAGTCCAGCAAGGTGCTGTTGGGACCCACTCTTAGGACCACCACAGTGGAACCAGCGGCAGTGGAGGGCACCACTTCTATCGTGGAGCTCACATTCTCTGTCACCCTCAGTCGAAATTCAGCGTTCTCGCCCTGCACACGTATGACGTCGGCTGTTAAATGTTGGTATTGACTCCGTTTAGTCCTGTGTATGTATGCTGCTCGTTTTACGGACCGAATGCGCAAACTCTAAGTTATAGTCATAACCATGGCTGAGGAAGCGGATGCAAAAACGCACCACGGGAGAAACAGAGACACACATTAGTAAAACTCTGATCCAGACTGAAAAATGCAGACACATTCAGAAAGAGAAGCCTGAAGAGAGAGACAGAAAGACAGACAGACAGAGAGGGAGAGTAGGGAAGGGAGGGAGGGAGGGAGGGAGGGACAGACAGACACACAGACAGAGAGATAGGACAGGTCGACACTCAAGCAGACAAATGGACTGAAGACGTATACAAGGAGACCGCAGACGTACATAAACAGTCAAACAAAGAGACTCTAAGCCAAAACACAACTGGACACAGAAAACAAACAAACAAAGAATCCAGCAACAAACCAGAAAAGTAACCAGCGCCCCCAAGGCCAACACCGGAGACTGCCCTGTCCAGACCTACCTGGTCTCTGTCCACCACGGAGATCTGCGGCATGATGATGGGAACCCCCTGAGCGGCGTTCTCGTCCACCGACACAGTCAGGTTGCTGTTCGAGAACTCTGGCCTATTGTCGTCCTGGTCCTTCACCGTGATTGTCACCGTGCCTGTGAAAACAGTGCAACAACGTTACTGCAATAAACACACACACACACACACACACACACACACACACACACACACATCTGCAGATAGCTAGATAAGAGCTAGATGGATAGCTAAATAGCTAGCAAGCTAGATAGATAGACAGACGAACGGATAGATACAGTTAGATAGATAGATAGATAGAAGATACACAGATAGATAGAATGACAGGCAGACACAGAGACAGAAAGGAAGAGCGAGGGGGGGGGGTTGTATATAATGTTATAATGTTTGCTTTAGTGACAAATTATCATTGCTAGGTAGTATTCCTCTACAGATACTGTGCGTGGTTACAGTATGACTAAACTTTTAAATTAAGGGCCTCGAACTAAATCTTAATAAATACTTTGTTTACGTACATCTCTTCTTCTCTCTCTCTCTCTCTCTCTCTCTCTGGTTTAAAAATGGTGGAAGAAGCGTTTGTTAGCATTATGTGCTTTATATCTAATCAGAACATTCCTTACGACAACGACCCGAGTGTACGACTGCCTCTGTCCATATTAGCGGACTAAGAACGTGACAAGCTCTCATGATCAGATGGGAGTTCTTAAACGAGCCGGTGTACCGTTCTGAATCAATATCACGCCCAAAGACATCTCCGACGGATGAGAAAGAACACGTGCCCAAACTCACTAGCTGGGGAGTAAGTCGAGACCGACACCTCCATTGATTACAAAATCATATCCCGTCTTTTAAATAATCGAACTCTTCAACACGACTCAGCATTGCAAGCATGACTGACGGCACCTGAAATTGAAGGAATCACTTCCCGGTGAGTGTTTAAGGGGCATGGTCCAGAAACGCTCATGGAGTGATAACACAGCGTGCCCGTGTTCACCTTCCTGTCACACTGAAGGGGAAAATGTTCGGGCACCTGCCCGCAAGTGATTCGCTCTTGACCAGAATAGTACGCCCATGCCACCATGTTAAACAGGGGCAAAATCAGACGAACGTTGATTTGTAACAGCCAGCGAAAAAGACTGCCGACAACAAAGACCTGACACTTGACAGGCAGACAAACAGAACGCGCTTTGTATGTAAAATTAATTCATTCATGTACGTATAATTCCACAATCAAGACAGTTCAGTGAACCAGTTAAATCTTCCAGATGGCTCAGTCTGGGAGCAACTTCTCAGTCAGGCTTTGCGAGGTCGAATTTAGCTGGTGCTCAGCAAAAACAAAAACAAAAACAAAAAAGAAATAAATAAGCCCATTGCATAGGTGGACTCAGTACGGTGTTAAACTGGCCCCCTTCCCCCACACTCTCCTGGAAAATCTGTGTCCCTACGTACCATGTCCTCGTTACAGGTGTGAACGTTAAAACTTGGAATAAGCCGC
>CM065714.1:21554348-21556848 GCA_033310375.1 Conus canariensis | reverse complement strand
TCATCTAAATCCGAGAAGGAGGGGGTGAGTGGTTCTAATTTTGTTTAAAGAGGGGGTTTTGATTCGTCCGAAAGAACGTCATCTAAATCCGAGAAGGACGGGGTGAGTGGTTCTAATTTTTATTGGAGAGGGGGTTTTGGTTTGTCCAAATGAACATTTTTAAACGGTATAGGGGAAGCAGGGAAAGCAAATACGGTCCCTGACGAGGAGTCGGGGCAGGAGGTATTCTTACCACCGAACCAAAAAGTTGTTGAACGGGAGAACGGGTACCTCCGCAACTTATTCTCGTTTACTAAATGAGATCAGTTATGCGAGACTCATTGAGCAAAGGAATAAGGACAGGCGGGAGGGCAGGGGAGAGGGGTTATATAACTCGCAGTATTTTCTGATAATGTGTTTTTCGCTTTTTTTTCAGAATACGTTTTTTTAAAAAGTACATTTTTTGAAAGGATGGGGATCCTGTGTGGGGTGGGTAGGTGTGAGGGGGTTCGATGAAGGGGGGCGTTTGCAGGATGGATGGGGAAGGTAGGAGAGGAAGGGAACGAAGGAACAGGGATGTCGTGATGTTCAACCACTCCAATGCTTTATGTTACCCGTGCAAGACTTCGATGCAACTCTGGGGCGTTCATCCTCAATGATCCCTGTAGAATGGGACTTAGACAGTCAGACACGGCAACATACAGGACAGGTTACGGCGATTAATCACTGGGAGAGGAGATCCTTATTTGCAGTCACACGTGTTGATTTCATGCCTTCCAGAATCATTCGTCTAATGTTCCTGGTATGCGATACGGAAAGTTCGTCTGATGCATTTATTCGCAAACACTTCGATTTTTCCCTCAAGTACTTCTGTCATTGTTCAGCTCTCGCATGAGTAAAGAATTCCGATGTGGCAAAAAGCTTGAATTCCTTAATACAAACATACATTGGTCACTTGATGCATGAATATTACAAACCAGCTGCTTACCGTGATCGTAGCCACTGAAGTTCCAGCAGGAGCAGACTCGGGAATAGTGACGTAGTACGTATCGTTGTAAAAGTGAGGGCTGTGGTCGTTCTCGTCCTCCAACGTCACTGATATTGTCACCGTGCTGTGATGTTGGGTAGTGGTCCTCGTTTCTCTTGCTGACAGCTGAAACCACAGTACAGGATAGCACAGATCACATTCAGGTTAAGTTAGTGTTGACGCTTAACACTGGCGATAACTATGCATTGTCTTTATGGTCACAGACTTTGTTGAAAACCGATTTCGGGAACCCCAAAGAAAGATCTGACTGCAGAGAGCCACCCCCCCCCCCCCTAATTCACACGATCGACGGTGTGGTCATATGGAACGTGGAAGGACTGCGCGTTCAGTGGCTTCCTACTACGGGGACAGGAGCAGCTCCACACTTTTGCGGATGAAACTCCTTGTTCAGCTCGCTCTCCCAGATCTCTAACTTGCGGAGATCTTCCAGGAGTTTGCAAGAGACACTGGAGCTGGTGAGGAAGCAGTAGATCGCAGTGTCGTCAACGAAAAGTCTGGATGGTGTATAGCACAAGTCGGGTTGTTAATATAGACCAAGAAGCGGCAAGGCACAACCACACAACTTTTGGGGGCCTCGGGCTTCACACTCACATAGCCAGAATGCAAGCCGTTGAACACTGCCTTCGGTCACTGAGAAATTTGTGGTCCAGCTGTTGGCGCTTCCTCGGGCATCGCAGTGATCTAGTTTGTGAGTTAAAGACCCATGGTTCATCTTGACGAACGTTTTGGCAAAGTTGATAACGATAAGATCGGTCGGCATACCATTTCCAACCGCTGCAGGAACTCGAGTAGCTCGGTATCATACGAACGGTGTTATTGACTGGACCGAATACTGTGCGCCCCAGGATGGTGTATGATAGCATCCACAAGGATGTGCTCAAAGACCTTTGAAGGGGCGCTTGTCAGGGAGACAGGTCTGCAGTTTATGTCTCGTAATGTTTTCCCCTTCTGAAGACCGGGGCCACCAGTGTCTTCAGTTCTTAAGGACCTCGCCTGCGAGAATAGGGGCAACTTATGTGACCATTTCTTTCAACACGCGAGGAGTAATGCTGTCTGGCCCTGCCACTTTGGTGCGGCTCAGGCTGGCTAATAGTTTTTTTTTAATATCTGATGCTAATGTCGATATCGTCCATGTGCGGGAAGTCGTCCCTTGATTCAGACTTTATGCACTTAGTCCTAAACTTATCCTCAGAGTAGTTGGTACCCTTGTTGAATGCAATCTAGAGCTGAGCGTTCAACATTTCGGCCTCCTGTTTCGGGTCTGTGATGAGCTTTTCGCTGGACTTAGGAGCCAGACTCCAGAAACTGTGGAGCGCTTATGCTTCATGAAAGTCCAAAGCACTTCAAACGGGGTATGGAGTCCTGTACAAGACTGTTGGGGAGAGACAGGTTTTCGTCACATGTTTTCGCTGGAACTGCTTCTGGATTTCCCTGCTGTGTTTGTCTACAACCACATTTAGTTCGTTGGTTCCA
>CM065714.1:21534348-21546848 GCA_033310375.1 Conus canariensis | reverse complement strand
GAGCAGTCGCCGGGAAGAGAAGCACGTCATAATCCAACGGTTGAATAACGGTGAGCTGCCCGCTGAAGCGATCCAGGTGGAAATGGGATTCCAGGTTTCCTGGTCTAGTGCTGCTGATCGTGTAGGTCACGTTAGAGTTCTCCGTCCCTTCCTTGTCTGCATCGGTGGCCTTCAAAGTGAACGTTTGACTGTGATCGTTAAGATTTCTCGTTGAAAAGTGGGAGCGGGGTAGAAGAGGAGCAAGAAAACGGGAGAGATGGTGGGGAGAGGGGAGATAACAGATGCGTGGTCAACTATAACATCCGTACTGTTCTTACAAGCACGACATGAAATTACTTGTCAAAAATAACAATACCTGCTTGTGTCATGTCAGGTCGGGGATTACTGAATCAAGATCTGGCGTGAAAAGTTACTAACCGGCTTTCACTTTAAAAGAAACGCACGTTTAATACAAGAGGAAAAAGCGGACGATACTCTTTTTCAGCATATTTTTTTCATATAGTTATCTTCATTGTCGTTCTCTTTCTCATTCTATTTATCAATAATTGTCTATTCACAACGGAAAATACACACACACACACACACACACACACACACACACACACACAAATGACAACATTCATTCTTTTCTTTTTCCCATAGATTCTCCTATAATGTCTGTATTTATAATTATTATTCAAAATAAGGGAATGACATGGGGGAAGAAAGAAGGAAAGACAAGACAGACATACAGAAAGAATTTTAAAAAAGCGTGCAAAAAAGAAAATGAATCTGGAGTAGTAAATGTTAAATGCTGATTAACTAGCTAACTGCTGGGTTTATTGTGTCTGCTGCTTTTCAATAAAAATGCGATGATTCTAAGCGTAAAGCCATTAACAGACCATCAGAATTTTTGGGGTTTTCTCGTTTATTTTTGTGGGTCAGTGGGGCTGACTGGAAGAAGCAAACGGATTAGCCGAGAAGGGTACGGGGATGGCGGGGTGAGGTGGTGGGATGAAGGCGACGAGAAAACGTCTAAAGCTTATTCAACCGTTGTAAAGAAAGCACGAATCATGGCTACCTGTACAACAACATTTTGGCTGAAGTTCCTGCTGCCCTCACTGAGGATGACGTCAAACTGATGACGAAGGAACACAGGAGGGTTGTCGTTGACGTCAGAGATGGTAATGGTGAGGGGCACCGTCTGTTCCAGTCCCCCTCCATCCGTGGCCACCACGATCATGAAATAACGAGCCTCTCGTTCTCGGTCTGTTTGGTTGGAGGCCACACTTACCTCCCCTGAATGACGGTCGATGATAAATCTGGATAAAAATAAAATGCGGGAAATAGTTGGCAAGACGTAAATTAGATTGGGCAGGCTGAATTGTATATAACAGCTAAACACGCATCCCCAAGTCAAGCAAAAATGTACACCAATGAGTCATATGAAAACTATTTTGTTTAAAAAGAGTCTCACAATAAAATACCCGCGGTAAAACGACCAGTTTCACTGGCTGGAGCAGTTGCCACGCACCGCCGAATGCTGGAATGGTGCAGAAAATTAATTATCAGTTATATCCAATCGCCAGGATTTTGGTACCTGCTTCTTTTGGTCTTCTTCGCTCTAGATTAAGGACCGCTGGTCAAGCGCTCTCGGAATAACTTGATTCGAAATGGATGTCTACCACGGTAAGAATTTCAAGCGAGCCTATCCAGTTCTCGTCTGGTGTTTGATTTCCAAAGCGAGGTTATGTCACGTGTCTACCAGCAGCTCCCTTCATTGGATCACGATTTAAAAAAAAAAAAAAGGAGGGGTAGGATAGGTAGGTGGAAGGGGGAGGAAAGGGCTATGAGGCTTTCGCCGATTTGGCGCCCATGGTGTACTGAAAAAAACGCGCGTTGTGAAATATTTCCGAGAATTATGTCACACAAAAGTATTGGAAACGTAGGAAACACCGTGACGCGCACGTATTTAAGCAAAAAGAAAAAGAAAAAAAAAAAGAAACCATTCACTAAAGAACAAGGGTAAGGAAAATCAACCTTTGAACCTAACAACATGAACATAGATCAACATTACACTAATGTTAGCTTTGGTAACGGGCAGAGTGAGAAAGAAGGGAAAGAAACCTAAACAAACAAAACAAAACCAGCGCAGAATGAACGATAGTACAGACCAACTTACAGTCCTCTTGCATTGCTCAGTGTGTAGGTAATGTTGCCGTAATCCCCAGAGTCTCTGTCAGTGGCCTGAAAGTAAAATGAATGAAATATAATAACAAATAAGTAATACAGGCCCTAAGCAGTCAAATAATATCAACAAAGTGTGTGTGTGTTGTGTGTGTGTGTGTGTGTGTGTGTGTGTGTGTGTGTGTGTGTGTGTGTGTGTATGTGAGTGCGCGCGCGTGCGTGCATGCATGCGGTCATGCGTACGTGCGCACGAGTGTGTGTGTGTGTGTGTGTGTGTGTGTGTGTGTGTGTGTGTGTGTGTGTGTGTGTGTGTGCGTGTGTGTGTGCGCGCGTGCATTGTATATGCTTGCCTGCTGTGTGTAAGCTTACATGTGCATTTGCTATAGTGACAAAGACAGACATAGAGATAGAAGCAAGGCTGAGAAAGACGTGGGTCGGCAAATACACGGAACGTTTTCGGGGCGTTGTAATTGAGATGGAATGTGTTTGCCGATCGCACGTGTTATGTGCGCGCGTTTGCACGTCTGTACGTGCATGCGCAGATGATGACGCGGCTATGAGGGGATTCGCATGCGCATGAGTTTGAGTGATTTTATGTTTGTCTCTGCATATGTCAACACTCATACACATACACATACACATACACGCGTGCAAGCGCGCCTCCAGCTTCTCCACACCACACACATCCCTCCCCCCCCCCCTGTCCCCCCCCCCCCCCCTCCCACCACTCACCGTGACGGTGGTGACGTGAGTTGTGGGCGTGCTGCCTTCAGGGACAGTGGCCGTGTAGCCGCCGGCCTGCTGGGAGAACTGAGGGGGGAACTCATTGACGTTCACCACACTCACCGTCACGGTGGCTGTCACCGCGCTATGCCCTGCTCCACCATCACTGGCTCTGATCTGTTCACACGGGGAAAGCAGCCACATGTCAACAAGAAGAAAATGAGCGCAAAATGCAAACCGCATAAGCTATTACTTATAACAGTCTATGAGAATATAGAACAGAACTAAGGTCCGCCGTCCGCCAATTCGCGAACAAGTTCTCTTTATATGCTGGTAAGCTGTAAGACATACTCACGGGCTATATTGGGAAAAAAAAAAAAAGAACACCAAGTAATATTGCTCACCTTGATCTGATCTACATGGAAGACTTAAAACGAAGTCAAATCATTAACGACTCACTCTTTACAGCTGATGTTTTTTTTTTGTTTTGTTTTTATTTTAATGGCATTGTTTAGTTTCCATTCAAAAGCAAACCGAAAAGAAACTAGGACTACTATAAACTCAGATCACTAAGAAAGAACGAAGCGAAGAATACCAAAAACAAAACAAAACGAAAACTTACCTGATTCCAGAATTAACTATGACAGCGGAAGGTTGTATGTGATTAAATATCTAATCAACGAAACACACACACACACACACACCCCACACACACACACACACACCACACACACACGCACGCACGCGCGCACACACGCACACACACACACACACACGCACGCACGCACGCAGCACGCACGCACGACGCACGCACACACACACACACACACACGCACACACACACACTTGCGAACGATCCCCCAATTGCAGAAGACTTCCCACAGGGAGCTAAAGCCTGTAAAATAGTTCTGTTCCATGGAAAAGACTCAACAGCCGTTCAGGGTTACCTCTGGAGGGTGGCCTCAGAGCAGCCTGATATTGACAGTTCCCTGTAAACTGTAAGGGGATGGAAGGAGGGTGAACTGCGACAACACAAACCTGGTTGTGGGGGCTCAGTCGGGATGAGCGGTTTGTCGGAAGATGAGTCATCACAGCATGTGGGAGAAATAAATGACAAAAAGGACACTTTGAAAACAGAAGCAAACAGGAAAAAAATCTACATACATTTTGTAGTAGATGAAAATGAAAAAAAGCCCTAAAAAGAAGAGGAACCTGAAATAGAAGAGGATGACAAAATACAGAAGTAGAAGAAGAAGAAGAAGAGAGGAGGAGAAAGAAGAAGAAAAAGAAAGAAGAAGAAGAAGAAGAGGTTGAGAACCGAAGAGAGAGAGAGAGAGAGAGAGAGAGAGAGAGAGAGAGAGAGAGAGAGAGAGAGAAGACAGAAGACAGACAGACAGACAGACAGACAGACAGACAGACAGACAGAGAAGGGGAGTTGGGGACAATTAGGTGAACATATATTATAGATGGGGTGCCAAACCAAATGACAGACGGATGGAAACAGAGGAGCGAAAAAACAAGAGACAGGAGGGAGAAAGGGAGGGGGCTGGGGAGGGGGGGGGGGGGGAGATCAAGTCAGTTCTGATACCTTGACCACAAGGGTCTGAAATCTCTCATAGTCCAGTCGGGAGCTGTTTCTGACACGCAACTGTACAGAGCCAGTGGACTGAAGGCGTGGTGTGCTCAGCTCAAAGGTTTCACTCTCCGTCTCCAAAGATAGCTGGATGGCACTGTTTGGACCCTATGAAGAAAACATTGCAATGCTTCGTTGGTTCATTTGTATATACTCTGTTGATCCGTGCTGAAGACTTTACGATTACAGACCGATAACTGAACTTATGCTACTTACGGCACCCTTTCACCTTGAGCACATACAAAGGCAAAAAAAAAATCCAATTAACTTCCCTGAGTAAGGAAAAGAACTCTTGATATCACACTACACCGAAGTAACGTACAATTACCTGTTCTTGCTTTCGAGCTTAAGGCAGCTGGAGGTATATGACCAACTTCCTTTTTGTTTTAGGTAAGTTTTCTTTTTTGTTCTTTGCGTTTCTTGTCTGCTTGTGTGCTATGAAAATAGGAACTGAAAGCAGCATAGTTTTGGACTTCTGTACCTGTAAGTGTTTTGTCATAGGAGCAGAATTTGCTTCTCTTGTTTACATGATTTACGTTTCGCATATCACTTTGAGGTTAAGGCAAAACTTGACTCTTATGCATTTAATGTAAAATATCGTGATATCGTGATGAACAAAGTATCTTTTGATTCAGCATGATTATAGTGTATTATTCATCAGTCAGTTTGAGTGACCTACTGCCAGCTATCATTCAATGGATCAATATGAGTACATGCAATGACTGCATTATGACAGTAACCTAGATGCTTTCTTGCTCGTGGTGACTACAGTCTAGGCTGGCCCTTCTTGGTGTTCTATGGGGCTGTCTATACCACTAATGATTACAATCAACAGACAAATCCGTTGGACTATTCTGTTCTTTGTCAGTGATAATGCTTGCTGTAAATATTAGCCTGTCAGCTAATCATTTCGAAGCTTTCTTATTGGTGTCGACTACAATAAACTAATCAGTCTGTTGATTATTTCAGAGACGTCTGTATTTGTCATAATTACAATAATCTAATCATTCTGTTGATAATTTCTTTTTAGATTTCTTTATTAATGATGATTACAATACTCACCAGTTGAGTATTAAGGAGATTTCTTTATTAGTGATAATTGCGATAAAGTAATCAGTGATTTGATCATATAATTGCTCTGTCACTGGCGATAATTACATTACGCTAGTAAGCTGATCATTTTGCGGCGTTCTTATGAGTGATGAATAAAATGAAAGGATGATTACCATTATTTAGGAGCTTTCTTACTCGTGATGATTACGATAAACTAATCTGTGAATTTGTCACATCGTATTCGTTACTTGGTGATGATTACAGTAAACTTAGCAGTAAGTTCATCTTTTTGAACCTATGTTACTAACAAAATCGGAAATGAGATGAGGCAGGAACAGTAAACGATAAACAGTAAACAAGTGGGGTATTTTTTGCTCCCATAAGAAAACCTAACACAGAGTAACTTTTATTCAAGACTGGCACAGCCTTTTAAACTTGAATAAAGTCAGACAAATACATAGACGAACAATCTAATAGTGGGGGAAAAAACAAGCGCAGGCCAACAACTGAACTGTCTTCATAGTAATGACTTGGCAAAGATTTGGACTTAAGGAGGGGGGGGGGGGGGGGGGGGGGGGGGGGGGTGAGTTGAAGATGGAGAAAGGGAACATGATTAAGAAAAATTTCAGATGAAAACTCTCACGAGCTGCATAAGGGAACATCGCAATCCCTTTTGAAGGCAGATATATTTGTATTGCCTGCTCCGAGGCCTTTCGTCCGCTGGGTCGGAACTCATCAGGGAGACACGGCTGGTTGTGTCTGCGCTCCTGGCGTCAAATAGAGACACACCACAGTCCATAATACTGTGGTGTTCTCACCACCAAGGGTGCAAAAAAGAATCCAATAGCACCCCCAAAGCAGCCAGCGAAGAGTAGGAAATGAAACCAAACGAAAGTGTGGGGAGGAAAAAAGTTCTGAAAAACTAAAGACATTATGCAAATAGTATAAAATGTAGGGGACAATCTTTGAGCCTACGCTTGAGGATCCACCCAAAGATGCACGGAGATCAAAAGACAAACACACAGACGGACAGAAACAAATACAAATAACCTCAATTTAATCAAAACAAAATCGGAAATGAGATGAGGCAGGGAACAGTGAACGATAAACAGTAAACAAGTGGGGTATTTAAATTAAATTAAATTGAGTTTATTTGTATTTGTTTCTGTCCGTCTGTGTGTTTGTCTTTTGATCTCCCTTGCATCTTTGGGTGGATCCTCAAGCGTAGGCTCAAAGATTGTCCCCTACATTTTATACTATTTGCATAATGTCTTTAGTTTTTCAGCAACTTTTTTCCTCCCCACACTTTCGTTTGGTTTCATTTACTACTCTTCGCTGGCTGCACCCTTGGTGGTGAGAACACCACAGTATTATGGACTGTGGTGTGTCTCTATTTGACGCCAGGAGCGCAGACACAACCAGCCGTGTCTCCCTGATGAGTTCCGACCCAGTGGACGAAAGGCCTCGGAGCAGGCAATACAAATATATCTGCCTTCAAAAGGGATTGCGATGGTTCCCTTATGCAGCTAGTGAAGAGTTTTCATATCTGTAACATATTTTCTTAATTTCATGTTCCCAGTTTCTCCATCTTCAAACTCACACCCCCCCCCCCCCCCCTCTTTAAGTCCAAATCTTTGCCAAGTCATTACTATGAAGACAGTTCAGTTGTTGGCCTGCGCTTGTTTTTCCTCCCACTATTAGATTGTTCGTCTATGTATTTGTCTGACTTTATTCAAGTTTAAAAGGCTGTGCCAGTCTTGAATAAAAGTTACTCTGTGTTAGGTTTTCTTATGGGAGCAAAAAATACCCCACTTGTTTACTGTTTATGTTACTAACAATGATTCTGATAAGTAGTTAGTCTGTTGACATCTGGAGGATTCCTTACTTGCAATGGTTAATAAAAACTAATGAAGTCGATTCATCATTTCGGAGTTTTTGCCGGTGATGATTACTATGGAAAACAGCAGCAACGACGACGACGACAACAACAATAACGACAACAACAACAATAACAACAACAGCAATAACAACAAATTGATCTTTAAGGAGCTGTTTTACTGGCAATGATAACAATAATCTTGTCAGTCATTTGATAATGTGTGGGCTTTCTTACTGATGATGACTAAACCAATCAGTCAATTTATTATTTTACAGCTTTCTTACTGTGATGACGACGACAAAACAATCAGTCGATTGACCATTTCGCAGTTTTCTTACTGGTGGTGATAACAGTACATCAATCAGTCAGTTGATCATTCTGGAGCTTTTCTTTTTCACTGGTGATGATCCCATGAAACCAGTCAGTCAATGGATCATTTTGAAGCTTTCTTACTAGTGATGACCTCAAAGAACCAGTCAGTCAGCTGATCATTTTGAAGCTTTCTTGCTAGTGTTGACCTCAAAGAACCAGTCAGTCAACTGATCAGGTTGAAGGTTTATTTTCATGAACCAGTCGGTCAGTCAATTGATCGAGTTGAAGGTTTATTTTCTTTTGTTGTTTCTTTTTACCAGTGACGATCACAACAAAGCAGTCCGTCAGTCGATCAAATTGCAACTTTCTCATTACTGATGATCACAATGAACCAGTCTGTCAGTCAGTTGATCAGATTGAAGGTTTATTTTGTGATTATTTATTTTTACCAGTGACGATCACAACATAGCAATCAGTCACCGATCAGTTCGCAGCTTTCTTTTTAGTGACGATTGTTATGAAGCAGTCAGCCAGTCACTTGATCAGATTGAAGGTTTATATTGTGAGTATTTCTTTTTACCAGTGACGATCACAACAAAGCAATCAGTCATCGATCATTTCGCAGCTTTCTTACTAGTGACGATTGTAATGAAGCAGTCAGCCAGTCACTTAATCAGATTGAAGGTTTATATTTGTATTATTTCTTTTTACCGGTGACGATCGCAATAAAGCAATCAGTCAGTCTGTCAATTCGTAGCTTTCCTACTGGTGAAGATCACAAAGAATCAGTCAGTCAATAAATCATATTATGGAATCTTCCTTTCTATCGCCATGTTCACAGTTGAAACGGTGTGTCAGTTGGTGCTGTCGGAACGTCCTCACTGGTGATACTAAGCTGACTGTACACAGGACTGTGCGAGGTCAGAGAATAAACTTGTGAAGTTATTGGATAGGTAAGCGAATGGGACGAACAAATAGCTCTGCAGTTCGATCCTAACCCTTTTATAGGCAAAACAGACGAACTTGACTCGCAGGCTTCGCTGTAAATCAACAATATCCTTATTTTACATGTGAGAGGCATGTGTAGTGGCAGTGTGTCCAGCGTAACTTATGTGACATTCCCTACTCTCCTACCTTTCCTCTGTTCTGTAGTTGCTATGGTTGCTCTCTCTCTCTCTCTCTCTCTCTCTCTCTCTCCTCTCTCCCTCCCTCCCTTTTTTTTTTTTTTGTTGGCTCACCCCAAGATGTGATTCCGCAATTTCACACAAAACGAAACCACGCTGCCATTCAAGAGAGTATAACATTCTGGATACAACATTATTGTTCCAGCACAAATCTGACCTGGTCAATGTCCGTGACGACGATATGCTGACTGGGCGGGGTCAGCTGCAACGGGGTGCCTGAAGGCGAGTTTTCGCTGATGCTGGCAGTGAAGGAGCTGTGGGGGAAGAATGGGGCGTTGTCGTTCAGATCGTCCACACTGATGGTGGCTGTGGCTACTGCTGTGAAATTGCCCCTCTGAGGGTGCCCCCCGTTCTGCTCCGTAGCCTGAAAGGGTGAGGGTGAGGTGGGTGGACGGACAGGGTAGAAAGAGGGCCACAACAGAAAACATGTATGGATATACACGTGTAAAAGTACACACAACATTACTACAATACACCTCACGCAATCACACGTCACGACGCACGACACCGCGCGCACGCGCGCGCACACACACACACACACACACACACACTCACTCACCACTCACACACACACACACATACACACAATCACACACACACACACACACACACACACACACACACACACACACACACACACACACACACACACTCACACTCACACACACATGTATAGATATATGCGCGATAATGTACACCCCTACCCCCTACCCTCCACACACAAACACGCGCACACGCGCGCGTGTGCGCGCACGCACGTGTTAACGCACGCACGCGTACACTCTCCACACACACACACACACACACACAACACACACACACACACACACACACAACACACACACATACACGGAGACAGAGACAGAGACAGACAGACCGATACCCAGAAATACAGACACACAGACAGACACAGACAGACAGGCAGCAACAGCATCAGCAGCACCACCACCACCTTCACCACCACTACCTTCAACACCACCGACAACAACACCAAACCACCCCGCCATCATCATACCTACCTGTAAGTGGATGGTACACAGCCCGTTGAGGTCCTTCAGAGGGGACACGTCTCTGTCCAGAACACCAGACACACGGATGGTTCCATTGTCCGCTTCCACTAGGAATAGCCCAGGACAGGTGGCTGAAAGAGCGACCAAGATCATCACAGTTATAGCTCGTGTCTTGGGAGGGGGGGGGGGGGGGGGGGGGCACTTTATTAGGGCCCAACGTATACAATAGTTCTTGAAAGAAACACCGTCGGTGATTTTCAGGGCACGTTCATTGGTTTTATTCAACTGGGGTGACTGCCGGCGGGAAATTGAAAGAAGAATGAAAAAGAGTAGCATGACCTACAAATGAAGAAAAAAAAAAGCAAATTACAAAACAAACACACATTGCGTTTCAGCCTATCGAATTTTCTTCAGGCAGGACAAATGACATTCAAAACAAAGGACGAACGGACTGTCGCTTTTTGCTTTGGTCTGGTGCCAAATTTGGTCTTGAGTGAACAGCTGAAACTACGGAACGGAACTGAGGTTGAGGAAGATAGGATACTGATTAAAATGATCATAATGATAATAATGATGATAATGATAACAGTAACAACAACAATAACAATTATGATAATAACAACAACAACGACGACGACAGCAACAGCAGCAGCAGTAAAACAATAATGATAATAAATGAAATAACAATATATAATAATAATGTATAAATAATAATAATAATACTGATAATAATAATAAATAATGATAATTATTAATAAAAAATGAAATTCAGTTCTGAAACTATTACTACTGGTGATGGCAATTAATGATAATGACAATAATAATAGCAATTATAACAACAGCAACAACAACAACAACAATTATTACAATGAAAATAATAATAACAGTAATAATAATAATAATTGGGTTGAAAGGAATGAAGATGACCAATGAGTTAAAAGCTAACAGTACATTGAAACAGAAGAAGAAGAAAACAAACAAACCGATAAAAGAGGTAAAGAAAGAAGAATAGCACTGCAGCGTCTATGGAGAGTACTTCGGGCGGGTGTTGTAGAGGATGGAGAGGCACATGCTAATTTTGGTTATTGTAAACAAGTGGGCGAATAAGATGGGATTTCTGCATGGTACGCTCAAAGTTTGTCACTCCGTGATTGCCAAAAGCGCCAGCCTGTTCCTGACGCGGTTTCGGTGTTTGGGATGGTTGAAATGCAGAGCAACTGATTTGGATTGAGGATGGTGGATACACAGTGTTGCAATGTGCGTGTAAGTGTGTGGTATCTCACCATACAGACTGTACCGCACAGTTCATATGGGATACACTGTGTCACAGCTTTGACAATACAATGCGCGTTTAATGTTAAACAAGCCTCTGGGACCTTGTAGCATGGTGTCTGGCTTGGAGAGAAGACAGATTTGACGGCTGGGTTTTGAGCACGGAAAAGTACTGGATGACTTAGATGTGGGGACTTTGTTCAGTTTGGTTCCTAAGACGAAATGTTACACCCAGAGTGAATTGATCAGTAACTGTCGTGTTTGTCCTTTGTTTTCATTGATTTTAAAAAAAGTCTTCTTTGTCCTGCCTGAAGAGGATCTAATAGGTCGAAACGCGTTGAGTTCCTCGATAGAGCCTTTAAAATGGTTTAAAAAGGACGCACGTGTGTGTGTGTGTGTGTGTGTGTGTGTGTGTGTGTGTGTGGTGTGTGTGTGTGAGAGAGAGAGAGAGAGAGAGACACACACACACACACACACACACACACACACACACACACACACACAACACACACACACACAATCAGACAGAGTGATAGAGAAAGACAGACAGACGAGACAGGCAGAGAGAGAGAGAGAGAGAGAGGAGAGAGAGAGAGAGACGGAGTGGTGGGGGGTGGGGGGTGGGGACAAAGAGACACACGTAAGAGAGAAAGACAGAACATCAGGAGAAAGACCGAACTCACAGCGTGTGATGTTGTAAGTCACCGTGTTGGGAATAGCGCGATCTTGATCCACGGCCCTGACTGTCAGCACAGATGATGTCTGCACACACCAGAGAGTCAGCTCTACCAATGTACAGTCTTCACGTCGCCATGCATGCTTTCAACTACCGAGAACTGACATGGGCTCTAAACAACGCAAAGGTACAGAGAGGAGAGAGAGAGAGAGAGAGAGAGAGAGAGAGAGTAATAACGCTCCGTCACCGCATCACAGTAGAAGAACTCGTGGAGAGCGTGGCAGCAGAGAGTCCTCAGAAGAAGCCCTCAAGCAGTGTTTCGCCCTTCCGCATCTAGGGGTTGGCACACCGTTCGACTCGATGTCCTCTGCTCCCTTTTTTTTTTTTTTTCCATCTGGAGAGCCTGGCTGGATTCGACCTACCCCTGATGCTTTTTCATTATGACTCCCTTTAAACAGAGCACGGACACCTGTATTGAGGACATAGCCTTATGAGTCACTTTTCCTTGACCAATCCATTGAACACCTTGCCGCTTCTCCATTGTTAAAGGCTTGTTTTCCTTCCGCAACGAGACTGTTCATGAGGCTGTATG
>CM065714.1:21511848-21529348 GCA_033310375.1 Conus canariensis | reverse complement strand
TCACGGCTGTCCGAATCACGACTGTCCCAAAACCTTTTAGAGTTCTAGGGTCTGAGTCCCTTGCTCCACTTCAGTGTCTCTTCACGACAAACATCTACATGCGCCAGAATACAGAGGGCTCATCTGTCAGAATCACCTGGAAATATGTGATGAACTCGCCACTTGTGAACACATGGAAAAGTGCAATGAACTTGATATTAGTGATCACGTCAAAACCAAAAGTTATGAATTTTAAAGAAGATAATCAGTTAATCTTGAGAGTATTTCCGCCACCATTGAAGGCACGAAATCGTTTCTGATTTGATTCAAAACAAGCATGGGGGAACTGTTTCACTTGTAACTTTGTTAAATACAGTTTTAAAGTGTGATAAATGCAGACGAAAATTGAAGCAAGAACATCCAAACAGGATTAAGGGTCCGCCAAATAAAGAAATAAGAAGACACCCACTACACGTTTCGACATATTAGACCTCTTTGATCTCGGTGAGATAAGTGACCGTCTATTCGCCCTTTGTCCTCATTGATCTGAATGTTAACTGTCTTGTCTGAAGAAGACCCAATAGGTCGAAACGCATCGTATTTGTTTTGTGATTTGTAGATTCCTTCGTTTAGCGGCCCAGTAATTCTGGGTTGTTCTTTTGTTTGTTTGTTTGTTTTTAAAGTTAATTTTATTGTAAACAGACGATGGTGACTGATGTCTTCGTAGTCTAAAAATATTAATGGACGAGTCGAAGTCGAGCATGAGGTGCAAGCTCTAAGAAGCAGATTTGCAACATGGCGACCTCCAAGACCAGCCGTTTGAAGAAAGAATGCCAGGTTGGGGACATTCCAATTATTTCACGAAAAAAGCGACAAAGCCTTTTGTGAATTCAATAGAAACCTGCACGTGCCCGATTTATGTTTACTGTACAATTACCCACTTTGCAATTTTCAAAAACTCTTTTGGGTCACAGAGAGAGAGAGAGAGAGAGAGAGAGAGAGAGAGAGAGAGAGAGAGAGAGAGAGAGAGAGAGAGAGAGTTCATTGCGTGAGACATGACAACAGCGCGGAGAGGGGTCTGATTCTGACAGCCCTAAGTAGAGCAGCCGTGGGTCGGACAGCCGTAATTCGAACAGCTGTGAGTCGAACAGCAGTGATTCGGGCAGCAGTGGTTCGGGCAGCAATAATTCGGACAGGCGTGGATCTGACAGCAGCGAGTCGAACAGTCGTAATTAGGACAACTGTGATTCGAACAGCCGTTATTCGTGCAGCAGTGATTCGGATAAGTGTGCTTCGGGCAGCCCTGAGTCGAACAGCCATGATTCCGACATGCGTGGCTCTGACAGCCGCTTGTCGAACAGCCGTCATTTAGACAGCTGAGGTTTGGACAGCCGTGATTCGGGAGGCCATGATTCGGACAGCCGTGATTCTTGCAGCCATAATTCGGACAGCCGTGACTCTTGCAGCCATAATTCGGACAGCCGTGATTCTTGCAGCCATAATTCGGACAGCCGTGATTCTTGCAGCCATAATTCGGACAGCCGTGATTCTTGCAGCCATAATTCGGACAGCCGTGATTCTTGCAGCCATAATTCGGACAGCCGTGATTCTTGCAGCCATAATTCGGACAGGCGTGGTTCGGACAGGTATAATTCGGACAGCCGTGATTCTTGCAGCCATAATTCGGACAGCCATGAATCTTGCAGCCATAATTCGGACAGGCGTGGATCGGACAGGTAGGATTGGGACAGTCGTGATGCGCCAGTCCTGGTGGACGCTTGGTCAGCCAACGATGCCCATGTTCCTCGATCTTCGGTCACGTGCGACATGACAGAGGCGTCCACGTTTACATGTTGTCCATCCCGAACCTCCTCGGTCTGCCTCAGTCGCATTCATCCTCCCAGTTACCCCGTAGAACGGTGCTTGCACAGGGAGTCCTGGCTCGGTATTGATCTGTACCAGGCTAGCTTAAAACTTTCCATCACTGCGAAGAGGCGTTCTTGTCTCCCAGCTTATTGGTTACCCTGCTGCCTGATCTCATCATTTGTTCTATGCTTCTTGTACGAGATGTGGGGAATCCGTCTGAAGCATTTTTTTCTGGAACTGTTTTTTTTTTTTTAGCTCTCTACTGAATCGAACTTAATTTGATTGGCTTTCCTATACACATCACACGACCATCTGACCTTCATCCCTTTCCCATGCCATCATTCCATTACCAGCTCCTTCCCTCTCCCTTCCGTCCGTAATCACTGTCACCAAGGACCTAAAGAACGTGCTGCTGCTGCTGCTGCTGCTGCTGCTGATGATGATGATGATGATGATCATCATCATCATCATCACCACAACCACCACCACCACCACCACCACCACCACCACCACCACCATCATCATCATCATCGCCGTCGTCGTCGTCATCATCATCATCATCATCATCATCATCATCATCACCACCATCATCATCATCGTCATCATCGTCACATCATCATCATCATCGTTACCCCCACCACCACCACTACTACCTCCACCACCACCACCAACACCACCACCACCACCACCACCACCATCCCTCATCATCATCATCATCATCATCATCATCATCATCATTCTTCACAACCCCTGGCGCTCACCTCGTCCACCTGTGCATTGTAGGGCAAATGGAGGAACTGGGGCGGGTTGTCGTTCACATCACGTACGTGCAGCTTGAACAGCACGTCGGTGGAGTCCACGTTCTGTTGGCCACAGAACAACAGGTTCACAAGCATGGAGACTGAGAGTTTATGAAGATGCTAGGATATTAGGGCACAACGCAAGCTCTATAACACATGGAAGGGTTCATAACACAATACAGGATTAACACGACAATGCAGAATTAACATTGAGTAAAGGATGTGTGATGTAATCTTGTAACAAAACAAATTGTGCGTGAATAGAAATACGCGTGATATATAACACAATGCAGGATCTACATGCCAATGCAGGGTATACACTAAATGGAGGACTTATGACATAATCCTTGGCCTGTAACATAGTACATGATCTATAATTTACTAAACGTATGACATACAACATCATACAGTATCTATGACGCCAAACATGATCTACAATACAAAACATGATCTTTAACACTTCGCAGGCTATGTAACAATGCAGGATCTATAGTACAATACAGAATCTGTAAAGTGTCATAGGATCTGTAAAACAATAAAGGATCTGTAGCAGAATATAACATTTAAAACTCAATACAATATTTTCGACCTATATGCCAATAGGTTATCTATAAGACAATCTACCTATACTCATACACTAACATTAACAAACACACGCACGCGCGCTCGCACGTGCATGCACGCAAACACATACACACACAAACATAAAAACATACAAACATACAAGCATACACTTTCAGAGACACAAATACACATAAACACCCCCCCCCCCCCCCCCCCCCAGACGTCCGCATGCACGCGCGCCCACACATACACACACATACAAGCACGCACGCACGCATGCACGCACACAGATACATACACACACACATACATAAAAACACACACACGCACGCACGCACGCACTACACACACACAGACACACACACAGACACACACACAGACACCACACACACACACACACACACACTCTCTCTCTCTCTCTCTCTCTCTCTCTCTCTCTCTCTCTCTCTCTTTTTACCTGATCACCTCGGGCTTGGAAAGCAACCTGCATCACCACTTGAGTCTGTGTTTGAAAAAAAAAAGACCAGGAATAATGCGAGTTAAAGAAAGAAGAAAGAAAGAAACAAACAAACAAACAGATAAACAAAAACTCGCTGCATTCTTTCCTTCTGTAGTAATGTATTGCATAAACAGTCTGTACGGGCTACTCATTTATTTGTAACAAGTACTATTGTCTGTTTGATTGATTTATTCGTTTTTTGTTCGGTTTTTTTTTTTTTTTTTTTTTTCAGTAGAAAAGAACAGGAAGAAAAATGCCACGCAGTTAGTGTTTGACGCCATGCTACCATATAAGGATTCATGTTTCCTCATACGTCAACACTCGTGAGATAATTAATTTTCCTTGTGTCGTTTGTTGGTTGGTTGATTTGATTCTACACAGTTAATTATGTGCCACAGATTCTTTTTTATGTGTCACAGATTCTTTTTTCTCTTTTTCTTCTTTCGTTTTTTTTTTTTTTTCTCTTTTTCTTCTTTCGGTTTTTTGCTTTTCGTCTTTTCTTTTCTTTTTTTTTTTTTTAAATTTTGTCTGTTTTGTTATAGACGGTCTATTGTCATTCCATTGACTCAGTCAGAGAGAGAGAGAGAGAGAGAGAGAGAGAGAGAGAGAGAGAGAGAGAGAGAGATCTAGGGATAGGCAGATAAATACGGCAAGCATGCAAACACTGAGACAATAACAAGCCTACATGGAATTAATCAAGGACAGGGACCCCGAGACAGACGCACTAAAGACGATTACTCGTACAGAGGTAGTAGTGATCCACGTCTGTTAGCAATGGTAGCCCGACTGAATCAGCGCATATATTAAAGACAGCTGGAGGCCTGTCATCAACAGTCAGCAAATCTGTCTGTCTGCCTGTCTGCCTGTCTGCCTGCCTGTCTGCCTGTCTGTCTGTCTGCATGTCTGTCTTTGTCTGTCTGTCTCTCTGTCTGTCTCTTTGTCTCTCTCTTTCTCATTCGCTCACACACACACACACACACACACACACACACACACACACACACACACACACACACACACACACACGCGCACGCACGCACGCACGCACGCACGCACACAAACATACATACATCCTCTCTCTCTCCCTCTCTCTCTCTGTCCCTCTCTCTCTCACTCGTTCGCTCCTTCTCTCTCTCTCTCTCTCTTCTCTCTCTCTCTCTCCCTCCCCCTCCCCCTCACACACACACACACACACACACACACACACACACACACACGCACACTCTCTCTCTCTCTCTCTCTCTCTCTCTCATCTCTCTCTCTCTCTCTCTCTCTCTCTCTTCGGGATTCACGTTCAAGATGGCGACTGCCTAGGACATTGTGTACGACCAGCGTAAACATTTTTGAAGTTTACCTATTTCGGGCTGACATGTGTATTACTTTGTGCTACAAGTAAGTTTGTGCAGTGTTTCCGATCATGAATGTCAAGCAAAATGATCTCTTTAGAACTGTACAGAGCTAGAATAGGAAATTTTTGTCTCCGAACCTGTTCTTCAAAACAAAGAACTAGTAGGCCATTTTCTGAATCAAAATCTTTCTCCCACGTGAAATACGTCGCTTCAATCGATGTTTTTGTTGCATACCTCTGTGTGCTGTTTTCCTCGGCAATTGTGTACGTTTTGCACGAGAATGTGTCAACTGCTGTGCATCAGCCAACGGGTACCCTCCCTTTTCAACCTGCTGTTTGTTGTGGAACTTTTTCTTCGCTTTCTTTCTCTGTGTTGGAGAAACCAAATCATGAAGCGTCCTTAGCTGTTTATCTGCCTGGGTACTGTACTGCTGTCCTCACCCTCGTCAACTACCTGTTCGGTCTCAGGAAGATCTCATTGTCTGGTGATGTGCACCAGAACCCTGGCCCAGAATCCATGGATGAGAAAATGGACCTGATCCTGCAGAAATTTTCTATTTTAGAGAATAAGCTAGAAGGACAGTACGCTGAGATTCTGCAAACAGTGAGTCGCCATGGTGATAGTCTGAAGAAAATCGAAGACAGGCAGAGGGCAATGGAAGAAACTATCTCACTTTTAGTGCAAGAAACACAGGAGACTAAGCAGGCAGTGAGGCAAAACAGTGAGGATGTTGAAGATGTGAAGAGTGAACAGGAGGAGCTACGGGAGACAGTGGCTTGTCTGCAAGAAGAAATCGACACTCTGGAACGCTTCTCAAGGCGAAATAACGTGAAGTTCTTCGGAATCCCTGAGTCAGAAGATGAGGGGCCAGAATCGTGTGCTGATGCCGTTACGAACATTCTACGAACATACATACCCAGTCCAGGATGGCCATATGACGTTATAGAACGTGCACACAGACTAGGAAAGCCCCGAGGTGCCAGTGCTCAACCGCGCCCCGTGATCGGCAAGTTTCAAAGATGGGGGGATCTCATGCGCCTGATGACAAACAAGGACGCGCGAGCAGACATGAAACAAGATCAGCTGACTGTCTCACAGGATTTGAGCCGTAGGCAATCGGCACAGCTGAGACAACTGAAACAGGAGGGGAAATTTGGGTACTTCCTCAAGGGGAAACTACATGTGAAACCTCAACGTGAAGCCCCACCAAGGACCGAACTCCTGAGCCAGAGGAACGCCACGCCGTTCAGGGCATCTCCCGGGCCTGCCACCACTATGGATCGCCAGATGGCTGCCTTCCAGGGAGATACCCGCACCCCAGTACCGCCTCCGAATGCCACGCCTTCTGTCAACAGAGGGGTTTCCCCTTCTACCTCGCTTTCTGAGACCCGGTCAGCGACTGACAAAGGGGATTCCCCCAATGTCACATCGCGCTCCCAATCTCGCCCACCCCCTCCCCACTCCCCTCCACCCCCTACCAGAGATAAGGGACAGAAAAGGGATGAACGGCAATCCAACCTGCGGGACGCATGGGGCAGTAAAACACGTGCATCTCGTTCTTCCTCCTCGCGAAACAGAAAGAAATGAAGATTAGGCCGAGGCCCGGGTCCACATTCTTTCATTGACAACGCAAACACACACGCTCACACGCATACACGTAACACACGTAACGGTGATAAAATAAAACGTGATTCTCTTTCTTGCATTTCATGGAATGTTGATGGGCTTATTTCTAAATTAACAGATCCAGACTTTATTAATTACATTACATCTTTTGATATTGTGTGTCTTCTTGAAACTTATACATTTCCTGATTTTGATTTTTCTATTCACTTCAAAGACTTTATTGTTGTACATAGTCCTGGTGTCAAGTTGTCAAAAATGAGCCGAAGATCAGGAGGTACTGTGTTACTAATAAAGAAATCACTAGAACACTGCATTCAGATTGTAGAAACTGGGCTGGATAACATTGTCTGTGTCAAAGTGTGTAAAAAACTCTTCACTTTTGACAAAGATGTACTGTTTGTTGGCATTTACAATCATCCAGCAAATAGTGAATACTACAAACAAAAGGAATTTAAAAACAATCTTGAAAATTTAGAGCAATTTATATTAGAGAGATATGAAAGAAGAGCAGACGATTATCTTGTAGTCGCTGGTGATTTGAATGCCAGGATTGGTGACTGGAGTTTAGAGACCACTGAAATGGATGAGGAGAGTGTGCGTGAGAGCGGGGAATGCTATGTGAGAAATACTATGGATATTGTTGTTAATTGTTTTGGAAGGGCCCTGATTGATTTATGTTCTATGTTTAGGTTGACACCTTTAAATGGTTTGTGTGAAGGAGACAAGAAAGGTCATTTCACTTTTTTATCTGAACGCGGAAATAGCGTGATTGATTTTGTTCTGTGCTCTGTGGATTTACTGTCAGAAGTTATTCGATTTAACGTCGAAAATAGGGTGGAATCCCCGCATATGCCTGTTGTGTTATATCTAAATACTAAATATAATGAGAAACCGAATGTAGAAATTAATCGAGAGCCTTTTCAAAAAACAAAGTGGGATGGAAACAAAGCTAATGTCTTTTTGGATTTCCTAAGATCAGAAGAAGCTACGTTGGTTCTAAATGACAGTATGAATGTTATTGAATGTGATATTGACTCGGCGGCTGAAAAATTCACGGGCCTTCTCTTAAAAGCTGGGCAATGTATGCAACAGACGATCTGGCCTTCAGCGCGCGCGCGGCAAACTAAGAAATGGTTCGACTCGGTTTGTTTACAGAAGAAAAGAGTGGCCGGAAGAGCGCTTGCTCAGTGCGCACGCACTCAGCGCGCAACGGATCAGTGTGCATACTTACGGAAAAGGTCGGATTATCCAGACACTCTAAGGCAGAAGCGAATAAGTTACAGAAAAGAAGTATTTGAAACTTTAATCCAAAGTAAAGACGATTCTAATAAGTTTTGGTCAACTGTACGTAGCATTAAAAGAAAAAAAATGGATCGGCCCTCTATCTCAATTGGCACGTGGAAAGCACACTTTGAAACGATTTTTTCATCCGGAGATCGCGAATCGACACGTGCCGACTCAGATTTAGAGCAGGACGGAAGCCAGCACGAAGAAAACGATTATATTCCCGATTTAGATGATGAAATAACAGACAGTGAAGTGCACCAGGCAATAAAGAAACTGAAATTAAATAAAGCATCGGGATTAGATGATATCTGCGCTGAATATTTGAAAACGGCCGAACCCATTATAACACCCTTTCCGAAAAAAGTATTTAACCAAATATACAAGAATGGTTATTTCCCTGTATCATGGACCAAATCAGTTATTATTCCTCTACTTAAGAAAGGCGATGCTCTTAATCCTGAAAATTACAGAGGCATTTCTTTACTTAGTGTAGTTAGTAAGGTCTTAACATCAGTATTAAACGAGAGATTGTATAAATGGGCAGAAAAAGAAGGCAAAATAAGTGAAGAACAGGCTGGCTTTCGCAAAGAGTACTCTACTGTAGACCATATATTTACACTCGTCTCAATGATAAAATCTTATTTGTATGGACATAAAAGTAGAAAATGTTACGTAGCTTTTATAGACTACCAAAAAGCCTTTGACACAGTAGATAGATACATGCTTTGGAAAATACTCCAACAGGTTCAAGCTTCCTCAAAAATGATCAGAATGTTAAAAGGCATGTATAGTTCTGTCCAGAGTTGTGTTCGTTGGGGCCCAGAAGTGTCAGATTTCTTTGTGTGTCCCTCGGGACTGAAACAAGGCTGTTTAATGTCACCTTTATTGTTTTCTTTATTAATTACTGAGGTAGCTGAAAATGTAACAAAGAACGGTAAACATGGATTTCAATTTTTACCCGGATTACAAGAAATATTCCTTTTATTATTCGCTGATGACATCGTTTTATTTTCTTCTACACCCAGTGGGCTCCAAAATCAGTTAAACAATCTACAGAAAGCATCTGACACTTTAAATCTAACAGTGAATCTAGATAAAACTAAAATTATTGTTTTCAGAAAAGGGGGTCATTTGTCTAAAACTGAATGTTGGTACTACAAAGGGAGAGAAGTGGTAGTTAATAGCTACAAATATCTTGGTTTTACTCTTAGCACTAGAATGGGTTTTGATATTGCATTAGATGAATACGTTAGACGAGCAAAACGTAAAGTCGCAGAAATCTTCAAAACAATGTGGGCTTTAGGAAACATGGATTTGTCAATATTTTTCAAACTGTTTGATTCACAAATAAAGCCAATGTTATTGTACGCAGGGGAGCTCTGGGGATTAACTAAATTTCAGTCGATTGAATCAGTTCATCTGTATGCATGTAAGCGCTTGTTAGGTGTTAGTCGCAAAAGTCCAAATACAATGATATATGGAGAAACAGGCCGATACCCTTTGTATATTGATACTGCTCTAAAGTCAATAAAATATTGGTTTAAACTCCAAAGTATGTCTATCCATAGATTTCCTAAACAGGCACATCTCATGATCTTGAATAAGATCCCCGAATTTACACATGGTCAATCTAATTGTCATAACTGGTCTATCTGTTAAAACATGTCTTGATACTTTGGTTTTTCAGATGTTTGGATCAATGGAGGGGTTGGGAATGAAACTATTTTTCTTAAAGAATTAAAGCAGAGAATGATCGATTGTTACATGCAAGACTGGCATTCAAAACTTTCTCAAAGTGAACGGTTTAGCACATATATGTCTTTCAAATCATCCTTCCAATCAGAAAATTACTTGTCAGCTATCACTATCAGTAAATTTCGTTATGCTTTAACTAGATTAAGACTTGGAATGTGTGATCTGAATATAAATAACAGATATAATGAAAAATCAAAGAAATGCCCGTTTTGTAATAGGATAGAAAGTGAACTTCATTTTTTGTTAGAATGTCAAACATATACATTTCTAAGAGAAAAATATTTGTCAAAGTATTACCAACATACATTCATTAATGGAGAATGCTTAGCTCGAATGTTACAATCTGAAGACGTCATGCTCTTAAGAAATTTAGCAATGTATATATTTTATGCATTTAAGACTAGATAATTATACGCATTTAAATAAGAAGTAGAGTTGCACTCTTGTAATTGAATTGCTGTCTTAAGGTTTTTTGTCTGCTAAATTTCACATGCCAATGTAACTCCCTTGACTTTAGTTTGATTTTGATGTGGGATGTTGTACTTATTTTTTGCGTGTTGTCCTTATGTTATTTGCTTTGATTCACTCATGTTAACGTGTATCCATTGTATACAGGCCGGTGGCCTTTCAATTAAAGTTTCCGAGTTCCGAGTTCCGAGTTCTCTCTCTCTCTCTTTCCCCCTTTCCCCACTCTATCTTCCCCCTCTACACTCTCTATCTTCCTCTTTCTCTTCCTAACACACACACACACACAACACACACACACACACACACACACACACACGCACGCACGCACGCACGCACGCACGCACGCACGCACGCACATACACGCTCGCGAACGCACGCACGCACGAACACACACAACACACACACACACACACACACACACACACACACACACACACAACACACACGGGTCAATCAATACAAACCAACGAAGCACGACAGTTCCGCCTCACCTCATAGTCCAGCGAGCGGTTCAGCTTGACCTGCCATCTGGGCTGGCCAGACAATTTGGAGGCGTAGAAGGCCTGGTCAGGGCCTTGGTATTCAACGCTGACAATTTTGCCGGCCGAGTTAGGAGCGGTGTCTGTGATTGTTGTCAACACATGTCCTGTTCACACGAACATGGAAACAATATCAGGATAATATGAATGTTAAGATCAAACGATGATGAAAGTTAAAGGAAGGTCTCATGTTCACACTATCTTGAAAGCAAAATCCGAAGAATATGAAAGTGAAAACAGATAAAAATTAAAACAAAATCAGGAAAATATTAAAGTTAAGCGACAGAAGTCTCCTGTTACTACAAGGGTGAACATATATGTATGTATGTACACACACACACACACCACACACACACACACACACACACACACACACACACACTTACAGTTGTACCATTCTGAGAAACTGTGACTGCGGGACGAAAGTCCAAAGGGCGACAGTCCAGAGGGCGAAAGACCAGAGGGCGAAAGTCCAGAGGGTGAAAGTCCAGAGGGTGAAAATCCAGAGGGCGAAAGACCAGAGGGCGACAGTCCAGAGGGCGACAGTCCAAAGGGCGACAGTCCAAAGGGCGAAAGACCAGAGGGCGACAGTCCAGAGGGCGAAAGACCAGAGGGTGAAAGTCCAGAGGGCGAAAGACTAGAGGGCAACAGTCCAGAGGGCGAAAGACCAGAGGACGACAGACCAGAGGGCGACAGACCAGAGAGCGACAGTCCAGAGGGCGACAGTCCAGAGGGCGAAAGACCAGAGGGTGAAAGTCCAGAGGGTGAAAGACCAGAGGGCGACAGTCCAAAGGGCGAAAGACCAGAGGGTGAACGTCCAGAGGGCGAAAGACCAGAGGGCGACAGTCCAGAGGGCGACAGTCCAGAGGGCGACAGTCCAGAGGGCGAAAGACCAGAGGGTGAAAGTCCAGAGGGCGAAAGACCAGAGGGCGACAGTCCAGAGGGCGACAGTCCAGAGGGCGAAAGACCAGAGGGCGACAGTCTAGAGGGCGAAAGACCAGAGGGCAACAGTCCAGAGGGTGAAAGACCAGAGGGCGACAGTCCAGAGGGCGACAGTCCAGAGGGTGAAAGACCAGAGCGTGAAAGTCCAGAGGGCGACAGTCCAGAGGGCGAAAGACCAGAGGGTGAAAGTCCAGAGGGCGAAAAACCAGAGGGCGACAGTCCAGAGGGCGACAGTCCAGAGGGCGAAAGACCAGAGGGCGACAGTCTAGAGGGCGAAAGACCAGAGGGCGACAGTCCAGAGGGTGAAAGACAAGAGGGCGACAGTCCAGAGGGTGAAAGACAGGAGCGTGAAAGTCCAGATGGCGACAGTCCAGAGGGCGAAAGACCAGAGGGCGACAGTCCAGAGGGCGACAGTCCAGAGGGCGACAGTCCAGAGGGCGAAAGACCAGAGGGCGACAGTCCAGAGGGCGAAAGTCCAGAGGGCGAAAGTCCAGAGGGTGAAAGTCCAAAGGGCGAAAGACCAGAGGGCGACAGTCCAGAGGGCGACAGTCCAGAGGGCGAAAGACCAGAGGGCGACAGTCCAGAGGGCGAAAGACCAGTGGGCGACAGTCCAGAGGGTGAAAGACCAGAGGGCGACAGTCCAGAGGGCGACAGTCCAGAGGGTGAAAGACCAGAGCGTGAAAGTCCAGCGGGCGACAGTCCAGAGGGCGAAAGACCAGAGGGTGAAAGTCCAGAGGGCGACAGTCCAGAGGGCGACAGTCCAGAGGGCGAAAGACCAGAGGGCGACAGTCTAGAGGGCGAAAGACCAGAGGGCGTCAGTCCAGAGGGTGAAAGACCAGAGGGCGACAGTCCAGAGGGCGACAGTCCAGAGGGTGAAAGACCAGAGCGTGAAGTCCAGAGGGCGACAGTCCAGAGGGCGACAGTCCAGAGGGTGACAGTCCAGGGGGCGAAAGTCCAAAGGGCGACAGTCCAGAGGGCGAAATTCCAGAGGGCGAAAGTCCAGAGGGCAACAGTCCAAAGGGCGACAGTCCAGAGGGCGAAAGTCCAGAGGGTGAAAGTTCAGAGGGCGAAAGTCCAGAGGTGACAGTCCAAAGGGCGAAAGTCCAGAGGGCGACAGTCCAGAAGGCGAAAGACCACAGGGCGACAGTCCACAGGGCGACAGTCCAGAGGGCGAAAGTCCAGAAGGCGAAGTCCAGAGGGCGAAAGTCCAGAGGGCGACAGTCCAAAGGGCGACAGTCGAGAGGGCGACAGTCCAGAGTGCGACAGCCTCCAAAGGCGACAGTCCAGAGGGCGAAAGTCCAGAGGGCGACAGTCCAGAGGGTGAACGTCCAGACGCACAGTCCAGAGGGCGACAGTCCAAAGGGCGACAGTCCAAAGGGCGAGAGTCCAGAGGGCGAAAGTCCAGAGGGCGACAGTCCAGAGGGCGACAGTCCAGAGGGCGACAGCCCAAAGGGCAACAGTCCAGAGGGCGACAGTCCATAAGGCGACAGTCCAAAGGGCGAAAGTCCAGAGGGCGACAGTCCAAAGGGCGAAAGTCCAAAGGGCGAAAGTCCAGAGCGCGACAGTCCAGAGGGCGACAGTCCAAAGGGCGAAAGTTCAGAGGGCGAAAGTCCAAAGGGCGACAGTCCAAAGGGCGACAGTGAAGAGGGCGAAAGACCAAAGGGCGATAGTTCAGAGGGCCACAGTCCAAAGGGCGACAGTCCAAAGGGCGAAAGTCCAGAGGGCGACAGTCCAAGGGTGAAAGACCAAAGGGAAGTCCAGAGGGCGACAGTCCAAGGCGAAAGACAAGGGTGAAAGTCCAGAGGGGAAAGCACAGAGGGCGACAGTCCAAGGGCGACCAGTCCAGAGGGCGAAAGTCCAGAGGGCGACAGTTAGAGGGCGAAAGTCCAGAGGGCGACAGTCCAGAGGGCGGAAAGCAAGAGGGCGACAGTCCAGAGGGAAAGCCAAGGGCGACAGTCCAAGGGCGACAGTCCAGAGGGCGAAAGCCAGAGGGCGACAGTCCAGAGGGCGAAAGTCCAGAGGGCGACAGTCCAAAGGGCGACAGTCGAGAGGGCGACAGTCCAGAGTGCGACAGTCCAAAAGGCGACAGTCCAGAGGGCGAAAGTCCAGAGGGCGACAGTCCAGAGGGGAACGTCCAGACGCACAGTCCAGAGGGCGACAGTCCAAAGGGCGACAGTCCAAAGGGCGAAGTCCAGAGGGCGAAAGTCCAAGGGCGACAGTCCAGAGGGCGACAGTCCAAGGGCGACAGCCAAAGGGCAACAGTCCAGAGGGCGACAGTCCATAAGGCGACAGTCCAAAGGGCGAAAGTCCAGAGGGCGACAGTCCAAAGGGCGAAAGTCCAAAGGGCGAAAGTCAGAGGGCGACAGTCCAAAGGGCGACAGTCCAAAGGGCGAAAGTCCAGAGGGCGAAAGTCCAAAGGGCGATCAGTCCAAAGGGCGAAGTGCAAAGGGCGAAAGACCAAAGGCCGAAGTCTAAAGGGTGAAAGTCCAAGTGCGACAGTCAAAGGGCGAAGTAAGGGCGAAGTCCAGAGGGGAAGCCAGAGGCGAAAGTCCAGGAAAGGGCGACAGTCCAAGAGGGCGAAAGTCCAGAGGGCGACAGTCCAAAGGGCGAAGTCCAGAGGGCGACAGTCCAAGGGCGACAGTCCAGAGGGCGACAAGTACCAAGGGCGACAGTCCAGAGGGCGACAAGTCCAAGGGCGACAGTCCCGAAAGGGGACAGTCAAAGGGCGACAGTCCAAGGGTGAAAGTCCAGGGAGGCGGAAGTCCAGGGCGACAGTCCAGAGGGCGAAAGTCCAGAGGGCGAAGTCCAAAGGGCGAACAGTCCAGAGGCGACAGTCCAAAGGGCGACAGTCCAGAGGGCGACAGTCCAGAGGGCGACAGTCCAAGGGCGACAGAGTCCAAGGGCGCAAGTCCAAAGGGCGACAGTCCAGAGGGCGACAGTCCAGAGGCGACAGTCCAAAGGGCGACAGTCCAAGGCGACAGTCCAAAGGGGCGAAGTCCAGAGGGCACAGTCCAAAGGGCGACAGTCCAGAGGGCGACAGTCCAGAGGGCGACAGTCCAAAGGCGACAGTCCAAGTGCGAAGTCCAAGGGCGACAGTCCAAAGGGCGAAAGTCCAAGGGCGACAGTCCAAAGGGCGACAGTCAAAGGGCGACAGTCAGAGGGCGAAGTCCAGAAGGGCGACAGTCCAGAGGGCGAAAGTCCAGAGGGCGACAGTCAAAGGGCGAAGTCCAAAGGGCACAGTCCAAAGGGCGAAAGTCCAAAGGCAAGCACATAAGGGGAAGTCCAGAGGTGCGACAGTCCAAAGGGCGACAGTCCAAAGGGCGACAGTCCAAAGGGCGACGTCCAGAGGGCGACAGTCCAGAGGCGACAGTCCAAGGCGACAGTCCATAGGGCGACAGTCCAGAGGGCGACAGTCCAAAGGGCGACAGTCCAAGGGCGACAGTCCAAGGGCGACAGTCCAAGAGGCGACAGAAGTCCAAGGGCGACAGTCCAGAGGGCGACAGTCCAAGGGCGAAGTCAGAGGGGACAGTCCAAAGGGCGACAGTCCAAGGGCGAAGTCCAGAGGGCGAAGTCCAAAGGGCGAAGTCCAAGGGCGACAGTCCAAGGGCGACAGTCCAGAGGGCGACAGTCCAAAGGGCGACAGTCCAGAGGGCGACAGTCCAGAGGGCGACAGTCCAAAGGGCGACAGTCCAGAGGGCGACAGTCCAGAGGGCGACCAGCAAGTCCAGAGGGCGACAGTCCAAGGGCGACAGTCCAGAAGGGGACGACAAGTCCAAAGGGCGAAGTCCAAGGGCGACAGTCCAAAGGGCGACAGTCCAAAGGGCGAAAGTCCAAAGGGCGCAGGTCCAAAGAGGGCGAAAGTCGAAGGGCGACAGTCCAAAGGGCGACAGTCCAAAGGGCGACAGTCGGGGCGAAGTCAAGGGCGAAGTCCAGAGGGCGAAGTCCAGAGGCGACAGTCCAGAGGGCGACAGTCCAAGGGCGACGTCCAAAGGGCGACAGTCCAAAGGGCGAAAGTCCAAAGGGCGACAGTCCAAGGACAGTAGAGGGCGACAGTCCAAAGGGCGACAGTCCAAAGGGCGACAGTCCAAGAGGGCGACAGTCCAGGGCGACAGTCCAAGGGCGACAGTCCAGAGGGCGACAGTCCAAGGGCGACAGTCCAGAGGGCGACAGTCCAAAGGGCGAAGTCCAAAGGGGACAGTCTAAAGGCGACAGTCCAAAGGGCGGACAGTCCGAGGGCGACAGTCCTAAAGGGCGACAGTCCAGAGGGCGACAGTCCAAAGGGCGACAGTCCAAAGGGCGACAGTCCAGAGGGCGACAGTCCAGAGGGCGACAGTCCAAAGGGCGACAGTCCAGAAGGCGACAGTCCAAAGGGCGACAGTCCAGAGGGCGACAGTCCAAAGGGCGACAGTCCAGAGGGCGACAGTCCAAAGGGCGACAGTCCAGAAGGCGACAGTCCAAAGGGCGACAGTCCAGAGGGCGACAGTCCAAAGGGCGACAGTCCAGAGGGCGACAGTCCAAAGTGCGACAGTCCAGAAGGCGACAGTCCAAAGGGCGACAGTCCAAAGGGCGACAGTCCAGAAGGCGACAGTCCAAAGGGCGACAGTCCAAAGGGCGACAGTGTAGAAGGGGGAGAGTTCAGAGGGCGACTGTCCAGACGGCGACAGTCCAGAGGGCGAAACTCCACGGAACGAAAGTCCACGATCCCTCTCCACCCAATCGGGGACAGTTGTTGGATGGACGTGGAAAAGCCCTTCAAAGAGGAACGCTCACGCACGCTGGCTCCGCGAAACAAAGCAATTATTGTCCTCAATAAGCAGGTTAGCAGTTAATGTACTGTGTAAGTTGGATCCGAACAGGCGCCGCTCAATACCACTGAAACGACATGGAAACTGTACAGAGTCTCCTGTTGTGGGTTGCCTCTTGGCGACTTAACATCATTCACTACTTGTGAACTGGCGGTGCAGGGACTGCCATGCCATGGGACATTTCTGGTGAGGATGAGAATGGGGCAACCGGAGCAGAGGCGTGGGGCTAATGGTACTAAGGACCACGGGAAAATGTATTAGAAAAAAAAATATACATAGAGTAGTCAACATCAACACAAAATGAAAAACCTGAAATTTGTCTGGATGGCCAACAAACTACACACATAATAAGATGGAAAAATAAAAAATAAAAAGGATGTTATATCGAGAGTGAAGGTCAGCATAAGGAAAAATTGCCCATCACGAAGGAAGATTAGGAACTTCTTGAAACATCATAGTATGAGGAGGGGTGGGTGGTGCGGGGTGTGGGGAGTAACCATTGCTCAACCGAGAAATTGAAATCAAACAGAAACAGCATGACAATGGAGGAGACAGTGAGAAGATAGAGCTGCACAGCATTTAGAGCTACAACACCTGAGAGTATTTAACCTCTTTTCATTTGATGTCGCAATCATCAGCAGAATCACCCGCTTCATGAGGTTTATATTTCCTCGGTCTGACACCTCCCTCTTCCACCCCCCCCCCACCCTCCTCCTTTCCATTTTTCAGTCAGTCTTTCTGTCTATATCTCTGTCTGTCTCTGTCTCTGTCTCTCTCTGTCTCTCTCTGTCTAACTCTGTCTCTGTCTCCTTGCCTCTCTGTCTCTCTCTGTCTAACTCTGTCTCTGTCTCCCTGCCTCTCTGTCTCTGCCTTTAACTCTCACTCACTCTATCTTTCCGTCTTTCTGTCTGTCTTTCTCTGTCTGTCTGTCTGTCTCTGTCTGTCTCTGTCTGTCTCTGTCTGTCTGTCTGTCTGTCTGTCTGTCTCTCTCTCTCTCTCTCTCTCTCTCTCTCTGTCACAC
>CM065714.1:21499348-21501848 GCA_033310375.1 Conus canariensis | reverse complement strand
GTCTGTGTGAGTTCCTTTCTCATGTTGTGTCTTTACATGATACATGTACCTCCTTTGCATACAGGCCCGTGGCCTTGCAGTAAACTTGTTCAGAGTTCAGAGTTCTCTCTCTCTCTCTCTCTCTCTCTGCGTGTGTGTGTGTGCGTGCGTGTGTGTGTGTGTGTGTGTGTGTGTGTGAACGCGCGTACGTGCGTGTACGTGCATGTGTGTGTGTGTGTGTGCGTGCGTACGTGCGTGTGTATGTGTGTGTGCGTGCGTGCGTGCGTGCGTGAGTTGTGCATGCGTGTAATTGTGTGTGCCTGCGTGTGTGAGTGCATGCGTGTCTGTGTGAAAAGAGAGACAGCTGTTTTTCACAAACCAACACTTTGTCCTCTAATCTAACGTCCCAAAGAAACAGAGCTCTCGAAAAACACTTGAGGGACATCAGTCAAAGAAGATAGGTTATCGGAAAGAGGAAGTATCAAAATGCAATGTCAAGTAAGCTGAAACTACAATAACAACCTTCATTTTCGTTCACTGTGTCAAGTCACTGATAGCTTCTTTAATATATACATATTTTTTTTGTGCATTAAGGTTGAGCAAAACACAAAGTATCTTGGGGTGATCTTCAGCCCCGTGCACATAGTGCGATTACTACATATAGAAAAACCCACGTTCAACAGGTTTGTACTTGTAGACAAAATCTGTGGAAACATCAGCTTTGCAAACAAGAGCAAAAGGAAACCATGAAACACATTCTCGGTTGCGCCGATACTCGAAAAGGGTGATTATGATGTCAGCTGGTGCGTGGGGTGGGGTTGGGGATGGGAGTAGGGGTGGAAGGGGGAGGGGGAGGGAGGGTGCTCCTGTTGAGGAAGATGGAGCATCAAAGGGATTAATAGTTGTCGCTTGTTGTAGTTGTTATGTATCATCATCATCATCATCATCATCATCATCATCATCATCATCATCATCATCATCATCATCATTATTGTTATTACTATTATTGTTGTTGTTGTTGTTGTTGCTATTATCATTGTTATGATTTTCAGTATTCTTCTTCTTCTTTTTCTTCTTCTTCTTCGTTTTTTCTTCTTCTTCTTCTTCTTCTTCTTCTTCTTCTTCTTCTTCTTCTTCTTCTTCTTCTCATCATTATTATTTTTATTATCAGTTTCAGTATTTTTAATATTATCACTATCATTATAATTGTTATTACTGTCGTTATTCATCATCATCATCATCATCATCATCATCATCATCATCATCATCATCATCATCATTATTACCATTGTTGTTATTGTTGTTTTTTGTTCTTGTTACTGTTGTTGTTGTTGTTGTTACCACTGCTGTTGTTGTTGTTGTCGTTGTTGTCAGTATATTATGATTTTTCATACAGTCCAACAGACCACACAAAGGCCTTTTCAGTGATGTGACGGCTTAGGGGGAAAAGAAGTTATGTTGTGCTATAACGAAGCAGTAATAACAACACTTATTTACATATCATATGCATCAAACTCAAATCATGCTAATTAAAGTGTAGATACCCCAAGGGCTGGAAAAACGTGGCCACGCTGAGGGTGATAAAGAGGAATTCTTGTTAGTTGATTACCTCCGGATGAAAGGAAATAAGTACAGATAAAAATAACGATGAAAACATAAGAATGCCACAAAGATGTACAGAAAAGATATTATATGTGCGTACAGTCGCTGCAGCATGGTCAGCCAGCGCCCACTGTGGACAGTGTGTAAGTTTCACTGCCTACTGGCCAGAGCAAAACAGAGAAGCGGACTATGTTATAGATTTTACAGCAGAAAATCTGATTAGATAAAAAAAAAAGGAAAGAAAAAGGTAAATGTAAAAAAAAAGAAGAAGAAGAACAGGAAAAAAAGCCTAGAAGGCAGTGAGACAAGGAATGTTGAAAATCCTAGAAAGAAGAAGAAGAAAGAAAGAAGGATAGGGGGGGGGGGGGTAAGAGGGAGGAGAAAGAGGGCGGAGTCAAAGATTGTGGTAGAAAAGAGAGAGAGAGGGGGGGGGGGGGGGGCAGGGATACAGATTATACTGAGACAGGCCTCGGCATCCTCGTCGGGAGTTTATAGTTGTTGTCTAGAAAGGCTGAAAGGGTTCTCTCTCTCTCTCTCTCTCTCTCTCTCTCTCTCTCTCTCTCTCTGGTGCGTGTGTGTGTGTGTGTGTGTGGGGGGGGGATCAGTGTGTGTGTGTTTGTGCGCGCGTGCACGCGCGAGGCGAGTACTTTTCACCGTACACACTCAATAGTATACCATAGTTTCGTATGGCGTGGATTGGAAGTCGTGCACTGGTCAGTTTTGGTAGCTACAAACACACACACAGACGAGGTCTGTTGGCCACAGTTTCTGAATCGTCTTCTCCCAATACAGACGGTTTGGTGTGTCCCTCTACTTGACGCTGTCAAAGAGATTCGCCGGGGGGGGGGGGGGGGGGGGGGGGGGGGGGGGCGCAGAGAATGAGAAAGCACACCATTTCGTCTACCAATCAGACGATGTT
>CM065714.1:21489348-21494348 GCA_033310375.1 Conus canariensis | reverse complement strand
AAAACAAAAATATTGGTATAAATGCTCAAGAGGAATGGAAGCATTTCTGTAATGATACCTTCAGTGACACATGCCTGCTAGAATTTGCCAGTGATAATGCCTTGGTCCTTGCCGGCAGTTGTGAGCATACAACATCCTGACGATGGACACGGCACTCAAGCAGTCAGTGTCACAGACAGATCGACTATATTCGTATGATGAGCCAATACAGGTCTGGTATCATTAGGGCTAAAACAAGGGCATTTTAACCAACCGCCGTAGTGCAGTGGTTAGCGTCGCGGATTCTAGGCTGGGAGGTCGTGGTTTTGATTCCTATGAGGGTCATTCATATTTGTGGGATTCTCTCGATCAGCTCCCGGCCAGGGTTGAGTTTGCTACGGGCTCAGTTGGGAAGACTGGTACCACACAGTCGAGCTTCATCCACATAATCATTGCGTCTCCAAGAGCATTGTTCAAATTTCCTGACCAACAATGCAGGTGTCTGTATCTTTTGGAACTGCTTGTAGCCGGGATATATTATGAAAGTAAACGTACATCACAGCCCTGTTATGCAGACTCAGACAATACGGGTGCTCCGTTGCATCATCTTGTACATCGATCAGCACAGAAATAAGTTTAGAATTGTGTGGTCCTGCATGTTTTGCTGTCAAGATTACCTCGGTTTCGATTTTATCTCCACGTTCATTTTCTTGGTGAGTTCGTGTTGAGTTCGCTGTAACTGCACGTTCAGTGTGGACCGTCGATGAGGGACGTGGTAACGCCCTCAGGCATGGGGAGGTGGCACTGATTCAAGATGGCCCCACTGCCACACAATTATTGTCGTCAATATGGGGCTGAATAGGCGTATGTTGAATCAGAACAGACATCACTGAACATCACCGAAGTCGCTCATAAGCAGTGCAGTGTCTCCTCTGGCGGGTTGCCTCATGACGACTAAACATCAACTCTCCCTGTGGATTGTTGGTGCTGGGGCTACGACGCAACAAGCCAGAGAATCAGTGTGGACAGGAAGCCAGAATAAGCAGCCTAGTGTAATGCATAAAAAAGACAATTCCAGGAGCTGCTATTTGTAGAGTCCATGCTCTTGTCATAAAGAACTTTCGGACACGTGTGAAGAGTAGCAAGAGAATGAAAAAGATCGACTGCAATTCGACAGTGACAAACTGAAAGATTCTGTCAGCGATGAACAATTCCAAGTGGCTGTAGAAGGAATATTCGCCCAACTGTCACTGCTGGAAAAAAACACAAACCCTGGAAGCCCTCAATTACGATTCCAATCACGTAATGACTGAAGGAGCAGCAGAGAGTTTAGGAATAAGCCGATGGAAATATAAGCCATTGTCCTGACGATGTGAGACACTAAAAGCAGGTTAAAACCGATCATGAAGATCAAGGGGAAGAAACGGAGCGCTATAAAGAAGAGGATCAGTGAAGAAATGAAACATGCAAAGGAAAGCGAGATCGAGCAACAGTGTGAAGACATTGAGAAACCCTAGACAATACCGACATAAACAAACCTCGATGAGATAAGCCAGTGTCAGTTCGTCCTTCCTTTTCATTGTCTTGAATGCTTTTTGTCTTGCCTGGAGATAAAAATGTTGTTTAAAAAAAGTTTGTTCTTTTGTTCGGAGGCGCAGAACTTCTGTTCTTGCTCTTGACACAAAGTAAGCGGTCGAGGTTTTAGAAACAACTAAAGCAAAGTCAGTAGTACTTAGGATAAAGACGGCAACTGCCTCATACAGGATGAACGCACCATTTACAAAATGTACTGAATATAGCTCTGTATTCTATAATCAAAGAGGAGATCCACGTGTGATGATAGTATATGGATTCATCAAATAAGGAGGGTTTTCCAACACTCAATGAAGAATGTTTGGCTGCAGAGCAATCGCTGTGATGTGGAAAGACTGCAGGCATCACAATATCTCTGCAGAATTCCTGAAATATGGCGGAGAGGCGATAATGTTCTAACTGCTATCTACAACCAGTCTCGACACACTAGGAATCAGTCACTAATCATAACCCTTTCCGTAAGAGTAATTCTCCAACACCACCAGAACTACTTCATTGTCTGTTTGAGCAGCCACGCCAGCAAAGTAATGATCAAAGCCATTCTGAACAGATGACAGCAGAAAACAGATACTATGACTGGTGAAGAACAGGCTGGATTCCGTAAAAGAGATGCCTTCGAACAGATCTTCAACTCGCATATCCTTTGGACAAAGAGACCTCTAACGTCAGAGGGAACATGACATGTATTCATAGAATTCAAGAAGGCGTTTGACAGAATCAGGCAGGGGGCGATGTGGGCCACAATGAAGACATTTCGCATCAGCAAAAAACAAAACAAAAAACAAACAAAAAAAACCCCCAACTAATCAACATCATACAGAAACTTTACTCCAAAGCGACCTGTGTAGTATTCTTACAGGATACTAATGGAGAATGGTTCCAAATTTCAGTTGCAGGTCGTCAGGGATACCTTCTAAATCCCACACTTTTCAACATATTCCTGGAACGCATCATGACTGACACACTTGAAAATAAATTCAGCACAGTCAGTTTGGACCAAGAACCATCCAACAAATCTTTTCCAACACGTCGCATGCATGCGAGACCCTCACAATGGTTCTGGAAGACATGGACCCTCACAGCGGTTCTGAAGACATGGACTCTCACAGCGGTTCTGGAAGACATGGACCCTTACAGCGGTTCTGGAAGACATGGACCCTCACAGCAGATCTGGAAGACATGGACCCTCACAGCAGTTCTGGAAGACATGGACCCTCACAGCGGTTCTGGAAGACATGGACCCTCACAGCGGTTCTGGAAGACATGGACCCTCACAGCGGTTCTGGAAGACATGGACCCTCACAGACATGGACCCTCACAGCGGTTCTGGAAGACATGGACCCTCACAGCGGTTCTGGAAGACATGGACCCTCACAGACATGGACCCTCACAGCGGTTCTGGAAGACATGGACCCTCACAGCGGTTCTGGAAGACATGGACCCTCACAGCGGTTCTGGAAGACATGGACCCTCACAGCGGTTCTGGAAGACATGGACCCTCACAAACATGGACCCTCACAGCGGTTCTGGAAGACATGGACCCTCACAGTGGTTCTGGAAGACATGGACCCTCACAGACATGGACCCTCACAGCGGTTCTGGAAGACATGGACCCTCACAGCGGTTCTGAAAGACATGGACCCTCACAGCGGTTCTGAAAGACATGGACCCTCACAGCGGTTCTGAAAGACATGGACCCTCACAGCGGTTCTGGAAGATATGGACCCTCACAGTGGTTCTGGAAGACATGGACCCTCACAGCAGTTCTGGAAGACATGGACCATCACAGCGGTTCTGGAAGACATGAACCCTCACAGCAGCTCTGGAAGACATGGACCCTCACAGCGGTTCTGGAAGACATGGACCATCACAGCGGTTCTGGAAGGCATGGACCATCACAGCGAGACATGGACCCTCACAGTGGTTCTGGAAGACATGGACCCTCACAGCGGTTCTGGAAGACATGGACCCTCGCAGCGAGACATGGACCCTCACAGCGGTTCTGGAAGACATGGACCCTCACAGCGGTTCTGGAAGACATGGACCCTCACAGCGAGACATGGACCATCACAGCGGTTCTGGAAGACATGGACCCTCACAGCGGTTCTGGAAGACATGGACCCTCACAGCGAGACATGGACCCTCACAGCGGTTCTGGAAGACATGGACCCTCACAGTGGTTCTGGAAGACATGGACCCTCACAGTGGTTCTGGAAGACATGGACCCTCACAGTGGTTCTGGAAGACATGGACCCTCACAGCGGTTCTGGAAGACATGGACCCTCACAGCGGTTCTGGAAGACATGGACCCTCACAGCGGTTCTGGAAGACATGGACCCTCACAGCGGTTCTGGAAGCCATGGACCTCACAGCGGTTCTGGACAGAAAATGCCAAGCCGTGGAAATGAGATGTTACCACAATATACTAACCTTCAAACATATTGATCATATAATCAATGAACAAGTATGTCAACCATCAAGCAAAGCATGGGATCATACGAAGATCTTCTGACAGCAAGTACGAAAAGAACATTACACTGGTATGGTCATGTAACAAGATCCAATAGCCTCACTGAAATAGTCCTATAGCCATTGTTAAGGAAGACAGAGGGATGACTATAAAGGACCAACAACAACAACAATAACAACAAAAAGAGGTAAAGAAAAACCATTAGCAGAGAACCAGAGCCTTGCTACACATTCGAAAGAACAGGAGGAACCTGGCGAATTGTTCCTCAGTGAGGTATATCAAAGACTCCTTGTATAGTTATGGAAGAAGAAGAAGAAGAAGAAGAAGAAGAAGAAGAAGAAGAAGAAGAAGAAGAAGAAGAAGAAGAAGAGATTATCAGGCTTGTCACTGGGTGCTAGTTCTTGTTGGGGGAAATTTTTCCCTAAATCTGATAGGTCCTCTTGCTCCTGAAGAAAGTGTTTAACAAGATGCAAAGCATATAAAAGTACTCCCAGTTTTTCTTGAATACGCGGGAGGTATTCCATAAAGAGGAAAACCGTTTTGGGCCGTTATGGCCCTTAGTAATAGCTATTCTGGTAAACATCGGCCATCATCTGTGACCCATAATGAACATACCTACACATTTTCAGAAAGATTGCCAAGTACTTTCTAAGATATTCTATAAAGAAGAAAAACCGTTATGGGCCGTTATAGCCGTTAGTAACGGATATAACGGTAAAATAAAACAACCGGCATGATCCGTGACCCATGATGAACATACCTTCAAATTTTCAAAAGATCGGCCAAGTACTTTCTAAGATATTCCGTAAAGAATAAAAACCGTAACGGGCCGTTATAGCCGTTAGTAACGGCTTTAACGGTTCAAGTAACACATCGGGCATCATCCGTGACCCATAATGAACATACCTACAAATTTTCAGAAATATCGGTCGAGTACTTTCTGAGATATTCCATAAAG
>CM065714.1:21476848-21481848 GCA_033310375.1 Conus canariensis | reverse complement strand
GTAGTGTTGCGATTCCGGAAAAAGTGAATGTTGTAGTGTTATGATTCCGGAAAAGGGAATGTTGTAATTTTGAAGAAAAAAATATGCTGATGTTTGTCTCAAGTCCTAGTGAAATATGATGTGGCTAATGAATATGAATGTAGTCGTGATTGTAATGAATAGTAGCCATGATAATCAAGGTAGTTAATCAGTTTCCCCAGGTAGAAGTGTTCCCTGGACTGAGGGGGACTGGCTGCCATTTACTGAGGGTCGGGGCCGTAGCCACGTACTACCCCCTTGTTCTCCGCCTTTTGTCGGCGTGGAGAGGTCGGCCTGAGTGCCGATAACCACCCTACCTGTCACTGCGCCCGGGACCGACTACCCGCTGAGTCAGTTGGGCTTGAGACGCTACTGCTGCCAAGCCAGAGCGCCGCTCCTGAGTTTGAACCAGCGACCTGTTGGCAAGGCCGTCGCTGCGTTGTGTTTGTGTGTGAGCCACAGCTCCTGTGCGAGACTGTCACCTCGTCGCCGGCAGAGACGACGCGAGTGTGGTAGAGATTTTTGAGCCACAGCTCTGAAGATCTCTAAGTCCTGTGTCGGACTTGACTTGACGCTGTAGTCGTCGTCTTCATCATCTGCGTCATCTTCGTCGTCTTCGTCCTCTTCATCGTTTCGTCGTCTTCATCGTCTCGTCGTCGTCTTCATCTCGTCGTCTTCATCGTCTCGTCGTCATCGTCGACGTCGTCGTAGGAATCAGCAGCGCTATATATAGATATATTTTGTGTGTACGCCTAATGGTTGGCGTGCCGACCTATTATGTCATTGCGTTTGTTATATTATATGTTTGTCTGATGGCTCGGGCAGCAAAAACAAAAGGTGTTGTTCTGTTGCCTGGCTGTCAATGTTTGGGTGAGTGGGTGTGTGTATGTGCATTTGAAAAGTCGTGCATGCATCCGTAATTTCTGTGTGAGAGTCAGACAGTCAGACACCTGCAGACACCACCCATTCCATCCGTAACACAGCAATTACAGCAATCCACCTCCAGCAGTTACAGCAATCCACCTCTAGCAATTACATCATCAAAGTTATCCATCTCCAGCAATTACAGTAATTTGAGCAATCCATCTTCGGCAATTACAGCAATCCATCTCCAGCAATTGCAGCAATAACAGCAATCCATCTTCACGAATTACAGCAAATACAGCAATCCATCTCCAGCAATTACAACAATCCATTTTGGGCAATTGCAGCAACTACGGCAATCCATCTCCAGTAATTACAGCAATTACAGGAATCCATCTCCAGCAATTACTGCAATTACAGGAATCCATCTCCAGCAATTAGAGGAATCCATCTTTAGCAATTAGTGCAATTTCAGGAATCCATCTTCAGCAATTAATGCTATTCCAGCAATCCATCTTCGGCAATTACGGCAATTACAGGAATCCATCTCCAACAATCACTGCAGTTACAGCAATCCATCTCCTGCAATTACTGCTGTTCCATCAATCCATCTTCAGCAATCACTGCTAGTCCAGCAATTTATCTTCAGCAATTACAGCAATTACATGAATCCGTCTCCAGCAATTACTGCAATTACAACAGTCCATCTTCAACAATTACTGCAATTACAGGAATCCATTTTCATCAATTACTGTAATTTAAGGAATCCATCTCCAGCAATTACTGTTATTCCAACAATCCATCTTCAGCAATTTTACAACAATCCATCTTCAGCAATTACTGCTATCCCAGCAATCCATCTTCAGCCATTACTGCAATTACAGGAATCCATCTCCAGAAATTACTGCAATAACAGGAATCCATCTTCAGCAATAACTGCAATTACAGGAATCCATCTTCATCAATTACTGCAATTACAGGAATCCATCTCTAGGAATTACTGCTATTCCAGCAATCCACCTCCAGCAATTACTGCAATTACAGGAATCCATCTCCAGCAATTACTGCAATTACAGCAATTCATTTTCAGCCATTACTGCAATTACAGGAATTCATCTCCAGCAATTAGTGCAATTCCAGCAATTCATCTCCAGCAATTAGTGCAATTACAGCAATTTATCTTCAGCAATTACAGGAAACAAACAGCCCGAAACAGACACAAGCAGGCAAGCAGACACAGACACAAGCCGACACAAACAGAAACCTAACGATGTGGAGACCAGCTAACCAATCAATAATGAAAGTGGTGGTATGACAGATAAAATCCATCGAGGTTTCTCTCACTTACTCATAATGCAGCTCACAACAGGACAGATCAGGACAAAACAGCCTGGTGATGTTTACAACTCACAACATGATAGATCAGAAATGGGACAACACAATGATGATGCAACTCACAAATGATAGACCAGGGACTGAGAAGTCGTGCATTTGAATCCTAGTAGAGACACGTCACCGTATGTGTGCGTGCGTGCGTGCGTGCGTGCGTGCGTGCGTGCGTGCGTGTGTGTGTATGTGTGTGTGTGTGTGTGTGTGTGTCCGCGCGCGCGCGCGTGCGCATGCGTATTCTGTTCGGGCGAGTTTCCTCCGAAATTAATTGAGCCTCTGGATCACATGTAAACACTAGGTCCATTTTGCTGAAGGTTCCCCACTTTCTGAATAGGTCTTTCGTGAGCGTTGTGCAGCTGAATGTTTTGACGAACACTTCTAATGTCAGAATCGCTCGCTCGGGCTTGGTTGACATTGGGACCTACCAAACTAACGTCGAACTCTTTATTACATTTTGACTCTCTTTAAACCATTAAAAAGTAAACAAACAAAGAAACAAACACATAAATCATCATCATCATCATCATCATCATCATCATCATCGTCGTCGTCGTCGTCGTCGTCGTCGTCGTCATCGTTGTCATCGTCGTCGTCATTATCATCGTTATATTGATAACAACGACAACAACAATAACAACAACCACAAAAACAATACTAATAATACTAGTAATAATGATAATAATTATAACAATAATAACAATATTAATAATAACAATGATAATCATAGTAGTAGTATAGTAGTAGTAGTAGTAGCAGCAGCAGTAGTAAGGAAAAAAAAACAGTAATAGTAATAATAATAACCATAATGATGATAATGGAGATGATGATGATGATGAAAACAATAACGATAATAATAATCCAGGAGACGTGCATAACCCCTTATACCCTGACTTCACACGATAGTGGTTTTAACATTCTATCCCCCCCCCCCCGGCCCTCTCCTCTAACCCTTCTGCTCCCTATCCACCACATCTATCCCCTCCACACCCCTTCTCCACCCATCCTGATCCCTAAGTCTTCGCCGCTATTCCCTTTCCCCATTCTCTTCTTCTAGCCTTCTTCTGCACGGCAAGATAGGCCTCACTTAACTTCAATCACACACACACACACACACACACACACACACACACACGCATGCACATACACACTCACACACACACGCACACAAACATACACACACACGCACACACAAACACAAAAAAACCATCACCACCTTTTCCATCCTCTCTCCCCCACTCCTCGCCTCGCCCATACCCCTCCCCCCCCCACTCACCCGCCCCTCCCTCCTCCCCACCTCCCAACTCACAACCTCACCCTCCAAGGCATGGACGCGGTCCGTCAGATCGTAGTTCCGGATCTTCAAAGCGGTGTTCTCCATGGTGAGGGCGTCGTTGGTCTTCTGGAGGGCGCTCTGATGGGCTTCCAGCAGGGTCAGTCTGGCTCGCATCTCGTCCAGCGTGTAGCTGGCTTCGCTCTTGCTCCCGCTGCTGCCCGTTAAGCAGGCGGTGTGGGTAAGGGGCACAGGGATGCGGCAGGTGTAGTTGCCGCCTTCGATGGGATGGGACAGGGACAGCTTGAACTGGCTGTCTTCGTAGCGCGAGTTGTTCAGCACCGCCTGGTATGGGGACTAGTGTGTGTGTGTGTGTGTGTGTGTAGTGCGGGGGTGGGGTAGGGATGGGGGGGTTGTGTGGGAGTGTGTGTGTGTGTTGATGTATGTGAGAGAGAGAGAGACAGAATGCAATAAGGATTAGTTTGATTTTGTATAGTATATCATAGCATAGCATAGCATGGCACGCCACATTATAGTGTGGAGTTACAGCACAGAATAGTTTCAGTATAGCAGAACACTAAATAGCATAGTACAACACTATCTACTTTAGCATAGCTTGCTATACTTAAGTACAGCAAAGTGGAGTTTAGTATCAAGTGGCATAGCCATAATGCTGAACAAATAACTAGAGGGGAGGTGTTGGGGGGGGGGGAGCACAACAAGTGGAGGGAAGCAATTCCTCCGCCACCATATCAACAAACGCTAATGTGAGGTTTAAAAAAAAAAGGGAAGAAGATGAAGAAGGGGACGTGTTACGGAGTAAACGTTGAACCTTTTCCTGGCGACGCATTTAAACCATCAAACTGTGCCCTGTGAACACATTACGTTGTTTCGCATATCTGAAGTCGAATTTCGTAGCCAGGCACAAAATCGTCAGCATAACTCGGATGGTTGAACTGGTGCATCCACGGTATCCAACAGAAATATAACAGTTTGATTCTACCGTATCACCACCATCAAAGAGGGAAAAGTCCAACACCCTCCTAAAGTAGTCAGTGGAAGCCAAGAAAGAGAAACGAAGAAAAAGTACTACAACAAAATAAGTTGCAAAAATTAAGTATGGGATATTCGATATAAAAGAAAATGGTTGAGACTAGAAACTACCACAACGAAATAATCTGCAAAAATTAAACGCATAATACTCGACACAAAAGAAAATGGTTGCGCCTATACCTGGGAATCCAAAGAAATTCGCAAGGGAGGTAAACGTAGGAGTGAGGATGAAGCGGGGACATGGGGGCACAAATACATGCCCATCCCCACCCCTCCACCAGGGGATGGGGCAGACGACAGATCGTGAAATGACAAAGGACAAAGACCGATTTGTTACCACGTGGTACGTTCAAGAAGCATTTGTACATGCACGACGCAAGTTTAAGAAAAAGAAACAAATATGGTT
>CM065714.1:21461848-21469348 GCA_033310375.1 Conus canariensis | reverse complement strand
AAGCCGTTGCTCGGCGTGTGGCCGCTGGTGCTCGCAAACAGCTAGGAGAAGCCACAGGTAAGAGCTAAGCGCCAGGTACGGACCAATGCAACGAACCACCCAAACAGGGCGCGACATATTCCAGGGTCAGAGGTACAGTGTGTGTGTGTGTGTGTGTGTGTGTGTGTGTGTGTGTGTTGGTGTGCGTGCGTGCGTGTTCGGGCGCGTGTGTGTGAAGGCGTATGTGTATGTGCGCACACGCAGGGTGTGTGTGGGCGCGCGCGCGCGCGCAGCGCACGCCCACGCATGCGGGCGTGTGTGGCGGTGGTGGTGGGGGTGGGGGGTTGGGTGGGTGTAGAGAGGTGTATGTTGATTCTAATTCAATGCAACTTCCGTCGACATCAGTAATATCAAACAAGAGGTGTGAGCGCGCGCGCGCGCGCGCGCGTGTGTGTGTGTGTGTGGTTTGCGCGCGCACTCATATGTTCGTGTGCGTGTGTTTGCTGTGCTGCACTACGCTCTTTTGTGCCCTGTTGTGTGTGTGTGTGTGTGTGTGTGTTGTGTGTGTGTGTGTGTGTGTTGTGTGTGTGTCTGTGTGTGCTGCGGATGTGTGTGTGTGTGTGTGTGTGTGTGTGCTTGAGAGAGAGAGAGACGCATACACGCTCATGTGTGCTTGTGGACAGCGATTCCTCGGAATTTACTCTGCCGTTTTCGTACAAAATTAGTAATCGATTATTTCCTTTGTTTAAGGAAAACTTATCATGAATCTAAAAAAATTGTCAAGATGTATGGATAACAAATATGTTGATAAAAAGTAAATGGATCAGTCAGTCGTTCAGTTTAAAAATGATCGCTTGGATACTCGTTCATTCACTCTTTAATGTTATTTAAAACCTCTCCGTATGCTTTTCTCGCAGCGACTTTAAACAGGTCATATTGTCCATACCTGCGACAAAGTAAAACGATGGTACTTCATTTATTTGCAGCCACTTGTACTAACAAAAAGGCTTGGAAACTGTAAGATCCCTTTTGGCAAGATTTCTTCCCCTTCCCCTCCGTCTGACTTAGTTTCGGCAAGATTTCTTCCCCTTCTCCTCCGTCTGACTTATTTTCAGCAAAGGCAGTAAAATTAAATTAAATTAGGAAGAGAAAAAATATATATACTGGAAATAATTCGTTTTGTACCATCTTCATTTTTTCAAGAGCTTCTGCCTGTAACATATTAAAGCTGTTATATTGTATTCTCATGGCATGGCATGCTCCCGTAGCATTTAAGAACGTCGTCAATATTTACTACATCTGTATACGGACCATGGATCTTGGACGTCATGAAGCTCTTTACTGTGGAGAATAGAGATGTACGAAAGGACATCTTTCCCTTTATTCATCCTTTTCTTTCCGCCCTTCGTCCTTTATTTTCTGAACATATCGTCATTGGCTTTTCTCACATTGTCCTCATCATCCTTGTTTACCATGTTCCCATCCGCCGTTTTCTCACTACGTCTTCATTCGTCGTTTTCATTCTGATGCCATTGAGCCTTTACTTGGTTTCTAACCTGTGGCGTCCTCACCCCGCCCTTTTCTCTGGCTATTCTCATCATTCTTGCCTTCGTCTTGATACCCTCACGCATCTTTCCTTTCTCATTGTCCTTATCCATCTCTCTTTTCTTACGATTTCCGCATTCATTTCTCCCATCCGTCCTCTCTCACTATGTCCGCGTCCATCTTCGCTTGTTGTGATGTCCACACCGATCCTTGATATGTTGCTTTCTCTGTAAGAGGCACATTCGGGTGAACGTTTTCCTTTTCTTTCTTTTCTCAGTATGTCATGTATCGTTCCATGCTCATGATGGCCACACCCATCTTTCCTTTTGCCATGATTTCATAATCCATTTTTCCGTGCTTTTGGTTTCTTTATTGATCTTTCATTTCTCCCCTTGGCCCTCATGTATATTTTCCTTTGCATGATGTACTTAGCCATCTTTTTTTTTTTAATCCTGTTATTGCCTTCCTTGTGATTTGTCAGCCATATCCCTTGCATTCTGCGATATTAGATCCGACCACTGTTTCTACTTGTTTGGATAGTTGCACTGACCAATTCAGGCCTCTCTCTCTCTCTCTCTCTCTCTCTCTCTCTCTCTCTCTCTCTCTCTCTTTTGTTATAGAATTGTTGAGAAAGATACATTGGCCATATCAGGGTTGTTTATTATGATTGTTTGAATAGGTGCGTTCAGGCGTGATGTCCACGCTCACCATAACTTACATGACAGAGAAGAATAACCATTTCAGATGGCATGTGTGTGGGTGGGAAAGGTAGAGCACATGAAAGAACAGCGCATTAAAATAGGCAGCGGAAGTGACCATTTTGATGTCGGTGGGAACTTCAAATTTCGAACGGGGAGCGTCACTGCTGGGTCAAACAGGCACTGTGTTATTTTCGGTGTAGGATGTCCGTTCATGTCTGGCACTGTGGTATTTTCGGTGTAAGATATCCATTCTTAAATGGCACCATGTTATTTCAGTGTAGAATGTCCGTTCATATCTGTCACCATGTTATTTTCGGTGTAGGATATCCGTTCATATTTGGCACAATGTTATTTTCGGTGTAGGTTATGCTTTCATATCTAGCACCATGTTCTTTTCGGTGTAGGAAATCTGTTCAAATCTGGCACCATGTATTCGATGTAGGATATCCGTTCATATCTTGACACCATATTATTTTCGGTGTAGGATATCCGTTCATATCTGGCACACCATGTTCTTTTCAATGTCGGATATCTGTTCGTATCTGGCACCTTTTTGTGTGTAGGATATCCGTTTACATTTGTCACCATGCTACTTTCTCCGTGAGTCACCATGTTACTTTCTCCGTGGGTCGCCATGTTACTTTCTTCGTGGGTCGCCATGTTACTTTCTCCGTGGGTCGCCATGTTACTTTCTCCGTGGGTCGCCATGTTACTTTCTCCGTGGGTCGCCATGTTACTTTCTCCGTGGGTCGCCATGTACTTTCTCCGTGGGTCGCCATGTTACTTTCTCCGTGGGTCGCCATGCTACTTTCTCCGTGGGTCGCCATGTTACTTTCTCCGTGGGTCGCCATGTTACTTTCTCCGTGGGTCGCCATGTTACTTTCTTCGTGGGTCGCCATGTTACTTTCTTCGTGGGTCGCCATGTTACTTTCTTCGTGGGTCGCCATGTTACTTTCTTCGTGGGTCGCCATGTTACTTTCTCTGTGGGTCGCCGTGTTACTTTCTCCCTGGGTCGCCATGTTACTTTCTCTGTGGGTCGCCATGTTACTTTCTCTGTGGGTCGCCGTGTTACTTTCTCCGTGGGTCGCCATGTTACTTTCTCCGTGGGTCGCCATGTTACTCTCTCTGTGGGTCGCCATGTTACTTTCTCGTAAGGTGTAGGCTATTCGTGCACCCCTCGCAGCGTGTTTCTTTCTCCGTAAAGTGTGTAAGCTGGCATCCATGGTGTACTTTCGCCTTAAATTGTAGGATATCCGTGCACTCCTTGCAACGCGTTTCTTCATCTAAGATGTGTAGGATATTCTTTCGCACATGGCACCATGCGACTTCCGTCGCAAGATGCAGGATACCCAGTCCACGCCTGGCATTGTTTCTTTCTCCGTAAGGTGTAGTATGCCCGGTGCGCGCCAGTCATTTTTACTTTGTTCGTAAGGTGCTGAATACCCGATGCACGCCTGACACTGTTACTTTCACCGTAAAGTGTAGCATACTCAGTGCGCGCCTGATGCTACGTTACTTATGTTGTAAAGTGTAGGATACCCGGTGCGCTACTAGCATCATATTACTTTCGCTGTTAAGTGTAGGATACCCGGTGCACGCCTGACACTATGTTAAATTCGCCGTAAAGAGCAGGGTACCCGGTGCACGCCTGATACTGTGTGATTTACGTCATAAAGTGTAGGATACCCGGTGCATGCCTGACAATGTGTTAATTTTGCCGTAAGGTGTAGGTTGCTCGGTGCTCGCCTGACTCAACGTCGCTTTCGCCGTAAAGTGTAAGATACTCGGTGCACGTCGGACACTAGTTAGTTTCACCATGAAGTGTAGGATGCCTGGTGCACGCCTGACACTACGTTACTAACGTTGTAAAGTGTAAGATACCCGGTTGCTCTACTACCATTATATTACTTTCGCCTTCAAGCATAGGATACCCGTGGCGCCGCCTGGCATTATGTTACTTACACTGTCAGGTGTAAAATATCTTGGCACTCCTGGCACCAGCAGCGTGTCCTCTCTGGTGTTGGAGGAAACCAAAATGTGGCAGCATCGGTTTCCCCCGTCAGCTTAGAATCTTGGAATATCTTGAGGAATAAACACTAGGTCCAGCTGTCTGCAATGTTGATTCAGTCACTGTCATTTTGTAGCAGTCCACCCCGACTACCTTGGAGCAATTTCAGGGCTGTGATCACGCAGAGGATAGAAAGTGATGTCTGCGCACATACATACAGACAACCCACGCCCCCCCCCCCCCCCCACACACACACACACACGAACTCGCATAAGCACACGCACACGCACGCACACACTGATACACACACACACACACACCCCACACGCGTGCGCGCACGCACGCATGCACGCACACACAGACACGCACACAAAGCGGCACGCAGACAGGCGAGCAGACACACACGCACGCACACACCACACACACACACACACACACACACACACACACACACACACACACACGCACACACCACACACACACACACACCCCACACACACACACACACACACACACACACCACACAGATACATACAAACGCGCGGGGTGGGTGGGTGTGCAGCAAATTAAAAGGCATACGTACATAAATTATAGTCATGTAAACCAATGCATGTTAAACGGACTTGACTTCCGCTCACCGACGCGGTCGGACGTGTCTTGCGCGTGCTCCGCCGTTCGACACTTATTCCAGTCTACATTGTGCCTTCACGTTCTGTACCCAGTGGTTTTGTGGTTTAAGTGAAAAGAAAAGTGAAAAGAATCCAGGAGAGTTCGTCGTGTGTTGAACAGTTGATTTGTTTTTTCATCTGGAAAATGAACTTGTGTGACTTGTAGTGTTTAACTCCTGTGTGGCACAATGGACTGACGTGTGTTGTTGGTGGTGAGGTGAGCGAGGCGCTGTAGTGCTCTTCTGTCTATTTTGTTCCGATATGAACAATTAAAGTTACAAGGTTACATTTTTTTTTTGTTTGAGTTTAAAATGTGCAATGGCAGAAAGATTCTTCGAAAATGACTTCTACTATTTCTAGGTATTTTGGGGGCAAAGGAGGTGAAAAACGGAAACCATCTTCGTCGTCTAGTGATAGTATTACCAGCCCGAGTGAAGACAGCAAAACAATGAGCAAGAAACAGAGACAAGAATTAGACAGCAGTGTGGAAGAAATGACAATTCAAGAATCACTGTGTGAAATCAAAGCGGCGTTAACAAAACTGTCGACGAAAGAAGACGTTGTGCAGCTGAGAGAAGAGCTGAGAGGAGAGATCGAGAGACTCAGATCTTCAATGACACAAAGACTAGAAGTTCTAGAGAGCACCGTAATGGACTTGCAAAACGAAAAGGACAAACTTTCATCAGAACTGACCAAAACTCGAACAGAAAACTCGGACCTCAAAGCTCAGCTGGCACAGATTTCCAAAGAGACCAGCTCCCTTAAGAGTGAAATCAACGCCGGTCGTGGAATGTGCGAGTGTACGGCATCAGGGAGACGCAGGGGGAGACCGTGGAGGACTGTGTGAAAAGGTGTGTGGATGTGTTCTCTTGTAAACTTGGCGTCCCTGTGACTGCAGCAGATGTCGAGATAGCCCACCGGTCGGGAGGATGACCACGGAAGGCGGGAGACCACGCCCCATCATCCTTCGTTTTTTCTCTCGGAGGAAGAGGAGGGAGGTGTTGACGGCCCGGAGGAAACTAAAACAGACCGGAATAACAGTGGGAGAGGACTTGACTCAAACTAATTATAAACTGTTAAAAACAGCCAGTGCGCATTCTGCAACGATGGCCGCCTGGTCATCGAATGGTAAAATATTAACAAAACTGAAAAATGGAAAAACACTGAAGATAGACTCAAAGATGGACATTGACTGCCTTTTCAGGAGAGAAATGGCTTGAACGAGTAAGTTGATTATGTACAGTTCAATTTTGGCGCAACGACATGTGTGTTTTTTCCCTCCCTCGCTTTCCCTTTCCTTCCTCGTCTTGACCCACAGTAGCGGGTTCGCGAGTTTATTTTCATACGTGTGTGTGTGTGTGTGTGTGTGTGTGTGTGTGTGTGGTGTGTGTGTGTAGAATAATGTCCAAATAATGTACCTTTGGATATGTTCGTGTTTCTGTTGTTGTGATTATTGGTTTTTTCATGTGATGATAGTGCTTGCTCACAACTGGTCATGAGTGACTGTGCGTGTTCAGTCTTCCTTTTTTTGTTTTAAACCTCTTTTCCCCGTAACGTATGTATACTTTCAACTACCTTCGAAGGGTTGTTGGATGACAGATTTTATGTGTCGCCAGCATCTGTACTTAAAGAAAGATGTTATTGGAAATTACACATGCGCGTGCTAGTGCGCGCGGGCACACATACACATTCTTTCAAACTAAAAGATGATTAATCCAACAGGATATTTCCATTCTACTCCCCTGTTTCAGCCTATTTTTTTTTCCTCTCCAGCCCCCATCCTCCGGCTTCCGCCACCAGCCCCTCCTCCCCCCCCCCCCCCCCCCCCCCCCCCCCCCCCCCCCCCCCCCCGTCCGCGGTCTGTTTAGAGCTCCTCTGCCGTGCCCATTTAACTATGTATTTACGGGGTTGAATGGATTGAGGACAACGATCCCCCCCCCCCCCCCCCCCCCCCCACTTCCCTTTGTTTGTGTGTCTGTTTGGATGATGCCGACAAAGTAAATCTAATGGGAGATGTGGATGAAACGTATGATGAAAGGCAATGATGACAATGCTGTTGGATGTGGTTGTGTTTTTGTTATGAATGATACCTAGTGACATGTTGTAGGGTGATATTTGTGAATAGATTATGCTGACAGATAATGTTGAGTGGTTTGTTGCCAGCTGTGTTTGGATGATGGCAAATACGATGCAGACATATAATGCTGGAGAGTGGGAGATAGATGGATGAGAGTTATGATGACAGCATGAGTGATAATGATAGTTGATGTGGACAGATGATTGATGATTGAATGTGGAAGTGATGTGGACAGTGATGATAATGTGAATATTGATGTGGACAGATAATTTTGTAATGTGGATGTGGAGTTGAAGTGATGATATGGAATATGATTGGACGTATTGATAATTGGATAGGATGTGGCAGGTGAAAATGTGGAACAGTTGATTGAGGTTAGAGATGATAATGTGAAATTGATGGGACAGATGATTGATAATTGGATATGATGTGGACAGTGATAATAATGTGATAGTTGATGTGGACAGATGATTGATAATGTAGAAGTTGATGTGGCAAAGATGGAAAATGTGGAAAGTTGAT
>CM065714.1:21444348-21456848 GCA_033310375.1 Conus canariensis | reverse complement strand
ATGCTGATATTTCGTTCGGATACAGAACAGATCACTCTTTGATATACATAAATATTGTTTTTAAAAAAGAAGAGAGGTGTAAAGGGTTCTGGAAATTTAATTCTTCCCTTTTAAGAGATAAGCAGTATGTAAATCTGGTGAATGAAACGATTGAAAGAATCAAGGAACAATATGCATTACTGCCTTATAATAAAAACTCTGTCAGTAAAATCCCGCATGACCAAATTCAGTTCTCAATTTCAGACCAATTATTTTTAGAAACACTAATCATGGAAATAAGAGCAGAAACAATTACATTCAGCATTCGCAAAAACAGAAAAAGTAATGAAAAAGAAAAAGAAATTGAAAAAGAAATACAAGACTTGGAAAGTAAAAATTGCTTAACAGAAACAGACCTGGAGATCATAAAAAAACAAAAAGGAGCAGCTCAGTGAGTTAAGGAAATCGAAAATTGACGGAATAATAATACGATCCAGAGCCAAATGGGCATCTTACGGGGAAAAAATAAGCAAATATTTCTGTTCACTTGAGAAAAGGAACTTCGTAAGCAAAAGAATGCTTAAACTAGTCACGGACCAAGGAACAACTTTGACAGAAACGGATGATATGTTAAAAGAGACAAAGAACTATTATGAAAATTTATATGCAGAAAAGGAAATATTCGATATTGAAATTGGAAAATATGTAGATAATCTGCCAAAACTAAGTCAGTTAGAATCCGAACAATTGGAGGGATTAATCACGTTAGAAGAAGCTACCAAAGTCCTAAAAAAGATGGAAAATGATAAGAGTCCTGGAACAGACGGCATGACAGTAAACTTCTTTAAATTTTTCTGGAGACAATTAGGAGATTTTGTTGTCCGTTCTCTAAATGGGGGATACAGTAATGGAAGAATGTCTGTAACACAAAAAGAAGGAATAACAATTGGTCTTCCGAAAGGAAAGAAACCGCGAGAATTCTTGAAGAACTGGAGACCTATCTCACTTTTAAATGTAACGTACAAAATTGCTTCAGCCTGTATTTCAAACAGAATAAAAAATGTTCTGCCAAAGCTCATAAACGAGGACCAGACGGGTTTCGTTCCAGGAAGATACATAGGAGATAGTTTACGAACAATATATGATTTAATACATTATTTAGAAGTGAATCGCTTACGAGGGTTATTAATTTCTGTCGACTTCGAAAAAGCTTTCGATTCAGTTAACTGGTCATACATGAGTAAAATTCTGGCTGCATTCGGATTTGGAAAAGGTATTCAACGATGGATAGCATCTTTTTACGATAATATAAAGTCTTACGTGATAGTGAATGGGAAAGTGTCTTCAAGTTTTATACTTGGAAGAGGTTGCCGTCAAGGGGACCCTATATCTCCATATCTATTTGTTTTGTGCGTAGAAGTACTAGCGACCAAGATAAGGCAAGACCCCGATATCAAAGGCATAAAGATAGAAAATACAGAATTCAAAATAAATCAGTTTGCAGACGACACTACCTTTACGTTAGATGGAGATAAGAAATCATATGAAAAGCTATTTAGAAACCTTTATGAATTTGAGCAAATATCTGGACTCAAATTGAACTATGAAAAAACGTTTAATCTTTGGTTAGGTACAGAGAAAAATTCCACGAAAACATATTTACCCTACTATAAAATGGAATGGAACCCCTCACAGTTCAAAATTCTAGGACTGTGGTTTACGAATAGTCTATCAGATATGACGGAAATTAATATGAAATACAAATTCGCAGAAGTCCAAAACCTGTTCAAAATATGGTCAAAAAGAATAATAACACCATTAGGTAGAGTAGCTGTGCTCAAATCATTAGTACTATCAAAACTGGTGTACTTATGGATCCTCTTACCGAATCCTCCTGATTCCCAGATCGCTTCATTACAGAAAATGTGTTTCAAATTTGTTTGGAATAACAAAAATGATAAAATTAAAAGAAAATACTCAATACATAATATACAAAAAGGAGGGATAGGTATACCCGACCTGAAAATATATATCAGCTCCTTAAAAATCGCCTGGATACGGAAAGTGTACATGCACGACCACAAGTGGAAAATAATATTACATTCATTATGTCCCGAAATAGGTATCATTGACGCATATGGCCCTGACAGATTTGTTGAGAGCAATGTTATAAACAGATTTTGGAAAGGAGTCTTTCAGTCATATCAAAGATTCTGCAAACAGGTAGAATTAACTGAAAGTACAGATCTAGCCACTGAACCTATCTTTTGTAATGAAAAGTTCAAAGTAGGAGAAAAACCGTTCTTTTACAAGAAATGGATGCAGAACAATATAGTTCTAGTTAAACATTTACTCGATGAGGATGGTAATTTTCTAAGCTGCCATGAACTGTCGGAGAAAATGGGCTTTCATATCAATTTTCTAACTCATATAAGTTGCGTGCGTTCGATCAAAGCTTACACAAAGAAAAAAAGATTGAAATTAGATAGTAACATTGGTAATGATAAAACTTTAGCACTTCAAAAAATTTGTAGTATTAATAAAGGATCACGTGCTTATTACGATATTATGGTGGAAGACAATGAAGTTCTTAACATCAGTGCATTTATCAAGTGGGAACAACGTCTTAATATACCAATTGATTGGGTAGAGGTACTGAAAAGGATTAAGAAAATTAAAGAAACAAAACTGAAATGGTTTCAAATTAAGATATGCCACAGAATTCTGGTAACAAATAGTGTGTTGAAAAGTATGCAAATTATTGATAGCGACAAATGTAATTTCTGCATTAGAGAGAAAGACTCAATTAACCACTATCTGTGGGAATGTGAGTTTACCCGTATTTTCTGGAAAGACCTGGAAAGAGTTCTGCAAGTTAACTGTTCACACTGTGTAAGATTATCACTTAACGTGGAGATTATATTATTTGGTACGGATGAGAAAATAAAAACCGACGATATGCTAGACCTGATAATTTTAATGGGAAAATATTTCATATATAAATGTAGAATTAACAAGACAAAACCTAATCTAAACATATTTTTGAAGGAGCTGGACTATAGACATAAGATGGAGAAATATATGTCCTTAATGGAGATGAATCATGCAACGTACTTAACAAAGTGGTCACCTTATATCAAAATACTAGGGAACTAATGGTTATAGTATGTATTATATGAAGGTATGCGCAAGGGTGTGTGTGTGTGTGTGTGTGTGTGTGTGTGTGTGTGTGTGTGTGTGTGTGTGTGTGTGTGTGTATGTGAGTGTATTATGTTAAAAAGTACTGTATACTCTTTTTCTTTTCTATTTAATCTCGTCCACAACCTGGGTACACAGGATTAATGCCAGTTATTAGAATTTATTCGGCATGTGTGCCCGTGTAAAAAAAAAAAAAAGAAAAAAAAAGAAGAAAAAAAATGCATGTATAGTTGTATGTGTTAAATATGTGCCACTATGGATTAATGTATTGATTTATGTATGTTAGTTGTCATTGTATGTTTGGACAATTAAAAAAAAAAAAATGCATGTTAAACAAACTGGTCGACTGGCATCTTAGAACATATAAAACTAAGCCATGCTGAGTGCATCAGCCATTGGATCTTGCCATAAGTTAACACGAATTCCAACACTGGCCTGACGACTGCTTTCTCTCTCCTTTGTTTTTGGGTTTAGGTGGTTTGGACAGCGGCTTCGGTTGATTTTTTCCTGTGTGCTTTCCATGTTCTTTAACCTGTTTTTTTTTCTTTATTGTTTGATGTAATTGAGTTATTGCTGTTTAGATCATCAGTCGTCGAGAGTCGTTGAATACGGAAATAAGGAAATGTGTTTATGTGAAAACACTTTCATGATAAAACTTGGCAGTCTGTTGAAGGTACTAGGAGATGAAAAGCGGGGCCGCGTCTCTTTTTCTCAGTCCTGTCGATCTGCGATCATCTCTTGCAGATTTCATGGACGCGCGTTTTTTTTTTTGTTTTGTTTTGTTTTGTTTTTTTATTGCCTTCCCATGAAGTCGAATGTTTTTTGTTTTTTTTTTCTCACTCTTTGGTGTGTACCCCCACAGCTCGCCTTCCCAGGCCCCCTTTAATACGAAAACATGTAACGGTTAAACAATGTAGTTGTTCTCTTCTCGTTTGCCCGTACTGGATTTGCGATTCAGGGTCGGGTGTTGAAGGACGCATGAAATGTACGTATTTCCCACACTTAGCGATGATCATGGACTTCAGAAGCTCATGTGAAAGGATCGTCTTCGTAGCTCCTTACTGCATTACATAGCAGCGCCTTTGGGACAGTTATGACGGCCATAACCCTTTTTACCCTTTTTTTTCTTGTTTCCAGCGTCGGTTTTAGAACCATCTTCCCCCTTTCCCCCTCTCTTTTTTTTTTCTTTTCTTTTTTCTTGTTCTTTCTTTCATAGATCTGGGGGGGGGGGGGGGGGGGGGGGTTGCATGTAAAGAAGCCAAGCCACAAATTAGGTTGCTTCAATGGCTTAACAAACTGGGCGTATTGGTTGATGAAACGTTCCTTTTCACAGCTCTCTTCTCTTGCATTAGTCGCACCTTTCACGTCGGGCGCAGAAGAATCGGTTCTTTCCGTTTCCGACCCGTTTTTGGATCCTCTTACCATGCTTTTGTTGTACCTGTTTTTTGTTTTTTTTTTGTGCCCCTTCACCAGTTGCACTTTGAACAAAGGACACTATCCTCTCCTCCCCCCCCCCCCTCTCTCTCTCTCTCTCTCTCGTTTAAGTTGCGTGAAGAGCAGGTTCCAGCGTGTCATTCTGAACCCCTCAGTCTGTCCACACCTCTTCATCTCCGTTCTGCTGCTGATATCCAAATGTACAGGTTTCCTTCTTTTAGGCCAAAACCATACGGCCAGTGTTCTTCTTTCTGACATCCACATATACAGACTTCCTTCTTTTAGGCCAAAACCATACGGCCAATGTTCTTTCTGACATCCACATGTACAGACTTCCTTCTTTTAGGCCAGAACCATACGGCCAGTGTTCTTCTTTCTGACATCCACATGTACAGATTTTCTTCTTTTAGGCCAAAACCATACGGCCAGTGTTCTTTCTGACATCCACATGTACAGACTTCCTTCTTTTAGGCTAAAACCATACGGCCAATGTGTTTCTTTCTGACATCCACATGTACAGATTTCCCTCTTTTAGGTCTGAACCCACAAGCGTCCCTCCGTCTGCAACCAGCCCCCTTTCTCTCTTCGCCAAGCAGACGTGACCACGTTTTACAGCTGTCTTAACATTGTTTGGTCGAAGAAGCCTTCTGACCCTTACCTGTCACGCTTTTATTTAGTTTAGCAGCAGCAGCAGCAACAGTAGTAGTAGTAGTAGTAGCAGTAGTAGTAGTAGTAGTAGAAGTAGCAAGGGTAGTGGCGCAGCACTACCAGCAAAAAACAGCATTAGAAATACTAGTACTCGTTGTAAGCAAAACATAATGCTGACAATTGCGATAGGTATAATGCTGCTAGTAATTACTGCTACTGTTTTAATTTTCTTCTTTTTTTCCATGTCACTCGGTGTTGTGACTCACAGTGAAACCCGTGTTGTTTTTTTTGTTTTTTTTTAACAGATCCTTCCCCCTCTCCCCTTGCCCTGCCCCCATCCCCCCCCCTTCCCCGCTCTCTCCGTCTCCCCTCTTCCACCTTTTCAATAAAAACCGCACTAATTCGGCAGCATCTTTAGTCATTTTTTTTTTTTTTTTACTCTCACAAAATGTAAAGCAGGTTTGGAGTACGGAATGAGTTATTCACAAACGTAAAGAAAAGTATGGAAACACTTTGCTTTCAACGAAGTATCAAGGTCGATTTGACAGTTAATTTGAACCATTTCGGTTCGTTTGAACAGTTTCAGATTCGATTGTGACAGAGTCTAAGATGGTTTTCATTAAATGAGGATTGCCTTTCACTGGTTGTTCCGTGCGATCCTAAGGGCATGTTTTCTTTATCGTTACAGCTTTGAAAGTTTTAGAACGATTGATAGAAGAGGTCGTTTCAATTAAGGTCAAAAGTGTAGGTAGTGACTGCATTATTGACAGCTTTCCGTACGGTTTATTTGAAATGAAAATTAAAACAAGGGCGTATTAGGGGGAGGGGGGGGGGGGGGGGGGGGGTCCTACATTCTTCCAGAAGAGAGGTCATAAGATTATAACAAAACTACAAAGCAGTATGACATGCTCCGAGGTTTTAAAAAAAAACAACATAGAACACCTTCCCAGTGCCGCTTACGATAGCACACAATATGTGAATAAACAAACACGCACGCGACCACACTGAACACTTTCCTCAGTTCTAGCAACAGCAGGCACACAAAAGACAAAACATATAATTCGTTTTAGTGTCAGGTTAATCTCAAAGAGAGAGAAAAAATCAGCTTCTTCTTTCTGCTTAGCGTAAATTTGAAACTGTGGACCTCCTTTGGCTTGTTTTAGTCCTGTTAGTCAAGACTATGTCAAAAAACTTTGTTTGCGATGCAGCCCTAAATCATGTGAACTTGATGCCATTCCCACTAACTTGCTCTTTCAGTGCATTGATGATGTCCTACCCCATCTTACTCATGTTATCAATACCTCTTTGTCCTCTGGTCACGTTCCTGAAATCTTCCGGTCCGCAGTGGTACGTCCATTGATCAAGAAACCTTCATTAGATAAAAATGTTTTAAAGAATTATCGGCCTGTATCAAATTTGTCATTTCTATCAAAATTATTGGAGAAGATCGTTTTGGAACAAATTCTAGAACATCTCGAAAAGAATCACCTTTTGGATCCTCATCAATCTGCTTACAGACAAGGCCATAGTTGTGAGACAGCACTCCTCCGTATAGTCAATGACCTCCTCTGCGGGCTTGACGATGGGAATGTTTCCTTATTAGCGATGTTAGACCTCTCTGCAGCATTTGACACGATCGATCATAATATTTTGTTCTCACGGCTTCAAACTTCCTTTGGATTCAAAGACACAGCTCTCGACTGGATTATCTCTTACTTGACTGGACGTACTCAGACAGTGTGTGTACAGGGAAGATACTCAGACAGCTCTCCTCTTAGGTACGGTGTGCCTCAGGGTTCTGTACTTGGGCCAGTCCTTTTTGTGCTGTATGCTAGTCCTGTGTCTGACGTCATCAGTGGTCACGCCATGTCGCATGAGAGCTTTGCTGACGATACTCAGCTTCATCAGTCGGCTCCCATTGCTGAAACTGACTCACTGATTTCTCGGACGCGGGGCTGCATTGCAGACCTGAAGGACTGGATGACAACCAACAAACTACAACTAAACGACGACAAGACGGAACTCATGTTCGTGACAAAACAGCCTAACCATCCTTCTCTGCCTTCAACTGTCACTATCAATGACTGTGCTGTCTCTGTCTCCACCTCTGTCCGCAGTCTAGGGGTCATACTTGACCAATCCCTCTCCTTTGAGAAACAGGTTTCAAATATTTGCAAGATTGCCTATTTAGAACTAAGAAGAATCAGCTCTGTACGTCACCTTCTCTCTACAGATGCTACAAAAACTCTCATTTGTGCATTTGTCTTATTTAGAATAGATTACTGCAACTCACTTTTGGCCGGCCTTCCAAAATACCTGATAGAAAGATTACAGCGAATCCAAAATCATGCAGCCCGAGTCGTCTGTAGAGCAAGAAAACATGCTCACATTTCGCCTCTCCTCCACTCTCTTCACTGGCTATCTGTCTCAAACCGTATCTCCTACAAAATCTCAACTCTCACTTTCTCTGCTGTCTTTGAAAATGGACCTTATCTCTCAGATCTCCTTAAAATCTACACCCCCTCTCGACAACTACGCTCCTGTGCTGACGACCGCCTTCTGCGAATGACTCGCTTCAGGACTACTACTGGTGAAAGATCTTTCTCTTTTCAAGCTCCAGCGACGTGGAGCAGACTGCCAGACTGTCTCAGACATTCAGATTCTATCTCTTCTTTCAAGTCTAAACTTAAAACCCATTTATTTTCTCATAATTAGTCAATGCTGTGGTGGGGGGGTGGGGGTGGGGTGGGGGGGGGGGGGGTACAACCTAACTCATAGCCGTCTGGGCCTTTTCAAATGTAGCGTATGTGTATGTTCTCTATTATATGTATTTGTTGTATGATTGAACGTTATAGGATTAAGTTTTTGTAGTGATATTTGAAGAATAAGTGAATGTCACATTGGTAGGATTAGGATTTGTTAGTTATTGTAGTAATAGTATTTGTAGTTGGGTGTAAGGTGTATTATTGTATATGAGAAGGGTGAATGTAGTATGACTTTGTAAAGCGCTTAGAGAAATTCGTTTGATTAAGCGCTATATAAGAAATCATTATTATTATTATTATCTTAAAAGGGTTCTCTTAATAGTAATTTGTTTTAATCGGATAGGTGGCTTGTGAGCGCTTACACACACACACACACACACACACACACACACACACACACACACACACACACACACACACGTACACGCACGCGCTCGCGCACACACACACACACACACACACACACACACACACACGTACGCGCACACGCACACACAACACACAACACACAACACACGCGCGCGCGCGCGCGTGCTCGCGCACAGACACGCACACACGCGCGCGCACACACGCACACACAGACACACACACGCGCGCAAACACACAGACACACACACATATACACACACGCACGCGCGCGCGCGCACACACACACACACACACACACACGCGCGCGCGCGCGCACACGCACACGCACACGCACACGCACACACAGACACACACACGCGCGCAAACACACAGACACACACACATACACACACGCACGCGCGCGCGCGCGCGCACACACACACACACACACACACACACACACACACACACACACACGAAGACACCGACAGAGACGGACGGACAGGCGGCGCGCGCGCGCGCGCGCGCGCGCACACACACACACACACAGAGAGAGAGAGAGAGAGAGAGAGAGAGAGAGAGAGAGAGAGAGTGAGAGTGACTGACAGACAGACTGACTGACTCAGCCAGCCAGACAGGGACAGACGGGGAAGAAAGGGGGATGAGGATTGAGGACAGACAGGCAGACAGATAGCGACAGATGGACAGAGAGAGAGAGAGAGAGAGAGAGAGAGAGAGAGAGGAGAGAGAGAGAGAGAGAGAGAGATTCTAATTCAGCCCCGTCATGGCCTTTTCCTAACTTATTCTCACGATCCGTCTTCAAACCCGACTTCCTGCCCTTTGAGACAAGTTTCAACAATCAACCCCCCTTTGGTGGACGTCCGCCCGAAACCTCGGGCACCGGGATCACCCCCATCGTCATCAAACAGTGGTTCCAAGCATCCTCCCTCCTAAATGTCTCCCCTCCCCCTTTCGACTTTACTCTGGGGTCAACATAGGGCGCCATCTTCTTGGTTCTAGACATAAGCGGTCCTCAGCCCACCAAAAGAACGTCCTAGGCTACAGATGCTTAATTTAAAAAGCAAATAAATCCTGCACAGCTAACAGGGCCAATTACGTAGTCAGATGGTATTAAATATACGCCTAAAGTCTCGTGAATGCCCTGTTAAGTGGACTAGGAAAGTTAATATTATCGTTGAATAAAGGGCGATGAGGAGGGATGAGGGTGGGGGAGGAGGGGGTTTTACCCTAATAGGGCCAATGGCGCAGTTAGATTGTAGTGAATGTGCCTAATGACTCGTGAATGCTCTAAGTGGACAAAAAAGTAGTCATCGAATCAGGGGGTGGGGTGGTGGTGGGGGTGGGGAGTGTCCACAGCTAACAAGGCCAATGGCGCAGTCAGATGGTATTAGATACGCCTTATGACTCGTGAATGCCCTGTTGCGTGGACTAAAAATTAAGGTTTATGCGATTATCGAATAAAGAGAGGAAAATCTCCACAGCTACCAGGGCCAATGGCGCAGTCAGATGGTATTAAATACGCCTGATGACTCGTGAATGCTCTGTTAGGTGGATTAAAAAAAAAAAGTTTATGTTATCAAAAAAAAAAGGGGAGTGGGGGGGGGGGGGGGGGGTTCTACATAGCTAACAGGGCCATTGGCGTGGTCAGATGGCATTAAGTACGCCTAATGACTTGTGCATGCCCAATTACGTGGATAAAAAGTTAATGTAATTGTAAAATTCAGAATTCCACTGCTAACAAGGCCAGTAGCGCAGTCAGATGGTATTAAATACGCCTAATGACTCGTGAACGACCTGTTACGTGGACTTAGAAAGGTTGATGTTATCATTTAATTCAAGGGTAAACAAAAACCAGCTAAGGGGGCCAATGGCGCAGTCAGATGGTATGAAATACGCCTAATGACTCGTGAATGCCCTGTTATACGAACTTAAAAACTTGATTTATCATCGAATTAAGAGAAAAAAATTCCATAGCTCACAGGGCTAATGGCGCAGTCAGATGGTATGAAATACGCCTAATGACTCGTCAGTGCCCTGTCATACGAACTTAAAAACTTGATTTATCATCGAATTAAGGGAAAAAAATTCCACAGCTCACAGGGCCAATGGCGCAGTCAGATGGTATGAAATACGCCTAATGACTCGTGAATGCCCTGTTATACGAACTTAAAAACTTGATTTATCATCGAATTTAGGGGAAAAAATTCCACAGCTCACAGGGCCAATGGCGCAGTCAGATGGTATGAAATACGCCTAATGACTCGTGAATGGCCTGTTATACGAACTTAAAAACTTGATTTATCATCGAATTAAGGGGGAAAACATTCCATAGCTCACAGGGCCAATGGCGCAGTCAGATGGTATGAAATACGCCTAATGACTCGTGAATGCCCTGTCATACGAACTTAAAAACTTGATTTATCATCGAATTAAGGGGGGAAAATTCCATAGCTCACAGGGCCAATGGCGCAGTCAGATGGTATTAAACACGCCTGATGACTCGCGAATGCTCTGTTAGGTGGACAAAAGAAAATTTAATTGATTATTGAATTAATGGGAAAAAAACTCCACAGTTAACAGGGCCAATAGCGCAATGAGATGGCGTAAAATACCCGAATTGACTCATGAATGCCCTGTTAACGAGAGCACGGCAAATATTACTATATAACAACACTTAAAAAAGAGAAAAAGATAGCAGCATGTAACCCTGCTGGAAGCACGCGTGTGGGTCAGATGACCATCGCCAGCTCAGGTCGGGTGACGAACTTCTAGAACCTTGGAGAGATGGCACCCTGTGTTGATCTTGAGATGAGAGGGGAGCCAAAGAGCCCGGAGAGGGCGGGTCAGCGGAACCACCGTTTGATCAGCCGGTGGGGCGATCCTCTTTGGTGCCGGGGTTCGGCGGTCGTCTGTCAGGCGGGGATGGGTGGGGAGGGAGGGGAGTTATTTTGTTGGAATTTGTCTCAAAGGGAGGATGAGGGTGTTGAAGGCGGCTCGGAGAATAACTGTGGAGAAAGTCTGTTGGGGCTGAAATAGAATTTGTGAGTGCATGTGCGTAGGCGCGCGCGCGCGCGCGCGCACACACACACACACACACACAGCACCACACACACACACACACACACACACACCACACACACACACACACACGCACGCACGCACACGCGTACACGTATGCACGCACACGCGCACGCACGTACGCACACACACACATGTACACATACGCATTCTCTCTCTCTCTCTCTCTCTCTCTCTCTCTAACACGCACGCGCGCGCGCGCGCGCACACACACACGCACGCACGCGTGCGCGCCCCCCCCCCCACACACACACGCACAGACACACACATACACGCGTGCGCGCGCGAGCACACACACACACACACACACACACACACACACACACACACACACACACACACACACACACACACGCAAGCACGCGTGCATGCACACACTCTCTCTCTCTCTCCCTCTCCCTCTCTCTCCCCTCTCTGTTTGTCTGTCTGTCTGTCTCTCACACAAACAAATAAAAACACACATAAATGCGCGTGCGTGCACGCACATACACACACCTGCACACAAGGCACACATACATATACGTATGCACGCAGGTGCACACTCAAATGCAGACACATACAATCATATGCACACATATATTTTCACACACACATTCACACACACACATATACACACGCACGAACACTGGCGCGCGCGCGCGCTCACACACACACGCACACACACACACACACACAACACACACACACACACACACACACACACGCACACGCGCCACTTCTAAATATACACCTATACAGAGTATACAGGAGACGGTGAGAGACGGACAGACCGAGACAGTGAAAGACGGACAGACCGAGACAGTGAGAGACGGACAGACGAGACAGTGAGAGACGGACAGACCGAGACAGTGAGAGACGGACAGACCGAGACAGTGAGAGACGGACAGACCGAGACAGTGAGAGACGGACAGACCGAGACAGAGAGACAGGCACACCGCAGTGGCTCTGCAGGATGCAGAAAGACCAACTTCCCCCCTCTTCCTTCCCTTCCCTTCCATTCACCCTACATACCCCTCCCCCACACATGAA
>CM065714.1:21414348-21436848 GCA_033310375.1 Conus canariensis | reverse complement strand
AAGATACTGCTAGTGTCCGATAGATCGTGACTTTAGTTTAGTCCCAGATGTCCATTCTGGGTCCACCCTCCATAGATACTGCTAGTGTCCAGTAGGTCCTGGGGTCCACCATCTATAGCTACTGCTAGTGTCCAATAGGTTCTGACTTCGGTTGAGTCGCAGATGTCCATTCTGGGTCCACCCTCCATAGATACTGCTAGTGTCCAATAGGTCCTGGGGTCCACCCTCCATAGCTACTGCTAGTGTCCGATAGATCCTGACTTTGGTGGAGTCACAGATGCCCATTCTGGGTCCACGCTCCATATCTACTGCTAGTGTCCAATAGTTCCTCGGATCCTCCCTCCATAGCGACTGGTAGTGTCTGATAGGTCCTGACTTTGGTTGAGGCGGAGGCTCCCATTCTGGGTCCACCCTTCACAGCTATTGCTAATATTCAATATGTCCTGGGGTCCACCCCCCCCCCCCCTAGCTACTGCTAGTGTCCAATAGGTTCCTTACTTTCGTGGAGTCGCAGACGCCCATTCTGGGTCCATCCTCCATAGCTACTGCTAATGTCCAATAGCTCCTGGCTTTGGTTGAGTCAGAGATGCCCATTCTGGATCCACACTTCATAGTTACTGGTAATGTCCAATAGGTCCTGGGTCCACCCTCCATAGCTACTGCTAGAGAACAATAGGTCCTGACTTAGGTCGAGTCGGAGATGCCTATTTTTTGTCCACCCTTCATATCTACTGCTAGTGTCCTGTAGGTCCTGATTTTGGTGGAGTCGCAGATGCCAATTCTGGGGCCTCAATATTTAGATACTGCTAGTGTCCGAGAGATCTTGACTTTGGTGGAGTCGCAGATGCCCACTCTGGGTGTTCACCCTCCATAGTAAATGCTAGTCTCCGATAAATCCTGACTTTTTGTGGATTCGCAGATGCCCACACTGGGTCCACCCTTCATAGATACTGCTAGTGTCCTACATATCCTAACTTTGGTCGAGTCGCAGATGTCCATTCCGAGTCCACCCTTCATAGCTACAGCTACTTTCCAATACGTCCTGGGATGCACAGTCTATTGCTACTGCTACTGTTCGATAGGTCCCGATATTGGTGTAGTTGGAGATGCCCATTCTGAATAGTTACTGCTAGTGCCCAATAGGTTATGGGTCCACCCTCGATAGCTACTGCTAGTGTCCAATTGGTCCTTACATTGGTTGTGTCGGAGATGCTCATTCTGGGTCCACCTTCCATAGCTACTGTTAGTGTCCAATAGGTCCTGACTCAGGTTGAGCGGCAGATGCCCATTCTGGGTCCGCCCTTCATAGTTACTGCTAGTATCCAATTGGTTTTGACTCAGGTTGAGTCGGAGATGCCCACTGCGGGTCTACCCTCCATAGCTACTGCTAGTGTCGATTTTGTCCTGCCTATGAATCAGAGATGCCCATTCTGTGTCCACCCTCCATAGCTACTGCTTGTGTCCAATAGGTCCTGTGGTCCACCATCCATAGATACTGATAGTGTCACATAGGTCCTGACTTTGGTAGAGTCGGAGATTCCCATTCTGGGTCCACCCTCTATAGCTACTGCCATTGTCCAACAGGTCCCGGGTCCACCTTCCATAGCTACTGCTAGTGAATAATAGATCCTGACTTTAGTTGAGTCAAAATTGCCCATTCTGGGACCACCTTCCATTGCTACTGCTATAGTCCAATAGGTCCTGAGTCCACCCTTCATAGCTACTGCTAGTGTAAAATAGGTCCTGACTTTGGTTGAGTCGGAGATGCTCAATCCGGGTCTGCCCTTCATAGCTACTGCTAGTGTACAATAGGTCCTGACATTGGTGGAGTCGGAGATGCTCATTCTGGGTCCACCCTCCATAGCTACTGCTAGTGTCCGATAGATCCTGACTTTGGTGGAGTCACAGATGCCCATTCTGGGTCCACGCTCCATATCTACTGCTAGTGTCCAATAGTTCCTCGGATCCTCCCTCCATAGCGACTGGTAGTGTCTGATAGGTCCTGACTTTGGTTGAGGCGGAGACTCCCATTCTGTGTCCACCCTTCACAGCTATTGCTAATATTCATTATGTCCTGGGGTCCGCCCTCCATAGATACTGCTAGTGTCCGATAGATCCTGACTTTGGTGGAGTCGCAGATGCCCATTCTGGGTCTACCCTCCATAGGTACTGCTAGTGTCCGATAGATCCTGACTTTGGTGGAGTCGCAGATGCCCATTCTGGGTCCATCCTCCATAGCTACTGCTAATGTCCAATAGCTCCTGACTTTGGTTCAGTCGGAGATGCCCATTCTGGGTCCACTCTTCATAGCTACTGCTAGTGTAGAATAGGTCCTGGGGTCCACCCTCCATAGCTACTGCTAGTGTAGAATAGGTCGTGGGGTCCACCCTCAATAGCTACTGCTAGTGTCAGATAGAACCTGACTTTGATGGAGACGCAGATGCCTATTCTGGGTCCACCCTCCACAGATACTACTAGTGTCCAATAAGTCCTGACTTTGGTTGAGTCGGAGATGCCCATTCTGTGTCCACCCTCTATAGCTACTGCTAATGTCAAATAGGTCCTGGGATCCACCCTCCATAGCTACTGCTAGTGTCCAATAGATCCTTTCTTTGGTGGAGTCAGAGATGCCCATTGTGGGTCCATCCTCCATAGCTACTGCTAGTGTCCAATAGGTCCTGACTTTGGTTCAGTCGGAGATGCCCATTCTGGGTCCACCCTTCATAGCTACTGCTGGTGTCCAGTAGGTCCTGACTTTGGTTCAGTCGGAGATGCCCATTCTGGGTCCACCCTTCATAGCTACTGCTGGTGTCCAGTAGGTCCTGACTTTGGTTCAGTCGGAGATGCCCATTCTGGGTCCACCCTTCATAGCTACTGCTAATGTCTAATAGCTCCTGACTTTGGTTCAGTCAGAGATGCCCATTCTGGGTCCACTCTTCATAGCTACTGGGAATGTCCAATACAGTCGCAAATGCCCATTCTGGGTCCACCCTCCATAGCTACTGCTAGTGTAGAATAGGTCCTGGGTCCACCCTCCATAGCTACTGCTAGTGTCCAATAGGTCCTGACTTTGGTGGAGTCCGAGATTCCCATTCTGGGTCCACCCTCCACAACTACTGCTAGTGTGCAATAGGTCCTGGGGTCCACCCTCCAAGGCTACTGCTAGTGTCCAATAGGTCCTGACATTGGTGTAGTCGGAGATGCCCATTCCGAATCCATACTCCATAGTTACTGCTAGTGCCCAATAGGTTATGGGTTAACCCTCGATAGCTACTGCTAGTGTCCAATTGGTCCTGACTTTGGTTGTTTCGGAGATGCCCATTCTGGTTCCACCTTCCATAGCTACTGTTAGTGTCCAATTAGTCCTGACTTAGGTTGAGTCAGAGGTGCCCATTCTAGGTCCATCTTCCATAGCAACTGCTAGTGTCCAATAAGTCCTCACTTAGGTTGAGTCGGAGATGCCCATTCTGAGTCCGCCCTTTATAGCTACTGCTGGTGTCCAATAGGTCCTGACTTTGGTGGAGTAGCAGATGCCCATTCTGTGTCAACCCTCCATAGATGCCGCTAGTGTCCAATAGATCCTGACTTTGGCTGAGTCGGAGATGCCCATTGTGGGTCCACCCTCCGTAGCTACTGCTAGTATCTGATAGATCCTGACTTTGGTGGAGTCGCAGATGCCCATTCTGGGTCTACTCTTCATAGCTACTGCTGGTGTCTAATAGATCCTGACTTTGGTTGAGTCGGAGATTCCCATTCTCTGTCCACCCTCCATAGCTACTGCTAGTGTCAGATAGAACCTGACTTTGATGGAGACGCAGATGCCTATTCTGGGTCCACCCTCCACAGATACTGCTAGTGTCCAATAAGTCCTGACAGAGATGCCCATTCTGTGTCCACCCTCTATAGCTACTGCTAATATCAAATACGTCCTGGGATCCACCCTCCATAGCTACTGCTAGTGTCCAATAGATCCTTTCTTTGGTGGACTCAGAGATGCCCATTCTGGGTACACCCTCAATAGCTACTGCTGGTGTCCAATAGATCCTTTCTTTGGTGGAGTCAGAGATGCCCATTGTGGGTCCATCCTCCATAGCTACTGCTAGTGTCCGATAGGTCCTGACTTTGGGGAGTCGGAGATGCCCATTCTGGGTACACCCTCAATAGCTACTGCTGGTGTCCAATAGGTCCTGATATTGGTGTATTGGTGTAGTCGGAGATTCCCATTCTGAATCCGCCGTCCATAGTTACTGCTGGTGCCCAATAGGTTATGGGTCCACTCTCGATAGCTACTGCTAGTATCCAATTGGTCCTTACTTTGGTTGTGTCGGAGATGCCCATTCTGGGTCCACCCTCCATAGCTACTGCTAGTGTCCAATAGGTCCTGGGGTCCACCCTCCATAGCTACTGCTAGTGTCCAATAGGTCCTGACTTTGGTGGAGTCGGAGATGCCCATTCGGGGTCCACCCTCCATAGCTACCGCTAGTGTCCAATAGGTCCTGACTTAGGCTGAGTGGGAGATGCCCATTCTACGCCCGCCCTTCATAGCTACTGCTAGTGTCCAATAGGTCCTGACTTTGGTTGAGTTGGAGATGCACATTCGGGGTCTACCCTCCATAGCTACTGCTAGTGTCCAATAGGTCCTGACTTAGGTTGAGTCAGAGATCCCCATTCTGGGTCCGACCTTCATAGCTACATGTATTGTCCAATAGGTCCTGTCTTTGGTGGAGTCGCACATGCCCATTCTGGGTCCACCCTCCAGAGCTACTTCTAGTGTCCAATAGGTCCTGTCTTTGGTGGAGTCGCACAGGCCCATTCTGGGTCCACCCTCCAGAGCTACTGCTAGTGCCCAATAGATCCTGACTTTGGTGCAGTCGCAGACGTCCATTCTGAGTCCATCCTTTATAGGGACCGCTAGTGTCCGAAAGATCCTGACTTTGGTGGAGTTGCAGAAATGCCATTTGGGTCAGCCCTCTATAGCTCCTGCTATAGGTCCTGACTTTGGTAGAATCACAGATGCCCATTCTGGGTCCACCCTCCATAGATACTGCTAGTGTCCGATAGATCCTGACTTTGGTGGAGTCGCACATGCCTATTCTGGGTCCACCCCTCATAGCTACTACTAGTGTTCAACCGGTCCTGGGTCCACCCTCAATAGCTACTGCTAGTTTCCAATAGGTCCCGACTTTAGTGGCGTCGCAGTTGCCCATTCTAGGCCCGCCCTCCATAGATACTGCCAATGTCCGATAGATCCTGATTTTGGTGGAGTCGCACATGCCCATTCTGTGTCCACCCTCCATAGATACTGCTATTGTCCGATAGATCCTGTCTTTGGTGGAGTCGCAGATGTCCATTCTGGGTCCACCCTCCATAGCTACTGCTAGTGTACGATAGGACCTGGGTCCACCATCCATAACTAATGTTAGTGTCCAATTGGTCCTGACTTTGGTTGTGTCGGAGATGCCTATTCTGGGTCTGCCCTCCATAGCTAATGTTAGTGTCCAATACGTCCTGGGTCCACCCTCCATAGCTATTGCTAGTGTCCAATAGGTCCTGACCTGGGTTGAGTTGGAGATGCCTATTCTAGGTCCGCCCTTCATAGCTACATCTAGTGTCCAATAGGTCTTAGGTCCACCCTCCATAGCTCCTGCTAGTGTCCAATAGGTCCTGACTTAAGTTGAGTGGGAGATTCCCATTCTGGGTCCGCCCTTCATAGCTTCATGTAGTGTCCAATAGGTCCTGACTTTGGTGGAGTCGCCGATACCCATTCTGGATCCATCCTCCATAAATACTGCTAGTTTTCAATAGGTCCTGATTATGATTGAGTCGCAGATGCGCATTCTGGGTCCACCCTCCAGAGCTACTGCTAGTGTCCAATAGGTCCAGGGTCCACCCTCCAGAGCTACTGCTAGTGTCCAATAGACCCTGACTTTGTTGGAGTCGCAGAAGCCCATTCTGAGTCCACCCTTTATAGTTACCACCAGTGTCCGACAGATCCTGACTGTGGTTGAGTCGCAGATGCCCATTTTGGGTCCACCCTCTATAGCTACTGCCATAGGTCCTGACTTTGGCAGAATCACAGATGCCCATTCTAGGTCCACACCTCCATAGATACTGCTAGTGTCTGATAGGTCCTGACTTTGGTTTAGTCGGAGATGCCCATTCTGGGTCCACCCTCCATAGCTACTGCTAGTGTCCAATAGGTCCAGGGTCCACCCTCCACAGCTACAGCTAGTGTCCATTAGGTCCAGGGTCCACCCTCCACAGCTACTGCTAGTGTCCAATAGGTCCAGGGTCCACCCTCCACAGCTACGGCTGGTGTTCAATAGGTCCAGGGTCCACCCTCCACAGCGACGGGTAGTGTCCAATAGGTCCAGGGTCCACCCTCCACAGCTACTGCTAGTGTCCAATAGGTCCAGGGTCCACCCTCCACAGCTACGGCTAGTGTCCAATAGGTCCACGGTCCACATTCCACAGCTACTGCTAGTGTCCAATACGTCCTGACTTTGGTGAAGTCGCAGATGCCCATTCTGGGTCCACCCTCCATAGGTACTGCTAGTGTCCAATATATCCTGACTTTGGTGGAGTCGCAGATGCCCATTCTAGGTGCACCCCTCATAGCTAGTACTAGTGTTCAATAGGTCCTGGGTCCACCCTCAATAGCTACTACTAGTTTCCAATGGGTCCCGGCTTTAGTGGAGTCGCAGGTGCCCATTTGGGTCCGCCCTCCATAGATACTGCTAGTGTCCGATAGATCCTGACTTTGGTGAAGTCGCAGATACCCATTCTGGGTCCACCCTCCATAGATACTGCTATTGTCCGATAGATCCTGTCTTTGGTGGAGTCGCAGATGCCCATTCTGGGTCCACCCTCCATAGCTACTGCTAGTGTATAATAGGACCTGGGTCCACCATCCATAGCTAATGGTAGTGTCCAGTAGGTCCTTACTTTGGTTCAGTTGGAGATCCCATTCTGGGTCCACCCTCCATAGCTACTGCTAGTGTCCAATTGGTCCTGACTTTGGTTGTGTCAGAGATTCTTATTCTGGGTCTGCCCTCCATAGCTACTGTTAATATCCAATAGGTCCTAGGTCCACCCTCCATAGCTATTGCTAGTGTCCAATAGGTCCTGACCTAGTTTGCGTTGGAGATGCCTATTCTGGGTCTGCCCTTCACAGCTACATCTAGTGTCCAATAGGTCTTAGGTCCACCCTCCATAGCTCCTGCTAGTGTCCAATAGGTCCTGACTTAAGTTGAGTGGGAGATTCGCATTCTGGGTCCGCCCTTCATACCTGCATGTAGTGTCCAATAGGTCCTGACTTTGGTGGAGTCGCCGATACCCATTCTGGATCCATCCTCCATAAATACTGCTAGTTTTCAATAGGTCCTGATTGTGATTGAGTCGCAGATGCGCATTCTGGGTCCACTCTCCATACATACTGCTAATGTCTGATAGGTACCGACTTTGGTGGAGTCGCACATTCCCATTCTGGGTCCCACCCCCCCCCCCCCTCGAGCTACTGCTAGTGTCCAATAGATCCTGACTTTGTAGGAGTCGCAGAAGCCCATTCTGGGTCCACCCTTTATAGCTACCGCTAGTGTCCGACACATCCTGACTTTGGTGGGGTCGCAGATGCCCATTTTGGGTCCACGCTCTATAGCTAGTGCTAATAGGTCCTGACTTTGGCAGAATCACAGATGCCCATTCTAGGTCCACCCTCCATAGATACTGCTAGTGTCCAATAGGTCCTGACTTTGGTTGAGTCGGAGATGCCCATTCTGGGTCCACCCTCCATAGCTACTGCTAGTGTCCAATAGGTCCAGGGTCCACCCGCCACAGCTACAGCTAGTGTCCAATAGGTCCAGGGTCCACCCTCCACAGCTACTGCTAGTGTCCAATAGGTCCAGGGTCCACCCTCCACAGCTACAGCTAGTGTCCATTAGGTCCAGGGTCCACCCTCCACAGCTACTGCTAGTGTCCAATAGGTCCAGGGTCCACCCTCCACAGCTACGGCTAGTGTCCAATAGGTCCAGGGTCCACCCTCCACAGCGACGGGTAGTGTCCAATAGGTCCAGGGTCCACCCTCCACAGCTACTGCTAGTGTCCAATAGGTCCAGGGTCCACCCTCCACAGCTACGGCTAGTGTCCAATAGGTCCACGGTCCACATTCCACAGCTACTGCTAGTGTCCAATACGTCCTGACTTTGGTGAAGTCGCAGATGCCCATTCTGGGTCCACCCTCCATAGGTACTGCTAGTGTCCAATATATCCTGACTTTGGTGGAGTCGCAGATGCCCATTCTAGGTGCACCCCTCATAGCTAGTACTAGTGTTCAATAGGTCCTGGGTCCACCCTCAATAGCTACTACTAGTTTCCAATAGGTCCCGGCTTTAGTGGAGTCGCAGGTGCCCATTTGGGTCCGCCCTCCATAGATACTGCTAGTGTCCGATAGATCCTGACTTTGGTGAAGTCGCAGATACCCATTCTGGGTCCACCCTCCATAGATACTGCTATTGTCCGATAGATCCTGTCTTTGGTGGAGTCGCAGATGCCCATTCTGGGTCCACCCTCCATAGCTACTGCTAGTGTATAATAGGACCTGGGTCCACCATCCATAGCTAATGGTAGTGTCCAGTAGGTCCTTACTTTGGTTCAGTCGGAGATCCCATTCTGGGTCCACCCTCCATAGCTACTGCTAGTGTCCAGTTGGTCCTGACTTTGGTTGTGTCAGAGATGCTTATTCTGGGTCTGCCCTCCATAGCTACTGTTAGTATCCAATAGGTCCTAGGTCCACCCTCCATAGCTATTGCTAGTGTCCAATAGGTCCTGACCTAGGTTGCGTTGGAGATGCCTATTCTGGGTCCGCCCTTCACAGCTACATCTAGTGTCCAATAGGTCTTAGGTCCACCCTCCATAGCTCCTGCTAGTGTCCAATAGGTCCTGACTTAAGTTGAGTGGGAGATTCGCATTCTGGGTCCGCCCTTCATAGCTTCATGTAGTGTCCCAATAGGTCCTGACTTTGGTGGAGTCGCCGATACCCATTCTGGATCCATCCTCCATAAATACTGCTAGTTTTCAATAGGTCCTGATTGTGATTGAGTCGCAGATGCGCATTCTGGGTCCACTCTCCATAGATACTGCTAATGTCTGATAGGTACCGACTTTGGTGGAGTCGCACATTCCCATTCTGGGTCCCCCCCCCCCCCCCCCACCTTCTGACTTTGGCAGAATCACAGATGCCCATTCTAGGTCCACCCTCCATAGATACTGCTAGTGTCCAATAGGTCCTGACTTTGGTTGAGTCGGAGATGCCCATTTCTGGGTCCACCCTCCATAGCTACTGCTAGTGTCCAATAGGTCCAGGGTCCACCTTCCACAGCTACTGCTAGTGTCCAATAGGTCCTGACTTTGGTGAAGTCGCAGGTGCCCATTCTGGGTCCACCCTCCATAGATACTGCTAGTGTCCGATATATCCTGACTCTGGTGGAGTCGCAGATGCCCATTCTGGGTCCACTCCTCCTAGTTAGTACTAGTGTTCAATAGGTCCTGGGTCCACCCTCAATAGCTACTACTAGTTTCCAATAGGTCCCGGCTTTAGTGGCGTCGCAGTTTCCCATTCTGGATCCACCCTCCATAGATACTGCTAGTGTCCGATAGATCCTCACTTTGGTGGAGTCGCAGATACCCATTTGGGTCCACCCTCCATTGATACTGCTATTGTCCGATAGATCCTGCCTTTGTGGAGTCGCAGATGCCCATTCTGGGTCCACCCTCCATAGATACTGCTAGTGTCCGATAGATCCTGTCTTTTGTGGAGTCGCAGATACCCATTCTGGGTCCATCCTCCATAGCTACTGCTAGTGTACAATAGGACCTGAGTCCACCATCCATAGCTAATGGTAGTGTCCAGTAGGTCCTTACTTTGGTTGAGTCGGAGATCCCATTCTGGGTCCACCCTCCATTGCTACTGCTAGTGTTCAATAGGTATTGGGGTCCACCCTCCATAGCTACTGCTAGTGTCCAATTGGTCCTGACTTTGGTTGTGTCGGAGATACCCATTCTGGGTCTGCCATCCATAGCTACTGTTAGTGTCCAATAGGTCGTAGGTCCACCCTCAATAGCTATTGCTAATGTCCAATAGGTCCTGACCTAGGTTGCGTTGGAGATGCCTATTCTGGGTCCGCCCTTCACAGCTACATCTAGTGTCCAATAGGTCTTAGATCCACCCTCCATACCTGCTGCTAGTGTCCAATAGGTCCTGACTTAGGTTGAGTCGGAGATTTCCATTCTGGGTCCGCCCTTCATAGATTCATGTAGTGTCCAATAGGTCCTGTCTTTGGTGGAGTCGCCGATACTCATTCTGGATCCATCCTCCATAAATACTGCTAGGTTTCAATAGGTCCTGTTTGTGATCGAGTCGCAGATGCCCATTCTGGGTCCACCCTCCATAGATACTGCTAATGTCTGATAGGTCCTGACTGTGGTGGAGTCACACATGCCCATTCTGGGTTCACCCTCCAGAGCTACTGCTAGTGTCCAATAGGTCCTGACTTTGGTGAAGTCGCAGATGCCCATTCTGGGTCCACCCTCCATAGATACTGCTAGTGTCCAATAGGTCCTGACTATGGTGAGGTCGCAGATGCCCATTCTGGGTCCACCCTCCATAGATACTGCTAGTGTCCGATAGATCCTGACTTTGGTGGAGTCGCAGATGCCCATTCTAGGTCCACGCCTCATAGCTACTACTAGTGTTCAATCGGTCCTGGGTCCACCCTCAATAGCTACTGCTAGTTTGCAATAGGTCCGACTTTAGTGGAGTCGCAGGTGCCCATTCTGGGTCCGCCCTCCATAGATACTGCTAGTGTCCGATAGATCCTGTCTTTGGTGGAGTCGCACATGCCCATTCTGGGTCCACCCTCCATAGATACTGCTATTGTCCAATAGATCCTGTCTTTGGTGGAGTCGCAGATGCCCATTTTGGGTCCACCCTCTAAAGCTACTGCTAAAGATCCTGACTTTGGCAGAATCACATATGCCCATTCTAGGTCCACCCTCCATAGATACTGCTAGTGTTCAGTAGGTCCTGACTTTGGCTGAGTCGAAAATGCCCATTCTGGGTCCACCCTCCATAGCTACGGCTAGTGTCCAATAGGTCCAGGGTCCACCCTCCACAGCTACTGCTAGTGTCCAATAGGTCCTGACTTCTGTGAAGTCGCAGATGCCCATTCTGGGTCCACCCTCCATAGATACTGCTAGTGTCCGATAGATCCTGACTTTGGTGGAGTCGCAGATGCCCATTCTGGGTCCACGCCTCATAGCTACTACTAGTGTTCAATAGGTCCTGCGTCCACCCTCAATAGCTACTGCTAGTTTCCAATAGGTCCCGGCTTTAGTGGAGTCGCAGGTGCCCTTTCTGGGTCCGCCCTCCATAGATACTGCCAGTGTCCGATAGATCCTCACTTTGGTGGAGTCGCACATGCCCATTCTGGGTCCACCCTCCATTGATACTGCTATTGTCCGATAGATCCTGTCTTTGGTGGAGTCGCAGATGCCCATTCTGGGTCCTCCCTCCATAGCTGCTGCTAGTGTCCAATGGGTCCTGACTTTGGTGGAGTCGGAGATGCCCATTCCGAGTCCACCCTCCATAGCTGCTTCTAATGTCCCATAAATTCTGTCGCTGGTTTGGTTCCCAAAGTTCCTTGTGGGCATACCCCCACTGACTGTTGGTCCAGTTTTCAGGAACATCTAGATTTCTTAGGTTGAGAATTGTTCCACTTGGCCCCTGCGTTATAAAGAGGTTAACGGCTCTTCGTCGGTCTTCCCCACTGCCTTCATTTTCCAGTTCTGGTTGCCGTAGATATCTACAACAGAAATGTACATGGCCCTGTAGTGCATTGTTCAGACAATTAGTGCACAAGGTTGAAATATGAATCTCATACCATACCCGTTAAAGTGATGGAGAGAGAGAGAGAGAGAGAGAGAGAGAGAGAGAGAGAGAGAGAGAGAGAGAGAGAGAGACGGAGACAGAGATAGAAAAAAGACGTGGGCTGCGTTTGAAAAGAAGGAGGGAAGATATGGGGTAAAAGAGAGAGAGAGAGAGAGAGAGAGAGAGAGAGAGAGAGAGAGAGAGAGGAGAGAGAGAGAGAGAGAGACGGAGACAGAGATAGAAAAAAGACGTGGGCTGCGTTTGAAAAGAAGGAGGGAAGATATGGGGGAAGAGAGAGAGAGAGAGAGAGAGAGAGAGAGAGAGAGAGAGAGAGAGAGAGAGAGGCAAAACCAACAGCTTTTTAGCTCAAACAATGGAGGTTTCTAAACAACAACAAAAAAAATAATGAACATGATTACATGAAATACAGAACTTAACCCCTGGGAAAAAAAACTCTTAGAAATGAGAGACGATATAATTAAAAACACAATGACTTCATCTGACAAGAAAGTCGAAACAGCGGCTAAAGTGACTTTTTAATGGTCGCCGTTGGAAGAACATGGGCACCTCATCTTATTCTTCCATTACTAAAGTTATTAAGGTATCTTATGGTAAATTTTGTTTTCAAGCAGTTCAAAGCTTAAAGCTGTAAAACAAAAAAGAAGTGACAGATATTCACTGTAATTAATTCTTACAATCTTAGAGAATAAGAACTGCTTTTGGTACTCTACTGGAATTGATGTTGATAGACTATCAGAACCGCTTCAGACTGTTAAATCAGTAGATAATAAACAGTCACCAGAATCCCAATTTCTATTTTTGTGACCGATTCCGGCAAGCAATTTGTTGATAGCAACACCCGAAGAGTAGAAACTTGGAAGCTAATGACTTAAAGTTATACTGACGTTGACAGCGTTATACTGACAGACTGAAACTATTCGGGTAATCTTTCCTCGTCAATGTTCCTCGTAGTGTCCAGTAAAATTCACTTCCCAAAATCAGCTTTAGACAACCGATGTGGATAGTCTTTGTACCTCTCTTCGCCTGTTCGCTTTTTTCCCCAGTCTATGTGCCGCATCGATATCATTCTTCGTGATGTGGCGCAGTTGTAATTTATTGTGGAATATTTTGAGCAAAGTTTCTTCACAGTCTTCTACCGTTTCATTGTCTGGCTCAGGCACGTGGTACACCCTAAGGTTGTAATTTCTGCCATACTGTTCCAGATCATTAGCTCTGTCAGCTGCAAGGCCAACTCGATATTTGGCTAGCTTCGAATCAGCTCGTAGCATCTCCTCTTTTCTTCTACGATCCTCGATGTCAGCTTTCAATTTCGAGTTTTCATTTTGAAGCAACATGATTTCAGCTTTCAGTTCCTCCACAGTGTCGGTCAATTTTGAGATATGTTTTCCATTCTCACAGTTTTTCTAGAAGTTCAAAGTTGCTAACTTCTCTTTGTGCACCACTCGTATTTTCACCGAATGTTCGTTTGCCTGACTGGTCAGTCCTGACTGAAGTCAGAGACTGTGACCGAACGCGCGTGGCAGAACTGGCAGGAAAATGAAACAGAATGGAGTCGGAGGTCGGTGTACTCACAGTCTGTTTCAAACCTGGAGCAGAACCTCTTGCTTTTTTGGCCGGCGTCTCCTGTCTCTCGCTGCTGTCGTCAAGAGCCGATGCATTCGATTCTCGGCTCAAGTCGCCTCCAACGTCCAACTGACTCTGAGCGTTCTTTTGAGCACTTTTCTTTCTTCTTTTTTCTGTTTGTTTCTTGATCGACTGACGATCGCTGGGCATCATGACGGCAGATCAGGAAGCAACAGGAGTCACACTGTACAGGGAACCGTCTTCCGAAGCAGTTACGACAGGGTGGTGTCGTAACACTCAAGCCGCTCAGCAAAAAGAAGGGGGAAAAAAAACCTAAGTTCAAAAAAAAGAAACTGTTCGCTGTGCAGCGAGAGCTCAGCCGGGCACGTCCGCTCCCTTCGGCGTAGCAGTGTTCACTCCAGTATCGGGAGGTCCGCTGTCAGTGGGATCTTATACTCTGTTCAAGAATTAGTATCGGTGAAGTTTTAAACTCCCTCCTCTCCTCCAAGAAAGATAACTCTGGTATGCAATATCAAGTTCGATGGCCGTGGACATTAAACCTGAATTTAACCGATTAACCGGCTGACTGAAGCAAATCTGGTGATAAAGTTTCACATCGTCGAATGTGTAAAAATACATTTCAGTAGATAACCAATCATAAAACTCCTCGAAACAATTTAAGTGTCGCTTTTGAAAGCTTAAAACATTCAGTTACAGCTTTCCAACAGCAAAATATGCACACGAAAAACTATTACGGACCATTAAGACTGTAAGTGGGCCAACCTTTTTGAATTCAATAACGGTTGTGCGACAAACAAAAACACTTAAAGCCCTTTTTGATTTAAATATGCAATGAAATTCCTCGTCCCATTTTACCCCCACCCCACCCCACCCCATCCGCCCCTTTCCCACCCTTCACCTCTCCCTTCCACTACCCCCCCCCCCCCCCCAACCTCCCTTTCCTCAAACCGAAGTTCTAATACTGTCTTCTCTGTCATTGTTCATGGATGATAATTAGCGGTAGACTACTTCATTCCTGTATGCCTTGTTAAAAAAACAAACCAACCTACTTGCATTACTTTCATATTTACTGAATTCTAAAGGGGTTCGCAGACTTGCATGCCTAATCATTTTGATTTTGCCCGTTGGATTGGTGCAAGTGGCCCACCAAACATCCCCTACGTAGTACTGACTGAGATTTGAACCGCAGTCGCCCGACTGATTAGTAACAAACGCCCAAAGGATAGAACGTTGGACGGAGATAAACAGCCAGGGGACCGATATGTGGAAGGAAAAAGATCGAATAAGATATTAACGGACATTTTGAATAAATCGAAACTTCTATATCTGTCTATACATAGCCCCCCCCCCCCCCCCCCCCCCCTCCCTTCAATACATTTGGTTTTATTCCTCAAAACGTAGTCAGTATGCACGACGAATAAAAATCCCGATCAATTTCGGGGACCAATGAAACGCTGTTGCCATTTTTGGTGCTTCAGGAAAAAAACAAAAAACGGTGGTACATTGCAAGTGTCTCCCTTCTGATCTCTGAATACCCCTTGCAGTCAACATTTAACGTGTTTGTACTGAAAATCTGCTAGAAATCAGAAACCTTCTATTTCACATTACTTGTTCCACATCCATTTTGCGCCCAGTTTGAGGAGATAAGTGATAGTTCGTTCTTCGTTTTTCTTTGTCTTGAACGTTGTTTGTCTTGCCTGAGGAAGACCAAAGAGGTCGAAACGCGTCGTGTTTTGTTCTTTTAATGTGTTGGTCCCTTTCGTTCGGTGAATAGTGATTTTTCTTTTTAACACGTAAACTGGCAAGTTCCTGCAGGCGATTCATCCAGTCTTGTGTGTAACCTTTCCGACAACTAATACATGACACCAGCCAGCTAACCCCCAATGTACACAATGAAGAGTACTAATCCCAGTGGTGTCCATTCCAAGCTTTGTTGTAAGAAGCTACAAGGGAATTTGGGACCGGCCAATGCTCTGCCAGATTCAGACACATCCTGGAACCGCCCTATAATTAGAATCGGCGCCCGCAGTTTTGCACCAAAAAATTAATAATGAGTTCATCAGTGGGCTTGCTTTCCATCTCTCTTCCAAATTTCGTTAAAATCGATCTCTGAATTAAACGTTTGAATTCCGACCTCCCCCCCCCCCCCCCCCCCTATCCCCCTCCGCGCCCCCTCCAAAAAAAAGATTGGAACTTGGACCACATTTAATCCTGCATGTTTCGTTAAAAATCTATTCCAGGTTTTTTTTTTTCCTTTTTTCCTTTTTTTTTTTTTTTCAACCGATCCTCCCTGTGGTCTGGTTCTGCACCAAACAGTAAACGGGCTTGTCTTCGTTTCCTTCAACGTTCGTTAGAAATCGATCCTAAGTTTGCCCTAACCTTCCTCACTGGATGTCGTGTAGTTAGCCCCTGATGCCGATGCTCACCAAAAAATGTGTGGGGTTGGTCCTTTGGACACGTTCTATCAGTTCATCAACTTAACCCTTGGTCAGAGCTCGTCGGCTCTGCAGATTTGGCATTGACTGGCTTACAGATACACCTTCTATTGTTGCTCCCCCCCCCTCACCCCCCCCCCCCCCCCCCACGCCCCTACGTGGGTGTTTAAACACGTAGTCCCAGGGAGTATCGGATAAGCGGTTTTTTGGTTGGTTGGGTGTTTTTTTTGTTTGTTTGTTTGCTTGTTTTTTTTTTTCTTTTTTTTTGTTGTTGTTTGTTTGTTTGTTTGTTTTTGTGTGTACTCTTTTTCGACAATATTCTAGTGCGCGTGTCGTAGACGGTGATAAATGGCGCACTTTTTATGTTTGCTGATTTTTTTTTCAATTCCAGGGCCTCCTCATGTCTTTTCTGTCTTTCTAAAGTGCTCCCATTCTCCGTAGCCAAAAAGGCCTCAAAACACGATGGAGAGAAGCGAAACGAAATGGCACACACACACACACACACACACACACACACACACACACACACACACACACGCACACACACCACACACATACCACGCGAGGGCATTGCCAATGAGAATCGATTTTCATGTTTCAGCCCAAGAACAATACATATTTTGTTCAAAACATTTCAAACTCGATCTCTACTACTTTGTGTGTGTGTGTGTGTGTGTGTGTGTGTGTGTGTGCGCCGCGCGCGTGCGTGCGTGCGTGTCAAACTCAAAATTTTATTTAGAGATGGAAACATTGAATAAGCAACATATCAGCTTTTTTTTAAAGATCAAGCCATCTATGAAAAAAGAAAGAAAAAAAAATCAAATCGTGTCCAATGCCTTTCATCAAAAGAAAAGTAAACATACCGTCTTACCCCCTCCCCTCTCCTCCCCTTTTCCCCACTCACTTCCAAGGAGAAGAATTAAATGTGGTCCAAGTTTCAACCTTTTTTTGGGAGGGGGATGGGTGTGTGTGTCTGTCAGAATTCCACTTCGTGTGTGTGGGTGTGTGTGTGTGTGTGAGAGAGAGAAGTGAGTGTGTGTGTATGTGTGTGTGTGTGTGTGGGGGGGGGGGGGGGGCGTGCGACATAAGTTACAAACATCTACACATACATACATCACATGAAATCAGTCGTTCTTATTTTTTTTTAAAAGACCTGCCACCCTGCTTTCAAACCGAAGTGTAGGGGAAACTATCCAGCTATAGAAGGTACACTCTGGGAACCAAGGAGTTTTGCCCCTTTATGACAGCACATCGCTGTCCCCGAAGAGCGCGATGCATGATCATTAAAGCGCCAGGTGAAACATTTGGTTGAAAACAAGTCAATTTTCAACATGATGTCATAACGGTTCGCGCATCAAACAGAAGAATTTACTCTTTGTTAGCATGAAGGTTATCATAAAATAAAGAAGGCGGCAGCTGTTCATTTCTTGGTCATTTTCACCACTCGTTTCACGTATTTTAGGGGCCGGAATAGCTCAGTGCTACTGCGCCGGACTCGTAAGCTTGGTGATCCTGGGGTTGCGGGTTCGAATCTCCGCCGGGCCGTTTCGGTACAGGGAGAATTTTTCCTCGGAGTTAACATTAGTTCTGACTCCATTTCCCAAACAGTCCTTCGAATGAGACTATAAACCGAGGTTCAGTGTGTGAACGCACGCATAACATCTTGCACACACGTAAAATCTCATCACCAACTTTCGGAAGAGAAGGCCAGTTTGGCCGTTAATATGGGCGACACTATACACATAGCATGCACGCTGCGTGAGAAATGGAAAGAATGAAGGAAGTAAGGAAATTTAGTGAACGATATCGAACGATATTGGCTGGATGACACGGGAAACGACTGAATGAAGCGCCAGCTGGCAGCTCTTCAGTCGGCACTACCCAGGTAGGCAGCCCGTTGTGTGAACGAGTGTGGAATGTAAAGCGCCTAGAGCTTGGTGTCTAGCCGAGGATAGGCGCTATATAAGTGTTCATAATGATAAAGGATAATTTCTCTTGCGAACATGAAAAATACGGCTTCCACCAGGCGCGCAATAATTCAAAACGGTCATTGCTTGTGGTAACAGTAAACAGTTTCAACCACGCGTGCTTATGAAGATAAAAATGCGACATCTATGTGAGCGCTTTTGGACTGAACATGCGCTCATTTTTGTCATGCAAAACGCGTGCTTATGGATGGCTGTATTTCTTTCTCTCTCTCTCTCTCTCTCTCTCTCTCTCTCTCTCTCTCTTTTTTTTTTTTTTTTTACTACTGCGTCTCCTTAACAAGGGGAATAAATCATGAAAGCGAGTCTGGACAGCTACAGAGGGTGATCCCCTTGCCTAAAAGTGTGTGCGTGTGATGATGAACCTAGGGATCGGGAAGGAAGGATATGGGACGAGTGTGTGCATGTGTGGGTATGAGACTAAAAACGGTCTAAAAGCTAGGTGCGTTTTGCTAAAATCTTGAATCGCTTGAAAAGCAGCTTCAGTTTGGAGCTAAAGTCATACAGATATGGCTGACACGCTGGGGAAAAAAAAAAGATCAAAAGATATTCTCGAATCGCACGAACTAAATAAAAATCTGGATATGGTATTTCTCTTATTCTGCGTCATTCTCAAAGTCGTTTTTGGAAGCACAACATCGACTGGATATACTCGATCATGTCTTTGTTTAACGTAAACGTACTTGTCGGCGCGCTTAAAAGACATACAACAAACCCCGAGTTTTCTGTCAGCCACGCAACGTGTGGCGAGTGTCTTGTCATCACGTGTGCTTAACCTGTAAACATGATTAATTAATTGCAGTAAAGTCAAAACTAATCGATCACACGTGATGGAAAGAGAGTGCAGCGCTGACTGTGGACGCCACACTGACCTACTTCAGTTATGGCCTCCAGCTGATTCACGCGCGCAAGAAAGAGAGCGTGTGTGACGAATCCGTTATCTGTGTCGTCCCCAAACACCGACTTGTTTGCATCACCTGTTATGTCAGTGCCTTCTTCAATGAATTTACACAAATCACTTAAAAAAATATTTAAATTATTTCACTTCATTTTCCCAACTGCTCATCAAGATGCTGCTTTTTTTTTTTTTTTTTTTTTTGTTTAAACCCTCGTCAGTGTCGTTTCTTATCAGTAACAGGAGGAGACAATACGTCACCCACTTTGAACGATGTGTTCAATTTTCACGCGTGACAAATAGCCTGCTGCTTTCGAGTGGCACGGTGAGCAAAAGTGCAAGGGTTTTGTCGTCCGACGCGCGTCTGAACCTCATGCCCCAATCCCGACCATGGTGCACAGGAAGGAATAATGAAAAAGGAAAAAGTTCGTAATTACAAAAGATATCTGTTGTGACTTCTGGTTCTTACTTACAAGCAGCATTTATCTATTTATTTATGTATTTATTTATTTATCTATTCATTCATTCATTCATTTATTTTTGCTTCTTAAATGAAGATCGAAAAATAACCAGAAATCTAAACAGTCTTGACACTTAAACTCGGTGTGTACGTGTGTGTTATCGTACGGGGGTGGGGGGGGGGGGGTACGACTCCCTTGCTTAACTGAGCGGTTTCCGAGAGAGAGAGAGAGAGAGAGAGAGAGAGAGAGAGAAGGAGAGAAATCTACGTAAAATCGTCTTTTAATGCAAACTCATCCAATTCCCAAACTTCATCTGGTCTCATCAGAAGGTGCAAGCATAGGAGCAATTATTAAAAATGAATGAATAAAAATAAAAGAATAAATCAAATAAAAAGAACAATTAGGCTACATTTGTATGAATCTTTGGACCTCTCACACACGCCCCCCCCTTCCCCCCCCCCCCCCCCCCCCCCTTCTCAAATGCCTTTTTTGAATTACAGTTAACCAGCAAATATGCAAATTTTCGACTCTTTTTGACACTAACGAATAAAACTAGAATCTTACAGAATGACGCGTATGCGCGCATTTGTGCATGTTGACATTTTGAACTTTTGTTTTTTCAGAACTCTCCCGGTGAAACGTGGATTTTTTTTCTTCTACTTTTAGAGGTCTGCATTATTTTAGAAATATTCCGACTGCGCAAGTATGCCAGGATTTCAATGCAAATAAAAATCGGTTTCTAGGAGGGGGAGGGAGGGGAGGGGGAGGGAGTGGGCTTGAAAAAAAAAAAAAAAACCCTTTTCAGGTTTTGGCCAGTCGGTAAACCCACGTCTTCGGAAAGATATTTCCGCAGACAAGACAACGTGTTTTGTCCTGTAATCCGTTTGTCTGTGGAAACAAAATCTTTCCATTTGAAATAAATGTTAGCGAACCGCCCAGAGAACGTGGACAAACGAGTCACAAGACGAAACACAACGCGTTTCGACCTCTTAGGTCTTCATCAGGTGAGACATTAACGAATAAAACAATGAAAATTCACTTAGCTTTGATCGCTTCAGATCACTTCGCAGGGTTCAGCGCAAGGAAGAAGGCCTTGCCTTCTGAAGTGATCTGAAGCGATCTGAAGCGATCAAAGCTAAGAGAATTTTCTTCCTGAAGTGATCTGAAGCGATCAAAGCTAAGTGAATTTTCATTGTTTTATTCGTTAATGTCTCACCTGATGAAGACCTAAGAGGTCGAAACGCGTTGTGTTTCGTCTTGTGACTCGTTTGTCCACGTTCTCTGGCGGTTCGCTAACATTTATTTAAGATTTGTTTAGATTTCCGCCTGCAGTCCTCTCGCTTTGCAACTAGATCAACTTTCCATTTGAAAAAAACTTGCTTCGTTTTCCACCTTCAGTCGCCTTACTTTGAAATCCACGTCTTAAGTTAAGAAATTACACCAGAGAGAGAGGAGAGAGAGAAGAGAGAGGGAGAGAGAGAGAGGAGAGAAAATCGACGAATTCAAATATGCAAACGAAGGCCGAAACGCGAGTTTGTTTTACTTCACTGTCGTGCTGTTGCTTTTATTTTTTTTTTCCTAATTTGAGAGAGAGAGAGTAGAGAGAAGAAGAGAAAGAGAAGAGAGAGAGAGGGAGGGAGGGAGGGGGAGAGAGAGAGAGAGAGAGAGAGAGAGAGAGAGAGAGAGAAGTTGAAGTTTGATTTTACCTATGGAAACTGGTTTTACATGTCCAGAGGAAACATGAAGATCTCCACACTGTATGAGTTCATGCATTTCACAAAAAGAAACCGGTCAGCTGAGCAAGGGAGTCGTCCCCCTCTACCCCCCCCCCCCCCCAAAAAAAAAAAAAAAAAAAAAGTAAAAAAAAAACAACCCTCCACGTCGGCCTGCGATACACAAAAGATTCAACTTACCCCCGTGGATGTTGCGAAGTCATGGTAAGCTTATTCAATATTCAGTCATAAACGAAGCGAGGATCTTGTAGGTCCTAGCATCTCTCCACGTTCTTTCTTCTTCTTCTTCTTTTCCTCTCGGGCTGTCGTTCCTTGGCGTGTAGGCTCGCTAGTGTCGTTTCTTGCGGAAATGCTCACGAGGCTCACGAGGAGGAAATGGTTGAGTTTAACGTCCTCATAGCGAAAATGTTTTTTGGGACAAGACAAGATTTCGCCACAGCCAGGGCTACGGCATGGAGATGTTTGTCTTGGCAAAGACATTGGAGGTTGGCAGGTTGGGTCGAGAAGTCTGGGTTAGCGGTCGGGTGGAGGGTCCCGGGGAGGATGGCTCCGTCAGCTGGAGCCTGGATGAAGTAGCAAGTCGTTATCGTCGTCTTCGTGGCGGTTCCTCCATGGCCGTCATCAGGGTACCGGGCGGCCGTCTTCATGCTGAGTGACGACGGTCCTGTGCCGCGTGAGGCCGACTCGGGAAACGTACGAGGCACAAGTCGTCAAGCCGCTGCACGTAGGTTCATGCCCACTCTGCGCCCATGGGGTGACGACACCCCCCACCCCCACCCCCACGAGGGGAAACCCTGCTAGACGTGCGGGCCACGGGGGATTTCGCAAATGGCAGCGCCTCGTTGCCAAATGCACCTCCTCGAGAGCCCCCCCCCCGGGACACAGGCTAGCCTCGTCACTTTCCCATGCGAGGAAGGAAATCGGTGCCGCCCTACACCCATCGGGCCCCCTGGGTGCCTTCGCCGGTCTCTGCCACCGACCAGCAGGGAATGCTCCGAGGAGGCAAGTCATGACTTATATAGCGGTTTTCCCAAAACAGTCACATGGTGAACGGCTTTTGAGCGGTTGTTTTTCTGATTCTTATTTTGCGTTACCGGACAGGTCCCGGGCTAAACCGCAATCGAAACTTGTGGGCGGGGCCCCCAAACTTTGCGTCCCGTCCCCATCCTTTAATCCTTCCCCCAGGTACAAAATGGCGGTGCGTGAGTGAGTGAAACGAGAAATTTTTTCTTTTTTTTTTGGGCCTTCCAAAAAACTGGGCCCTTCTTTTAAAAGCTCGAAATCTCAGTAGGTGAGGATTATATTCTGCGTAAATTTTTTGTTTTTAGGGGGGAAGGGAAAAGGGAAGGGGGGTGGGGGACGGCTGGGCGAGCAAAGCACTTGTCGCTAGGGAAAACCTGTTTTCCCACAAGGGAAAACGTGGAAGGGAGGGGCCAATCGGCTTGTACGAGGAAGTTAAATGA
>CM065714.1:21396739-21406739 GCA_033310375.1 Conus canariensis | reverse complement strand
CGGCCACACTCACAGATCCATGGCAAGCAACGAACGACGCCACTCATCTCACGCCAGAACGCAACAACACTGATGTCCCCACATAGCATGCGTCCGTGACTGCAGTCAATCCGACCCACGGCTTCATCAGCACACACACAACGCAGAATCCCATCGTCACATACTCCATGGGAAAGACTTCTGGGCTTTTAAACCTTCGACTAACACACACAGTCAACAGATGTGCCATTTCCCCGAATTTATTCCCGGTTGGATCAGAAGGTAGTTTCTACGTATATGATGAGCCAGTCAGGCAAAGACACCGAATATTTTGGTACGTATGGCTGCTGCGCTTAATACTATAACGTTTGAGATTGTCCTCTTGGGAATAGGTGGCATGCAATTTGGCTCTACACAACTGCTTTACACAACGCTATTGTTTTCGTAAATGGTACATCGTTTCTGACTGATTTGAAGACACATCTAAGATATAACAGGAGGATGTTTTGTTTTTTATTATTATTATTCATGGCAATTTCTTTAAACAGCAATGGCAGGCTAGCCTATTGATGATAAAACTGTCATGCAGATTTCTCTGGATGACATGATCGTTAGGTGATGCACAGAATCCTATGGATGACACGCAGAACACGCCATTTGATACAGCAGATTTGATACACAAACGTTTTCCGATGGCTAGTAGACTTGAAACTCGTGGATGTTTTCAGATGTTGGTAGACATCTGCATTTCCGTAAAAGAAACAAAAAAAGGCTCCTTAGGTGATATGCAGACACGTCCAGGCGATGCTTATTCAACTAGCTTTACAATTTGAAGATTTGTCAAGCAATATCATGCAAACTCTCATCAGAGGTAAACAGGCTTTCTTCACATGGTGTGAATGAAAATCTTCCATGCGACATTGTACACACAGTCCAGGAAAGAAAAAAAAAACCCAGACTACACTGTCCAGACGACAGGGGCATGACACCATCAGAGGTTGAGGCCAGATCTGGTGCCATAGATCTTGTGCCGCCCAATCCTCTTCTGGCCTTGGATGGCTGTGTACAGCACCACGCTGGAGATGATGACGGTGGTGATGGCGATGCCCAGCAGACTCAACACGATGGACCATCGGGAGCGCCGCTCCCCCAGCTTGGCCCGCCCGTCCTGGTAGGCCTTGACGGCCCGCAGAGAGAAATACATGGCCAGCACCCCGAAAGGCAGGTTGAAGCACAGCGCCACCATGCAGGCAATGGCGAAGTTGGTGTTGGGGATTTCGGTCACCTGAGGCACGTCCTTCTGCGTGTTGGATTTGTTCTGCTTCTCTTCGCGAGAGGCGCCGGTGTTGACGTCACCCTGGAGTTCAATGATGTCGTCAGGGTGGTCAGCCCGCTGGTTGCGTTTGGACGGCAGGAAAGGGTGAGCTTCAGATCGGACCTGCTTGGTGCACACGTTGGCAGAGTCATACAGAGGAGACCTGGCGCCCTGCAATGGCCTCGAAGACTTGGACGGGTTTGGAGCGGTAATACCTTTCTCTGGGGTTATATCGGCTTTGTCAACGATTGGGCGGTACAGATGTTGAGAGGTAGATGGACCTGGTTGTAAATGATCATAATTACTTCCTGCTTTCCCCTGCACTCTGTTTGCCTTGTCTTTGTTTACAGCGTTGGCTCCGCTGAAACCCGATGCCTGACCCGGCCTGTCTTTGTTCTCCTCCGCCGTGGAATACTTTGACACTGGTGGTTTGGATTTAGCGCTTTCTGCACTTTCCCCACTCCCTGGCGTGTTGCTAGGAGAAGGGAGTTCCGTTTCCTTCCTCACGGGGGCAGCACTGACCACGTCCCTGTCAGTCCTTCCATCCTTCGTTTTCAGGGCATGGTTTTCCGCACCGGAACCGGAAGTGACAGGGACGCCATTGCTCTGCTCGCGTCTAGCCTCCGTCATGTCTGCAGTAGTGTACGGGGGTGGGGGCGGTCGTCCCGATTGGTGCAGTTTTTGCGAACCGCTCGAATGGCGATGCTGTGGATTTTGTGTGGTACTTTCGTGCCCTCTTCCCGGATGATGAAAGCTAGACGATTGTGGCTTCCTGGAACTGGCAGAGTCTGTAGCGAAGTGGCGCGGGATTTCAGAACTGGGTGGGAAAAACGGTCCCCCCTGTGGCTGGGACAAGAGGCAGTGATGCTGGTCCAGAACCCCGGTGAAAGGCCTGGTCTGCGGGGGAGGCGTCTCGGCAGCGGCAGCAGCAAACGGTCCTACCTCCTGCAATTCAATATCTGATTTCCCTGCCTGGCTGCCCTGTGCGGAGGCTGACATGGTCTGGCCTGATCGGCTGTGAAACATGATTGACTCGCTGCCAGAACAAACACACAGCTTCTCTCTCGCCGCTCACTGGGTTGCATGTGCTTTCCTCGCCATGCCTCTGTTGTTGTTGTTGTTGTCGATGTGTCCGTGTGCCAGGGGGGTTGGCAGGGACAAACACACCGTTAATCACTGCTGTGGGAATGCTGATATCTCGCGAACAATACCACGTCACAGGGCATTAGCCTCACTCCTGCGCACATCCGCTTCCACTCAACGATGATCACGTGCTAAGTAAGTCGACGCGAGCGTTTTCGAGTGCAGAAGCCAGCGACACACACAGGGTCATGCCCTCTGACAGGATACACAGGCAGGGTGGCTGTTTCTATTTTTCCTCGATCTGGGAAAACGATTACGACAAATGTGCTCCTTCGCCCAGTGGAAATTACCCCGTGCTCTGCTTCCTGTCCTGCCACTACAGTATGATTGTTTGACGTTTGTTCCTCGGAGTTATAGCCCTTGTCTGCCAGACTCCTCATAAAACAGCCCGGTATCAAAAGAGAGGAGCAGCATGTTGGCAACCCCTCGCCGTGCACAAGACGTTCCCCGGTGCCAAGTTACCAGGCGTCAACTTCATTCACACACGTTTATAAAGGAAAAATACTGAGGAGGTTATTGCCTTGTTCCTGGCGTGAACATCAGCTGCTACGATTTGCAAGGCCGTGAAATGTCACCGACGTTCTTGACAGCAACCAGACCTCTCGGTCAGTTAAGGACTAGATTTCTCAAGTCAGCAAAGAAATCCCCGTTCTAAAACCGACCACAGGCACAGTAGAATCAACCGAAGATATCACGATTTATATAGAAAATTTTTTTGTGGCGCTTTTAAAAAAATCGTATTCTGAATCTTGAATAGTTACATTTTAAGATATACTTTTTTCTCTCCTTCTTCTCTTTCTTTCTCAAAGTTACAGGACACAGACGCAGCACATAAGCGCATCCTCCTTTTCTGTGGTTATTTTGGAGCACATGAATGTGGATGGAAAAACAACTGCACACGGTACGAGGCAATATGTACGCAGTGAGCTACAAAAAGAGACAAAGAAGGAAACGGAACAATGTTGACGACTGTTCTCACAATTCCTGTCACGTCGGTCCCCTGGCACCGGCCGCTGGTCACACCTCTTCCACAGGGAGACTGGAACAATGTCTGGAACTGTTGGACGGTTTGTCAGCCTAGCTCGGTCAGCACAGGTTCCAGGAAAGGCAGGAGTGTCTTCAGAATCAGTCAGCTACTGATGCCGACCGAAGCTCCTGGTGAGGTTCTGACTCTAGTCACTGCCTCGGGTTCCGTCAACCTGCCAAACACACACACACAGGATCGTAATAGAAGGATGGATAGATGGATGGATGGATGGATAGATAGACCGATAGACAGACAGACAGACACATAGATAGACAGATAGACAGATAGATAGATAGACATACAGACAGCTAGATATGTAGACAGACAGAAAGACACCAACTTTTCCATACAAGTTGTATTCAATATTACATGCTCTCTTGTTTTGGAAATAGATTTAAATCTTATTTATTGGGTGTTTTGAAAGTAGATTCAAAGTTTACTTATTGGGTAACACACGATAAGTCATAAGGTCCTTTCTCCCCGGTTTTTTTTTTTTTAACTTTTTAAAAATTCATTTTTGATATCTTACATACATTCAAATAGAAAAGGATTATTTTCACCATATTACTAATACATCCATCCAAATCAAATAGAAAGGAATTCATTTCAATAAAAAAGTGAAAAAAAAAACAACTGAAAAAACAAAAACAAAAACAAAATACACAGATACAACAACAACAAATACACTTCGTTCTAATTCTTTCTTTCCCATTGTTTACCTTCTCCCTTCTTTTTTATTTGTCATGTTCCTATATTCACTATTTGTCACATAATTTATTACATTTATTTTACATATATATACATATATATATATATACATACATATGCATATATATGTATATATACAGACACATACACACTTACATATGCACACTCATATGTGTATGCATACATACACACATATTTTATATCCATGGTTCAGTTTACTTCTATACTAATAAGCTGTTTATAAAAGTGCCAATTAACATGAAAATTTCTTGATTGAAGCATTGTGTAAGCTTTGTATTTTTCGGTTTCATACCGCTTTTTCAGAATTGTTTTGAATGTGTTGTATTGAGGCACCTGCTCGTTCATTTTACATGTGTAAATATACAATTTTGCTAGAAGAAGAATCAAGTAGAATACACCGTCTGATTTAAAACTATTGTTGTTACCAAAGATAACCAATTGTTCACTTACAGAAAAAGATGTGATGTGTGGACATTTTTCTTTGACAGCGTTTTCAAAGTCTTTCCAAAAGTGATTGACATATTCACACCTCCAAAGCATGTGCTCTATACTATCTTTTCTTACTCGACAGAAACTGCATCTGTCATGGGGTTTTACTCCCATAGATGAAAGAACTACATTGGTTGCTATAATTTTATGTATTATTCGGATCTGAAACCATTTTAATTTTATTTCTTAAATCTTTTTAACTTTTCTAAAAGTTGTCTTCCAATTAATATTAGTTTCCAGTTTTTCATTCCACTTCTGAGTGCATTTTGGTATTGTTTTATCATCTAGTAAATTACTATAATATAACTGAGTTCCTTTTTTAACAGAATGGATAAGGTGTAGTGCTCTAGAAAGAGGAGCCTTGTTACAATCTACCAACACAATGTTTAAAGTATTAACAAATTCTTGTATTCTCAGAATGATGGCTCTATAGCTCAAAAAGTTAGTTCGTATATTATACTTATCAGTGAATTCCGCAAACGACATAAAATTCCCATTATTTTTGCACAGATCTGCAATATAAAGCACATTGTTGTCTATCCACTCACATCTCCTTAAAGAAATTTTCTCTAAATTGATTTTATCATTGAAGAAAAGAGGCTCTGCCATAGTTTCCGATACATACAAAGGTTTAGATTTATTGCAGAATATTCTGTATGTTTGAAATGTGTCTCTCCAAAAAAAGGTTTTGTTGTTTTCCAGTTAACAAAAAGTTTGGTCCATATTTATAAACATCTTTGATATTTGGATGTAACGCAAGTAAAACTAATTTCCACTTATGAGTTGCTTTTTCAAGTTTTCTTATCCAGCTTAATTTCAGCGCGTGCATGAAACACTTAACATCAAGAAATCCCATGCCCCCTTCTTCGACCCTTTTTCGTGCAGTCTTTCTGTTGATTCTATCTTGTTTATTATTCCAAACAAATTTCAAACACAGTGTTTGAAGAGCTTGCATAAAGTTATCTGGTGGATTAGGAGGTAAAAGTGTCCACAGGTATACTATCTTTGATAGAATTAGAGACTTTAAAACTGCTATTCTTCCTATTGGTGTCAGAATTCTTTTTACCCATATTTTATATAGTTGTTTAATTTCTGAATAGTTCATTTCCTCACAACCAGTTAAGTGGATTCCAATCCAACTTGAGATTAGGCATATATCTTTTGTTAGAATTCCTTTCTTTTCCTAGCCATATTGCGGATGCCTTTTCGCTGTTCATACTTAGACCGGAAATGGTACCAAACGTCTCTAAAGTTTTAATTGTTTCCTCAAATGATGTTTGGTCACCATTTTGTAACAACTGAGTATCATCTGCGAATTGTGCAAGTTTATGTTCTGTTTGGTTTATTACAATTCCTTTAATATCATTATTTTGTCTTATCATGATGGCTAATATCTCTACACATAAAATGAATAAATAAGGGGAAACCGGGTCACCTTGTCTGCATCCTCTTTTGATTTCAAACCAAGGGGATGCTTGCCCATTTACTATTACAGTAGCCTTACTATTTTTATAAAAAAAAAGTTTCAATCCAGTTGCATATTGAATCACCAAAACCAAAGGCTTTTACTACTTTTAACATAAAAGTCCAGTTTACAGTATCAAAGGCTTTTTCGAAATCTACACATAATAGCAATCCTTGTAAATTGTTTTTGTTTAAGTAAAACATTATATCATATATCAATCTAATATTGTCTCCTATGAATCTTCCTGGGATAAAACCTGTCTGATCTTCATTAACTAGTCTTGGGAGAACTGATTTAATTCTGGAAGCTATGCATGATGATCCTATCTTGTAAACTACATTCAAAAGTGTGACTGGTCGCCAGTTTTTAATAAATTCTTTTGGTTTGCCAGGCTTAGGGATACAAATTATACCTTCTTTTTGAGTAACTGACAATTCTTTCCTTTCTAACCCTTCGTTTAAAGATCTAACTATGAATACCCCAATTTGACTCCAAAAGAATTTAAAGAATTCACAGGTGAAACCGTCAGTCCCAGGGCTTTTATAATTTTTCATATGCTTGAGCGCTGTTGTTGCCTCCGTTAAGGTTATATTTCCTTCTAAAGCCGTTGAGCTCACCTCTGAGAGTGTTGGAAGATCTTGCTTTCTCCCCGGTTTTTAATTTGATCACACCGGATTGCTTCCGTTTCTAAGTGGCAGATCTGTAGCCCTAATGTGTTTTCAAAGCTTCGTGAGATATTCCAATTCTTTTAAGAATACTGTTGTGTTATCTGTATCCTGCTGGATTGCTATTGTTATGTCTCGTTCCATTTTGATCTCAATCGTAGTGACACTGGTACAACTGATTTTAATTGCAAGTAATTCTACTTTTATAACGAAAATAAGGAGGGGGGATGGGCATCCTTGGTGGATACCTCTCTCCATTTTCATAGGTTCTGATAGCCACCCCCAGTGAACGAAGCAGGGTTCTGTTTGGAAGGACAGAGTGCGAACCCACTGTATACAGTCATGCCGAAAGCCGTTGCGTTTCGGAGAGCCAGGTGTGAATTTCTTTGAAAATGTATTGAATGCCTTTGTGAAATCGACTGCTAACGGTGTTTCTGGTAGCTTTTTGTCATCCAGCTAGTCACAATCGCGATGAGTATAATAAATCAGTCCGTTATCCACAGCCGCGTCGTGGTCGGGGAGAAGACGAGGCTCATCATACATCAGTGTATTTCTGCTACATAATCTTCTTCTTTCCTCTACTCGTGTTGTGTAATCATTGCTGGTGGAATGATTTGATCGGAATGCAGGCTGGTAGGAACTCTTTCCCGGCCAGCTGGCCCGCGCCGGCAATGCAGACCCGAACGCCGACGTTTGTGTGGTGTTTGAGCAAGACCGACCACAGACACGTTACCGCACGTGAGAGGCAGAGTGGGTTGACGTCTGGGAATTCCCGTTTTCTCTGCGTGCCATGTATCGATGGTGTTGTCTGCGGCTGTGTGGAATGTGTAGCTCAGAGAAATGGGAGTGGCTCCGGCCCAGTGGCATGGCAAGCTGAGTCAGAGACATTGTCAGGAAGTACCTGGCACTGTGGGGTCTCTTTCTGGAGTCCCCCTGCAAAGTACTGTTTGTATTTGAGAAGTTATTCGCACAGTGATAGTTGATCCCCCCTCCCCCTCCACAGATTTGTTGCAAGTTGGCGTGCTTTGCTCGTTCTGATACAAGGAGGATCTGACACAGCGCAGAATGTATCAATATTACACTTTGGAGCTGACTGTAACAATAGTAACTTTGTTACATTTTGTATACGTGATCGTCGCAGAATGTAACAATCATAACAAATAGCGAAATTTGAAATGGGCATTAAGATCTCCGTTGTCGCCACGCGCGCGCGCGCGCGCGCGCGCCACACACACACACACACACACACACACACACACACACACACACACACACACACGCACACACACACACACGCATCCATTTAATTGATTTTTCTGGAAAAGAAAATGAAAGCATGTACAAATCAAATGATTTGCTTTACATCCGATTCATGCCTAGTTTTGCCAATGAACTTTTACACATTAACACGTTGTGTTATAAAGTGACGACTGCATTCCTATGAACAGCGAAAATGAATCTTGCACGATCGCGCCAGCCGGGATTCGACTACGACAATGAGTTTCACATACAGTCCTCTGACCACTGAGCCAAACAGGCAACGTGTGAGCATGAGAAAACAACGAACGTACTCTTCCCCTCTCTCTCTCTCTCTCTCTCTCTCTCTCTACACACACACACCCACACACACACACACACACACACACACACACACACACACACGCACGCGCGCACGCACATACACACACATACACAAACAGACACATAGACACACTCACAGACACATACACACACACTCACAGACACAGACACAGACACACTCACACACACACACACACACACACACACACACACACACACACACACACACACACACACACTACTCTATCATTACAAACCGTCTAAAATCACTTTATGTAGGAAGACGTTAAATGGAAGAAAAACCACACACACACACACACACACACACACACACACACACACACACACACACACACACACACACTCACTCACTCACTCACTCACTCACTCACACACAGTTTTCTTTTCTTTTTTTTTTTTTTTTTTTGTTGTTGTTCCAAATATTCCTCTTAAATGCATTCGCCGCACTAAAGGTAACAATCGTTACGTTTTGCGTACATCGTGCGTGCAACTTCTAACGATTGTTGATCACATACGCAAAATGTTGATCACATACGCAAAATACAACAAATCTGCAATTGTTACAATTTGCCCCGCGCACTTCGTTTCCCGGTCGTTCCAACATGTCAGGCGAGGCCCTGTGCGTCCCAGTCTCTGTCATCCAAGACAGCTGATGGCAGAGTCACATTGTCCATTTTCTCTGACGCATTGTCGATATCCCGCATTGAGCACGTCACGGGAAAGTCTCCGACTATCAGTTTTGTAGCACGGTTTCAGTGAGTGGCTGAATTGCTTGAGTTTCTAACTGCAGGGAGGTTCCCCTCTCGTGGAGACACTGGCATTTACACAGCCAATTCTTTTTAACCGAGCGTGGCCGTTTACACAGCCAATTCTTTTTAACCGAGCGTGGCCGTTTACTTAGCCAGTTCTTTTTAACTGAGTGTGGCCGTTTACTTAGCCAGTTCTTTTTAACCGAGCGTGGCCGTTTACTTAGCCAATTCTTTTTAACCGAGCGTGGCCGTTTACACAGCCTATTCTTTTTAACCGAGTGTGGCCGTTTACACAGCCAATTCTTTTTAACCGAGTGTGGCCGTTCACACAGCCAATTCTTTTTAACCGAGGGTGGCCGTTCACACAGCCAATTCTTTTTAACCGAGGGTGGCCGTTCACACAGCCAATTCTTTTTAACCGAGCGTGGCCGTTCACACAGCCAATTCTTTTTAACCGAGCGTGGCCCAAGCAACATTGTTTTATACTCACGCCTTCCGTGCCATGCCGTGCCATACCACGCCATGGCCTTGCTCCTGAAGTGAGGCAAGAGCAGTCCCCAGTGTCACCTGGGGTTAGAGAGTGGCAAGAAGAACAGCCACGAGTCTCCGGACAGAGAACCAAACGAAGCTCTACTGAATTCACGTGAGGGTAGATGAGACCATTCTGAAGCCGGACGCATGGACAGAAAATCTTTTTTCTTATCGGCGCACCATTGGAAAGATCCTTGCCTTTGAGGAGGACGTAGAAAAAGAAAGTGCTACTCAGTGCCGTGACAAAAAATTAAATGCAGCACATCCTTCGATGAATCATATGTAGCTGAGAAGATGACTCCCAGT
>CM065714.1:21379239-21391739 GCA_033310375.1 Conus canariensis | reverse complement strand
TCTCTCTCTCTCTCTCTCTCTCTCTCTCACACACACACACACACACACACACACACACACACACACACACCACAACACATAAACGCACACATACGAACGCACACACGCAACACACACACACACAACATATATATATATATATACACACACGCGCACGCACGCACGCACGTACACAAACACACACATACGTACACACATACACGCACACAGACGCACGCACGCACGCACTCACGCACACACATGCGCGCGCACACGCGCGCACACACACACACACACACACACACACACACACACACACACACACACCACACACACCACACACACACACACACACACACACAAACACACCCACACCACACACACACACACACACACACACACACACACACTCACACACACACACACACTCTCTCTCTCTCTCTCCTCACACACACACACACACACACACACACACACACACACACACACACACCACACACAGCGCCTTCAAACACGGTCGCCACTAGCAACACGGCCACAGAGAGGCAGCGTGCTATGGCCTTACAATCGGGTCAAAATTTGGCTTATTTGTTTCTTCTTGACAGCTAACGCTCAGATCCTAAAGGCCAACACCCTACACCGATCTGGAACAAATGCCAATTTGCATTCGTACATTTCTCCTGCGGTTGTAGGAAGATTGGTGCATGTTCGTTCTGGCTCAGAGGGAAGGGAGAGAGAGTGAGGATGGGGGCAGGGAAGTAGTGGGTGGTGGGGTTGGATGGTGGAGGGAGGGGGTGGGGGAGAGTAGGAGGGAAGGAGCAGTATTGGGGGATTATGGGCAAGCAGGGATAGTATCCAATTTAGGGGCGTTGTTTCCAAGTCGGCCTGCGCGCGTTCTAAGCGAATGGGTCCTGCAGGCAGCAGTCAGTTTCGGGGGGAGTGGCATGCCATTTTCAGACGGTAGGGACGGACGCAAGTTACTTTCCGTCGTGTGTTCTTGTTATGCTGAGCAGTACTACAAGTCTCTCTCTCTCTCTCTCTCTCTCTCTCTCTCTCTCTCTCTCTCTCTCTCTCTCTCTCTCTCTCTGACCCCCCTCCCCCCCCTGCTTTTTTGTTTTGTTTTGCGTGTTTGTTTTATACACATCATCCTTCTCTCTCTGTGTGTCTGTTTGTCTGTCTGTCTGTCTTTTTCTTTGTGTGTGTCTCTGTTTCTCTTTGTCTTTCTCTGTCTGCCTCTCTGTGTCTGTCTGTCTGTCTGTCTATCTCTCTGTTTCTCTCTCTTTCTGTCTGTCTCACTGTCTGCCTGTCTGTTTCTCTGTCTCATTGTATGTCTGTCTCTTTGTCTGTCCGTCCGTCTCTCCGTCCGCCTGTCCGTCTGTCTCTCTCTGTCTCTCTCTCTGTCTCTCTCCTCCTCCTTCTTCTCCTTCTCCTCCTCTCTCCCGTTATGCCTGTTTCTCTGTCCCTTCCTTCTTCTTTTCTCTGACTAGCTCCACCCCCTTCTCTCTCTTCTCCCGCCTCCAGCCCTTCTCTCTCTTCTCCCTCCTCCACCCCCTTCTCTTCTTCTCCCGCCTCCACCCCTTCTCTCTCTTCTCCCCCTCCAGCCCTCTCTCTCTCTTCTCCCTCCTCCACCCCTTCTCTCTCTTCTCCCTCCTCCACCCCTTCTCTCTCTCTCTCCCTCCTCCACCCCCTTCTCTCTCTTCTCCCTCCTCCAGCCCATTCTCTCTCTTCTCCCCCTCCAGCCCTCTCTCTCTCTTCTCCCGCCTCCACCCCCTTCTCTCTCTTCTCCCGCCTCCACCCCTTCTCTCTCTTCTCCCCTCCACCCCCTTCTCTCTCTTCTCCCTCCTCCACCCTTCTCTCTCTTCTCCCTCCTCCACCCCTTCTCTCTCTTCTCCCTCCTCCACCCCCCTTCTCTCTCTTCTCTTCCCTCCTCCACCCCCTTCTCTCTCTTCTCCCTCTCCACCCTCCTTCTCTCTTTCTCCCTCCTCCACCCCCTTTCTCTCTCTTCTCCCTCCTCCACCCCCCTTCTCTCTCTTCTCCCTCCTCCAGCCCTTCTCTCTCTTCTCCCTCCTCCACCCCTTCTCTCTTCTCCCTCTCCCCTTCTCTTCTTCCCCCCTCCACCCCTTCTCTCTCTCTCCCCTCCCACCCCTTCTCTCTTCTCCCTCCTCCACCCCTTCTCTCTCTTCCCTCCTCCACCCCCTTCTCTCTTCTCCCTCCTCCACCCCTTCCCCTCTTCTCCCTCCTTCCACCCCCTTCTCTCTCTTCTCCCTCCTCCACCCCTTCTCTCTCTTCTCCCTCCTCCACCCCCTTCTCTCTCTCTTCTCCCTCCTCCACCCCCTCTCTCTCTTCTCCCTCCTCCACCCCCTTCTCTCTCTTCTCCCTCCTCCACCCCTTCTCTCTCTTCTCCCTCCTCCACCCCCTTCTCTCTTCTCTCTCCCTCCTTCCTCACCCTCCCTTCTCCACCCTTCTCTCTTCTCCCTCCTCCACCCCTTTCTCTCACTTCTCCCTCCTCCACCCCTTCTCTCTCATTCTCCCTCCTCCACCCCCTTCTCTCTCTTCTCCCTCCTCCACCCCCTTCTCTCTCTTCTCCCTCCTCCACCCTTCTCTCTCTTCTCCCTCCTCCAGCCCTTCTCTCTCTTCACCTTCCTCCCTCCTCCACCCCCTTCTCTCTTCTCCCTCCTCCAGCCCTTCTCTCTCTTCTCCCTCCTCCACCCCCTTCTCTCTTCTCCCTCCTCCAGCCCTTCTCTTTGACATGTTCCTCCCACCGCTCCCAGCTCTCTTTTCTCCTTCCACCTGTTTTCCCTTTCTCTCTCCATACTCCACACACACACACACACACACACACACACACACACACACACACACACACTGACTGAAACTGACTGAAACCATTTACTGTCAGATTAACATAGTGTTGTACTGACATTTTAAAAAGAAAAACCTTAATGAATTAATGAGGTAACGAAAATAATACAAATAAACATCTGAATGACATAAAAATCATAAAGGAAAATTAACAGGGAAACATTTAACATTTCTAGGTAACATAATAAAAATTCAGAAATTGTAACAATAAAGCAAATTACATCTTAACTGTACTGAAAATCAACAATCTCTCTCTCTCTCTCTCTCTCTCTCTCTCTCTCTCTCTCTCTCTCTCTCTCTCAGAACACCATAAAAAAAAAAAAAAGGAAAGACCCCCCCCCCCCCCCCCCAAACACATGCACACAAAAACACACACCATCCAATCACACACACACACACACACACACACACACACACACACACACTCTCTCTCTCTCTCTCTCTCTCTCACAGACACACACTCATACACACACACACACACACTCACAAAAACCACGCTTCCCCTTCCCCCTACTCACGTGTATGCGAGCACGCACATATATTCACTCACAGACAAACAAATAAAAACCAAAACTCTCTCTCTCGCACGCGCGCGCGCGCGCGCACACACACACACACACACACACACACACACACATACATGCACACAAACTGCCACCTCCCCTACACACACTCAAAACATATCCACACAAAAAACGTATAGACGTACGCACAACATGCTCTCACATATAAACAAAACGAAGTTCTTCCCCCCCCCCCCTCTCTCTCCTCTCTCTCTCTCTCTCTCTCTCTCCTCTCTCTAGCGCGCGCACAACCTGTGCAAAAGTTTCGTAAATGGAATAATGCGACCTAGTACACGTGAGAGTCGGACAGCTATGTCATGTAACAAATTCTTTGCTCTACGTGTACATCAGACCACTAAACCAAAAAAGAAACAAACATTAAAAAAAAAAAAAAAAAAAAAAAAAAAAAAAAACACCGTTAGAAAAATCTGCCAAGTGGATGAGACTTGATCAGATTTACAGCCAAATTGGCTAGCCTCCACCCATTTTCTGGGTTGGGACAAAAAACACTATGCAATGTTAAAGGTAGATTTTTAGACAAAATTTTATCATGAAGACATTGAAAATACGCTTTTGTTAATGAACATTCAAGTAAAAAATGAGATACATTAAGGTTTTGACCACAGACACACAAAGGAGATGGTTTTAAAAACCTGCCAAACCAACAATCCACCCGTATTCTGTGCAATAAATTTCGATTCGGAATAGAACCTGGCGGACTTATACAATGACTGCCGGGGGCAGAAAGATCCCATCTGTTCTTCTGAATGGCAGCTTCAATGTACTGTGTTCTTCTCTGGTCCCAGAGTGCTTTTGTCAGAATATTGTTTATTTCAAGAACCGAATAAGGAATATCACATAAAACTGTATTCGATTTGCACATTGAAGCCTCTTTTGCACAGGTATCAGCCAGTTCATTCCCTCGAAGATCGCAGTGACCGGGTACCCATAATAATGTTATTTTGGAACCTCGCATCATTAACTGGTGAATTGAAAAATCGGAAATGAAATGAGGCAGGGAACAGTAAACGATAAACAGTAAACAAGTTGGGTATTTTTTGCTCCCATAAGAAAACCTAACACAGAGTAACTTTTATTCAAGACTGGCACAGCCTTTTAAACTTGAATAAAGTCAGACAAATACATAGACGAACAATCTAATAGTGGGGGAAAAAACAAGCGCAGGCCAACAACTGAACTATCTTCATAGTAATGACTTGGCAAAGATTTGGACTTAAGGAGGGGGGGGGGGGGGGTGGGGGTAATTTGAAGATGGAGAAACTGGGAACATGAAATTAAGAAAATATGTTACAGATATGAAAACTCTTCACTAGCTGCATAAGGGAACCATCGCAACCTCTTTTGAAGGCAGATATATTTGTATTGCCTGCTCCGAGGCCTTTCGTCCGTTTGGTGAATTGAAAATAAAATGTTCACTGACGAGATCAGGACGACTTGATGTATTTTGAAGGTGTAAAGCCGTTAAAGCAGACTTGGAATCTGACAAAATCAGTATTCTTTCTGGTAAGACTTGCACATCAAGAATGAAATTAATAGCTTTCATAAGAGCAAATAACTCAGCAGTGAAAATAGAACAACCTTTGGTAATATGAAATCTTTTTTCAATGTTAAGGGAAGGTATCACGAAAGCAGCACCAACCTCAGAAGTACACGAAACTGAACCATCAGTGAAAATATGCAGATAAGATTCATATTCAGTGTAAATCAATTCTTTAACAAGAGAAGCAACAAAAGTGGATTCTCATTTTTAGTAATATTACCATAGGAATAGAAAAAATCTGCTTGCTTCATCAACCAAAGGGGGAAAGGGTATTTGGTCATTTTAACAATGTTGTCAAGCGAAAAGTTGCATGCATGTAAAAGAGGAGATACATAATCAGACAATGAAGTATATGCTTTTTTATTCCGTATCTCTCTAGAAACGTAGGTGCTTTCATCAAGTTCAGAAGTAACTGAGTTAGGGACTGTTCTTGCTCGTGCTGAGTAGCTACAAGCACAGAGCATCCTATGTTCATTTAAAGGCAAAACTCCTGCTTCTCTGTAAGTCATATCAATTGATGCCCATCTTGGAAGCCCCAAAGCAATTTTAAGTGCTAAGGAATCAATACTAGTTAACTTATGTAAATCTGTCTTTGGTGCAGTGAAAAATACTTCTTGACCATAACTTACAATCGAACGAACTGTCCCTAAGGCGACATGGATAAGATTAGATCCATAATTTATTAGAGGGATTCCAGTTAGGACTCGCAGTAACGCAATTTTCTTTCTTGCCTTTTCCACGAGATGATTTATATGTTTACACCAAAATAATTTATAGTGAAAAATAACGCCTAGAAATTTTACTTGCTTACTTGGGAAAATGAAAGAATCACCTATTTGTACTTTTACAGCGTCCCTACCTTCAAAATCGATATTTTTCTTTGTAAATATAATAAAAACCGATTTGTCCGTTGATAAGTTAAAACCGTTTGAATTCAAATAATTAACAAGTTTACTGACCGCAAATTGAAACTGTTCAACAATTTTATTACGCTTGATTTTGTTTTTTGTAAAATTACAATTTACATTTTTCCACATTGCAATATCATCTGCATAAGCAGCTAAAGTTGCCCCTTTCGTGTCAATCTGATTAAGATCATAAAGCATCAATGAGAAGAGGATTGGAGAAATGACACTTCCTTGAGGGACACCCATGTTAACATATCTTGTACTTGACAGCACACCATTTAGTTTTACTTGTAGCGTTCTTCCAGATAAAAATGATTGTAAAAACATGTGGAAACGACCTTTAATCCCAATTTCATGAGCTTGGACAATAATTTACAATGCCAAACAGAATCGTACGCTCTATGAATATCAAAAAACGTGGCTAAAGTAGAGTGTCGCTTAGCCAAGGCTTTTTTGACGTGTGAAGCTAAAAGACTAACATGATCAATGACACCCCTCCCTTTTCTGAAACCAGCTTGAAATATTGGCAAAATCCCATTCTTTTCAAGGAAATGTTCTAATCTGAATTTCATTATCCTCTCAAAAAGTTTTCCAATGTGAGGAGTCAAAGAAATGGGTCGAAAATTAGAAGATTTTCTTTTTGATTTTCCTTGTTTATGGATAGGTACAACTGTTGCTTTCTTCCAAGCCATTGGCAGCTTTCCAGAATTCCAGCATAATTGGAAGAACTCTAATAATTTTTTCAAAAAGCATTGTGGAAAATGCTTTATCATGTTGTAAGAAATGGGATCAAATCCTGTCGCAATTTTACCAGATTTTAGACGGCGAAGTGAGTACAGAAGCTCCTCCATTGTTAGATTTTTATTAATATATAACGTGTTGTCATTGTCATGTGGTTCAATGTTTCTCCCTTCGTTTTCAATAGTTCTTCTTCGTTCTTGCTCTTCTTTAGGCAGATGTTCAGTCTGACTCATTGCTGCGAAAGTGTCAGCAAATAATTCAACTTTCTCCTCGTTTGTTTTATAGATTTTATCGTTTTCAATCAAAACAGGATCTGGGAGATGAAAAGAACCTTTAGATTTTCTCAATTTCTTTCCAAAGTAAAGCGCTATCGTTTGGGTGTTTGGAACAGTTGATGACTAAGTTTTTGTAATATTGCTGCTTTGCAAAAGCAACAACTTTGTTACTATTGGTGTTAGCTTTTTTGTATTCAGCGTGTAACTGTTCCACTCTACTTTTAGGCTGCGTATGACGGCTTATCATCCAGCTTTTGAAGGCCTTAGTTTTCGCACCCACGGCGACTTCACACGCAATATTCCACCAAGGATTTGACGCTTTCTTTGGATGATTCTTTAATTTGACTTTTGGGATTGCAGAATCTGCAGCCTTAAGTATAAGTTTTCTTAATTCAAAATAACAATTTTCCAAACCTTCCTCTAACACTGTATTTTGATTGAAATTTAGAAAAGACGAACCTGCTGTCAAAATGTGATTGAAAAGCGCCCAATCAGCCTTATCTTCATTATATTTAGTGCATTCAGAATTGTAGATTGTTTTTTCAGGGCTCACTAGAAGTTGGATTTCAATAGGGAGATGATCACTGCCTAACGGTATTTGATGAACCTGCCAAGTACACAAAGGGTTTATGTCTGGGGAAACTAAAGACAAATCTATCGATGAGCAACGCTGATCTGATCGATCAGCAATTCTTGTTATAGAGCCGTCATTTAAAATGGTTAAGTTGGCGTTGATTATTGTACTGGCAAGGTATTCGTTGTTGTTAACAATATTATTGGGATTTTCGGACCACAAAGCGTGGTGGGAATTAAAATCGCCAAGAATAACCCATTGTCTAGAGCAGTCTAAATCCATTATCCAGTCAGCTTCACCTTTAGACACTCCATCCGGATAATAACAGTTCAAAATGTTGAAATATTTACCATCAACCTTAATTTCTATACAGCAAGAATATAAAAGTTTATCTATTGAAGAACACGGTGTTTTGCACGGTTGATACATAAGATTGCAAGCTACATATGTAGCAACTTTTATTTTAACGTTGGCTTTTACCTCATCTATAACAGGTGGGTAGAAGAATCCGTTTAACTTGGGTAAGTCATTTTTGTGGCAGTTCAATGACTGAAGCACAACTACGTCAAAAGAACGCTTCTGCAAAAATTTTTCCAAATATACAAAATTGCACTTACTTCTACAATTCAATTGTAGAAACGAGCAAATACCAGTAGGTTTGACTTGTTCAGGCCTCATACACATCATGCTATTCGTAAGGAAAAGGACTATAACTGAGAATACCAGCAACAGAGAACACCAAAAACGGATAACGTTTGACAGAACTTCTCTTTGTACGTTCATTTGGAGTTCAGACAGGCATTGGACAGAATTGTTTTCAATTCAATGATTGACGAAGTCATGACATCAGAAATTTTTGTTAGGATGGTCAGACATTTCACTGAGAATTTTCAAGATACATTAAAATCTTTTCAAGATCAAAATTTACAGATTGTTTTTTGAACGAACTTGAAGAGTCAGACTTTTCTTTAAGAGAAGTTGGCACAGATGTTTTCGAAATTTTTCATGTCTGTCCTATACTTGTCTGATTTGTGACAGCAATACTAGTTTGATTTGAACTATTAGTATGAGTTGGTAAAATACGTGTGCCCCAGATTGAAGGGGGGCTAGAATCCAAAGAAGTGGGCAGCGGGTTTTGTTGATTAGCCTTCATCATTCCTTGACTCAGAACCGAGGAATAAGACTTGATGTGGTTATTAGCTTTAATTGAATTATCGTTTGCCGGCACCCTGGGGTCTTCTTTTAATTCCTGCACCTTTACCTCTCCTTTGCTCTTTTGAACTGTGATTTGTCTGAGAGCCTCAGAATATGGCATGTGGTTGGAAGACTTTAGCTTACCGGCCAAAACACGTAGTTTATATTCCGGGCATCCAAGGTAAGAGGCTGAATGATCTCCAGAACAGTTTATACAATGTTTGGCCCTGGTACACGATTCCAAGACATGGTCATTGTGACCACATCTTCCACAAGTCGGCTTAGCCCGACACGCAGACTTTGTGTGCCCCAGTCTGTTGCACCTAGTACAACGATAGACAGGTGGTACAAAAGGATCAACAGAGAAACACTGGAACCCAATACATATTTCTTTTGGCAGTGTTGATGTAGAGAAAGTGATTTTTATGGCTCTTGATTCACTTCCATCTTTATTGGGAAGTCTTTTAACAGAAGAAACATGACTCAGTTCTTTCTTAATGTCAGAAAGACTGATGTCAAGAGGAATTGGCTTTACCACACCTTCGGTGAAAACCTCAGGTACAGAACATTTTATTAAAATTCCTGACAAATTGGTTGTTTTTTGTAGTCGATTTTGTTGATCGGCGGAAGTACAACCGATCAACCACCTGCCTGAGGAGAGCTGTTTCTGACCGGCTATGGGTCCAATGGAGTTGACCCAAAGCTTTTTGCTCAAAATGCCCAGACCACTCAGTGTGGCAGATCCTTTCTTCGTATCTTCCAGAAGTACTGGAAAGCGAAAAGAAAATGATTTCTTTGGAGAAAATTGGGATTTGTGGAAGATGTGTTCACATCAACAGTTGCTGGGACAGGGGATGATGATGTGGACGAATTTGCGCATGATACATCTGGCGATAAAACAGAGCAAGATTGTGACGATTTTGCTGTTTTTAAAGAGGTATCAACAGCACATTCTTCTTCAGGACAACTGTTTTTTCCCTCACCAAGCTTAGATTTTATTCTATTAATAAGATGCTTTTTCTTGCCATGTTTAGGAAGATTATTTTCAACTAAGATTCTTTTAAGTTGTGAAACTTTGAGATCATTCAGACAACCAAATTCCTTTTCATTTAATAACTGCACTGAGCTTGGAGACGCCATGCAGGATCCTTTTTTTTTTTTTCTTCTTCTTTTTTGTGGGGAAAAAAAAAAAAGAAACTAGGGGGATGGGGGGCAAGGGTGCGGCGGGAAAGGGGTAGGGGTGAGTAGGAAATGAAGGAGGGGTGAGTTTGGGAGGGAGTTACTTTAGGTGACTAGATTAGAAACACACACACACACACACACACACACACACACACACACACACACACCACCACCACCACCACCACCACCACCACCAACAACAACAACAACAATAACAACAACAACACTTAAAGCAAACAAGCTAACAAACAAACAGAAGGTCCAACACCAAACACTACAGTGATAGTATACGGGAACCCATCACTAATTATGACTAGTACTATATGGTATGGGTTTGATAGAAAGAATAAACAGCATACATGGTATGAGTCTGGATAGAAATGATTAATATATATTTATATATAACACGTTAGTTTAGGGTTTTTTTAAACAGAGGTCTTTTCAAATAATCCAGTCCCAGACTGTCGACTTTTAAAGTAAATACTATTTAGATGAAAACATAATCAATTAGGAAAATTGATTGTGCAGCGCTGTCCTGTATCTACTCTATCTAAAAATGTACAAGTCAAATTAACAGGCTTGAGAGGTATCAATGAAATCTGATTTTGGTATTAGAACATGACACAATTTGGATTTTAAGAGATAGAAGAGGTGGGAGAAGTTAGCACCACACACTGACTTGATTGTAGACGGGAGAATCCAGCATGTCAAGAAAAAAGAAAGCAAACACGCCAGCACACGCAACTTTCGCTGTGATAATGACGTCAAGATCTGTGAGACGAGGGGTAAACAAAAAAGACGTCATAAACGAGAAGAATGATTTGAAACTGCCGTCGAAGTTTCAGCAGGTCGTAAGACCCGCTTCCACAAGGTACAGCAGTCAGCGGAGGACGCGAAGCGCCGCAGTCATCTGGACGGCAAAAGGGATGAGGGCGATTGTGTCTGTCACACAGGCGGTGTTACCAAGGTAACACAAAACCAGGTAACGAAAGAAAACACGACAGCACACGCAAATTTTGCTGTGTTAATGACACGCAAATTTTGCTGTGTTTTCGAACTCCAGTGCTTCGCCAGCCACCTCTTGACAAATCCACTGAAGTTGAACTCTACATCAAAAAGTGTAGAAAAGAAATCTCAAGTTAAATCCAAACCTGTCCGCAATTCCAACCTCTCATGGGATGAACAAAAAGCCCTTGAATCACTGAGACAAAGACAAGACATTGTCATCAAACCAGCAGACAAGGGTGGTGCAGTGGTGGTCTGGGACAAACAGTTGTACATAAAAGAAGCACACAGACAACTGTCAGACACAAATTTCTATACACCACTCACAGCATCACCCCTCCCCCAACACCAGAAACTCATCTCAACCACAGTTAAACAAGAAATCAAACATAACAACTTACCGAAGACAGCCAAACTCCTCATAATGACAGACACCAAACAACCCACCTTCTACCTGCTCCCTAAAATACACAAAACCAATACTCCCGGCAGACCCATAGTATCTGCATGCAGCTGCCCTACAGAACACATTTCACAGTACTTAGACTCTCTCCTCCAACCCATAGTACAAGGCCTCCCCACATACCTCAAAGACACTACACACACACTCAACATGATTAATTCATACAACACAGATCCCACTTTCAAACCCAGCCTCCTCTTTACCCTTGATGTCGTCTCTCTCTACACTTCCATCCCTCATGCTGATGGACTGAAGGCCCTCGCATTCTTTCTTAACAAACGGCCCCCCAACCAACAACACCCTCCCACAGCTACACTAGTCAGACTTGCAGAATTAGTCCTCACCCTCAATACTTTTGAATTCAACAACCACACATTCTCACAAATCAGTGGTGTTGCTATGGGAACCAAAATGGGACCATCCTATGCCTGCCTCTTCATGGGACACCTAGAACACCGCCTACTAACCACTTACACAGGCCCAACACCAGAGCTCTACAAAAGATACATAGATGATGGATTGGGAGCCACATCCATGCCAGAACATGACCTCCAGAATTTCCTCAACTTTGCACAGACCTTCCATCCATCCATCCAGCTGACCTACACCATTTCACAGTCAGTTAATTTCCTGGACATCACTATCTCCCTCAAAGATGGACTGCTTCAAACCTCAGTCTTCTACAAACCTACTGATGCGCACTCATACCTGGACTACACATCTTCCCACCACCAGTCCACTAAAAATAGCATTCCATATTCTGAATTCCTTCGCCTACGCAGACTGTGCTCTAGCGAAGAGGATTTCACTATACAAGCAGCCAAAATGTCTGATTTTTTCACCAACCGTGGATACCCTAGTGCCGTCATCAGTGATGCTCTCAGCCGCACTGCAGCTAAATCCAGAACATCTACTCTGGAAACTAAACCTCCCAAAGAGACAGACAGACCCACTGCCTGCCTTCTCTTCCATCCTCACAATCTGCCCATCTGCAGGATCCTGAAGTCTAACTGGCACATAGTAGAAAATCATAAACCTGCCTTTGAGACCACACCAATGATCACTTTCAAACGTGACAAAAACCTCAACGACCTACTGGTGCGCTCTAAGCTGAACAAAATCTCAACACCTAAGCCACCAGGTACTTTCCCCTGCTCAAAACCCAACTGCAAAATCTGCTCTCTCACCAAACC
>CM065714.1:21354239-21361739 GCA_033310375.1 Conus canariensis | reverse complement strand
AAAAGAATCACAAAAGTTTTTTCCATCATAACCGCCAGTCTCTTATCCTTCTTCCCACCCCCTCCCTCCCCTGCTCCTTCCATGTTTTCCTCAACTTTCACCTTTCCTGCCTGAAAGCTGACGTACGTACTGTCCAAGGGAAATAAATCCCATGCCATTCAGTTTTCATGTTCAAATTCATTGAAAGGTCACGAACATAACAGGACAGAAACGTGCAGCTAATACTGTCAGAACAATGCGTGGGGAGAAATCCTCATTCTTCAATCGAGAATGAGGAACGAAAGCAGAGAGAGACATAAGTGCCAGGATTGTTCAACGAATGCACATAGTTTACTCAGTCAAAGAATCCTGGGTTTTTCTTACACCCACACCCAGTTCACGCTCACCTTATATCCAATCCACCGCCCACTCACACGTTTCTGTCTCCGTCTCCATGCTAGTTAAGAAGAGCAGCCGTAATGAACATGTCAACGCAAGTTGCCTAGGGGCAAAGCACTGCGAGTTAATCACAGGCCAGGAGAAATCAAGTCATGAGAACTTTGTTGCTTTGCATTGAAGAAACAAAACTGGGTGACACAGAAGGGACTAAATCAATAAGGCATCTTTCTCGTTGACAAACACCCCACAGCCCCGCTTCCGCTCTCTCTCTCTCTCTCTCTCTCTCTCTCTCTCTCTCTCTCTCTCTCTCTTCTCTCACCCCGCCGCTCACTATGTATTTTCGTGTGTTGCTTGTTTGCGAAAGTGTACAAGTGTTTGGGTGGGTGTTTGGGGAGGGGCGTTTTCTGGGTGGTGATTGTTAAAGTGGAAGTGTGTTACGTTTCTTTGATGTTATTTCCATTTTCTGTATTTTCAAACTTTTTTTGTGTGTTCAATCTCTTGTTGTTTGTTTGTTTGTTTATTTGTTTTTGGTCGTTTGTTCATTTTTCATTTTTACAATTTTTTTTCCCTCTTGTGCGAGGGCTGGATGTAAAAAAGCGTGAACTTGCTTATCTATTACCCTCGATAATAATTTGTCTTGTCTTGTCTTGTCTTGTCTTAGTATTAAACTATTTTCAATATTTATATAGTCTAAGCCAAAAAAGAAAAAGGAAAGAAAGACATACTTAGGAATGAGTGAGGAGGCGCATTGTCTGTGGGGAGACATTGGCCTGAAGGAGAAGGATGGGAGGATAAAATAGACAGAGATGGGGAACACAACAACAACAACAACAACAACAACAACAAAACAAACAACCTTGGACAGGATGGCAATTCCGGCACATCTGGCGTGTATATTATGAGTTACAATAATGCCAAAAATTGAGATGTAAAGAAAAAGAAGAAAGATGCTTAGAAAAAAAAAAAGAAACAAAAGAAAGAGACAGAAACGCAAAGCGTCCTTCCATCAGAACTGTCGGTCTCCTTTTCTTCCTCCCCCGTCTTCAACGTGTGTCTCAACCTTCACCTTTCCTGCCTGAAAGCTGACGTACGTAATGTCCAAGGGAAACAAACCCCATGCCATTTCGTTTTCATGTACACATTCTTTGAAAGGTCACGAACATAACAGGACAGAAACGTGCAGCTAATACAGTCAGAACAATGCGTGGAGAGAGATACCTCATTCTGGAATCGAGAATGGGGAACGAAAGCCGAGAGAGACATAAGTGCCAGGATTGTTCAGAGAATACACACCGTTTACTCAGTCAAAGAATCCTGGGTTTTTTTCTTACACCCACACCCAATTCACGCTCAGCTTATATCCAATCCGTCGCCCACTCACACGTTTCTGTCTCTGTCTCCAGGCTGGTTAACAACAGGAGTGAAGTGACATGTCAACGCGATTTGCTGAGGGGCAAATCACTGCGAGTTAATCACAGGAGAAATCAAGACATGAGAACTTCCTGCGACTTGCTGTGCAGGAACAGACGTCACTGGAATGCATGCCGTTGTGGGGCAGGGAGGTGGGGAAAGGTGGTATAGGGGAGGGGTGAAGAGGAGAGGGAGGTGGAATGGACAGGAGCGTTGTTGTTGCTGCCGTGAGGTTCGCTTGTTTTCTCTGGGAAAAATATGGTTGTCACAGAAGAGACGAAACGAATCAGATTTTAAAAACTGACACACTTAATATCAGGCAGTCATTACCGAAAATGAAAAGATGGAAAGAAATATAAACAGGGAAATAAAAGCACATAAAAAAGCAAGGAAACAAACAAATGAAAAGGAAAGAGAAAAAGAAGAGAGAGAGAGAGAGAGGGGAGAGAGAGAGAGAGAGAAAGAGAGAGCAGAGAGACAGAGACAGAGAGAGACAGAGAGAGAGGGAGAGAAACAAACAAACAACAAAATTCCTTCAAATGCCGCTACGTTCCCTTCCTCATCCCTATCCTTTTTATCTACGTCTTCTTCAATTTTCTTTTTTGAACTTGCATGTAAAGAAATTCGAAGGGTGAGGGGGGGGGGGGGGGTGAGGGGGGGGGGGTCCTTCGCCGATCGGATTTTCTGCACAATTTGTTAACTGTTTACAATCTTAACAGGAGTCAAAAAGTGCAAGTGAGACTGTCCCAGTGACACGTGAAAAGAAGTCCACCATGGAATCACAGAATAAGGGATTACGGCTGAGGAGTGTGTGCAGCAGAGTCGTTCAAATAATGCAGACAACTAAACGGGTCCACAGATCTTTACCCGGCACCCTCTTTACAACCACCCTGTAACTGTTCCTCCACCCGCACATTTCAGTTCATGTTTCCTTGCTGGGTGAAAACTGGACCCGGAATTAAGAGGTCAACGAGTTGTTGATTCTATCAGTACCGTTATTATTTTCAGTAGCATTTTCATCCCAGTCAGTGTATCATATCTGTCACTGTTATTTTGATTTTCACCAGTCCTCCCCCCTCCTCCTCCTCCTCATAATTGTTAATGTTGTTCTTGTTATAACTATGTCATCTGATGGACATTCGTTCCCGCCAAATAACCACACACACACACACACACACACACACACACACACACACACACACACACACACACACACACACAGTGTGTGTGTGTGTGTGTGTGTGTGTGTGTGTGTGTGTGTGTGTGTGTGTGTGTGTGTGTGTGTGTGTGTGTGTGCCCCCATATAGCCAGGAATATACACCTACACGCATATTTTTACACACATACGATAACATGCATGCATGCAAGAGCATGCTCACACATGCCCACAGATCACATAGACATTCACATATACATGCGCACATACACACAAGCACACATGCACGCACACTCCAAATACTCGGGCACAAACACACGGGCCCATGCCCACCCATCCACACGCATGCGCACGCACGCGCGCGCGCTCCCACCCACCCACCCACACCCACACCCACCCACCCACCACACCACCCACCACCCACCACACACACAACACACACACACACACACACACTGTGGAATAACTATTGACAGAATATACTCATCAAATTTCTTACACAAACTTTAAAGTTCGCAATCGAAATGTGAACATGAACACAGAAACACACACTACCAATGTCAGAAGAACGTGCGGAAATCAGCTTTACTCTGGAATCAAAAGTAAAGCATCGCAACCACACAGAGAGACCTGTGCCAGAATGTTTTCCCCTCAAAGAATGCAGGTAACTTCCTTAGGCAAAGATTCTACGGACCTTCTCCCTCATACCCTCTACACACTCACTCTTATCCACCACCACCCCCCCCCCATTCACCCTCCCACCCACCTGCCTCTGACCCAGACTGTTCCTATTTCTGTCTCTGTGCCAGATGGAAAGAGGAGTTGAAATGAACCTGTCAACAAGTTGCTAGGGGCAATGGCTCCAGCTAATCAGAAAAGAAAGGAACCACTGCCTCCTGCGACTGGCTAGGCAGCAAACCACATCTTAAGGATCAACCACTGCCTCCTGCGACTCGCTAGGCAGCAACCACATTCTTAAGGATCCATGCGGTAAATGCCTCTGTTCCAAGGTTTGCTTTGTTTTGTTTTGTTTTTTGCAGAGAGGGGTTGGGGTGGGAAGGGTGTGTGAGGAGGTGGGGTGGGGGTGGGGAGGGGGGCAAGGGTGTGTGAGGAGGTGGGGTGGGGGTGGGGAGGGGGGAAGGGTGTGTGAGGAGGTGGGGTGGGGGTGGGGAGGGGGGGAAGGGTGTGTGAGGAGGTGGGGTGGGGGTGGGAAGGGGGGAAGGGTGTGTGAGGAGATGGGGTGGGGAGGGGGGAAGGGTGTGTGAGGAGATGGGGTGAGAAGGGGGGAAGGGTGTGTGAGGAGATGGGGTGGGGAGGGGGGAAGGGTGTGTGAGGAGATGGGGTGGGGAGGGGGGAAGGGTGTGTGAGGAGATGGGGTGGGGAGGGGGGGAAGGGTGTTGAGGAGATGGGGTGGGAAGGGGGGAAGGGTGTGTGAGATGGGGTGGGGAGGGGGGAAGGGTGTGTGAGGAGATGGGGTGGGAAGGGGGAAGGGTGTGTGAGGAGATGGGGTGGGGAGGGGGGAAGGGTGTGTGAGGAGATGGGGTGGGGGTGGGGAGGAAGGGGAAGGTGTGGAGGAGGTGGGGTGGGGGTGGGGAGGGGGAAGGGTGTGTGAGGAGATGGGGTGGGGGTGGGGAGGGGGGAAGGGTGTGTGAGGAGATGGGGTGGGGGTGGGGAGGGGGGAAGGGTGTGTGAGGAGGTGGGGTGGGGGTGGGGAGGGGGGAAGGGTGTGTGAGGAGATGGGGTGGGGGTGGGGAGGGGGGAAGGGTGTGTGAGGAGAGTGGGGTGGGGGTGGGGAGGGGGGAAGGGTGTGTGAGGAGATGGGGTGGGGTGGGGAGGGGGGAAGGTGTGAGGAGATGTGGGTGGGGGGGAGGGTGTGTGGGATGGGGTGGGGAGGGGGGAAGGGTGTGTGAGGAGGTGGGGTGGGGGTGGGGAGGGGGGAAGGGTGTGTGAGGAGATGTGGGGGTGGGGGGAGGGTGTGGGGGAGGGTGGGGGTGGGAGGGTGGGAAGGGTGTGTGAGGGGTGGGGGGGTGGGGAGGGGGGAAGGGTGTGTGAGGAGATGGGGTGGGGGTGGGGAGGGGGGAAGGGTGTGTGAGGAGATGGGGTGGGGAGGGGGGGAAGGGTGTGTGAGGAGATGGGGTGGGGGTGGGGAGGGGGGAAGGGTGTGTGAGGAGGTGGTGGGGTGGGGAGGGGGGAGGGTGTGTTAGGAGGTGGGGTGGTAGGGGGGGGGGGGAGCGAATTGTGCCTTGGGAGGCAGGATAAAGCGGATCGTTCTTGCTGTTTGAAAGATTGTTTTTGCTTGTAACGTAAAACGGGCAGTTTTTTTTTTTTTTTTTTTTTTTTTTAAATGGATGAGATATTGTCTTCTTTTCAAACAAACTTAACGTGGAACAAGTCTGGACACTGAAGTAGCCATTGTGAATAAGGCATTGACAGGGAATCAACAGAAGCACAGGAATAGAAACAAATGTAGAAGTGTCGGAGTTGCTACAGCAAAGAGCTGCGAGTAAATCAGAGGAGAATTGTACTCATGAGAACCGCTTGTGTTACAGTATACAAGAGACCACGGGGAAAAAAAACAAAACGATCCATGTTGTGGAGTGGATTTGCTTTTCGGAAAAGGGAGTGTTTGGAGATTGGGGAGGGGGGGGGGAGGTGGAGATAGTAAGGGGGAAACCGGTGGCGAGCAGAGAGCGAGCGAGGGGGGAAAGAGAATGAGGATGAGACGACTTCTGTTGCTGTTGTTGTTGATGTCGTAAGATTCGTTTGCATTGCGAATAACATACTTCAAAGTGGTTGGTGCTGAAGGGATAGACGAGTTAGGTACTTTTTTTTCCTGGATAGACTAAACGTAAACGAACAATTCTCAGTACAGATGGAGTCATTGCCAAACAGGAGAGGTTAGAAAGAAGAAGAAAAAAGAATCATAGCAACAGAAGCGATGGAGAATAGGAAATAAACGAGCAGACAAGGAAGCCGATAAAAAAGCAAAAACCAAAAGACAAATAACTAACGAACTAGCAACAAAAAAGGAATAAAGTCCTTCATCCTCGACAAATTACTCCTCTCCCTCCTCCTTCAACGCTTTCTTTAATATCAATTTTTAAAGGAAATGATATCTAATCTGCCAGATAGCAGGGACAAAGCAAAACACGACACGTTTTGACCTCAAAGGTCGTCTTTAGGCAAAATACACAACAATCAGGACAATGAACGCGAAGAACGAGCAATCACTTATCTTCTCGAATTCGGCGCAAGAAGGGTTCTGTTCTGAAGTTGATGACCATAGCGTGAACAAGGGAACAGTAAGATAAAAAGACAGGTTTTTTTTTTTGTTTTTTTTTTTGCCGCGAACTGTTTGAAGTCTGTGGTCGTTAAGTGAGCAGAAACGTGTAGATTACACGGTCAGCGAAACGTATAGAAACGTGCCACATTGGAATCAAGTTTCAGTTGCAGTTTCCCCAAGGGATGTCACTGCGTGCGGACTAGTCCATACACGCTACACCACATCCAGTGATAAAGCTGATGGATAAATGAATTAATGACTAAGATGAGAGAATTTAAAGGAGAGAGTCAGAATGGCTAAGATTTAGTAGATCTTTGACCTACACATTAGCCCAAAGCGTTGGCCAGACCTTCGGTACCTACCGAACATTGTCTGTGCCGTTATCATCATTGTCTGTGTCAGTGGTAGGTGTACACGTGTGTGTGTGTGTGTGTGTGTGTGTGTGTGTGTGTGTGTGTGTGTGTGTGTGTGTGTGTGTGTGCGTGCATGGGTGTGTGTGTGCATAGGTGTGTGGTCACGGGTTCATGTATGTGTGGGTGGGTGTGCTGGCACGGGCCTATGTGTATATGTGTGTGTGTCCGCGCGCGCGCGCCCTATGTTTTGTGTGTGTGTGTGTGTGTGTGTGTGTGTGTGTGTGTGTGTGTGTGTGTGTGTGTGTGTGTGTGTGATCTTTGGGCTTGTGTGAACACATTCCTGCACGCATGAATGAAAATTGAGAGGGAATAACACACAGAGACACGTGCGCGAGAATCGTTTACAAAATGCAGACAACCTAATCAACGGACTGAGACACCTTCACTCTGCACCCGCTCCCACCCACCCAGCAAACAATTCACCTACACACCCACACGGCGAAGGCTTTGTCTCCGTGCCGAGAGGAAAACAAGAGCCAAAATGAACCTGTCGGCGACTTGACTAGGGCCAAAATTTGCGATTGCTCGTTCTTCGTTTTCACTGTCTTGAACGTTGTTTATCGTGACTGAACGAGACCTGAGAGGTCGAAACGCGTCGTGTCGTGTCTTGTAACTTGTTTGTCCTTTTTATTTTGGCGGAATTATTCTTAGCATTTGTCTTAAATTCCGCCCGCAGTCGCTCCATTTTGAAATAAACAAAAGTAACTCGTTCACCAGAGGAGAAAAACAGGGGTAATGTACATCATCCTCTGGGGAAGCAGTGATCCCTCGCCCCTGATCTTCTTCTTCTTCTTCTTCTTCTTCTTCTTCTTCTTCTTCTTCTTCTTCTTCTTCTTCTAAGGGAGATGGCAGAGATGGAG
>CM065714.1:21334239-21336739 GCA_033310375.1 Conus canariensis | reverse complement strand
CACAGAAACAAAAACACACATACAAATGCACATACACGCACACACACACGCACACGAACACGCGCACGCACACACACACGCACACACACACACACACACACACACACACACACACACACACACACACACACACACACACACACACACACCACACACACACACACACACACACCACACACCACACACCACACACCACACACCCACACACACACACACCACACACCACACACCACACACCACCACACACACACACACACACACACACACACACACACACACACACACACACCACACACCACACACCACACACACACACACACACACACACCACACACCACACACCCACACACCACACACACACACACACACACCACACACCACACACCACACACACCACACACACACACACACACACACCACACACACACACACACACACACACACACACACACACACACACACACACACACACACACACACCCCACACACACACACACACACCACACACACCACCACACACCACACACACACACACACACACACACACACTCAAACACACACAGACACACACACGTACACACATACACAGAAAGAGTCAGTCACGCATGTGCCCGCGGGGCACACACACACACACACACAACACACACACACACACACACACACACACACACACACACACACACACACAGAGCACTGACGCACACACGCACGCACGCACACACATACACACACAAACACACACAGACACATAGACACAGTCAAACACACACACAGACACACACACGTACACACGTACATAGACAGAGTCAGTCACGCATGTGCCTGTGGGGCACACACACACACACACACACACACACACACACACACACACACACACACACACACACACACACACACACACACTCAAACACACACACACACAGACACTCAAACGTACACACGTACACAGACAGAGTCAGTCACGCATGTGTACGCGGGGCACACACACACACACACACACACACACGCGCGCGCGCACACGTACGCACACACACACACACACACACACACACACACACACACACACACACACACACACACACACGCACACGCACACTCATTCGCAGGCGCTGATGTACACATGCATGCACGCACACACACACATACAAAAAACACACACATTCATACACACACATTCATACACACACACCCACGCAAACGCACACACACACACACACACACACACACACACACACACACACACACACACACACACACACACACACACACACACACACACACACACACCACACACACACACACACACACAGTGCTCTAACCACTGCTGCACCAAAAAATCAAAAGCTGTTAAAGTGTCGGCAGGAAAAAAAAGTGTCCCACCTCCTGAAAACAAACAAACAAACAAAACACCAAAAAGAATCTGGACAGCTAAGTTCATGTTCAAGAAGACAGAGACTGGTGGTGTTGCCTTTTAATGGCTGCAGCTGGCTTTGGGTCTGGGTCGCTTTGCCCTCAGTGATAAAAAGATCGAAGGGCATTCAACGGTCATTCCTTTAAACGGAAAGTGAAACAGAGATAAAGCAGTACTTTAAAAGAAAAGCCAAAATAGAAGTAAATAGATAAATCAGCTGGAAAGGAATGTAAATTTACAATACAAAACAGACAGGTTAATGTTCGAAGAATATGCTTTGTTTAGCCGTCACAATAAATAAATAAAACTAAAAATAAAAACGTGCTAAAAGCAGTACTTCCCAGATAATAACCAATATAATTCATGATCATCATCATCAGCAGCAGCAGCAGCAGCAGCAGCAGCAGCAGCATTAACAGTATTTACATTGTGTATCTTCGGTTTGAGACCAAGCTCTAAGCGCTTTCCAAACCCACATTTTTCCCTCTACACAAGGGGGTGTCTACCTGGGTAGAGCCGACTGAAGAGCTGCCTGCTGGTACTACAGTCAATCGTTTCCCGCATCATTCCGTCTGTCTGTCATCAGTATTCAATTCATATTTTCATTCTTTCGGTACATGCAATGTGTTCACGTGTCGTCCATATCAACGGCCAAACTGGCCTTTTCTCCCTAAAGTATGATGAGATTTGACGTGTATGCAAGACGTAATGCGTGCGTTCACACACAGAACCTCGGTATTTAGTTTCATACCAAGGATGTTTGGGGAGGTGGAGTCAGAACTAACGTAAACAAGAGGGATATAAAAAAGAAAGCGATGAGACGATGTGTGAGTTTACGTCTGAGAGCAGATGTGCTGGTAAAATGAAAGAGAAGTGGGAGCAAGGCCTGGAATGGGGAGCGAAAAGAGAAATGGGAGAGCTATCTCCCATGTCTGTGCCAGAGAAGGACGGGTGTGAGGGGGCTAGGGGGTGGGAGTGAGGAGAGGGAAGGGCAAAGGAGAGGCTGGGGGCGGGAGTAGGAGAAAGAGGAGGACCGAGCACTGAGGATGTGGGTTGGTTTGGCACAACAGCTACTGGCGTTTGATCTGA
>CM065714.1:21329239-21331739 GCA_033310375.1 Conus canariensis | reverse complement strand
TGTGTGTGTGTGTGTGTGTGTGTGTGTGTGAGAGAGAGAGAGAGAGAGAGAGAGAGAGAGAGAGAGAGAATGTCTTTTTGTTGTTCTGTGCATGATGGGAAGTACTGGCTACGCATTCAATCTTATTCTAGGGTGTCCAGGGAATTTGGTACTTTCAAATATCAAGAAAATACCGCTTGCAACTGTCAATGTTTAATGTATGCATTTGTTTCAGACTGGAAGAAAAGTACAGCTAAGGAAAAAAAATCATCAAACTGGGGAGAGGCAGATGAACTAGGTTTTCATTTTAAGGCGCTAGGAGTGTTGACTAAATTTTGAATGCGTCCGCTGCCCAACAGTACACATGTTAGTTTACTTTCCCATGCAGTCCGTACTAAGTCGCTAGTTATGAATGATTCCAGTTCGTTTTTACTGCATCTTCCACACCCCAAAATGAACGAACGGATGAAGCTTCTTTACTGTTAAATCTTGAGTATTTCAAGTCTCATGCACACAGCAACCACACATTCGCTGAAGGCCCGTTAAAACCCAGTTTGCAGATACCTATCTCATTTCTTTTTTCTGACGAAGATATGCAAAAAGAAACTTTGATATGCGTTTCATGCTGAAAGTGCCGATCTTTATCAAGAAAAAACATAGAGTTCGGAAACGCGTGTTCAGGCTAGACTAACTCAAGGTATACGATGGGACAGTTGAAACGCCCGTGAGTGCTTTTCCCGTCGGGCATCGTACTGAAACAATCATTGGGTCCTAAAGGACACTTTAGACTGTCCCTAAGTCAATTACACCTGTATGCCTTTCTTTTTCTCTTCTTATAACCTTAATTTTTTTTTATAACGTTCTTCCCTCATCAACGAGATTAAGAATGAGTTAGCTACACTTGTTTACTTCCACTTTCAGTCATTCATTTTCTTTCTTTCTTTCTTCAGTCTTCTTCAGTCTTTTTTTTTTCCTTTCTTTCTTTCCTTTCTTTTTTTCCTCTGGGCTACAAGACGATGAACGCATTTTGACTTGTCACTTCGCAGTTGTACATGGCAATAACTGCTTTCAAGAAGTGCTTTGATCTTCGAGAGAAAGAGGTAATTAAGGAGTACAGAAATGCCGACATCAGACCTGTATGTTTAGGAATACTCCAAACTCCACTCCTTTTCTTGCCGTCTTTCCTCCCACCTCCCTCTCTTCTCCTCCACCAATACCCCCCCTCCACCACCGAGATAGATAGAGATACGTATATGCCTCGGCGACTTCTGTACTTTTTTCTCTCCTCTGCTGTTAGGACGCTAACAAATTAAAGCAGACGGCGGCTGCCTCCGTGATTTTTCATTCCAGCTGCTAATCTATGCCACTTGAAAGTAATATGTAAGGCATGAAATTAAGGAACACCAGCTAAGGAGTAAGCAAGCCACATACACACAGACACACACAAACAGACACACAGGAGATATTGAAAGACAGACAGACAGACAGACAGACAGAGAGAGAGCTCGGAACTCGGAACTCGGAAAATTTTAATTGCAAAGGCCACCGACCTACACACCGACATGTGTAGGAGTCTATTTAACCCCTAAGTTAAAGTGGCGATATCATATTGAACACATAATAAGTAAAGCTAGACAAAGATTAAATTTTCTCAAAATAATTAATGCTCAGTCATGGGGACAAGATACTCAAACACTTTTACACCTTGCTACCAGTTTAGTTCGATCGAAATTAACTTATGGTCAAGAGGTTTATTTCTCAGCTCCACAGACGCTGCTAAAAAAATTACAAAGCATAGATAGTAAGGCTGTTAAGTTGGCACTTGGTGTGCCAGTACACACAAATACGCTCAAAACATACAGAGCAGCTAATCTGTTAACTCTTGAGGACCAACGGAAGTTGGCCACCGCAAAGTATGTGACTAGATGTCTTTCAGTTTCTAATTCAGTGACAAATGACATTTTTCTTGACTCAAGACAGGATTTCCCGAAAAGAGCGCAAAACATTTCATATCTTCAACCTATTAGAAACTATACAGATGATCTTTTTAAGAGTTGTGATATTGATATTACATCAATTTCAAGTAGTCCCATAATACCCATTATTCCTCAATGGGAGCATATTTCTGCTAGATTCGATACAGATTATACAACTCTAAAAAAAGAGGATAACATCAATCTTATATCCGTTGAAGCAAAAGAACATCTAGAAAATAAGTATCCGAATCATTTAAAGATTTTTACAGATGGTTCAGTTTTGGAATCATACACAGGGGCTGGATTTGCTATTCCTGCTTTCAAGATAAGAAAGTCATTTTGTCTAGGAAAAGGTTTTTCTGTATTTACTGCAGAACTATATGCAATTCTTATGGCCTTATCCTTCATAGCTGATATTGATACTGCGATTTATGCATTTTACTTTGTGTTGACTCAAAATCTGTTTTTTACAGTCTGCAAAACTGGAATGCAAAAGTTCGAAAAGATTTGATATTTGACGTAAAATACTTAATACATTCAATTAT
>CM065714.1:21321739-21324239 GCA_033310375.1 Conus canariensis | reverse complement strand
AAGGCTATCAGGTCAAAGTCCTCACTGCAGAAATTGGAGCTAGGGGATTTGTAGGAACGTCTGCATACAGCCTCATGAAACAGCTCTCAGTTGCAGGGAAGGAAAACACCAGAGCCCTGAAAGCAATGGCAGAAGCGGCAGAGAGGTGTTCAAGCTGGATCTGGTCAAGGAGGAACAAAAGTGAACTTCATAAGGCTTAATTTCCCTACAAATATCAGGTGTCCCTGCGGCTCAGTGGTTAAAGCGCGAGTCATTAAGTGGAAAATGAGCATGTCCAGAGGGTCATGGTTCGAATTCCAGCCATGTCGTCCAAGATGGGAAAAAAAAGGGGCAGCAGAGGGACATCCGGAGTCATGAACCGGGTGTGGGCCAACCCCCTAAGAGTGTCAAGGAGATAAGGGCACGAAACACTTGCTTGAAGGGGCTTCTCTTTCTGAGGACTCTCTGCTGCCACGCTTCCACGATTTTTTTATTATTATTATTTTAAAACTCATGATATGAATGCTGTTGATACTAGCATGCAAAACACATGTTATCTATTTCATTTCCCTCATCGTATTTTCGTTTGTATACAGTGGAGACTTTACTACATCTGCGTCGTATACTTCTCCCGAAAGCCGTGCTATTTTAAGCATCTTTTATTTACTACGTTTGCGCATGCGCCCTCTACCGTGCAAAGGAAAGGAAAACCCGAATCTTGGGTCTGTATTTTAACAATAGCTGCCATGCTAACCTTTGACACTCAGTGTGTGTTCTTCTGTAGTCCTGTTCGTGTGGTGTTGGACTTGTGTTGTTTATATTCGTTGGATTTAGCAGCCCCATGGATAAATTACTAAAGCCTTGCCGCTTTCCATGTATCAGGTTAGTACTTTCCTTCAATTATTTTCACTTTAAACGTGCACAAAGTACTAACTTTTTCAAAAGCTCTATCGATGATAGTGTATTATTGAAGACCATTTATTTTGACTATGATAAATAAAGACTTGAGCGAGTTAAAGACCTGACCGTATAAAGACTAGATAACATACAGAAGGGACATGTAAAGCCAGTTCTGGCTATAATTGCTAAAGGCAATTGTCCCTATAAACCTAAACCAAAACCTAAACTTTAATTGTAGTTTTCCCTATTTCTTCAGCTTGTGACCCCGTCGTATCCTGTCCCGTGGGTCTTGTTGACACTTGACTCGTGCACATGTGCCTAAATTGCCTGTTGGCCGGAGGAGTCTCTTAATGGTCGAAGCCCTAGAATTCAAACTTTAATAATTCAAAGCGGCCGTCGAAAAATAACCAAAATGCATATAATAACTATCATTGAACAAAAAGTTCAAAAACCATACTCTTATAATATGATCTATGGGCAGCCATTTCTTTGCAGACGATCCAGCCTCCGTCCCGTCCCAGTCGCCCCGTCCGCCTCACGCTCCGCTCCCCCGCCCCCCCCCCTCCCCTTCTCTAAGCAGAGAGAGAGAGAGAGAGAGAGAGAGAGAGAGAGAGAGAGAAGAGAGAGACTCAAGACTCAAGACTCAAAAACTTTATTACTCAAGGATAGAGATTTTAGGCAGTGCCTATTCTTCCAATCTGTCCTTGCTATTCTACAACATTCAACTGAACAGACTGCACATATTAATAATGACAGAAACAATGAAAAATATAGCAGCATTATAATATTAACAATAACAATAGTAATAAGAATAATAATTATAGAATTTAAGAAAAAAAAAATTCCATTACAAAATTACACAAACACAATCAAACACGTACGCACGCGCGCTCACATGCATGCACACGCCCACACATACAAGCACGCACGCGCACACCCACATCCACACCTACCCCCCCCCCCCCCACACACACACACACACATACACACACACATTTTCATTAGCTAATACAGAGGCAAGCATAAAAGTAGGGCGTTGAGACTATAATCAAAAGGTTAGATTTATTGTTCAAGTAAATGTTTAAGTATTGCTGATTTGAAGGACGGCAGTGATTGACATGTTTTGGCAGACGGAGGAAGAGAGTTCCACACAGATGGACCAAAAAATGCAAAACTAGATTTGAACAAATCAATGCGGACACGTGGTAAAATGTAATTATTTGAATCATATCGTGTTGTTGCCATTTGGATAAACTCAGCAACATATGTTGGCGCCATGTTTGCGTTCACTTTAAACATTAGTACTGCCTTATTACAGGTCAGTTGGCTCTGCAGTGGTAACATCATTAGTTTTGCGAATTTGCCCGTGGTTGATAAAGACTTGTCGGGAAGAATCAGCTTAATTCCCCGTCTATGCATAGAGTTGATCTTTTTTTATGTGATTTTCACCGGCACCACTCCAGACAGTGGACGCATAGTTGATGTGAGAAAGGCAATGGGCTTCAAAAAATAATTTCCGGATGTGTGGTTCAACATAATAACTGAGTTTATTGAGTAAAAACAAATTGCGAGCCAACTGTTTGCAAACATGATTTATATGTGATTGCCATTTAAAGTTCTC
>CM065714.1:21311739-21316739 GCA_033310375.1 Conus canariensis | reverse complement strand
GACAACGCCGTGTGTAGTGTGGGTGGGGTTTTAATGATAGAACAGCCCTGACAAGGCCCTGGGTAGTGTGGGCGGGGTTTTAATGATAGAACAGCCCTGACAAGGCCCTGTGTAGTGTGGCCTGGGTTTTAATGATAGAACAGCCCTGACAAGGCCGTGTGTAGTGTGGGCGGGGCTTTAATGATAGAACAGCCCTGACAAGGCCGTGTGTAGTGTGGGCGGGGTTTTAATGATAGAACAGCCCTGACAAGGCCGTGTGTAGTGTGGCCTGGGTTTTTAATGATAGAACAGCCCTGACAAGGCCGTGTGTAGTGTGGGTGGGGTTTTAATGATAGAACAGCCCTGACAAGGCCCTGTGTAGTGTGGGCGGGGCTTTAATGATAGAACAGCCCTGACAAGGCCGTGTGTAGTGTGGGTGGGGCTTTAATGATAGAACAGCCCTGACAAGGCCCTGTGTAGTGTGGGCGGGGCTTTAATGATAGAACAGCCCTGACAAGGCCGTGTTTAGTGTGGGCGGGGCTTTAATGATAGAACAGCCCTGACAAGGCCCTGTGTAGTGTGGGCGGGGCTTTAATGATAGAACAGCCCTGACAAGGCCGTGTGTAGTCCGCTGGGCTTTAATGATAGAACAGCCCTGACAAGGCCCTGTGTAGTCCGCTGGGTTTTAATGATAGAACAGCCCTGACAAGGCAGTGTGGTAGGGTGGGTTATAATGATGGAACAACCAGAGCGAGACATGCAAACGTTTCTCCATCCACATCGGAACAAGTCCTATTTGTTTTGCTTCCTCCGCTTGTAATTTACATAAATATTGTGCTGTTACATCAGGTGTAAACACAATCTTGGGACTGTCTTTGGCGGAAAATCGTGAGAATTGAGGAGGAGGAGGAGGAGCAGGAAGAGGTGGAGGAGGAGCAGGAAGAGGTGGAGGAGAAGGAGGGGAAACGAGACAGGGAGACAGAGACAACACAGTGAGTGAGAAAGCAAAACCGGAACCAAGGGAGGGGGATGAAAGGGGTGGGGGGGGGGGGGGGGGGGGGGGGGGGGGGAAGTTAAGACTCTTTTGGTCTGATTCTGCACGAAATTAATCAGGGTCAGTATTGGGTGATGCCTGCGAACATTGCGGTTCCAGAACTGATACCCAGGAATGCCAACCACAGATTTGAAGGCAATGCGGGGATTTCTCTTGCCGGGGGTTTCACAGCCGTTGATTGAAGTCGGCACTATAACGCAACTGAGGGAAGCATGTATAGTACGGTACGGTATGGTATGGTATGGTATGGTCTGGTATGGTCTGGTAGGGTATGATATGGTATGGTATGGTTCGGTATGGTATGGTATGTATAATACTGTATGGTATGTATGGTATGGTTGTTATGGTATGGTGGTATGGATTATGTATGGTACGGTATGGTATGGTATGGTATGGTATAGGTATGGTATGGTATGGTGTGGTATAGTATGTATGGTATGGTGTGGTGGATAGGTAATGGTATGGTATTGGTTGGATGGTACGGTATGGTATATATTTTGGCTACAGGACGGCACGGTATGGTAAAGTGCGTATGGTATTGTTGTTGTATATGGTAGTTACGGTACGGTACGGTATGGTATGGTGCGGTATGGTTACGTATGGTATATATGGTATCGTATGGTATGTGATGGTATGGTTGTGTACGGTATGGTATGGTACGGTATGATAGGTATGGTATGTATGTATCATATGGTAGGTATTTATGGTATGGTATTGTATAGTACGGTACGGTAGGTATGATATGGTATGGTTGGTATGATGACATACGGTCGGTAATTTATGGAAACGGTATTGTCATAGTATGGTACGGTATGGTATGTATGGTATGGTGTGGTCTGGGCCTGGTCTGGTACAGTACGGTAAACTGGTATGGCATGGGTATGGATGGTACGGTAAAGTATGGTATGGAATAGCATGTACAATATATAAGGTAAGAGTACGTAGTTAGGGTTATGTAGACAGGAGAGAAGGTCAGTGTAAGACATGGCGCATCGAATCGCAAACAACTCACCGTAAGAATCGTCGACGCTTCAGATCTCATTTCACTGAACCCAGCCAACCCACACATGTCAGTCCTCCTCATGTCTCCATGATTCTGCAACACAGCAAGATATTTAGACACGCAGCCAACGCCAAACACTGTCATCATATGTTCCATGATCTGCAACACAGCAGAATAGAGCTGTGTTGCGGTCAGCTTTCTCCAATATGACAAAGAAAAACAGAAGGGATTCACGGACTGCAGGCAATGAGGAGAGAGAGAGAGAGAGAGAGAGAGAGAGAGAGAGAGAGAGAGAGAGAGAGAGAGAGGGGAGAGAGAGAGAGAGAGAGAGAGAGAGAGAAGAGAGAATGTGTAAAGTCATACCTCAGTCGACCACGTGTGTGTGTGTGTGTGTGTGTGTGTGTGTGTGTGTGTTGTGTGCGCGCGCGCGCGCGCGCGCGCGCGCGTGCATGCGTGCGTGCGCGCGCGCGCGTGTGTGTATGTGTGTGTGTGTGTGTGTGTGTGTGTGTGTGTGTGTGTGTGTGTGGAGCGCGCGTCGAAAGAGAAGTTAAAGCCTAAGACCGAGTACAAATTAAGCAATAAGCAATAAGGTTTAACATTTAAAAAAAAACAAAAAACAGTCAAGTCCTGAATGACCAATATAAAGAATAGTTTCTCCATCAGTTCTCAGAGAAGTCGGATCAAATGAGAAATGAATTCTCTCTCTCTCACTCTCTCTCTCTCTCTCTCTCTCTCTCTCTCTCTCTCTCTTTCCATTGCGAGTGTGTGTGCGTATGTGTGCGTGCGTGCGTGCGTGCGTGCGTGCATGTGTGTGTGTGTGTGTGTGTGTGTGGTGTGTGTGTGTGTGTATGTGAGTGTGTGTGTGTGTGTGCGCGTGTGTGTGTCTGTGTGTCTGTTTGTGTGTAATGTCAGCAAAGAGAGAGAGAGAGAGAGAGAGAGAGAGAGAGAGAGAGTGGCACACAGAGAGCGAGACAGCAAAATGGGGTTAGAAATTGAGAGATAATTACATCTGACATCACTGTAGTAAACAAGGGATGTCAAGGGGTGCGTTTGTATGCCGTCGAAACTGACACTGTTCATTAAAAGAAGACAGACGGTGATTACGTCATTGCTCTGACATCACCAATGGCGCACATTCATATGACGTGGCAATACAGGAAAGGTTCAGGTGGGATGGATGGTGGTGGCTGGATCGTAAACAACAACATTCCGAGCACTTCGCGAAGTTTATGTTATAAACTATTTGAAAAAAAAAAAAAAAAAAGTACGCAAACTGACATTTGTGGATTACAAAACTGTCAGTTTGTACAGAAAGTGTCAGCATTGGCAGTGTGTGTGTGTATGTGTGTGTGTGTGTGTGTGTGTGTGTGTGTGTGTGTGTGTGTGTGTGTGTTGTGTATGTGTGTGTGTGTGTGTGTGTGTGTGTGTGTGTGTGGAAGCTGAGGACGTAAGTGGGACATCTCTCTCTCTCTCTCTCTCTCTCTCTCTCTCTCTCTCTCTCTCTCTCTCTCTCTCTCTCTCTCTCTCTCAACGGAAAAAGAATTAACATTGCTTGCTAAATCTATTGCAAGTGCAAGCAACACAAAAAAACGAAAGAAAACTTGTAGCGCCATTATTTGTTCGAGGAAATGAAAAAACAGTTTGATAAACCTCGCCGTAAATTAAATACAATAAGGGTAAACGTGCACAAGCTGAAAAGAAAATAATTAACAAAACGAACATTTGATTAGTGATGGACCTATCAACTAAGGTAAGTACAGCTGGATTGTCGAGTCACACATTTCTTGTTATTTCTTCTTCTTCTTCTCCTTCTCCTTCTTCTTCTTCTTCTTCTTCTTCTTCTCTCTCTCTCTATCTCACTTTCTACTGCCCCCCCCCCCCCCCCCGTCTCTCTCTCTCTTGCTAAGGATGTGAAAGTTTACTCCAACCAAAAACTTCAAATGGGGAAATGTTGTTGTGTGAGTGCGCGCGCGCGTGCGTGTGTGTGTGTGTGTGTGTGTGTGTGTGTGTGTGTGTGTGTGTGTGTGTGTGTGTGTGTGTGTGTTGTGTGCGCGCGCGTGTGGGCACACGTGCTTATGTGTGTTATTTTGACTGATATCATTTGTAGTGTGAAATGTCTTCATTTTCCATTAACAGCATTTTGGTCATGAAATTGCTTGGCACAAGGGCAGTAAAAGAAAAAATGCCAATGACAACCTCTCTATCTGTCTCTCTCTCTCTCTCTCTCTCCTCTCTCTCTCTCGCTCTTGGAGTGACTTCCCTTGTCTGGTTACCAGCAAGGCGAATTTTTCACAGCTCAGATAAAAAGTCTTCCATCGAATGTAGAAAAGCACCCTGAACGCCGCGCTGCATGATACGAGATGGTCATCAGTTAAAACTTGAAGGCAGGGATAATCAGACAGTTGCGATTCTTAGGTTTTAATAGCAGTGTCTGCCTGTTTCTCGGCTACGCTCACAGTGCTATTTTGAGAAGAAAATGTTCCGTCACAGGTCAACAGGGAAAGGAGAAGGGCTGAGGAACATCGGAAGCAAATGGCAAATGCAGATCGTCCAGTCTACTGGGGGCCAGAGTAGCTCAGTGGTAGAGCGCCGGACTCGTAATCCTGGGGTTGGGGGTTCGAATCTCCGCCGAGCCGTTTCGGTACAAGGGGATTTTTCCCCTCGGAGTTAACATTGGTTCTGACTCCATTTCCCATATAGTCCTTCGAATGAGACTATAAACCGAGGTTCCGTGTTTGAACGCACTCATAACATCTTGAACACACGTAAAATCCCATCACCAACTTTCGGAAGAGAAGGCCAGTTTGGCTGTTAGTATGGATGACACGTTGCACATAGCATGCACCTTCCCCGAAGTTGGAGTATGGCTGTCTTAATGGCGGGATAAAAAACGGTCATTCACACAAAACTCCACTCCCTTTTTGGGGGCAGATGGATTTAATACTTGCCTGTCTCTACGGGGAG
>CM065714.1:21304239-21306739 GCA_033310375.1 Conus canariensis | reverse complement strand
CTTTTTCACGCCTTGTCTGATGATGCTTGACGCAGATTTCTCGACATGTGTCCGATCCATCCTCATCTTCTTCTCTTCTTCTCACCATCAGCTGGCAGCTGAGGAGTTTTCTGCCAGAGGTTAATTATTCTGATGGTCATCAAGGCAAGTGCATCTGGAAGATTTTCCGAGGCAGCTGTTGATAACGCGTTTCATAATAAAACAATTGAAACAGGCAAAACATTGTTACATGATTGTCGTTCATAAGACTAATAAGCCTAACCTGGTGGAAATAAAACCTGCTCAAATGTGAGCATCATCATATTTCCCCTTTTTTGTAACTGTAGAATTAAAAATGCTACAGTATAAAGTAGTATAGCACAGGTGTGATACCATCACATAGCTTGACCGAAGGTATTCGCAGGTTCTCTCTTTCTCTCTGTCTCTGTCTCTCTGTCTCTGTCTGTCTGTCTCTGTCTCTGTCTTTGTCTCTCTGTCTCTGTCTGTTTGTCTCTCTCCTTCTCTCTCTCTTTCAACAACTTTACATCAAATTATGAAAGGTCAAAATTGTCCTTGATAGCAGGGCCGTATTCTGTTCCCTCCCACAACCCATACTTCCAAAGAAAACTTCAGTCTTGACCTGAAGACAGACCCAGCCAGCCGGCAGGCCTTGACGAAGAAGGCCACCACTACCACCTCCTTTGAGAACAGCCTGAAGAAGTGGATCGCATCTAAGAAAGGATACAGGAATGCTCCACACCATCCATTCTCTGCCCTCATCGTCCTCGGGTGCCTCCTAGATCGGTCTAACAAGCCGAATCCAGACCCGTCCAGCGAAGACGACGACTGCACGTGTGACATCAGTGGATCGATGGTCAAACGACAAGTTGTACACAAATGTGACAAGCAGTTTTGATTTTCGTGGTATCATCTGATGGCGCAGAATGTCATTGCGGATTCGACGGACAGTGCTGCCGCTAAGGGAGGCATTTAAGGGCTTTGTCAACTGCTTCTGGGATTCGTTTCTCTTCCCTCAGGTCAACATGTCTACACTGCTACAAATGGCTGACCATCCTTCTGTGGTGTACCTGTCTGAGACCTGCACTGCAAAGCGACAGGGAAAAAATATTCACTATGGTTTCGTCTCAAACATTGTCATGGGATTCTTGTATCAAATATCAAATTAAAAAGCATGGGTGTAAGAAACACCGAGTGATGCCAGTTTTGTCAAATCGAAACACTATATGTCACTGTTAGTAGTACCGCCCTATATCGCAAGAATTCCGAAAGGAGTTCGAAGAATATGTAAAAGCAAAGTGCGAAAAATGTGTCAGATTGTCGTTTAATGTCGATTTGACTTTACAAGGAAATGATGACAAAACAAACACATGCCTATTCTTTGATACCAGATTTTTCATGGGCAACGTTTTGTTTACTCAAGCAGTATCTGGGTTTAACTGTGAACTAAAAGACAGGTGCGATATAGAAAAGCATATGCACATGACGGGAAAACGTTATCAGGATTTAAAAAGATGGCTGCTATATAATGCTTTATAAACTGAACAAATAACAGAAAGTATTTAATCCAATGTTTCATATTCAACAAAAAATGCCCTGTCACGATTACTGCTTTACAAATTGTACTAATACATCTTCATGCCCCTATAGTTCAACTTCAATAACATGAGTTCACAAAATAATAGATGAACGTCATATAATACATGGAAAAAATGATTCAACATTATTTGGTCACTTTTGTATTCTCTGCTCCCCCCCCCCCCCCCCCACACACACACACCTCCTTCCCATCTTTCCCCCTTCCTTTCTCTTTTTGGTCTACTTCTTGTATCCTTCTTTTCCCCGGTTTCAGTCCATTTTCTTTGACCTGCTATCTATCTATTTTTTTTTACCTTTAAACCACCATTGCACCCCATGTGACTGGTAACATGTTATTCAAGTGGGAAAAGAACCTTCATTGCGAGAGAGAAAAGGTTAAACATTAGACACTCACTTTGTTTCATTTAAATAGCTCATATAAACATTTCTTCTCTTCAATGTGTGGACAATGCATTTTGATACTCATTCTTACAATTTACATTGCTTGATCTCAACAACATAGTCAAACAAAAGAGTATATATGTTTTGATGATTTTTTTAAAACATAAATCTTAACACACAGGGCACTTCAGTAAGACTTGTTGCTCATTTTCCTGTTCCTCATCGCAAAACGAACTGTGTTTTGTTCACTGTATTTATGAGTATTATCATTCTATGGAAGCACGTTGAATCTAGCTTCGGAGAAGCCCATCTTCGCATGCTTTCTTCTTGAGATTAACTTTATATGATCTACACAAGAAGACCTGGCTCCATCTCTAATACCCTACCACTCTTGGATGAACATGTCTGTAAGACTTCGCCAAACACTTTTCAGGAACAGTCACACATTACCTGCACAGTGTAACCACGCCACGTTCAACGCCTGCTCCACAGTTTAAAACTTTGAAGCCCAACCCAGTTTCCC
>CM065714.1:21296739-21299239 GCA_033310375.1 Conus canariensis | reverse complement strand
ACACAATTCAGAGTCCAGCTATGCAGTCCTTCCCGTTTTGCAGCCTTGCTGTCCTATAACTGAGTGGCAGAGTTGGGATGAAAAGTTTGGGGGATGAGGGGAAGGGAAATAGACGGAGTAGGGGCACAGGTTGGGGGCGGGGAAGGGGAGGGGGAGAGCGAGGGGGGGGGGGGGGGGGGGGGCCGAGGGTGCCTGCAACAGTATGTGTTTCAGTCTAAATCATCATTTATTAGAGAATTATTACAGCTGACAAAACCTGGCTTGAAACCAGTAGGGTGAGGCCACACTGCACGCTGAAACCAGTGGGGTGAGGCCACACTGCACTCTGAAACCAGTGGGGTGAGGCCACACTGCACGCTGAAACCAGTGGGATGAGGCCACACTGCACGCTGAAACCAGTGGGGTGAGGCCAACTGCACGCTGAAACCAGTGGGGTGAGGCCACACTGCACGCTGAAACCAGTGGGGTGAGGCCACACTGCACGCTGCGAGGGTTGAAGTAGCCCAGGTAGCCCTCGTGCAAAGAAGTATAAGGAAGAGGATGGATATCTCTCCTTTTGCTGTCCCGCGATTCACTTTTGTCCGACTCCCGGTTCTGCTTCCGGGCGAGGACATGATTCACAAAACTGGACTCCCGTCTCAGTTGACCATGCGTGCTACCTTCCTCTTGTCCAGTGCTCCGCGCTGTCCGCCCACTGTCTGTATAAAGCCTTTGACCGTCGGCCCACTGTCTGTATAAAGCCTTTGACCATCGGCCCACTGACTGTATAAAGCCTTTGACCGTCGGCCCGCTGTTTGTATAGAGCCTTTGACCGTCGGCCCGCTGTTTGTATAGAGCCTTTGACCGTCGGCCCGCTCTCTGTATAAAGCCTTTGACCGTCGGCCCACTGTCTGTATAGAGCCTTTGACCGTCGGCCCGCTGTCTGTATAAAGTCTTTGACCGTCGGCCCACTATCTGTATAAAGCCTTTGACCTTCGGCCCGCTGTCTGAATAAAGCCTTTGACCGTCGGCCCGCTGTCTGTATAAAGCCTTTGGCCGTCGGCCCAGTCTGTATAAACCCTTTGACCGTCGGCCCACTGTCTGTATAAAGCCTTTGACCGTCGGCCCGCTGTCTGTATAAAGCCTTTGACCGTCGGCCCACTGTCTGTATAAAGCCTTTGACCGTCGGCCCACTGTCTGTATAAAGCCTTTGACCGTCGACCCACTGTCTGCGTAAAGCCTTTGACCGTCGGCCCACTGTCTGTATAAAGCCTTTGACCGTCAGCCCACTGTCTGTACAAAGCCTTTGACCGTCGACCATTGTCTGTATAAAGCCTTTGACCGTCGGCCCACTGTCTGTGTAAAGCCTTTGACCGTCGGCCCACTGTCTGTGTAAACCCTTTGACCGTCGGCCCGCTGTCTGTATAAAGCCTTTGACCGTCGGCCCGCTGTCTGTATAAAGCCTTTGACCGTCAGCCCGCTGTCTGTATAAAGCCTTTGACCATCGGCCCACTGTCTGTGTAAACCTTTGACCGTCGGCCCGCTGTCTGTATAAAGCCTTTGACCGTCGGCCCACTGTCTGTATAAAGCCTTTGACCGTCGGACCACTGTCTGTGTAAAGCCTTTGACCGTCGGCCCATTGTCTGTGTAAAGCCTTTGACCGTCGGCCCGCTGTCTGTATAAAGCCTTTGACCGTCGGCCCGCTGTCTGTATAAAGCCTTTGGCCGTCGGCCCACTGTCTGTATAAACCCTTTGACCGTCGGCCCGTTGTCTGTATAAAGCCTTTGACCGTCGGCCCGCTGTCTGTATAAAGCCTTTGACCGTCGGCCCACTGTCTGTATAAAGCCTTTGACCGTCGGCCCACTGTCTGTATAAAGCCTTTGACCGTCGACCCACTGTCTGCGTAAAGCCTTTGACCGTCGGCCCACTGTCTGTATAAAGCCTTTGACCGTCAGCCCACTGTCTGTACAAAGCCTTTGACCGTCGACCCATTGTCTGTATAAAGCCTTTGACCGTCGGCCCACTGTCTGTGTAAAGCCTTTGACCGTCGGCCCACTGTCTGTGTAAACCCTTTGACCGTCGGCCCGCTGTCTGTATAAAGCCTTTGACCGTCGGCCCGCTGTCTTTATAAAGCCTTTGACCGTCAGCCCGCTGTCTGTATAAAGCCTTTGACCATCGGCCCACTGTCTGTGTAAACCTTTGACCGTCGGCCCGCTGTCTGTATAAAGCCTTTGACCGTCGGCCCACTGTCTGTATAAAGCCTTTGACCGTCGGCCCACTGTCTGTGTAAAGCCTTTGACCGTCGGCCCACTGTCTGTGTAAAGCCTTTGACCGTCGGCCCGCTGTCTGTATAAAGCCTTTGACCGTCGGCCCACTGTCTGTATAAAGCCTTTGACCGTCGGCCCGATGTCTGTATAAAGCCTTTGACCGTCGGCCCACTGTCTGTGTAAACCTTTGACCGTCGGCCCACTGTCTGTATAAAGCTTTTGATCGTCGGCCCACTGTCTGTATAAAGCCTTGA
>CM065714.1:21281739-21284239 GCA_033310375.1 Conus canariensis | reverse complement strand
CAGGTTTCTGCACTTCCGCTCTCTTACCATGGGAGAGAGAGAGAGAGAGAGAGAGAGAGAGAGAGAGAGAGAGAGAGAGAGAGAGAGAGAGAGAGAGAGAGAGAGACTCACTGACTTACTGACTCATTGATGTTGAAATGGCAATAGCTATACAGCCATTATAAAATGGGGGCGAAAGTTTATCACCAATAGAAAAAAAACAAAAAAAAACAAAAGAACTAAGCTGTGCATAACAAGGAAGGAACAATCAATCATCTGAACCAGCCATATCATGACGTACGCTGCCGTACTGACACAGTTCAATTTATTGCACAGTTCTTAGCATTAACCAGCCTTTTTTATTTTACATCTTTTCCTGTTTCGAAGAATCATTTCGTTTTTATTATACCGCACTGAAGAGAGAGAGAGAGAGAGAGAGAGAGAGAGAGAGAGAGAGAGAGAGAGAGAGAGAGAGACAGACAGACAGACAGACAGACAGACAGACAGACAGTCGGACAGACAGACAGACAGACAGTACAGAAAAGCAGACTGCTGATCTCAGGAAGAGAAGAGGAGAACTCACACAGTTCCATTATCAACTCTCTTTTCCTGCCAAGAATGGTATTTTTTTTCTTCCCTTCATGATCTGACGACTGAAGAATAATATCACTGCCGTTTGTCTCCTTCGTGCCGGTGTCATTGTACATTTCAGTGTGCAGTCCACAGTGTGCAGTCCACAAGAGAGGAGGAGCCTATTGCAGTCACAAGCCTTTTGCCACGTGCATAATCATCTGTGGTGCACGTGCGTCACGGTCATGCTGACATCCACCTGTGGATTCGGAAAAAAAAAGTTTTGTCTTGGCTGGTGGTCTTTCCTGTTAGTTTCTTTTTCTTCTTAACCTTGTTGTTGTTGCAGTTGGTGTTTGTGTCTTGATGGCAGTTGTTTTTGAATAGGTCAGGTGACCGTGGTAGAAAGAGGGGTAGATTGTAGGCCGATGTCACACACACACACACACACACACACACACACACACACACACACACACACACACACACACACACACACAGAGAAAGAGAGAGAGAGAGAGAGAGAGAGAGAGAGAGAGAGAGAGAGAGAGAGAGACTTACTGACTCACTGATGTTGAAATGTCAATAGCTATACAGCCATTACGAAATGGGGGCAAGAGTTTATCACCAATAGAAAAAGATCAAACTGTTCATATAAAGTAGCCAAAGAACGAATACAATCGTTCATACATCTGTAGGCATACTTAATCAAGCATGCGATTTTAAACCATTTGCAGACAAAAAGCAAACTTGTACTCCAGTAAGTTATATCCATTAAGTCACTGTATTAACAAAAACTACTAGGTGCTGTGTAGGAAATGACATTTACAAGAGAAAATCAAGTTAGATGGGCATTTTGTTTTAAATTTACATGCTTCGGCAATATATTTTGCTACGGATTTAATCAGCATTTCGTTTGCATTTGTCAGCACACGAAACAGATTTTAGATTTCAACAATAGGCGCCTGAGACAGGCTACATTTTTTTCTAACATTGAAGTGTTTGAATTGTTATACATAGAATTCACTTAAAATATGAAAAAAAAAATCATCAAATATCTATTCGTAATTGTTTGTTATTTATTTCAAAATAAACAGGTTGTGAATTCTACGAACAGAGAGAGAGAGAGAGAGAGAGAGAGAGAGAGAGAGAGAGAGAGAGGAGAGAGAAGGAGAGAGAGGAGAGAGGAGAGAGATTTTAGCCTGTTTTCATTCCTTCCTTAGGATCATTATAAACGTCCTGCTCATCAAACAACCATGTCAAGACCGACAACCTACCCACTCTCCTCCTGGCCTCCCAAACATCATAACATTACACAAGAAATATTGCTTAGCCCTTGCTGAGTTGCATGTGCACTACCTTCACGTTAACGTAACATAAATCTTTGGAAGTGTTCTGTGGGGAAGCAGCCTGGATCTTCATGACAGTAACGGGGTATTATGTATGTGCGTGTGTGTGCGTGTGTGTGTGTGTGTGTGCGTGCGTGCGTGCGTGCGTGTGTGTGTTGTGTGTGTGTGTGTGTGTGTGTGTGTGTGTGTGTGTGTGTGTGTGTGTGTGTTTGTTTGTGTGGGGCTGGATAAATGAAGATGAGGGAGACTGAGATACAGAGAGAGGAGAGAGAGAGAGAGGCACGGGACGAAGTGAGGCGTGCATTTGAGAGAGAGAGAGAGAGAGAGAGAGAGAGAGAGAGAGGCACTGTTGTGACTGAAATAAGTGAGGCGTGCATTTTGCAGAGAGAGAGAGAGAGGGAGAGAGAGAGAGAGGGCATGTGTGACTGAAATAGTGAGGCGTGCATTTTGCGAGAGGAGAGGAGAGAGAGGGGAGGAGAGAGAGAGAGAGAGAGAGAGAAAAGGCAGTTTCTGCTTCTTTCTTTGTGTTAATATTACACATTCTTCCGCCAAACGCACTCTTCTTGACCGACATCCCACCCACCCTAAGGATTCCTGGCCTCCAA
>CM065714.1:21269239-21276739 GCA_033310375.1 Conus canariensis | reverse complement strand
ATCTAAACTTAGAAATGGAACGAAAGCTGTTGCGCACATTAGAATGCGGTGTCTTCCTAGCAATGTAAAATTAAGCGTCCTAGACAGTATCCACACATTTGAATGTAAACCACCTCCAGCTCTTTTCATCTGAAGAAACATGAACAAACGAACTCTGGGTTATTTTGGCATTTCATGATGTTTCAGTGACATGCATATTTTGGTGTAGCGTTCCGATGTCGGCGTTCATAAGCACTGAGGCAGTGCACTACACACAAATAACGTGACTTGGTCATTAGGGGAAATAATTGTTTTCTGTGTCATCTGTCTCCTTCACTCGTGCATTTAGCTCACGTAGCAGTCCCTTCCCACCCCTCTCCTCTTCGTCTCTGTCTGTCTGTCTGTCTGTCTGTCTGTCTGTCTGTCTATCTGTCTGTCTGTCTGTCTGTCTGTCTGTCTATCTGTCTGGTCTGTCTGTCTGTCTGTCTGTCTGTCTGTCTCTCTCTCTCTCTCTCTCTCTCTCTCTCTCTCTCTCTCTCTCCACCACTGGTAAACATGTAAGTGCAGCATACAAAGCATGTTCAGTCATATTTAGGTATGAGGGCTCTGCCATGTCTTAGGGCTTATCATTGCAGACACTGCTATATTGCCTTTTCATCCCATGACGCAGTGTCTGTTGGCCACTGAGAACAGCAAATAAGGCAACTACACCTTGAAATGTTAAAGTAACACACCACATCAAAAAAAAAAATCTATACATTCCATGTATGTTCTGAGACATAGAATGCTTTTAACAAAATAAATCAAATATCAGCCCATACAACACAAGTCTTTACCAATTATCTCGTTTAATTTATTTTTGTTTACTAATAGCATCACTCTCAGTCAATAAACGGATGACACACTGACCTATTTGACGACAGCTTTTGGCTTTATCACTCAGCCACGACGCTATCCTCGCACCAGCTGAGTTTTTCCAAAGGGTCCCACAGAGTTAACTATTATCTTTCTTCTTTGGAACTGTTTGGCATGTGTCTTGATGCCAAAATGAAAAAAAGCAAAGAGATGCATCAGCTCTCAGACAATTACACGTTATGGCTAGAAAGATTGATGCTTGCCTTTATATGTTTGAAAACTTACTCATGGTCTTAGAATCTGAATTCCTGGTGTGTTATCTCATGATAAAATGTTTGGAACTGGGTTTGGGGATGGTAAGGGTGGGGCTGTGGTGGTGGTGGTGGTGGTGGTGGTGGTGGTGGTGGTGGGGAGAATGGGGAAGGGAGCGTCTGGAAATACATTCACAGTCTACCAGCCACTCCCATCTCTCTGTTTTCTGCTATGTTGTTGTTGTAGCACATCAGCCATGCCCCCACACTGCCTTGACACTCCATTACATCCACCCCCAGCCACTCCCCTGCAGGTCCCAATGTAGTTTGGAAGTAAAAAGAAAAATGAAAGATAACAAAAGAATGACGATTTAGTTGCAGGAACGGCATGTGTAAGGCTGATTAATGGCTCTTTGTAAGCCTGTCTGTTCTGGACAATATCAAAGAGTGTCGCCTTAGTCACGTTTTCTTCTGCTTCCTGTTTTCGTCTTTTTCTCCTTCACTTTTTCTTCCTTTCCCTGTTCTTTTTCTTCTTTATCAGAGAGAGAGAGAGAGAGAAGAGAGAGAGAGAGAGAGAGAGAGAGAGAGAGAGAGAGAGAGAGAGAGGAGAGAGAGAGAGGAGAGGCATGCAAAAAGTGTACTATGATGGTAAACATTCCAGTCATGAGGAATGGCGAACTATCCCAGACAATCGAACGATGAGCAGTCATAGACATCGTGATGGTCTACTGTCCGAGATACTGGATCAGTGGACTTTCTTAGACACTGGGTTGATTAACTCTCCTAGCTGTTGTGACTGTTAAAACCGCCCTGAATGCTGGAACGGTGAACAGTCATGTATTGGGATGTAAGTTATTCTAGACATTGGAATCAGAACTATTCAACGTACTTGAATGGGGAATCTTCAGAGCAGTGAAATGTTACATTTGTATCACAGATACCGAAGTGGGAACTACCCTAGACATTAAACTGTTAAATCTTCCAAGAATGTGATTGTCCTAAACATTGGAATGCGGAATGTCCAATATAATAGAATTCAAAATTATCCAAGCATTGGAATGTGAACAATGCCAAACATTTGAATGGAAAGCTATTGCACACATTAGAATGCAATGGAATGTGGAACATCCCAGACAGCGTCTATGAATTTTGAATGTGGACCCTCCAACTCTCCCAGCTCTTTTGATCTGAAGAATCATGGCCATTATGATCTCTCGGTTCTTTTCTGATTTCATGCTGTTTAAATGCTATCTTTGTTTGGATGTAAGTGCTTTGATGTCTACGTTCATCAACATGAAGGCAGTGCACTACAGACGTACACCGTGACTTGGTCATTAAGGGGAAATAATTGTTTTCTGTGTCATCTGTCAGTTTCGCTCGTGCATTTAGCTCACATAGCAGCAGCATCCTCCCTTTCGCCCGTCCGTCTTTTCTCTCTCTCTCTCTCTCTCTCTCTCTCTCTCTCTCTCTCTCTCTCTCTCTCTCTCTCTCTTGTTGACCCTACTCAGGGCGAGGACTGGATGTAAAAAAGCACATCAGTGCTTATCTATTATCCTCGTAAATAAAGAATTTTGTCTTGTCTGGTCTTGTCTTGTCTCTCTCTCTCTCTCTCTCTCTCTCTCTCTCTCTCTCTCTCTCTCTCTCTCTCTCTGTCTCTCTCTCTCTCCAGTGTTAAACATGTTAGTGAAGCAGACAATGCGTGTCTAGTCACATTTATGTTCAGAAGTACGGGTAAGGTCTTCAGCGAGAAGCTGCAGACCACCATCACGCATCGTCCCTGCCCTGTCTCAAGGTTTATCATCACAGACACTGTTATGTCGATTTTTTATTCCATGACGCAGCGTCTGTTGGCTGCTGAGAATAGCAAACGAGGCAATTACACCTTCATATGTTAAAGCCACACGTCATAATCAGAAACACTTTATATACTCCACACACACACACACACACACACACACACACACACACACACACACACACACACACACACACACATATATATATATATATATATATATATGCATGTATGTATTATATATATATATATATATATATATAAATAGAGAGAGAGAGAGAGAGAGAGACAGACAGACAGACAGACAGACAGACAGACAGACAGAATACTTTTAACAAAAGAAATAAAATATCAACCCGTACAGAACAAGCCCTCACCAATCATTTTGTTTAGTTCAAAGATTTTTACTGGTAGCATCACTCTCAGTCAATATACAGATGAAACACCGGCCTATCTGACGTCAGCTTTCAGGCCTCATAACTCAGCCATGACGCTATCCTTGCGCGCCAGCCGGGCGTTTCCAAAGAGTTCCAGTCTGTTCATTCTTATCTCATCTCTTTGGAATATTTGGCATGTGGCTTGATGGTAAAATGGGGGAAAAAAAGAGGTTGAATCAACTTTCGCGCACAACAGAATTTCCGGTGTAACAGCCCGTTCTTACCCCTCTCTGGAACTTACCCCGGGGTTAAGTCTGGGCTAGCCTGCTTTTACCCCGGGGATCATTCTTAGACTAGCTAGAACTTACCCCTTCTCGTTGGAACTTACCCCCCCCCCCGGGGGGGGGGGGGGGTAAGTTTGGGCTAGCCTGATTTACCCCCCCCCCCCACGGGTCAATCTAGGACTATTTGGAATCTTCCTCCACCCCACCCCACCCTTCAAACAAGAGAGGGTTATCCAGGGTTTTCCTCTGCCTTTTCCCAACACGCACACCCGCCTTTAGAAGAAAATTTGGGTTAGCCTGCATATTTACACCCCCTCTCCTATTTCCTATATACAGTCAGTTGGGCTTAGACAAAGTGTAGTTCTAGACTTCTCAAGAGATGGACCTCCTACTTCCCCAACCCCATCCCTCCCCCCCCCCCCCCCCCCCCCCCCCCTCACACACACACACACACACACACACCCTGGTTCACTAACAGATACGTATTAACATTTCTCGTGCTAGCTTACACGCGTGTGTCAATATTCGGGTGTGTGAGTACGTCGTGCATGCGTGGGAAAGAAAGACGGCTACATGCCAATGTGGCCAAGTGCCAATGTGACCAAGCGTAGTTGTGACAAAATGTCGTTGTGACCACGTGTCGTTGTGACCAAGTACCGTTGTTGCTTCATCCCGGTTTGCCTCCTTTAACTATTTTACAGCTATTTAGAGTCTCTTGAGTACCTGTGTACCTTAGCTTGTATAATGCATATGACTAGTGGCCAGTGCCACTGACCACTGGTCATTATGACGTAAATCGGAGATTTTAACTATATAACAGCTAATTAGCGTTTCCCGAGTGTTTGTGTACCTTGTACAATGTAGATTACTAGCGGTCAGTGCCACTGACTACTGGTTACTATGACGTAAATCGGAGATTTTAACTATTTCACAGCTAATTAGTGTTTCCCGAGTGCTTGTGTACATTGTACAATGTAGATTACTTGTGGTCAGTGCCACCGACTACAGGTCATTATGACGTAAATCGGAAATTTTAACTATTTCACAGCTAATTATAGTCTCCTGAGTACCTGTGTACCTTGTACAATGCAGACGACTGGTGGTAAGTGCCCGTGACCACTGGTCACTATGACGTAAATCAGATATTTCGACTATTTTACAGTTAATCAGTTCTCATGAGTGTTTGTATACCTTGTGCAATGCAAACAACCAGTAGTCAGTGTCACTGACCATTGGTCACTTTAATGTATATCAGAGATTTTAACTATTTTGACAGCTAATTAGTGTCTCCTGAGTGCCTGCGTACCATGTACAATGTAGATGTCAGTTCCAACCGGGGGGGGGGGGGGGGGGGGGGGGGGGGTAAGTTCCAGCTAGTCCTGGAATGACCCCAGGGGTCAAAGCAGGCTAGCCCAGACTTACCCCGGGGTAAGTTCCAGAGGGGGGGGGGGGGTAAGAATGGGCTGTTACACCGGCAACAAACAGTTGTGACTGACTGTATATATCCGAAAGCTTACTCATGACCTCAGCGACTGAATTCCTGGTGTGGTACTTCATGATAAAGTGTTTGTAACTGGGTTCAGGGATGGGTGGGGTGGAGGTGTGATGGCGGGAGAAGGGGAGGGGGGTGCAATGGGGATGGGAGTGTCTGGGAAGACATTCATAGTCTACCAGCCCCTCCCATCTCTCTGTTCTCTCGTATATTGTTGTTTTAATGCATCCGCCATGCCCCCTCCCTACCTCGAGCTCTCTTACTTCCAAGCCTAGGCACTCCTCTCCAGATTCCAACGTACTTTGGAGGTAACAAGAAAACTGTAACAGAAAAAAAGAAGAAAATAATCGTTATCTGAAGTGGCATGTTTATGGATGGCTGTTTGTAAGCGTGTCTTTTCTGGACAGTATCATAGAATGTCGTCTTAGTCATTCTTTCCAAGTGCGAGGTTTATGAATGGCTGTTTGTAAGCGTGTCTTTTCTGGACAATATTAGAGAACGTCGTCTTAGTCACTCCGTGCATGTGCGAGGTTAATGAATGGCTGTTTGTAAGCGTGTCTTTTCTGGACAATATTAGAGAACGTCGTCTTAGTCACTCCGTGCATGTGCGAGGCTAATGAATGGCTGTTTGTAAGCGTGTCTTTTCTGGACAATATCAGAGCTCATCGTCTTAGTCACTCCGTGCATGTGCGAGGTTTATAAATAGGTGTAAACGTGTCTTTTCTGGACAATATCATCGAATGTCGCCTTAGTTACTCCTTCCATGTGCGAGGTTTATGAATGTGTGTTCGTAAGCGTGTCTTTTCTGGACAATGTCAGAGAACATCGTCTTATTCAGTCACTCCGTGCATGTGCGAGGTTTATGAATGTGTGTTCGTAAGCGTGTCTTTTCTGGACAATATCATAGAACGTCGTCTTAGTCAGTCATTCGTGCATGTGCGAGGTTTAAGAATGGCTGTTTGTAAGCGTGTCTTTTCTGGACAATGTGAGAGAACATTGTCTTATTCAGTCACTCCGTGCATGTGCGAGGTTTATGAATAGCTGTTTGTAAGCGTGTCTTTTCTGGACAATATCAAAGAATGGCTGTTTGTAAGCGTGTCTTTTCTGGACAATATCATAGAATGGCTGTTTGTAAGCGTGTCATTTCTGGACAATATCATAGAATGGCTGTTTGTAAGCGTGTCTTTTCTGGACAATGTGCATGTGTAAGGTTTATGAATGGCTGTTTGGTAAACGTTGTCTTTTCTGGACAATATCATAGAACGTCGTTTTAGTCAGTCATTCCGTGCATGTGCGAGGTGTATGAATGGTTGTCTGTAAGCGTGTCTTTTCTGGACAATATCATAGAACGTCGTCTTAGTTATTCTTTCCATGTGCGAGGTTTATGAATGGTTGTAAGCGTGTCATAGAACATCGTCTTAGTCAGTCACTCCTTCCATGTGCGAGGTTTATGAATGGCTGTTTGTAAGCGTGTCTTTTCTGGACAATATCATAGAACTTCGTCTTAGTCAGTCACTCCGTGCATGTGCGAGGTTTATGAATGGCTGTTTGTAAGCGTGTCGTTTCTGGACAATATCATATCATAGAATGGCTGTTTGTAAGCGTATCTTTTCTGGACAATATCATAGAATGGCTGTTTGTAAGCGTGTCTTTTGTGGACAATATCATAGACTGGCTGTTTGTAAGCGTGTCTTTTCTGGACAATTTCACAGAATGGCTGTTTGCAAGCGCTTCTTTTCTGGACAATGTCATAGAATGGCTGTTTGTAAGCGTGTCTTTCCTGGGCAATATCATAGAATGGCTGTTCGTAAGCGTGTCTTTACTGGACAATATCATAGAATGGCTGTTTGCAAGCGCTTCTTTCTTGGACAATATCATAGAATGGCTGTTTGTAAGCGTGTCTTTTCTGGACAATATCATAGAATGGCTTTTTGCAAGCGTGTCTTTCCTGGACAATATCATAGAATGGCTGTTTGTAAGCGTGTCTTTTCTGGACAATATCATAGAATGGCTGTTTGTAAGCGCTTCTTTCCTGGACAGTATCATAGAATGGCTGTTTGTAAGCGTGTCTTTCCTGGACAATGTCATAGAATGGCTGTTTGCAAGCGCTTCTTTCCTGGACAATATCATAGAATGGCTGTTTGTAAGCGCTTCTTTCCTGGACAATATCATAGAATGTCTATTTGTAAGCGTGTCTTTACTGGACAATATCACAGAATGGCTGTTTGTAAGCGTGTCCTTCCTGGACAATATCATAGAATGGCTGTTTGTAAGCGCTTCTTTCCTGGACAATATCATAGAATCACTGTTTGTAGCGCTTCTTTCCTGGACAATATCATAGAATGGCTGTTTGTAAGCGTGTCTTTCCTGGACAATATCATAGAATGGCTGTTTGTAAGTGCTTCTTTCCCGGACAATATCATAAAATGGCTGTTTGTAAGCGTGTCTTTCCTGGACAATATCATAG
>CM065714.1:21261739-21264239 GCA_033310375.1 Conus canariensis | reverse complement strand
TTTCCTTATTTCTTACGACCTTTTCCTTATTTTCCCCGAACGTTTCCTTATTTCTTCCGATCTTTCCCTTATTTCTTCCGACCTTTTCCTTATTTCTTCCGACCTTTCCCTTATTTCTTCCGACCTTTCCCTTATTTCTTCCGACCTTTCCCTTATTTCTTCCGACCTTTTCCTTATTTCTTCCGACCTTTTCCTTATTTCTTTCGACGTTTCTTTACTTCTTCCGACCTTTTTCTTATTTCTTCCGACGGTTTCCTTATTTCTTCCGACCTTTTCCGTTTTTCTTCCGACCTTTTCCGTTTTTCTTCCGACTTCTTCCTTATTTCTTCCGACCTTTTCCGTTTTTCTTCCGACTTCTTCCTTATTTCTTCCGACCTTTTCCGTTTTTCTTCCGACTTCTTCCTTATTTCTTCCGACCTTTTCCTTATTTCTTACGACCTTTTCCTGATTTTTTCCGACCTTTTCCTTACTTCTTCCGACCTTTTCCTTATTTCATCCGACCTTTTTCTTATTTTTTCCGACCTTTTCCTGAATATTTTCCGACCTTTTCCTTATTTCTTCCACCTTTTCCTTATTTCTTCCGACCTTTTCCGTTTTTCTTCCGACCTTTTCCTGATTTTTTCCGACCTTTTCCTTATTTCGTCCAACGTTTTCCTTATTTCTTCCGACCATTTTCGTTTTTTTTTTTTTTTTTATTTCTTCGGACCTTTTCCTTTTTCTTTTTTCTTTCGACCTTTTTCCTTGCCTCTTACTTTGTCTCATCTTGTCGTAAATCCTTATACCTGTCTGTCTTTTTTTTTTTTTTTTTTTTTAACTGTTGTCTATTTTTCCCCGGCTTCTTGCACTTTTTTTTCTGGCATTTTCCCCTACATTTCCGAATCCTTTCCTGCTATTATTCTCCTTTTCTTAATTCAAATATTAAAAAAAAAATCTCAAAGGATACTTTCAAAAAAGAAGAACGAAGAGAAGTCAACAGAAATGAAACAAAAGTCAATTTATTATAGCGCAAAAAAGTAGGGGAAGTAACATCATATTACAAGACGTAGAGGTAGTAACAAACCACCCCCCAAAAAAAAGTAGCAAAAAAAAAAAAAAAAAAATAGGAACCAAAAAGGTAGCACACAGTAGTCAACAGTAGGACCAAGTCGTGATGACTGAACAGGCCTCTCAGGTAGGGAGCGCGCAGGCAGACTGGTGTCAGGTCAGAGCAAGAACCACCACCGGTGCCAGAGAAAGGGAACGATACATCATAGTCAGCACTGACGACACCACACGCCCACAGAAGCACTTTTTGTCTTGTCTGGAATGCTGCAGAATATCTATGACGAGAATATGTCTGTGTGAGTGAGTGTGTGTGTGTGTGTGTGTGTGTGTGTGTGTGTGTGTGTGTGTGTGTGTGTGTGTGTGTGTGTGTATGCGTGCTTGCATAGAGTTGCGTAGTGTGTGTGTGTGTGTGTGTGTGTGTGTGTGTGTGTGTGTGTTGTGTGTGTGTGTGTGTGTGTGTGTGTTATTGCTTTATTTCGCATCGCCTTTCCTGGCCTTGCCTTGCCCTTGCCCTTGCCCTTGCCTTGCTTTGCCTAGCCTTTGTCCTGTCTTGCCCTTGCCTGGTTTTGCCTAGCCTTTGTCCTGTCTTGCCCTTGCCTTGCTTTGCCTAACCTTTGTCCTGTTTTGCCCTTGCCTTGTTTTGCCTAACCTTTGTCCTGTCTTGCCCTTGCCTGGTTTTGCCTAGCCTTTGTCCTGTCTTGCCCTTGCCTTGCTTTGCCTAGCCTTTGTCCTGTTTTGCCGTGCCTGGTTTTGCCTAACCTTTGTCCTGTCTTGCCCTTGCCTTGCTTTGCCTAGCCTTTGTCCTGTTTTGCCCTGCCTTGTTTTGCCTAACCTTTGTCCTGTCTTGCCCTGCCTGGTTTTGCTTTGCCTTATTTTGCCTCGCCTTGCCTTGGCCTGTTTTGCCCTTGTCTTTGCCTTTGCCGTTACCTTTGCCTGGCCTTGCCTGACCTTTGCCTTGCCTTCGCCTGGATTGACCTTGCCTTGGTGCCTTAACTACCAGCCCTGATAATTATAGCCCCCCCCTCCCCTCCCCCCCTCCTGCGGTAAACTGGGCTTTAAAGGAGACCCATTGAATTAACTTTGATTACGTTATGAGTCCCAGAGGGTCCTTCATGGCCAGCTTTTAATCAGTCTGCTCCATTTACTTTTACGGGTTAAGCGCCAGTGTCTGAGTCGCAGCTATTGTCTTGCCCGTTCGAAATGACTTTGGCACATAATGAGTACGTACCAGTAAGAGGGCGTTACTCGTTATAGTGTATAGTGCAAGGGCGTGGAGAGTTGGGAAGGGGGGTGGGAGGTGGTGGAGATGGGGGTAGGGGTGCTGGATATAATAAGAACATTTTCCTTAATGAACGTTAGACCTTAAAAACGAGAATTATCTAGAAGATTCAGCGGGTTATAAACGGAAAAGAAACTGAATCAGAGGTAAAGCGGCTTAGATTTCGTATTCTGTTTT
>CM065714.1:21251739-21256739 GCA_033310375.1 Conus canariensis | reverse complement strand
TGCGTGAATGCATGCGTGCGATTACGTGTGCGTTCATACGCTTGACAGAGAGAGAGAGAGAGAGAGAGAGAGAGAGAGAGAGAGAGAGAGACAGACAGACAGACAGACAGACAGACAGACAGACAGACAGACAGAGACAGATAGACAGACAGACAGACAGACAGACAGACAGCGATAGACAGTATAAAGAGACAGAGGTCACTGAAGAAGAAAGAATGGACAAACAGAGAAAGTGGTTGGGAGAATCGGTATGTGTGTATGGGAAGGGAGGGAGGGGAAGATGGGGGCAAGCTGGGGAGGAGAGAAGGGAGTGAAGGGGGAGGGGGGTGGGGCAGACATGCAGTTGCTCGCAGATAAGTGCGTAAGACAAGCGTCGAGACAGATTTATGCATCGGGCGGGAATTATGCTATTAGCCGACCGTCAGCGGCCCTTTCCATCATCCGCTTTGTGGAAACGCTCATCTGTGGTGCAAGGACAGTCACTGTGCTCGCCCCTGACTAATTGTTCCCCTTGGACATAATGCAGACAGATAGTAAAATATCATTCTGGAGAGTAGCGTAGCCACCTCAAGTATACAGCACATCGCCAAAAAACGAAAAACAAAACAAAAAACAAACAAAAAACAAAAAACAAACAAACAAAAAACCCTGAAAGATTCAACGCCCATCTTGCGCCTAATTCGGGAAGATTGCTCGTTCTTCGTTTTCATTGTCCTGAATGTTGTTTATCTTACCTGAAGAAGACCAAAGAGGTTGAAACGCGTCGTGTTTTGTCTTGTAATTTGTTTGCCCCGTTTGTTTGGCGGATTAATTATGATTTTTCTCTAAACATTTATTTCAATTTTCACTGCAGTCACCTCACTTTGAATTAAGCAACGAACGAATACGAATGTTAGGATGTTTGTGGAATGTAGGCCTAATACTTATAACTCAGTGCTCTTGCAAAAAAAAAAAATAAAAGAAAACAGACTGCAGCATTTAGTGCGTGAAAACAAGCTCAAATACAAAAGAACCGCAACCTTAATTTCATACACAGTACAAAACTGACAGATGACTAATACGTCTTCTTCACACTTGGCAGAAAATATACAAAAAATGTACAAAAAATATTTCCCCGATCTGCCTTTCTAGAGGTGAATGCCTGTTTTATGTTGTATGGTTAGTAAGTTGTTTTGAATTCTGTTGTGTGCGTCCACGTGTGTTTTGGTTTGTCACTGTTTTAGTGTGTAAGTATGCACAGCGTAGTTATTTTTGTTTGTTTATTTTTTTCCCTTTCAAAAGAGTTAAGAGAATACACTTCTTTCTAGATATCGAGTTTGAGTTCTAGTCTCCCCTCCCCCCCCCCTTCCATGAAAGAATGCGTGCGCGCGGCGTGCGTGTGTGTGTATGTATGTGTGTGTGTGCGCGTGTGTTTGAATGATTGCGCGCAGATGATGCGCGAACGCACGCTTACGTGCGTGCATGCGTGGGCGTGTATGAGTGTACATATATTCATGTGTATGTGTTTTTTCTACAAATTTCATAAGTCTGATTTTGAGGAAGAGAAATATATTTCTAACTTGCCAGATATTCATATTTACCCTCTTATCGAATTTAGATGTTCTAATCATAAATTACCAATTGAAGTAGATCGTCGATTTGCTATTCCAAAAGAAGAAAGGTATATAATAAATGTGACATGTCTGCAATAGGTGATGAATTTCATTTTGTCATGGAATGTTCATCATACGCTACTTTGCGCAGTACATATAAAATTTACCCAAAAGATTTCTCTCCCCAAAATCTGTCTATAATTTTTTTGTTAAATGATGTATTCTACTAATCGAAAACAAATGCTTCTATTGTCAAAGTATATCAGATCATCTCAAGTATTGTAAATTGTTGGTCTATGTCAGCATTGACTAGCAATTTATGTTTTATTTTGGCTTGTTTGTTTTCCTTTTCCAGTTATTGCTTTAAACGCACCCTTCCTCCATACCCCAAAAGGGGCAAAAGGAATGAACATTGTTCTTGTTCTTACGTGTGTGTTTGTGCACGTGTGTGCGTGCCACAAAGTGTACTAAAAATCATTTTGTGGACAGACATGGCCGTACATCTGCACCAAAATATTACACGTTGTTGTCGACAAACAGGAAAGTAAACAAAAAGAATGTCCTCGGAACTCTTTTTGTACTCCTTTTGTTTACTCTTTCCTTAACACCATGGGTCTATAGAGACCCACCACGTTTGCCAAGGCCTTATTACTATACAAAAAAGTGTGGGTATCTATATCTTGAAGCCCACGATAGAACTGGCATTCCAGGCATTGTCATAACTGGCCTTCTGGAGACAAATGACCTTCCACACGCTGATAGAGCTGGCCATCCACAATAGACTTGCCTTCCAGATTCTGACAGATCAGGCTTTCAGATGCTGATAGAGCTGACCTTCCAACTGCTGACAGACCTGGGACTTGGTTCACATTGATACGCTAGGGGGTTTTAAAACCTGAAATTTTATATGAGCAGATGATTGGATGGGCGAATCGCTACCTGTTCACGAAAAGCTAGGGACTGTGAATCCAATGTTGTCTCGACATGTATCTTGGCCCAGGTTTCCACGATACGATGGCATTGCAGACTGCCAGAGCAGACTTCCCTAAAGGAGACCTGCAGACGTTGGACGAATCAATATTGTATCAATAATGCAGATAGCATCCCCTGCAAATGTAGCCAGTCAACATAAAAGGACGCATCGTACGTAATCTCATCATTTTCAGTTTGACTTTTCACCTTGCTACATTACAGGCGCGTGAATGTCTAAAGATATAGCTGAAGATATCGTCTTCACTGCGATGGTGCTGTTACGTAAGCCGCAAAACAAGTATGGTTTAGCACTGACGCGTGTACCTGCGTCGTAGACATTGATGTTCGAGGAACAGTCATACACATGTACCTTCACCGTTCGTGGGTCTGCCGTGTCTGTCTGTCCCTATCACATACATACTCTTGTAAAAAAACAAAAACGGCTTTGCTCATTAAGTTTTGTGCGAACGGATGCACGTCATCTTAGCTCATGCACGTGCAATCAATTATGTTTATCGCTCCGCGTGCTTTTAGTTATTAAAACCTCTAAGTGAACAAACATAATTGAATCAGTATCAGCGAAAACGATACCTATCTTGGTCAGGAGTGGAAGCGAAATACCCACAGAAAATCTTTATGGGCAATTTCCTCCTGGTCGTGGAAAGGATCAGGTATAGATAAGCGAAATATATCATGATTCTAATTATCTGCTCTCAACAACGCGGACAGAGTTGAGCAACATTGACCACTCAAGCCATCAAGGCTCTCACGAGTTTCAAGGTGTGTGATTGCTTCAAGCTACGGCTCATTTTGAACTCCTTTGCCTTTGCCGTCTATGTTCACAATGGATTCAGAGTTGTTTGGGTGGTCCTATTCCTTTTCTTTCTCCTTGTTTTTGGTTTTCGTTCTATTATTATTATTGTTGTTGTTGTTGTTGTTGTGGTTGTTGTTGTTGTTGTTGTTGTTGTTGTTGTTGTTGTTGTTGTTGTTGTTGTTGTTGTCATTGCTCAGTAGTAGGGCATCGAGTTCTCAAACGTTGCGAGTTCGATACAAATTTGAATTTTTGCTGAGTATGTTACCCTGTTATCATTCTTAAGACATCAGCAAGGTGGGGAAAACAAGTCTTCCTCACACTCTCTTGGAAAGATATTACTGTGTGCCACATTATGCTTGACATATGCAAACGTTGAATTTGAATATAACTAACTCCAGACTCCTTCAGTTCAGACCCAAATGATCTTCTGTTCGGAATTTGGAACTGTTAATCATTTTCCTGCACGCACTTTCATCCTCTGCCCTCTTCATGTTTTTTGTTGTTGTTTGTTTTCAGTCAGAGCAGTGTCGGCACAATAGTAATAAAAGAAAAAAAGGCGCCACAGAAAAGATAAGGAGTCGTTACCGTCATTAACACTAACGTAAGACAGGGTGCGCAAGGTTAGAAAGCAGCATGAAAATGACGCTGAGTGACGTCACTGATGGCAAGCCCATCAAGAGACGATGAGGTCTGGCACCGCCAGCACAACATTATATCCGCTCTGCATCCCATGTGAGAATCGTAAAACAGATATCAAGGGTGCATTGGCAGTTCCTGTATACAGGGCCATCTTTAAAAAAAACATCTACAAATCACGCCTGATAATCAGTAATGGTGTCAGAAAGTCAGGCCCAGAACGATGCTATTTTGGTGCCCGTGCGCAAGTTTGATGTTGGGGGAAAGCATCACCATGAACATTCTTGCAAAATATTTATACAAACAAACCAAAGAAGAAAGAAACACAAAAGCAATTGGCAGGAGTGTAAACGATGTTAGAGAAGATATTTGGGTAGATCACTTTGTTGAGTCTATGACTAGATAACATGGTATTTTGTTTCGTTCGTTCCTGCTCAGTGCAGCTTGATAGATTATGAAGTGTGTGTGTGTGTGTGTGTGTGTGTGTGTGTGTGTGTGTGTGTGTGTGTGTGTGTGTGTGTGTGTGTGTGTGTGTGTGTGTGCGCGCGCGCGCGAGCGTGCGTGCGTGCGTGCGTGTGTGCATGTGTGCGTGCGTGCGTGCATGCTTGCGTGTGTGTGTGTGTGTGTGTGTGTGTGTGTGTGTGTGTGTGTGTGTTGTGTGTGTGTGTGTGTGTGTGTGTGTGTGTGGTGTGTGTGTGTGTGTGTGTGTGTTGTAGAAAGCAAAAGTGAACAACTGCCAATATTCGCTTTCGTTCTCTTCGCCAGTGCTTCTCTAAGTGGAGGGCTACACATCAAAAACCAAACAGCCAACAATATCAGCAGAATTATCTGAACAACCATAACTCCAAAGGCATATTAAATAACAGCCATTCATATTCGAGACTGAATGCAATAAATATCATGAAGACATGAATGTGAACTAATTGTGAACAAGAGTTACCTACGTCACAAAATCCCACCTTTTGTGCAGTTTTTCATGGAGTTGA
>CM065714.1:21236739-21241739 GCA_033310375.1 Conus canariensis | reverse complement strand
AGAGAAGCAAAAACAAAACAACAACAACAACAACAAAAAAACAGTGTTATGACTGGGGATCGACCGGGAACAGATAGATATAAGCAGAGGGATGAGAAGGAGGCGGCATGGGGAGGGATGGGAGGGGGGGGGGAGTGTAGGGAAGGACAAGAGTTGGTGAGGATGAGAAATGGAGATGTCCTGGATGCTGCGGAGGGAGAGAGATGGGCACCGCCGTCCCTCATGCCCTGCACGAAGACACGGTGAACCTCTAACGATTCACAGGCTCTACGATCGTTAGGCTACAGGTCTTTAACCTTTTCAATTACGTATTTGTATATTTATTTATTTATTTATTTATTTTATCATCTATTTATCTATCTACCTATTTATCTATTTATTTAATTATCTATGTATCTATTTGTACACTTATCTATTTATTGATCTATTGCTTAATCAAGTAATGTAGTTGTTTATTCATTAATATATCTGCCTACCTATGTATTGATTTGTGTACTTATCTATTCATTGATCGATTGATTAATTAACTAATGTATTTGTTTATTCACTATTTTATCTATTTACCAATTTATTTATTTATGTGCTTTTTTCGGAATGGGGGTCAAGTGGACCACGGGGAAGGGGGGGTGGGGGAGATATGGGAGTTCCAGAATACCTGTCATGCACCTCCTACCCCATCCCATCTGACTCCCTGCCAACACCTCTACGCATCTCCGCCCTTGTCTGTGGCGTGGAAGAGGCCAAGGACAAGATATTGATCGATCCCTATGGCTCAACGAAGATCCGTGAGTCCCGGAGAGAGACTGTCAACTCTGTTTAAACACTTTTCGATTTGTAAGCTGATAAATTGGGACGCCTTTCCACAGCGCACGTGTGTCAAATTGGTACCTTCTTCTCCATCTTCTTCTTCCCTTTTTCTTCTTCTTCTTCTTTCTCTCTCTCTCTCTCTCTCTCTCTCTCATTTCGCGCTCGCGCGCGCGCGCACACACTCACACACACACACACACACACACACACACACACACACACACACACACACACACACACACACACACACACACACACACACACACACACACACACACACACACACACACACACACACACACACACACACACACACACGCACACACACACACACACACACTACCTTCCTACGCATGTGCAAACATACTTCTACCATGTGCTACTCCGAACAACACACACAACAACCACACACACACAACCACAACCCCTCACACAAACACAAACACACAACCACACACACCACCAACAGACACACACCAGCACGCACACCACACACATCAACGACAACGAGCTTGATCTGCTATCCCACGATCAGACCACGATATGCGCTATAACAGATAACCGACCAGCTGATATTGTAACTGCCTTCCCCTAAGATCAGCCAGCTGATGATTTTCTATTAACAGATCAAAGACCAGCTGATGATTGTCTGCCTATCCCCTAACAGATCAAAGACCAGCTGATGATTGTCTGCCTATCCCCTAACAGATCAAAGACCAGCTGATGATTGTCTGCCTATCCCCTAACAGATCAAAGACCAGCTGATGATTGTCTGCCTATCCCCTAACAGATCAAAGACCAGCTGATGATTGTCTGCCTATCCCCTAACAGATCAAAGACCAGCTGATGATTGTCTGCCTATCCCCTAACAGATCAAAGACCAGCTGATGATTGTCTGCCTATCCCCTAACAGATCAAAGACCAGCTGATGATTGTCTGCTATCCCTAACAGATCAAAGACCAGCTGATGATTGTCTGCCTATCCCCTAACAGATCAAAGACCAGCTGATGATTGTCTGCCTATCCCTAACAGATCAAAGACCAACTGATGATTCTCTGCCTATCCCCTAACAGATCAAAGACCAGCTGATGATTGTCTGCCTATCCCCTAACAGATCAAAGACCAACTGATGATTCTCTGCCTATCCCCTAACCAATGAAAGTGGAAAGGGGAGTACAAAAAGAATAGGCAGAAAGAAGAAGAAGGAGAAGAAGAAGAAGAAGAAGAAGAAGAAGAAGAAGAAGAAGAAGAAGAAGAAGGAGGAGGAGGAGGAGGAGGAGGAGGAGGAGAAGAAGAAGAAGAAGAAGAAGAAGAAGAAGGAGAGGAGGAGGAGGAGGAGGAGGAGGAGGAGGAGAGAGAAGAAGAAGAAGAAGAAGAAGAAGAAGAAGAAGAACAACAACAACAACAACAACAACAACAGCAACAGAACAACAACAACAAGAACAACAACAAGGCATTAAAACAGCAATATGAAACAAAAGTAAAAGACAACAACAACAACAACAACAGCGAAATGACGCAGAAGACGAAGAAAATAGCAAACGAGGAGAACAATGAGGCAATGCAACAACAACAACAATAAGAGAAAGACAAAGGACAAAAAAGTATTTAAAAAGTCAAAGTGGGAAAAGAAAAAACAAAAAGAAAACCACAATTACACGAATAACAATGAGAAAAACAACAGCAACAATAGCAACAACAACAACAACAACAGCAACAACAACAACAAAAACAGCAACAGCAGCAGCAGCAGCACAACACAACAACAACAACAACAACACAACAACAACAACAACAACAACAACAACACAACAACAACAACGAGGAGGAGGAGGAGGAGAACAAAAACGAAGAGATCATAAACAAACTATTAAACAGGAGCAGAAGGAGGAAAAGGACAAAATAGAAGAAGAAATTGTGTATTTCAGAAACGAAATCTAGATATACTGCCCAAAAGTCTTCTGTCTCTTGCCCTGACTACCTCCGCCTCGGTATCTGACCGACAATTTCTCCCCTTCCCACGCCAAGATTTCCACCACTCTGTCCTTAAAAGCGAGTTAAAAACTAACAAGCACATAAAAAGAAAGAAACAAACAACACTGCGAACGAAAGAAAAGGTAATGATAGAACAACTATCCGCCAGAACACCGCAGTTTCCCTGCGTGTCTCAATGACTGTGTTTTTGTATGTTGGTTTGTTTTGTTCGCTTTTGTAGTGAGGGGAATGGGGTGTCTGCGGCTTTTCCAAAATCATTTTGCGTGTTTTTGTTTTGTTTTGTTATGATGTTCCTGGTTTCTTTTCTTTTCTTTTCTTCTCTTGTTCTCTTTTCTTTCTTTCTTTCTCTTTCTTTCTTTCTTTTCTTCTTCTTTTCTTCTTCTTCTTCTTCTTCTTTCTTCTTCTTCTTCTCTCTCTCTCTCTCTCTCTCTCTCTCTCTCTCTCTCTCTCTCTCTCTGTGGTGTTGTGTGGTGCGGCGTGGTGAGGTTGTGTGTGTGTGTGTGTGTGTGTGTGTGTGTGTGTGTGTGTGTCGGGGGGGGGGGGAGTGCGCATGCGTGCGTGCGTGTGCCCGTGCGTGCGTGCGTGCATGTGTGTGGTGTGTGTGTGTGTGTGTGTGTGTGTGTGTGTGTGTGTAAGCAGGCACACTTTGTTTCATAGCATATCCTTCACTCCCCCCCCCCCCTTTTTTTTTTTATCTTAATGCTAACGGGGAAAAAATGAAAGATATACTGCGTTTAAAGTTAAGCATGGAGCAAGTTAAACAGATCTCGTCGCTTAGCGTCATTATCTTTCCCCATCCTCCAGTCACCCACACTGCTCTCCGTTCTTCATCCTTGTTTTAGGCTTTGTTTGTTTCTTTGTCTGTTCGTTTGTTTTCCGAGGGATATAATCTACAGCCATGCAGTTTTTCCATTGCCTGCGCGTTTGTACGTTTGGTCTTTTTCTCCGTTGGGAGGCACACATTCATACGCGCGCGTGCGCGCTAGCACACACACACACACACACACACACACACGCGCGCGCGCGCGCACCACACACACACACACTCACACAACCCATGTACTCAGACACACGCACGCAAGCACACACACACACACACACAACACATTCGTATGCAATCTAAAACAGACGAAGAATTACACGTGCGCTCCACAGCTTTAAACAATTATTGTAGAAAAGGGTTCAGATTGTGTTTCTATTGACTGATTTTTCTTTTCTCTTCTTTTTTTTTTTTTTTTTTTTTTTGAGGGGGAGGGAGATTGGGGAATACATGAGAGCGGGTGAAGGGTTAGGGCAGGAGAGCTCAGGGATGTGTTGACTAGCTTATTGTCCTCTCCCTCGGGAATTTACTGATGTGTGTGTGTGTGTGTGTGTGTGTGTGTGTGTGTGTGTGTGTGTGTGTGTGTGTGTGTACGTGCGTGCGTGCCTCTGTGTGTGTGTGTGTGTGTGTGTTTGTGTGTGTGTGTGACGCTCTCCTCCTGTTGTAGTCCTATTCTCTTCTTCTTTTACCTTCTTCACTGTTTTTTTTGTTGTCTGTTCTTCTTCTGCTCATTTCCCTTCCTCTGATCCCTCCCCTTGTTTATTTTCTGCACCCGCTACCTCCTTCACATGATAAAGCATGCACATGTAACTTTCCATGGCATGGAATCCTCCCAAGTTAAAAAAAACTCGGTGTTTGGTTTACTGACGACTTAAAAGAATATAAAACCATGAATTATAACGATACATTTTCGGAAATTAAAGTATTATTCAGAATATTATCGTTGAGAAATATAAAGCCTGTCGGAAGAGTCCCTGTCCTCAAATCTCTCGTTTTATTTAATTCATGTCTGAATTTTGCTACCTAACCCAGTCGACCACTTCATCAAAAACCTTCTAAAGATATTTACTTTTAAAGTGAGGTAACCGCAGGTGGAAATGAAAACACACTAAGAAGACAAATCACTTCGCCGCCTAACGAAAGAAACAAGCAAATTATGAGACAAACACGGCGCGTTTCGACCTCTTTGATCTTCTTCTTTAGGCAAGACAAACAGAATCCAAGACAATTTAAACAAAGAACGAACAATTTGTAGAATTAATAGGGGAGAGAGAGAGAGAGAGAGAGAGAGAGGGGAGAGAGAGACAGACAGACAGACAGACAGACAGAGACAGAGACAGAGACAGAGAGACAGAGAGAGACAGACAGACAGAGAGA
>CM065714.1:21216739-21224239 GCA_033310375.1 Conus canariensis | reverse complement strand
AAGCGCTGTTTAACAGAACTGCATCATTTGCGAGCTGCACGCACGACCGTCAGCATGTGGGTGGTGAATATGGGGCAGGGTGGGGGATGGGGGTAGAGAAAGAGGGAGGTGTTGGCTTCTCTCTGATCTAGCAGAGACAGAGCACTCATTCAGCTAAGGGAAGGGAGAGGAGAGAAAATGAAGTGAACTACGTACCCCAAAAGTGACGTAATGCCCCCCCCCCCCCCCCCAAAAAAAAAAAAAAAAAAATTCTAAAATCGGCTGCCCACGATTTGAAAATGACTGCAGAAAGAGTGAGGGGCGGAGGGTTGAGAGGTTTGAGACGGGAAGGAGAGGAAGGGGGGTGACGGCAGTGTAAACGTTATTGCCGTTTGTGAGACAACGGGAGAGAGGAAGAAAGAGGGGGAGGGGAGAAGGGGGAGTAGACCAGTGTGTGTGGTGTGTGTGTGTGTGTGTGTGTGTGTGTGTGTGTGTGTGTGTGTACAATTTGTACAAGAGGGTGGGAGTAGGAATGGATGGAGTGGTGGTGGCAAGTTCGTCACAGAGGCTGGGGTTTAAGCCCCCAACACTGGAACAAACAACAACAACAACAACAAAACAGAAAGAAATGATGAGGAGAATGATTTGATTGCAGCCCGGTATTGTATAATTCCTCTCATACTTCATTTTACCTTTTATAAATCAAATACGAAAATTGTGTTTCGGATAACACTGATGCATACGAACACCCATGTGGGTGAGCGCTTAAATCAGATGGGAAAGTTATTTACAGAGGAAGTTATTTACACACCCTCACCGTATTTACATGATTACAGTGACACAGGCTTAGACATCGCCTAGAAATAGAAACAGAGACCACTACCGTGCTCACCTATACTCCCTTTCTCTCCTGCACCAGTCTCGTAACTCCCCACGCCTTTCTCTCCTGTCCCTATCAACCTTTCCTACTTCCCATTACCCCTGAAGAAAACGGCGCTGGTCAATCTACCCGTGGTCTGCGCCAAGGATAGTCTGGCTCTGACGGCTCTGGCCTCTCAACCCATCGTCTGAGAATGCAATAGTTATGCAAATAGTGCCTCAATAGTCTCACCACCACTGCTACCGTCCCCTCCCCTTCCCAACCTCTCCTCCCTTCTCTATCCGCCTTTCTCTTCCTCCTGTCTGCCCCCTCCCATCCCTTACCACCCCCTTTTCCTCTCCCTCTCGGCTCTCCTGCTGGCATACATGTTCTGTCTCATGTTCTCCACCTCACCGTCAAGATCTTGTCTGCCTTATATAAAATCTCTGGCAGCACTAAGAAAGCGTCAAAGTAACAACATGTGGTTTTGGTTAGTCAGTTGACCACTTAATTAGGTACGCACTTATTTAGGTAATTAAGCTGGCTCAGCCTTTTATTCTTCGGTTGGTTCGTTGACCCGTTATCTCCTTCTTTTGTTCGTTAGTTGCTTAACCCGTTAACTAGTTCGTTAAGTAAGTAACTGAGAGAGAGATGAACGAATACGTGAGAAGATGAACAGGAAAAAGAGGGGTTTTTTTGTCTACAGAAGCTCCAACAGCCCATCAATCAAAGTGGAGAGAGCGAGCAAAGAAGTGAGAGAGAAGAGAGAATCCCTAGATAATTATTTGTTTATTGGCACTTTGGCTAGTTTCACTGGCAAACAATTAATAATACCATTCTTATTTTTCTTCTTTCTTAGCCCTCTTCCTTCTCCTTCTCCTTCTCCTCCTCCTTCTATTTCTCCTCTTTTTCTTCTTCTCCTTCTCCTCCCCTACCTCCTCCTCCTCCTCTTCCTTTTTCTTTTCCTCCTCCTTTCTTTTTTTTTTGCGGTTATGGACTACGCATTAATTCTATTCTTGTGTAAGCATCGTGCGATTAAAAAGCAAATTTTGAGAGGGGGTTAGTTATCGCCAAGGACACAGACAAACAGAGTACAGGACAAGACACAATGCATTTCGACCTCTTGGGTCTTCTTCAGGCGAAAACAAATAACATTTAGGACAGTGAAAACGAAGAACGAGAAACCATGTAACTTCTCCTGTTCGCCACACGATCAAGATGTCCATTTTGATCTTGATCGTGTGGCGAACATCAGAAGATAAGTGGTTTCTCGTTCTTCGTTTCACTGTCCTAAATGTTATTTGTTTTCGCCTGAAGAAGACCCAAGAGGTCGAAATGCATTGTGTCTTGTCCTGTACTCTGTCTGTGTCCTTGGCGGTAACTAACCCCCTCTCTTTCTAAATTTTGCTTCATTTTCCGCCCTCAGTCACTCCGTTTTGAAACTAAACAGCAAATGACAGAGACATTCCCCACGAAAATAAACACAGGCATGTTCTGAGCAGTGGAATTGGCAGTTCTATGTTGGGGGGGGGGGGGGGGGGGGGATTATGCTGGGAAGTAATGTGTGTTATTGCCTGTAAATCCTGAATTCCAATTGGCTTTATAATGAAGATGAGCTCTAACACATTGCTGTCGGGTATGATTCAGGTGCCAGGGAAGTGAATCTCTCTCTCTCTCTCTCTCTCTCTCTCTCTCTCTCTCTCTCTCTCTCTCTCTCTTCTCTCTCTCTCTGTCCGTCCGTCTGTCTCTCTCTCTCTGTGTCACTCTCTCACTCTTGTTCTCTCACCACCACCACCCCCCTCTCTCTCCACATGTGTGCTTATCTGTCCATCTGTCTGTTTTTTTTTTTGTTTTGTCTGTCTGTCTGTCTGTATGTCTGTCTGTCTGTCTTCTCTTCTATTCTCTTTATCTTTGTCTGTCTGTCTGTCTCTCTCTCTCCCTCCCTTTGTCTCTCTCTCTCTCTCTCTCTCTCTCTCTCTCTCTCTCTCACACACCATTTCCACCTTCTCTCTCTCTCTCTCTCTCAAAACAATTACACCTTTCTGTCTCTCTCTCTCTCTCTCTCTCTCTCTCTCTCTCTCTCTCCCTCCTCTCTCTCCCTCCCCCCTCTCTCTCACTCCCCTTTCTCTCCCTCCCCCCTTCCCTCCATCCCTCTCTCTCTCTCTCTCTCTCTCTCTCTCTCTCTCTCTCTCTCTCTCTCTCTCTCTCTCTCTCTCTCTCTTTCTCCAGCCCGAATTAGTTCCCAGTCACTGAGCCAGTACATCGCGTGTCAATGTGGCGTCAGCTAGCTGGTTGTTCCTTTCTGACACTGTGCATCTGCCACACACACACACACACACACACACACACCACACACACACACACACACACACACACACACACTTACATCAAGAAATAAATCATTCTCTCTTTGTATTTGAATAAGCATTGAGAGTAACGGCCGAGAGATTAAGAAAAAAAACAACAAAAAACATCGTAGTCAAAGGTGTATACTAGAACACCATCGTTTCCAAAAACCGACCTGGATTAATTTCAATGTAGCTCTGACTTCTTCAGTTTTATATCCATTTTTTGATGGACCTCGTTTACATACACATATGTCTGTCATGGATTTCACCTAAATATGAAACAGGCGGTGATATGAAACAAACAAAAGAAGATCGATTTTATCATTATCCACCCTCGGTTCCCCTATAGAAGCAGTTTTATGTTGCGAGCTTTTCCATATGCAACTATGTTACCGTTGGAATTAAGAACAGATTAGAGACCTACACAAGTTTACACAAGCTTGATGCGAAATTTTGTTTTTGCATAGTGAAATATTTGTGTGATTGATTGTATTAGAGTGTCCCTTTATCTGCTTGTTTGTTTCATTAATTAAGTACTCGTTAGTTTAAATGTTCAGATGTCTGCAAAGTATATACATTTTTGTTTACTTCTTTTCATTTAAAAAAAAATTTCCTTTTCTTTCGTATGCTTATTTATACAATTTCGTTTGTTTGTTGTCCGTTGGCTGCATGTTTCTTTGTAGGCTTCTATGAGTGTTAGCTTATTTGTTTGATGGCCTTCTTGAGTATTTGCTTCCATGCTAAGAGGAGATATTAGCCTTTGTGGAAGACAGAATCGACAATGACAAGAAAATGAAGCATATGGACTGACACGTAACTGTTCGACAAAAAAGAAAGAAAGAAATTTTCTTTATAAAAAAGAAACAAAAGTTCTACCGCAATCTGCACCAGCGATAGATGGAACGCTGGAGCACTTTGACATATTCTTAACGTTTCTTCCTAACGTCATATCCTGTAGAACGTTGAGGCTGGAATTCAATACCCCGACCATAATCCTAACTTTAATAGGAATCTTAACGAGTTGCTTTAGAGGTGGAGAAACAATTCCAGTGAGGTTGGAGACTGAGAGGAAGTGAGGCTAAGTGCCGGGAAGCCCGCTCTCTGTCAATCGTAAAACCAACATTTTCAAAGGTGAAGTGGGTTTGGGATGTTTTTGAAGAGCAAAATAGCACATCCTGGACAGAAGAGTTGCAGGCAAAAGAAAAAAAAGGAATTGTGGAGGAGGAGGAGGAGGAGGAGGAAAGAAAAAGAAAAGAGCTAAGGAGCCAGATAAAAATGATACAGCTCGCCCACTCATGTTTAAACTAAGTCGTTATACTGAAATAGAAAGAATGGAAAAGAAAGAAAGAATAAGTGAGAGGATAAACGAGTGAATGAATGAAAGAAAGAAACAGAGAGTGAGAGAGAGAGAGAGAGAGAGAGAGAGAGAGAGAGAGAGAGAGAGAGAGAGAGAGAGAGAGAGGGACGGACAGACAAACCGACGGACGGACAGACAGACAGTCAGACAATTTTGAAAATCAATCAAACTACCTTTCTGTACGAAGACTGATAAAAGAGTGCTTTAAAAAAAAATCAGTCACATTATTATCATACACAACCATAGATGGATGACCGTACGGTGCTTACCCACAAAAAAACACACCAATTTCATGAGATTCGGACAATGGTCTTCAGTTGCTGATATCTCAGTTAACATTGTAGGTTATTTAATAACAGCTGCTGCTGCTGCTACGGTGATACACTTGCTACTGCTCTGGGGGCTGCTGTACTAGTCCTTTTCCGTGTTGTTTCTGATGCCGCCACTCTCTTGGCTGTTCTTTTAGTTATTGTGACAATTGTTGCCGCTGCTACCGTAATTACTGCTTCCGTTGCTGCTGCTGCTTCTGCTAGTTTTTTTTTCCTTCTTATTCTGGTGTGTTATGGTTGTTATTCTCTTAGCTATCACTGTGGTTGTTACAACGGTTTTTGCTGTTGCTGCTTTTATTCTTGGTCTTGTTCTTTGTCATTCTTGTTTTAACCCTCGTGGTTGTCATTGCAGTTACCGTAAAGCTTGCTGCTGTCATTACTGTTGCTGCTAATTAGCATCTCGTTGCTGCTCCGCTAGATATCGCAGTTATGGTAACTGTTGCTGCTCTTGTTGTTGCTGCTTTCTACCTGTAATTGTCAGCCCTGGTTCTTTGCTGTCGGCTGGGCTATGAATATTATGAACGGAAGGGATCTATTATTGTAGTTATGGTGACAGTTGTTGCCATTCTCTGAGCTGTTGTAATAGTTATTATAACCATGGTTGGTCCTCTTGTTGTTCTAGTTCTTGTTTGTCGCTGCTCTTACCTGTTATCATATCATAGTTATTGTAAAAGTTGTCGTTACCTCTGTTATTTCTGTTCTTCTTGTTGCTTTTTTTCAGCGATTATTATTCATCGCTACCATTGTTGCTGATGCTGTAATCGTGGTTGCTGATGCTACGATTGCTATTTTCATTTGCTTTCTTTGTTGTTCTTATATTTATTCTCATAGCTTTTATTGCTGTTATTTCAACTAGTGTTCCTGCTGTTTGCTACTGCTGCTGTTGCTGCTGTCGTAGCAGCTACTACAGCCTGCATCTATGTTTATTTTTGTTTTTTTGTAGATGTCGGTATCATCATTGTATGTAACAAGTTTTTGCTACTGATTTTTCTACTGCTGCCTCAGAAACTACCTCTGGTGCTGCTGGTGCGGCTTGTATTGCTGCTGCTGCAGCTACTACTACTACTACTAGTACTACTACTACTCCTACTACTACTACTGCTGCTGCTGTTGCTGCTGCTGCTGCTATAACAACAACAACAACTACTACTACTACTACAACTGCTACTACTACTACTACTTCTACTACTACTACTACTACTACTACTACTACTACTATATTGCTGCTGCTACTGCTGCAACAACTACTACCACCACTACTATTACTACTACCACTGCTGCTGCTGCTTCTACTACTACTGCTGCTACTATTACTGCGACCATTCTTGTATCTTTGTCGTTCTTGCTGTTGTAGCAGTCATAAGTATCATTATATACTGCTCAAAACAATTTAAGAGCCACCTGCATTTTTCATAGAGTTTAGATAACGCATCGTAGTGTATAGAATTCAAAGCTTTTGTCCAATTTTTGCACTGAAAATGTGACAACTGCTTCAATGCAAAACTGGTTTTGGCATGTGTTCAGTTGAATCTGAGTCTAGTGGGTTGAACGAATTCATAAAAGAAACACCGAAATCACGACAACATGGTCGCGGTTTGCGAGCGCATAGCTGAGGCAGCAGAGTTGGGCTACTGCAAACCGCATTGCACGTGCAAGTCGTGCCTTTACTGAACACATGGCAACCAGTTTTGCTGACCAGTGGGTATAAAAAAGCCGCTTTTGGGGGTGTTTTTAACCATGCCACCAAGACGGAGATTGAATGACACTGACCGGGGAAGGGTTGTTGCTTGGCTTCAAGAAGGTGTAGGCGTTAGAGAAGTTGGTCGTCGCCTTCAGGTGCATCATGCTGTCATCCAAAGACTTCGTGACCGCTTCAACGCCACCGGTAGTACTACTGAACGAAGATGGTCTGGTCGGCCTAGGTCCACCACCAGACAGCAGGACAGACTGCTGGTTCTGACGGCGCTGAGACAAAGAACTGCCACTGCAAACAATCTCAGGTGACAACTGCGTGCTGCAGCGAATGTCAACATTTCCAACCAAACTGTTCGGAACCGCCTGAGAGAAGTTAACCTCCGAGCAAGACGGCCAGCTGTTCGACCTGTGCTGATGGCAGCTCACCGTAGGGTGCGACTGACCTGGTGCCGAGCTCATGTGGCCTGGACGAGGCAGCATTGGGCCTGGGTGATGTTTTCTGATGAGTCGCATTTTGCTCGGCTCTTCCATGATGGTCGCATACGTGTCTGGAGGCGGACGGGGAATGCTACCAAGAAGCAAACGTAATCGAACGGGACCAGTATGGCGGTATGGTGTGGGGTGGCATAGGAAGGAACTTCATAACCCCCTGTACCGAGTTGAAAACAACCTAACTGGCGTGGGGTACAGGACAACATTCTTCAGCCTCTGGTCCTGCCTGCCCTGCAAGCCCTGGGCTCTGACGCCATCCTGCAGGATGACAACACCCGTTCCCACCGTGCCAGGGTGGTAAACGTCTTCTTGGAGGAGCAGCAGGTCAACCGCCTCGACTGGCCAGCATCCTCGCCCGACCTTAACCTGATCGAGCACGCCTGGGACGTCCTGGGGTGCCTGCTTCAGGAGAACCACCCTCCAGCAGTGAACCTGGGCCAG
>CM065714.1:21194239-21199239 GCA_033310375.1 Conus canariensis | reverse complement strand
AAGGACTTCAACTGTTTTAGAATGTTCGTTGGGGGAAACAGTTATCATCCTTAAGGTGGTAAAAAAAAAAGGAAAATATGTAAATTTTAGCGCTCCCTGGGAAAATATGCCTACTTGGAATCCCTAGGATGATAATGTTTTCTCTCTTCTTGCTGTCTGTCAGTGATACCGGTGTGCAAAGGCTTGTCATGATAAATAGCGACCATAGCTTTTTTCACCCTGTTAACGGCGCTTTTTTTTCTTCTTGAAATGAAACCTGTTTTCCTCAGAAAACAAAGACAACAGTTATTACTCCAAGGAAAGTGGACTAAATGATTGTGATCCATACAGTAGACAGAGAAAACACTTATCATGCTCAGGAACAGAGAGAAACAAAGTTGATCATCGTCCGGAATACAGAGAAAACAGTTATCATCCTTGGGAAAAACAAAGAAAAAAGTTATCAACGGCAGTAAAACTGAGAAAACTGTTATCATCTTCATGATTGCAGAGAAATCAGTTATCATCCTGAGGAAAAAGAGAAAACAGTTATCATCCTGAGGAAAACGGGGAAAACAATTATCATCCTCAGGAAAACAGGGGAAAACAGTTATTAACCTCAGGAAAACAGGGAAAACAGTAATCAACCTCAGGAAAACAGGGAAAAAACAGTTATCAACCTCAGGAAAACGGGAAAACAGTTATCATCCTCAGGAAAACGGGGAAAACAGTTATCATCCTCAGGAAAGCAGGGAAAACAGTTATTAACCTCAGGAAAACAGGGGAAACAGTAATCAACCTCAGGAAAACAGGGAAAACAGTTCTCATCCTCAGGAAAACAGGGAAAACAGTTATCATCCTCAGGAAAGCAGGGAAAACTGTCGTCATCCTCAGGAAAGCAGGGAAAACAGTTATCAACCTCAGGAAAACAGGGAAAACAGTTATCAACCTCAGGAAAACGGGAAAACAGTCGTCATCCTCAGGAAAGCAGGGAAAACAGTCATCATCCTCAGGAAAGCAGGGAAAACAGTTATCAGCCTCAGGAAGAAAAGAGAAAACAGTAATCAACCTCAGGAAAACAGGGAAAACAGTTACCATCCTCAGGAAAAACAGAGTAAACAGTTGTGATCCACAGGAATATCGTTGTAGTCCTCAGGATAATAATCCTTTTCTCTCTTGTCGCCAATTTTCTCGAGGTTCAACCTGTTTTCCTCAGGAAAACGGCTAAAGCCGCTTTTAGACGTAATATTCTCCAATATCATCGCACACGTCAGCGAGTAAGTATCACCACCATCACTGCTGTCACCGCCATCATCACCGCCACTACCACCACGGTAACAACGATGTCCACTTCATCTAATCACCATCGGTGACCAGAGTCACCAGCGCACAATAATTGAGAATGGCCACATTGGTCAAGATGGGTGGAGAGAACAGATGGACGACTACCTATAAAACAGGCGTCACGCACGCCGGTAGCGTTATATTTTCTGTCTTGCAGCTGAAATAGCGCAGCATTCACCACGGCACTGTAAAGACTGCGTCGGTCATGGAAAAGTATGATGCGCGTATGCGCGTTATTTTCGTGGTTTTAGTGTTGTGTGTGTGTGTGTGTGTGTGTGTGTGTGTGTGTGTGTGTGGTGTGTGTGTGTGTGTGTGTGTGTGTGTGTGTGTGTGTGTGTGTGTGTGTGTGTGTGTGTGTGTGTGTGTGTTCTGTCTGTCTGTCTGTCTGTCTGTGTCTGTGTTGTGTGTGTGTGTTGTGTGTGTTGTGTGTGTGTGTGTGTGTGTGTGTGTGTGTGTGTGTGCTCTTATTCCTTGCATTTTCGTTGTTCATTTTTTTTTTTTAAACTTTTTTTCGAGATGTCATAGATTTCATTCTCTTGTCCGTATCTATGGTTCTTTGCTTCGTGGTTGGTGTGATTGTGTGTTGGTTGTTTTTGTTCGTTTTGATGATTTTTTGAGGGGTTCTAGTTTGGTTTATTTGTGCATTATTTCTATTGTCGCTGTTTCCTTGTTTTCTTTGTTGGGTTGTATATCTGTAACTTTATTCTCCATTTGTATGCTTATTTGCTTAATGGTTTGTTTGTTTGTTTGTTGATTTGGGCTGATTTGATTAGTTTTGTTTCCTTGTATCTTCTCTGTGAGTTCGTTGGTTTTGCGTTTGTTGCTTTACTCACTCTTTCCTTGTTCATTTATTCATTCCTTCATCTTTGGATTCTTCGATAAGATGATCGGTTTGATTACTTATTCCTTTATTTCTCTGCCTAAATATTCATGCAATTTGCATGGAAGAAAAAATCTGCAGCCAGTTGACGTTTGTCTATCTATCTACTATTTACCTATCTTTCTATCTCTCTATCTACCTATCTGTTTAGTTATGTATCTGTATATCTATCTAGCTATGATATGTATGTATGTATCTATCTACCTATCTGTCTGTCTGCCTATCTATCTATGTACCTATCTATCTATCTATCTATCTATCTATCTATCTATCTATCTTTTTTTGTGTGTGTATGCATATATGTATGTATGTGTGTATGTATGTATGATGTGTCTCTCTACCTATTTCCTTATTTGTCTGTCTGTCTATCTATCTATCTGTCTGTCAGTTAGTCTGTCTGTCTATCTGCCTGCCTATCTATCCATCTGTCTGTCTGTCTGTCTACCTTATCCACCATACATTAGGAACCCTTCACCAGCCCCGAGCATGCTGATGGCTGCGGCACCTGCTGAAGGTTTCACATAGCGGTGCCAGATCGACAGCTCTGGGATTTGCCTCCGGCCTCCAGCCATCTCTGTTGGTGCTGCCTCCCTGTTTGTTTCTCTGTGTGGCCCCGTCCCCCTTCTGTAGCACGCTTCGTCTCTTTCCTGCTGGGGAGTTCTATCCCTTGATAAAAAGGAACTTATGTGCCCTTGTCTGTTTCTTCGATGTATGGCTTTTTTTTGAGTGATGACGGGCGGGAGAAGGTGGAGGTGGGGAGAGGAGGGGGGGTGGGGGGGGGTAAGGAGGAGAAGGAAGGGGGAATATGATGGCGAGAAGCGGAAATGGAAGAAGAGAGAACAAAAATGAAGAAAAAGGCAATGATAGACAAAAAGGCAGAAAGAATGAGGACAGGAGCAAAAGAAAGGAGCAGAAAAGACAGACGGGGTCACAACAAAATCGAAACGGCACACAGCGAGGGCGAAAATCAGTCACCCATCATGTCCGACAACCCAGACCGACTACCAAAACCACAACATGCAGCACTTCACACAACTCACGACATAAAGAGTTCACACACACACACACCACACACACACACACACACACACACACACACACACACACACACACACCACCGGCGCGCCCCAGCGGCACGCACAACACTAACAGCATCATGACGAAACACCACCACGACACAAACACACATCACACACACAACACACACAACAACAACGGTGAGCGCGCGCGTGCCCACACACACACACACACACACTCCACACACAACAACAACAACGCACACAACACGAGGGCGCTAACACACCGCATGCATCACTTCACACACACAAGCACAATCTACGACACACACACACACACAGATCACACCTTACTATACATGCCTCCCACAACAAGGAGTGCAGCGGCGCCCGGACACCCACACACACACACACCACACACACACACAGACACAGATCACACTGCATATTACACACTCACCTACACAGAAGTACATGCACACACAGACACATCTGCTAGACTCACATCACATATACACACACAACACAGTCACAGCTGCTTAACAGACACACTCCAACACACAAATGAGGGCGGCGGGTCAGTGCGCTCCTCAGTACGTGGCATCCTAGTGTACTAAGAGAGTTGAAAACAGTTGTAAAATCAGTTTGATGAGGATGTTAACTTATTCAGAGACATCAGTATCAATGTGATCAAAAGAAACAGTAGTCTATTACTTGTACGTGTAATGTATTCTCATAATGTTATGAAGAAGTTAAACATGTAGTGTCTTCTGCGTAAATTTAAGTAATATCTTGCGCTTCTATGTGCATGGGATGAAGTGCATATTTGCATGTTTTCTGCTGTTTGTTGTTATGTATTCGTCTTCTTGTATGTGTATGGGGAAGAGAGGAGGGAACAGGGAGGGTCAGTGTCGTTGGCTGGCTGTTTGTTAGTTATGTATTCTTGCTTTCTTCTCCTATGTGTATGGGAAGAGAGGAGGGAACAGGGAGGGTCAGTGTCGTTGGCTGGCTGTTTGTTAGTTATGTATTCTTGCTTTCTTCTCCTATGTGTATGGGAAGAGAGGAGGGAACAGGGAGGGTCAGTGTCGTTGGCTGGCTGTTTGTTAGTTATGTATTCTTGCTTTCTTCTCCTATGTGTAGGGAAGAGAGGAGGGAACAGGGAGGGTCAGTGTCGTTGGCTGGCTGTTTGTTAGTTATGTATTCTTGCTTTCTTCTCCTATGTGTATGGGAAGAGAGGAGGGAACAGGGAGGGTCAGTGTGTTGGCTGGCTGTTTGTTAGTTATGTATTCTTGCTTTCTTCTCCTATGTGTATGGGAAGAGAGGAGGGAACAGGGAGGGTCAGTGTGTTGGCTGGCTGTTTGTTAGTTATGTATTCTTGCTTTCTTCTCCTATGTGTAGGGAAGAGAGGAGGGAACAGGGAGGGTCAGTGTCGTTGGCTGGCTGTTTGTTAGTTATGTATTCTTGCTTTCTTCTCCTATGTGTATGGGAAGAGAGGAGGGAACAGGGAGGGTCAGTGTCGTTGGCTGGCTGTTTGTTAGTTATGTATTCTTGCTTTCTTCTCCTTTTGTCTCGTTTTCTCTCCACTGGGTGTTTTGTAACGAATAAAAGCTAGAATGTTTATCACATTAAAAAAAATGCCCTTGCAAAACTTTACTGAGGCGAATGGTATATTCTTTTACAAACAAACAAAAACCTGACCCCTCCACCCCTCCCCCCCCCCCTCCCAAAAAAAAAACACAAAAAAAACAAACCTTTTGAAAGAAATTGGCCAATACACTGTA
>CM065714.1:21181739-21189239 GCA_033310375.1 Conus canariensis | reverse complement strand
TGATTTTCTTTTGCTTCTTAGGTGGCACCTTTGGTTGGTTTTTTGAAAACTCAACAAACATACTACGGTATTGCACACCAGCTTTTTCTGGGATAGCATTCTTCTTAAAACCGAAAAAGCAGAGGAGGCAAATTATCACTTTCCGCGGTCACTGAGGAGAAACAATCAGGTTTTGAAATATCGGTATCTGACCAGGAGTTATATGTTAGAGAGTTTTCTCCCCATTGGAGACTGTCCTCTCTCTTGAAGACTATAAGCTTGCTGAAGGCTCATTTTGAGAAGCATTTATTTTATTTTCCCCATTCACCCACTCAAGCACATACTGTTAGTTAGGCAGAATTATCTACCACTGCAGATATGAATGCATAACTCCCCCTATTACTTCAATCTAAGACATAAGAGCAAACTTTTGTTTATAATTCAATATATATATATATATATTATCTATATGTGTGTGTATGGTTTATATATATGTATATATATATCTCTCTCTACACATACATTTATACAAACATGCATAAATACATAAACCATGTAAACGTTGAAAATTGTTCCTGGTAGCTGCAACCGCCACACCAACATGTCGTTGCTGGTGATGAAGAAGGCTATCTGATAAGAACAGACTTTGTCAAATAAAAGATGAGCCTACGACACTGCACTCGCCATTCACTCGTGAACTTTTTATTTCACTAATTCAACTCATGTGTAATGTGTGTGTGTCTGGAGAGAGAGAGATACATACATACAGGCAATATATACATACACATACAGACAGACAATGTTCCTTCATTAAGGTTTCTTCAAGGTCATCACAATGAAGAGGAGCATAAAATAAGACGGGGCAATAAGCACGATAAATAATTTATTTCAAAAAGGTTGAGGCAATACTGACACACACACAGTATGATATTATTGTCTTCACTCCTCAAAGAAATGGTCATTTAGTTTGCGTATTCTAGTGAAAACAGGAATGACTTTCGGGATGATTTTTTTAACTGTCAGTCAACATCTTTCCATTTTTTCCTTTCTCTTTCTGTGTGTATGTGTGTGTGCGCGCGCGCGCGCGCACATATAAATCATCAATCGTACATTCAATGTTGTGACAGTTGACCTTATTACAGGGAGATTATTACTGAGTAAATGCGGAAAAGGAAGGCGTTGTTTCCCCTAGGCTGAAAGGAGCCATGAAGAGGCTTTCACTTCGAAACTCCGGATCACCATCGCTCAAAACTGCTGACAAGTAACCGAATGATCGCAGGCAAGAGTGATAGGTCTAAAACCAATCAATAACATCTTCCTAATCAATTCTTGTCCTTAAAGCTTCCGATGAATATTGTCACGCAACGGATAAAACCTATACACCCTGACTGTAGGCGTAACTACGTGCTGCAGATACTGTATAAATTATAAAAAGCGCATTCTTTCTGTGTATTTGTGTGTGAGTCTGATTTCATGTTGTGTTATTCATAAAATCCATGATTTACATCTGATCTCCTAGTTTAGCATGCTAACTCATTAACACACTAGGCACATCAACAGTGAATCGATTTTGTGGAAGTGGGAAGGGAGGGGGGGGAGGGGGGGGGTGGGGGAAGCGGGGTGACGGGAAGGAGAAAGGGAGCAGGAATGGGGAGAGGGAGATTCGGAGAAGGAAACAGAGGAGACGGTGGAGGCGGAAGGGGGAATAGGCGGGAAGAGGAGGGAGGACACACACACACAACACACACACACACACACACACACACACACACACAACTGTTCCAAACTACTGTAATAAAATGGATAAGGAAACAACAAAAATCATAGAAAAAAGCCGTCGCCATTCTTGAACCCTTTCCAAAAAACAAGTGATCTTTGTGAATGTTGTTGTCGTCCTCGTTGTTGTTGTTGTTGTTGTTTTCGGTTTTAACTTTTTAAAAAAATATTTTCAATAATTGACCTTCCATTTCCTTGCTGACCTTCTGTAAGATGTCTATTATGCTATCGGAGAAAAGTCCAGGACAGGGGACACAAGCAGTAGAATGAGGAAGGTGAGAAGGAAGAGAAAGGCGCGGGGATGCGGTTTGGAAAGGGATGGGGGTAGGACAGCAACAACAGAACCTGTTCTCGTTCAGGAAGAATGGGGAGGAAGAGGGGTGAGGGAAAGATAGCAATGCGACCTCGCACATTGCCGATATTTCCCCAAAGAACAGTTGCTGATGGTGTATTTGGCCATCCAGATTAGAGTTTATGTTTGGTTTTACACACACACACACACACACACACACACACACACACACACACACACACACACCTCAAACAACACACACCTTCAAAACACTGCACACACACACACACACACACACACACACACACACACACACACACACACACTGCTTCAAACATACTGGCACACATATACATATATATATATATATATACAGACGCACGCACGCACGCGCGCGCGCACACACACACACACACACACACACACACACACACACACACACACACACACACACACACACACACATACACTGCTTCAAACTACTGTAATAGCATGGCTTACGAAACAAAAACAACAACATAGAAACTCCTTGACCATTTTTAAATGCATTGTTGTTGTTGTTATTGCTTCGGGCTCTTCCTCTATGTCTTTTCTTTTCAGTGCTTGACTTTCCATTTCCTAGCTGACCTTTTGTAAGATGTCTATTACGCCATCGGGTAAAACTCGGGGATAGCGAACACAAGCATTGGAATGAGGGTGAGGAGGAAGAGGTAGGCGTGGGGATGGGGGTCGGGAAGAGACGGGGGTAGGACAGCAACAAGAGAACCTGTTCTCGTTCAGGAGGGGGGGGGGGGGGGGGGGGGGGGGGGAGAGGGGTAGGGGCAGGATGACAATGTGTACTCGCGCATTGCCGATATTTCCCCCAAAAGAACAGTTGCGTTTGGCCACTCAGATGAGAAGTTATGTTTGGCTTTCTTTTGGGTCAAAAGAGAACGGCTATATTTACAGTATGTCTCACGCGTAAAATGCGTGCATCAGCATCAGCATCATCATCATCATCATCATCATCATCATCATCGTCGTCGTCGCGTAGTTATCATCATCATCATCATCATCATCATCATCATCATCATCATCATCATCATTATCATCATCATCAGCTCATCAATACGCCATCAACGTAATTATGAACATGTAAAAGAAGTTACATTTCAAATATTTATTCTTCACTTATGATCAGAAGGAAGGTAAATTCATATACTTGAAAAAATCTAAAATTATGAAAATCACCTTAAAACATGCAACTGATAATTTAAAAAAAAAAAAAAAACAAAGTAGGAACTACATCAACTACGTCACACAGGCACACTTATTGTTAAAGTGTCAGCTAAACCTTTCCTGGAAAATGGTTTCTTGTGCCAGACCTGTCTTACACAAATTTAGCGTATTTGAATATCATGAACACATTTTTAAAACAGTTTTTTTTTTTCAGAAATGTACATCTTCACACACGAAAAACATGCGTGTTGCAAACTGACGAACTATTAAAACTTTTTTTTTTTCAAATTAACCAATGAGCGCATACTCGTACAAATGTGCGAAGAACAACCACGGGATGGATATGGCGAAGGCATTTAAGTTCTGTCTGTCAGTCTTTCTTTCTTCTTAGCGGGTGTTATTAAGCTTATATGGACTATTCCGCAGGCAGTGATACATCCCTGTTGAAACTGAAACTGTAGTACACCAGATGGATAAAATCTGCGATAGCTCTTCACAAATATTTGACAGCACAACATAAAACACGCATACATGCCGTTCATAAGACCTCAGATCCTAGGGCACACTTAAGTCTTTGAATAGATGTTTATTCTTTTAGGAAAAAAAAAGCCCCCGGGCAGCTCTAAAATCGTCAGTTTTAGTTTCATCAAGGAAGTGTCACAGTGTGCGGACTGGTCCATACACGCTACACCACATTCGCTCAGATTCGAGACCGCACTGTGCATGATTTAAAGCTGATGGATAAATGAATTGATGACTAAGGTGAGAGAATTTAAAAAGAGGGTTTCGTGGCTACGACTTAGCAGGTGTCTGGTATTATCCCAACGGCGCTGGTCAGACCTTGAATACCGGCCTAACACTGGCTGTGATATTATCATTATCGTGTGTGTGTGTGTGTGTGTGTGTGTGTGTGTGTGTGTGTGTGTGTGTGTGTGTGTGTGTGTGTGTGTGTGTGTGCGCGCGCGCGCGCGCGCGCGTACGGTGAGTGTACACATGAGTCGTCAACAATTGGCTAGCCGAAGTTATGAAGTGGTTAACGTTATGGACTCGCGAGCTGGGATGTTGTAGGTTTGCGTCACATCAGATGCGTTTGTTTATGACTGTTTTCTTCTTCTTTTTTTTTTCACTCTTCGCATGCTACTACATTTCAGTGTGCCCTGGGCTCAAATGGGGAGACCGAGGTCCCACCGCCGTTTTACCATTCATTTAATGGATGCATCTCAAAGAGTTATTGCTTGCATTTCCTGACCAAAACTGCAGATCTCTCTCTCTCTCTCTCCTCTCTCTCTCTCTCTCTCTCTCTCTCTCTCTCTCTCTCTCTCTCTCTCTCTCTCTCCCGGAAGCTGGTTGACGCCAGGATATATGAAGAAAGAAAAGGTAGAGTATAGCTCTGTACTGTAGTCTTAGATTAGAATGGAACCCCATGGCATCATCGCCATCAACTTGATCCTCATTGATCACTATTAAAAGGAAAAGTCATTTGTTTCTTTAGCCCTGGAAATAGAAGCTGAGACGTGGAGTCAGCCAACAAAACAAACAACTCTCAACAACAGTTCTAGATTAAAAACATAAATAAATGACATGATATTCTTGTACAATGGACATGTCCTAAATCGACTTGCAGTTTCGAATTTTTTTTTTTTTTTTGATGATTGATTCTTTTGAACAATGTTCAAGCTGACACTCTTGTGATCTTTAACAGACTGTAATATGTCACTGAAAATAAATCCCATTAACGGTTTCATTCTTTGTTAAGGCTTGATAGTTATAGGACTTTTTTGTCACAGCAGAGCTCTTGGTCGAGTTGATGCTCAGACTGCCACTGCCTCCCATGAGGAAAGTATGCCCACGGCACGGTTTTACCCGCTAGTCTTTTTATTTTGCTGCCTTGCTTTCTGGTGTGTCGTTTTGTTTTCTGTGTCGCTGTTTTGTTTAATCTTTTGATATCTGAGTTTTTTGTTTCGTTGGCTTCTATTCTGTTTTGATATCTGGTTTCCTGCTTTGGCTATATCTGATTTTCTTTCGTTGCTTCTATTCTGTTTTGATTCTGTTTGTTGCTAATATTCTCGTTTTCCCTTTTTGTTTTCTGTTTTACTCTTAATTTTTTGTTGTTTAATTTTTCTATTTTGCCGTATTAGATTTTTTTTTTCGCTATCTTGTTTACTTGTTTCCTATCTCTCCTCCCCCTCCCCCCCCCCCCTCCCCCCTCCCCCCCCTCCCCCTCCCCCTCCCCCTCCCCCCCCCCCCCCCCCCCCCCCCCCCCCCCCCCCGCTGTTTTGCTGTATTGTTGTCTGATTTTACTACCCTGTTTTCTATTTTGCAGGGTTTGGGGGTGTGTTTTTTTCTTTGTGTACTATCTTTACCTCCGTTTCGTTGTCTTGGTTTCCATTTTTCTTGGTTGCTGTTTTTCTGTCTAGGTTTCTGATTTTTTTTTTTTTTCCAAATCCTAGTTTCTATTTCACTGTCTAGTTTTCGGTTGTGCTGCCTTCATGACAGTGGAATTTCCATCAGAAATTTTCTAATAATAGGAGTTGTGGGAGGAACGGGGTATGGGGTATACATGTGTGTGTGTTGAGGGAGGGAAGGGGGTGGTCTTGTACCTGCTCGAATTTGTTGTTGTTCCAAGTGAGTTTTGTTTGTTTGTTTTGTTTTGTTGTAGTTTTTGTTGCTGCCGCTTGTTTACTTCTTTTTGTGGCTGGTTTGTTGTTGTTCTTGCTCCATTTCGAGGAAAATCAAATTAATGATTTGATCGCTTTCTCTGTGGAAACGTATTCCAATTCTCGTGACGAATTCATCCAAGATTGCATCTGATACATTTGGCATTCTTCCTTAATCTTTATCTCTTGGACCCTCATCTTCACCCCAAGGGCATCCCAAATAACCATTTTTTCCTGATGTCAATTTTGGCACCCAAGCGTTTCGTCCCATCTGTGCTTCGAGTGTTGTTTGGAACATATTAACAAATCAAGCATGCTTAATGATTAACACACTTTCATATTGCCGTTTTGTGTAGGTAACTTAATTATCATATTGCATTAACACACGCACACACGCACGCACGCACGCACACACACACACACCACACACACACACACACACACACACACACACACACACACACACACACACACACACACACACACGTATATACACACACTCAAGCGCGCACGCAAACTCACACATGCACACTCACGCACGCACGCACGCTTGCACGCACGCACGCACGCACACACACACACACACCAACCACACACACACACACACACACACACACACACGCACACACATACGCACGCTCGCAAGAGTACTTATAACCTTCAATGATAAAAACGGCATGTGATGCACAGTTTCACGGCCAACTAAGACGCATCCAGGACATATCCCTGGCTTCAAAGTGTCATAGTCACTCTTCCATCCGTGAATATACATATAAAACGCTCATATGGAAAGGTCAAATCTAAATCGGCTGGCGGAGTGAAATGACACCACATCATTTTCACCCTGGAAGGGCAAATTAAAAAAAAAACCGAAACTCAGCCTATCACTGTCACCCTCAGTTCACCCATCCCTCATCCCCACGATCCCACGCCCTCTTTCCACATGCATTCTACCACTTTCTCCTCCCATACCCTAATTTCCACCCCCGAACGCCCTCCCTGCCCACCCCATCATCCCCTCACTTTCACCCCCCCCCCTCTCAAGCACCTCCATCATAGACCTCCTGAGTCTGGCACCCACCACCACCTCCACCACCTCTCCCCTCATATTCTACTACCCCCCCCCCCCTCACCCAAATTCCCACCCCGAACTCCCTCCCTGTCCACCCCATCACGCCTGAATTTCACCCCCCCCCCCCCCCCCCCCTCTCAAGCACTCCCGCCATAGACTTCCCGAGTCTGAGTCTGGCACCCACCACCACCACCTCTCCCCTCATATTCCACTACTCCCCCCCCCCCCCCTCACCCCAATTCCCACACCGAACTCCCTCCCTGCCCATCCCATCACGACTGAATCCCCCCCCTGCCCCCCCCCCCCCCCCCCTCCGAGTGTGAGTCTGGCACCCACCACCACCACCTCTCTCCGCACATTCCACCACTTCCACCTCCCACGCCCATCCACATTCCCATGCCCGAACCCCCCTCCCTCCCCACCCTCATCACCCCTGACTTTCATCCCCCAGCCAAGCACCCCCACCATGGACCTCCTTAGTCACCACCCACCACCACCACTACCAC
>CM065714.1:21174239-21176739 GCA_033310375.1 Conus canariensis | reverse complement strand
CGTGTCGATGACGTCACCTTCCTTCTTGACGGTGAGCAGGGCCGCCAGACTGGCCGTGTACATGGAAACGATCAGGATGGTGAACATCCACCAGCAGCCCAGCACCACCCGTCCGGAGATCGTCTCCGGGTGTCGAGAGGCTCCTGAAGGAAAGATTCAGGGTTAGGTCGAGGAGGTGGTTCTCTTGTTTGTTTCTGTCTCCTCTCTCTCTGTGTGTGTGTGTGTGTGTGTGTGTGTGTGTGTGTGTGTGTGTGTGTGTGTGTGTGTGTGTGTGTGTGTGTGTGTGCATTAGTTCATGTGTGTCCTGCGCTCACTTACGCCATGAAATCGGACCACAAGAGAATGAAGAGAAAGGACGACACAAGTTTTCTTCAACCAAGTAAAATTGAATATCACATACACGCGTGCGCGCGCGTACTCTCTCTCTCTCTCTCTCTCTCTCTCTCTCTCTCTCTCTCTCCTCCATCACTCTCCCTACACACACACACACACACACACACACACACACACACACACACACACACATCTTCCACCGTCAACCCATCCTAGCTTCCTCCTCTCCCTCTTACTCAAGCATATGAAATCTCTCTCTCTCTCTCTCTCTCCCCCCCTCACACACACACACACACACACACACACACACACACACACACACACACACACACACACACACTACCCCCGCAACCCACCAAGCCCCTCACTCAACAAACATCTCTCCCTGTCACCCATCCTTCTCTCCTCCTCTTCCTCTCTACTCACAACACAACAAAACAACACCATCTCGTCACTCCTCTTCCTCCTCTCCTCTCTCCTCTCTCTCTCTCTCTCTCTCTCTATCTATCTATCTATCTATCACACACACACACACACACACACACACACACACACACACACACACACACACACCACGCACACACACACGCACACACACCACACCACACCACCATCACCACACTTTAACCCACCTTGATTCATCACCGATCCATAAATCACCCACACACACTCCCAAAATGTCCACGGAGGGATTGATGGGAGAACTTGGCCCCCTTCCGACAAGAGACTTCAACCTCATTATCCTTATCCCCCACGACACACAGACGACGAGGATGGCTGCTGAGCTGCGTGATGGCGAACAAGAGGACGGCGGTGACGCGACGGCGATGGCCATCATCAGCCAGACGGTCAGAGAGAAGGGTCGGAAGACGTTCAAGAGGTCGGGTCTGCATTTGTCCCTCTTGGTCAGAATGCCACCCCCGTCCTCCATGTAGGGTACGGTGAAGTCCACCACCTCCTTCCTCTCCGGGGTGATGGTGATAGGCCCCACAGCTAGGTCCAGTTCCTGAAGCAATCCGATTGAATGGTGTTGAAGGAAATCTTAAAATGAGGCAGGGAAGAATAAACAGTACACAACTAACATGTAGGGTAACTCTTTCTTTCGTAATGAAATTAACCACACGCCCCATAACTCTAAATGCTCTGTGCTGCCATTTTTTGCGGGCGATTTGGTGTTGTAAGGAACATTCATTTAAGAGTTTTGGGCGTGTAACTAATTTCATCATGTGAGAAAGAGTTACCTGTCCTGCTTGTTCGTTATTTACTGAATTGTTCGGTTCTTTCTCATGGGGGAATATTTATACTTGAAATGGTCGATAAAAGTGCCGAAGTCGGTGGCAGACATTACCGCTCACCCAGAGGTGCCATCAGTATCGTTGTCATCAAAGAAATGTGTCGCAATGTTGGATTTCAAAATCAATCTAAGCCTCAGAATTTTCGCCCAAAATATTCCATGTCAAATATGTGTCGTAATTCTTTTGCATAGAATGAGTCTCACTGCTGGGAAACTAAATATTCTCAGCATGTATTCGTTTTCGTGATGGAAATGTAAGTTACTGTAATCGTAGTTCATGTTTTCAAGATAAAATGGTTAACATTTTTTACAACAAAGATTTACATCTTATATGACATGCACGAAGGATGTGATTACTTGTAATTTCTTCTCTTGTACTTTAGAATGTCTATTGTATATTCGCTGAATATGGTACTTGATGTGTTTTAATGTCTTCGGGTGGTTGGCGATTTTTTTTTTTTTTTTTTTTTGTCGAGTGAAATTACAATAGAGTCGAAATAGGCGAATAAAACATTCATTCATTCAAGTTGATCGATCACCCATCCAGCGGTCCATCCATTAAACAGATATTGAATCCATCGATGGGAACGGACAACGAAAACAGACCTGTAGAAACCAGTCTCATTTTACCCCCCTTTACTTTGAAATTGTGGATTTGGATACTGAGACTTCATGAAGGAGTTTACATTACCATTAAGAATTGAACGACCACCAGGTCCAGGTCCTGAACCAATCGATCCATTAATCGATAATCACAAAAAACAGAGATCTACGGATGATGACACACTTCCAAAGGAAAAACCGAGAATCAGTTCAAAAACCAAATACAGTCTTTCCAGTTTTTGTGCTGTCTCGTGTCCTGTGTCTCTCCAG
>CM065714.1:21151739-21169239 GCA_033310375.1 Conus canariensis | reverse complement strand
TATGGAAGTGGGAGAAGAGATCCAGGCTGGCGATGTCATAGATGACAGCCAGTCGTGAGGTGGCCGTCCAGGTGGCCACGGGGGAAAAACGAGCGGTCCGCGGGTCAAATCCGTACACGGTGAAGTTGGTCTGCTGCTTGAACAGGTCATCTTCCACTGGTCAGTGTCGTTGTCCTGTCAATCAAAACAGAGGTTGATTGTGGAAATGCAGCTGCATCAAAAAAAGAGGAAATTTGGGTCGGGCTGCAGGGGTAGGGAGTAGGAGTGGGAAAGAATTAGGGACACGTACCTTTTTAAAATGCAATTAGATCCTGGTCATATTTAGATCCAGCGTTGACACCCTTCTCAGGAATGGTACTGCAAACAACAGTATCCATTATCGGGATACAGGGGAGAAGGATAGTGAGAAGGGATGGCGGGTAGGGGGCAAAAGGAAGGGGGTAGGGGTGGAGGATGTGTTGAGGATGGAGGGTGGAGTGGCATGGGTGAATATATACAGGGAAAATGGGTGGATTTGGCAGCGCTGGACTGATACCATTAGAACGAGGAGGAGGGAGTGGAGTGGGGTGGGGTCTCATACTCCTGCACAAAAATACTAATTGTTGTCGAGAACAGACTCTATAGGGATTGTTCTGCGTGCGTTAGATTAGAACAGGCGCCACTAAAAGCCACCGAAGTGACGCGGGAGTAGTGCAGTGTCTCTTCTGGTGGGTTGCCTCATGTCAGTGCAATAGTTACTGCTCTAAGTGAAGTGTGGTGCTAGAGTTGCGAAGAAAAAAATCAGAATGTAGCTGTGTATGTGTAGAGCTGAAATTTAACGGCAAGAGAAGGGGGTGGGGGGGGGGGATGGAGAAGAGTTTGAGGAGGAAGACCAGAGGAGAAAGGAGAGTTGGGGAGATGGAGGGAGGGGAACGCAGAACACACAACACACACACACACACACACCACACACACACACACACACACACACACACACACCGTATACACAGACACGTTAAACAGACTTACAACAACGTAAACAACTAACAATGCCAACACACGTACAACTACACAACACACACACCACACACACACACACACACACACACACACACACACACACACACACACACACACACACACACACACACACACACACACACACACACACACAGAGGGTGAAACGGACACAGTTATTTTCAAGCGAGATGGCTGACCTGTGAGGAGGCTGACAGTTGGCGTGGCGAGGGCAGGGGGTCCAGTGATGGTGTAGAGGGAATCATCAGAGCCACGTTACAAGGAACGCAGCGCAGCACTTCTTCCAGCAACAGCGACCTCATGTCGGGGCCGATCACCAGCCACTGATACTTGGGGTGCAGCACGTTCGATTCTCTGGCCTGCGGTAGCCGACCGACCCACCATGATATTTCACGAGTTAAAGTTTCTGAGCAAGGAGCCTAATCATTGCCTCGTCATACTGTTTTTGTTTTTTAATATTAATCTTCTGCAGATATTAGAAAGAAAAAAAAAACTTTTCGTTACCACTAATTATCTAAAAATCATCTCATCATGATTCCTTTGCTAAACACACTAACACCTTCTTAGATTTCAAAAATACTTTTGATAGTTTTTGTGTACATTACATCACTCAGTATCATTAAATTTAAACACCTAGAACAAATAAATACTTGAATATTCTGCACATTTTGCTGTAGGTTCTTCTCAAACTATGCACATCAGATGGAAAAACGATGAGATCCTAGCTTCGCTTTCGACTTCTTGAAATGGCTGCAGATGTTCATGAAAAGCACAACTCAATGGGAATTAGCGTTTTTGACAAAGAAGACACGCAGATTTGGGTTTTGTCAACCAATGCAGGAAACTATGCACATACTGAAGTTTTATCATGACTTTGTGTCTTTTAGTGTCACAAAATGGCTTGAAGACCTCATGGTAAGAAAGCTAAACTAACCTGATGCACAGTGTATTAAAAAAAAGGTGGGTATAACAAATTTTCTTTTTCCAATTCAGTACTGCTGCTGTTTAAATATGAAGAGCCGTTTGAGACGAATGACCTGTGGAAAGAGGGTAGGTAAGACTGCACAGAGAACTTTAGAAATAAAAGTTTTCATTCATTCTTATTTTCGAGAAAATATTGCATTTCACGGGCTTTTGTTTTGTGTCTCTCTCCTCTCTTCTCTCTCTCTCTCTCTCTCTCTCTCTCTCTCTCTCTCTCTCTCTCTCTCTCTCTCTCTCTTTTAAATGCAAGGCAGTGCCTACGTTTCCGCTGTGGATAAATAAGTGATGAACATTCTGTTGAAATTTTGTCTTGTTTCGTTTTATTCTCTGCCATTCTAAGTGGTTTTTGCTGTCCGTCACAAAGTTTCAGACACAAGTAAACTTCAGAGGCCCATTATTCTTGACACTTATCACTGGCATTTCTCACGTCAACGATGAAGGAAGCATCGCTATTGCTGTACACATAGCAAAGGCAACACATGATTTGTGCTAAATGGAAAGAATTATTCTACGGGAAAAGCACTGGCGGTAATAGGCTACAGCCGTGTTGACATTTTCTATGCAGTTTGAGTTTTGCTGATTTTGTTTTCAACATCTGGAAGCACAGAGATGTCGGGTGATGGGGTGAACTGGAGGTGGATGGAGAAGGAGTTGGTTCCTGCCGGCTATGGAATTCATCACTATCAAGTATTCCCATGGCAACAGGCTCTTTGATTCCAACTAGAAATTAAAGCAGAAAAAAAATTCTTAAAGTATGAACTTTTTACCTGGGTGAGAAACACTGCTGCCGTCTCTGTCGTACATACAACAGCACGGTCCATACGGTGGTACTCTCGATTGCCTTTATCACAGAGGAAATGACGTCACTGTGTGGCACCGGAAGCTCCAAGGTGATCAGTCCGATGTGCTGTCCAACGAGCTTGGCTAGGAGGTCATGCTTGTTTTTCAGTGCTGAAACACGAATGCACGCACACGCGCGCGCGCATGCACACACACACACACACACACACACACACACACACACACACACACACACACACACACACACACACACACACACAACACTACACACACACACACACACACACACACACCACACACACACACACACACACACACACACACACACACACGTTTTTTTTAAATAACGTTCTATTTTATAACTGTTATGGAAATATTTGGTAATGGATAGGTTTTTCGGACACATTCTCTCTGTTTTTCTCATCACCAAACTTTGGTATTACCCTTCTTTCTGAACAAAAATATTTCTTCTCCTTCAACGGACGAATAACATAATCATCAATATCTTTCACACAATAATTGTTTTAAGCCAGCTCAATCAGTCGTCTTTCAGGCTTTGGCAGAACATTCATTACTATGGGCTTGACTTGCAAGTAAGTCTTCAGATGGCTATGTCTAATCAAGAAGAGATTATATTTTCAGCAAATGTGGACATTTATTTGTTCGTTGATGTATTTATTAGTTAATTCATTTATTTATTCATATATTTATATATTTGTTTATTTATTTATTGCTCGTTCACTATCTGCCAGGCCATCGATGCCATCTGCTCATCAAAGGTTTGTGATGGTTCTTCCTCCAACGTTGCCTGTGGCACTATTATTTATCTGTTTATTTATTTATTTACTCCTTCGTTTATTGATAAGGTTAACGTAACTGGCTATCCTTTTTTCAAGACTACAGACAGTCCTTCCGCCGTTGATCTTGGTTTTATGTTTTTAAGCTTGGATTTGATGTGTACAAAGGTTTATTTTTCACGTGTTTTCAGCCCTGATGTTACCTCTGTAGTCGGCTTGGCGCAAGCAACATCACTTGGCCTTCAAGAATTGTTCTTATGGTTCCCTGCATTGTTTATACATAATATACATATTTTCCCTTTGATACATTTCTCTAAATAGGGTCGCTTTTTTCTTTATGCTGTACAATAAAGATTTCCCACTAATATTCAGAACAAAGCACACGAAATGAACTATATTGATTTCAATGGTAGCTGGTTCATCAATGTTCCTTCACGATTTATGTAGTTGTTAAATTTCTTTAGTTCTACATGCCTCTTACTTTCGAATGCAAAGCGATCAATTCACCTGAACTATGCCAGTTATGGTTTCAAAATCAAGTATGCGCTCGTGGAGCATATGCTCGTGCAGGTTTCCAGCTTGGATTTTCAGCCGTCCTCGTTGTTCATTTTCATTTTGGAGTCATTTTTTCCCTGCCTTATCTTCATTGTTCCCCCGGTGACACTGCTATAATCGTGCTGATTCTGGGTCCTCCATACACAGAAACATCCAACAAGTTTTCTGGCATTCTGAACACCATGAGAAGTCACCAGTATCTGGTCGCCGTGAGACAACCTATCCAAGAAGACGCTGCAATGCTGCTGAGCGAAGTTCTGTGAAGTTCAGTGGTGCCTGCTCTGATTCAGCATGATTTTTTTTTTTCGTTTAAGGAAGGCAAACGCCAAAAATGCGATCGCAGATCCAAAGCCGACGCACAGCAATGGTCACACCCTGGGCAATCAATTTGTAAAGGAGAGTCCCACATTTCTCTATTCACGGGTGACACGTTTCTTGTTGAGATGCTTCAAGCACTGGATTCTTCAGAAGATGCATATTGTTCTTGACGGGTAAGTGCCAACGCTTTTATTTGCTGCCAGAAACTTCCCAACTAGCGATCTCTTTGTTGTATTCCGTCAGTAATGCCTTCAGCTTGCCTTTTAAGCTGCCAGAAACTTCCAAAGTAGCGATCTCTTTGTTGTATTCCGTCAGTAATGCCTTCAGCTTGCCTTTTAAGCTGCCAGAAACTTCCAAAGTAGCGATCTCTTTGTTGTATTCCGTCAGTAATGCCTTCAGCTTGCCTTTTAAGCTGCCAGAAACTTCCAAAGTAGCGATCTCTTTGTTGTATTCCGTCAGTAATGCCTTCAGCTTGCCTTTTAAGCGTCTTTCCGCACTGCCAGCCTTTTTGTTGTGCCTAATGCCAGCTCGGAGAAACAGACAACTTTTAGCTGTCTCCCATTGGGGTAATCAGGATAGTTACAGAACAAGTTTTTCAAATTTTATTTTTTTATTCCATTTTATCTCATTTTGTTTGTTTCTGTTTTCAGTTATGTTTGTGTCACACTCGGCCAAAAGTCTTCTCACCTTCAATCTGAACAGTGAATTGCTTTCTTTCCAAAACGTTAAGGCAAAAATTTCATTTCTGAACGGCGTTCATGAATAGCTAGTTAAGAAGCCCCTTTTTAGCCTAACCATGCCTTTAAAATCGAGCTGATCTAAACAACGTTTATTATACAAAATTGAATATCTTTTCTCCGGTAGAATACACTCTTATCATCACTCCAGCATCCTAATCAGCCACGGATTCAAGCCAACGTTTAACTTGTTTAACTCACAAAGCGACGTGTCGTACACAATCGTGGTATCCCTCCACTGCAGGAAGTCCACAACCTCAGCGATGACTTCCGGCAGAATGGATTCCTCTTCTGTGGGGTTCTCCATCGTCAGAACGAGGCAAGGGAACAACATGGCGGCCAACGGTGCTGTCTTCATGTTCGTCTTCTGTGTTTGACGCTTCTCTTTTGCTGCTGATGTTGCTCGGTGTTCTTCTTGACCTGCCAGAACGATCAATGGCGAAATTCAAAGGTCATTGATCCAGTACTGTGGACACAATGCCAGTGAAGCGTGAGTAAATGCGGGATCTGTCGGCACGAGGACTTGACGCATACAAAGCATGCGGAGAGACAGGCACGAATCACATGCTTAGCGTCTCCGCGATACTAGTTTGCGATGGCAGGCACCGAAGCGCGCCGGCTCGCGTCGGCACACAAACTCAACCGCACCCACATGAAACAAGCGTGCTTGCATACAGGTAAATAGAGACTGACAAACAGACAGACGGATAAAGCTTAAAGAAAGAGACAGAGAAAGCGAGAGAGAGAGAGAGAGAGAGAGAGAGAGAGAGAGAGAGAGAGAGTGGGAGAGACAGAGACAGAGACAGAGAGAGAGAGCACAGGGAGGGGGGAGAAAATGGGGAAAGAGGAATAAGAACCCTATAGAGAACCCTATAGGTTGTTTTTTTTTTTTTTTTTTTTTTTTTTTTTTTTTTTTTACATTAGGCCTTCTCGAACGCACTTTGAATTTTACATGACCATAGAACTCGCGAAAGGCATAAAGAAATTTCATCAATGCAAAGAAGCGATGACGAAAAATTCAGCAAGTTTAAGGTAAAACATTGTGATGGTGAAAGGTGACAAACAGCAAGCGCGCGTGTGTGTGTGTCTGTGTGTGTGTGTGTGTGTGTGTGTGTGAGAGAGAGAGAGAGAGAGAGAGAGAGAGAAGACAGACAGACAGACAGACAGACAGACAGACAGAGACAGACACAGACAGGCAGACAGACAGAGTGGATGAGTGTGTATATAGGTGGGTGGGACAGAGAGAGAGAGAGAGAGAGAGAGAGAGAGAGAGAGAGAGAGAGAGAGAGAGAGAGAGATGATTCTCCAACCACAGAATCAAGAGATAAGAGATAGTCGAAAACCGACAGAGCTCGACAAAACCTCCACATACAAACAGAAACATTCCTGCACCAGCACAACCTCACATTCCCCATTCTTGCTTGCCTGCACCTACCCACTCCCCCCACCCCCACCCCTTCTCATCCTGAAAAATCTCCTTCACCCCCGTCTCCTCCCCTTCTCTTTTCCACTCTTCCCCACCACCCCAAACCTCTCACAGTGCCACCATCCCTTCCTTTACTCTCCCCTGACGTCACCCAACACAGTGTTGGTGAGGAAATTTGAGCAATGCTCTCAGAGACGCATCCATTAAAAGGATAAAACTCGACCATGTGATTCCGGTCTTCCAGTCTGAGCCGAGAGTGCACCAAGTTTTGTGTAAAAGCTTCCATTGCTGCAAGATCCCCATAAACAAATGCCTCTGATGGAAATCAAACGACCTCCAACCACGCAAGTCTGCGACGCTTATTTGCACCAATACGGTGGAACTTGACATTGTTGGTTGTCCCCGTCTGTTTTTGAACCTGTTCAATGAGGCTTTCTGGTGAAGAGTTTCCAGGAACGGGAGGAGGGTCATAAGTTTTAATTGTGTTTTAGCCAGTGACGTGGGGATTCAGACTCGGGGTGTACAATGTCATACAATGTTGGAGTAAATATCATGCGCTATGCCAGATTTGCTTAGGCTGGCCGATAATGCACTGGATGTGTTGGGTAGGATTTAAGAAGTAAGAATTGACTGACGTCGGTTGGATTGATTTGATTATGTGGGACTGGCAGCATTAGGTAGGTTGGCTGAGTTCGATCTAATTTGCTGGGTTATGCAGATCATCTAGCTTAGCAGAACTTGCTTTTGAAGTGGGGCCGGATAGTTTGGATGGGATTAGCTGGGCTAGGTGGTTTTAACCGGATTAGGTCAAATTGGCTTGGTTAGGTAGGATTGGCTGGGACAGGAAGAATTGGCTGTGTTAGGTAGGATTGCCCAATTAAAGCAGAGTGGGCTGAGCTAGGTAGGGTCGTTCGGTTTAGTAGAATTGGCTGGGCAAGACAGGATTAAGTAGGTTAGATCAGATGGCGGGGTTGTGTAGGATGGAATGGATTCTCTCAATTGGCTGGGTTCGGTATGATAGCTAGATTTGCTAACATTGGCTGGGTTAGGTAGGCTGGGTCAGTTCTGTAGAATATGCCTGTTTTGGGGGATCGGCTGGACTAGGCAGGATTGGCTAGGCTAAAAAGGACTGAATGAATTAGATAGAACGGACTGGATTAGGACGGGTAGCACTGGATGGCTTAAGCAGGACCAGTTGGGTAAGGTATATTGGTCGGGTCAGGTAGATTTTTGATGAGTAAGGTAGGCCTGGTAAAGTTGTGCAGTAGGTAGGACTGAGTGTTCTATGTAACACTGACCGGGTTTAGTGGAACTGACCGGGTTACCAGTTAGACTGGCTGGATTTTGTAGAATCGGTTAGCTCGGTAAGGAAGGTCTGGCTGGAAAATATAGGATGTACTGGGCTGAAAAGGACTGGTTGGGTTTTAGAGGACTAGCTTGTTGGGTAGGACTGACTTGACTTGATAGGTTGAGTTAGTATTGACTGGATCAGAAGGGACTAGATGGGTTAAGACACATCGATTGGGTTAAGCAGGATTAGCTGTGTTACTAAAGACTGGCTGGATAAAGTAGAATTATCTAGATTGATTACGATTGGTTGATTTGTTTTTAGAAGCAGAGAGAGAGAGAGAGAGAGAGAGAGAGAGAGAGAGAGGAGAGAGAGAGAGAGATTCCTAGGCCCCTTGTAGACGCATTCGCAAGCACGGGCCCGTGTGTGCGCGCGTACGCGTGCGCGCGCGCGCGCGCGGCGCACACACACACACACACACACACACACACACACACACACACACCACACACACACAAACACACAGCTCACACACACACACACACACACACACACACACACACACACACACACACACACACACACACACACACACACACACGCATTTATACAGAGAGGAGAGAGAGAGGAGAGAGAGAGAGAGAGAGAGAGAGAGAGAGAAGCTTCCACAGGAAAACACAAACACTATAAAACTAGGAGTGGAATCTAAACGATATCTCTGGCACGTGCATAAACCTGTCACGTGTTGTGGCGGCAATGAACCATAAAAAGACCAGACTGGGCAGAACCCGACACTCGAGTCGATCACACACACACACACACACACACACACACACACACACACACACACACACACACACACACATATAAAAAGAGCGATGACGTATGAAAATACCCCGATTATCAGAATTTACCGCACCGTCGTGTCGTTTAGTGAAAGTGACTCCAGGAGGCTAGTTATCCTGGAGCAGTGTGTAACATCACAGACTACGTTGAGAGGTTGTGGGTTCGAATCCCTGTCACAATTACCATCACCATAGTATTATCCCCATTCAGATTTATAGGACTGTTACACCTGCTAGGACCTTTGACGGGAAGACTGGGGTCTAATAGTCCAAGTCTATCCATCTAATAGACAAGTCTTTGACAGCGTTCCTGACCAACGCTGCAGGCATCTGTGTCTTTCGGGTCAAACGTATAGCTGCTATGAGGTATATTGTAAAAGGAAGCATCGAGTGTACAGCTCCGCTATTTAGTCTCAGACCGATATGGAGCTTCATGGCACGTATATAAACATGTGTAAAAGTGTTGTTGCGACAATTAACCATAAGAAGACCAGACTCGGGGGACACACACACACACACACACACACACACACACACACACACACACACACACACCACGCACGCACGCACGCACACACGCACGCACGCACGCACGCACACACACACACACACACACACACACACACACACACACACACACATACTCAAATACGCACGTATACTGTGGCGCGCGCGCGCGCGCGCGCGAAACACACACACACACACACACACACACACACACACACACACACACACACACATACTCACACACCTTCACTGCTGTATCTCCAGAGACAGTCTCTGTGTGTGTGGTGTGTGTGTGTGTGTGTGTGTGTGTGTGTGTGTGTGTGTGTGTGTGTGTGTGTGCGTGCGTGCGTGCGTGCGTGCGTGCGTGCTGTGTGTGTGTGTGTGTGTGTGTGTGTGTGTGTGTGTGTGTGTGTGTGTGTGGAGGTGGAGGTGGACGTAGTTGTCTCTCGTAAATTCCTCGGAAAGACCCACCTTTATCAGGGAACATCAAGAAAAGAAACCCAGCAGGCAGAAAAAGATGGAAGGCGCGATATGGCGACGGCCTTTCTCCAACACACTTAATGTAGAGAATGTCGCTTGTAACAAATCCTAAAACGTTTGTGTAATATTTCCGCCAAGCATTAACACACCAATTGCAAGACAAAACATTAGGTCTCCTTCTGGCAAGATAAGAAGACCTAGAGGTCGAAACGCGTCGAGTTTTGTCTTGTGATTTTTTCGTTCATGTTTGGCAGACTTTTTACATAAACTTTTTAAGATTTGTTTAGATCTTCGCCAGCAGTCGCCTCACTTTGCAACAGGATCTATTGTGACGAGAAAAGTGCATGGAAATGCAGTACAGTGTGATAAATTACAATGCAATACAACGCAGTGCATTGCAATGCATTGCAATTCATTAGACTACAACGCAAGCAATGCATAACAAAACAATACATTATAATACGAGTCAATTGCAATTCAAGGTAATCAAAGCAATGCAATGCAACGTGGCACAGTATAATGCATACATCTCAGTACATTGCATTTCATCATGACGCAACACATTACAAAACAATACAGTGCCATGCATTGCGTTACGAAGCAACACCACAAAATACATTACATTACAATGCAAAGCAAAACATTGCAATACAAAACCATAAAATGCAGTCCATTGCACTACAATGCCGCACAGTGTATTACAAGGCAATGCAACGGATTCGAAGTCAATCCAAAGTTAAAGAATAAAATTACTGCTGTAAATCACAATTTAGAACAACACATTACACTGCATTACGATTTCTTCCCTAGGTGCCATCCTTGTGGTCCAGAGGCCGGGGTGTCATGACTCTCCAAGCTTTCTGATTTTGCGTTATACGTAGGCAGTCTGTCTGATTCCTCCCGGTCCATTCTTTGATATCATCTGTCCACAGTCTTCTCTGACGTCCTCTTGTTCTCTTACCCTCCACGGTTCCAGTGAAGATGTTTTTTTGGAAATAAGTTGTGCCTCATGATATGTCCAAAATATGCAAGCTTTGTTGGTCTTGTTTGTTGCATTAGTTCTCTTTGCAACCTAGTCTTTCAGCTCCTCTTTATTGGTAACTCTGTCTTTCCAACTTATTCTGCCCAAACGTCAGAATATCCATATTTCTAATGCTTCTATTTTCTTTTCTGTGTCTTTGCACATCGAGAACACACCTTGAAATTTTTTCCCCACAGTTATTTTAGAACGGATCAAAAGCAAGCAAACTCAATAAAGACATTGGAGAGGAACATTTCGGTTTTCGAACAAAGGCACACGAGATGCTATTTTCTACTTAAACACCTAAACACAAAAACAGATGCAAGTACAAAAACATTTCTATGCTTGCTTCATTGATTACGCCAAAGCTTTTGACCACGTCCATAATGGGAAACTCATCATTTCACTATAAAGAGCTGGTTTAGGTGGTAAAGACATAAACATTATTTGTGAATGTTACTGGAACCAAATGGCAGCCATCAGAGAGGACCAAGATCTGCAAACCCAGCAGAGATCAAAAGAGGAGTGAGACAAGGATGTGTTTTGTCACCATATCTGTTTAATACATATACAAAATACGTATTTAGAGAGTAAAGTGCGACTGAGTGCCTCACTATCAGTGGAAAAAAAAACATCAACAATATCCGGTATGCTGATGGCACAGCATTGTTGGCAGAAAGCAAAAGAACGTTTACAAAAGAAATTGACCAGAAAGGTCTTAATATGAATATGAACAAGACAAAGACAATGGTACTCAGCAAGAGCGAGACCAAGACAGTAAATATAATTGTTAACAACCACGAACTGAAACAAGTTGAAAAGTTAAGAGATCTCGGTCAAACCAATTACGAAGATGAACGATCCGAGCAAGAAGTCACCCAAAAGATCAATCAAACAAAGGCAACATTCATTAAAATAAAAGATATCTTTAACTCAAGAGACACAACGCAGTGAAGTGTTACATCTTTCCGATCATATTGTATGAAGCAGAGACGAGGACTATGCACAATGACAACGGAAGAGAAAATAGAAGCATTACAATACACATGCAATATCATACATGAGAATACGTCACAGTAGAATACAGCACACTACAAATATGGCATTACGATACTTTACCTCACAGACGATTGCACTGTTTTCGTGCTCAACGCTGACGGTTCGAAAAGACCAGATATATTAGGCAGCTCCTCAATCCCTCTCCTCCTGCACCCCCCCCCCCTTCCCCAGTCCCCTCTCTTTTATCTTCCTCCTCTACCTACCACCCCCACTCCACCCCTCCCCTCCCTTCACCTGTCCTTCCCTACTCTCTTCTGTTCCCATTGTTTTCGGATAACCGTCTGTTCTTTATCAAAACACATAAAGTCAACGTAACATTCCAGTAAACCGTGCTGTTGTTTACCTTGTGCACCATTCACAATGCATGACATCTGTTGACAGAACCCAAGAGCTTTGCGGAGAGCGAGCCGAGTGGCTGTGCATTGTCCACTGAATGAAGACTGGCTTTGGCAAGACACCACGAAGGCACGCACACGCGTAAGCTCTCTCTGTCTCTGTCACTGTCTTTGTCACTCTCTGTCTCTCTGTTGCTCTGTCATTCTCCCACCCCCCCCCTCTCTCTCTCTCCTCTCTCTCTCTCTCTCTCTCTCTTCCTCCTCTCCCTCTCTCCCACGCTCTCTCAATCTCTCTCTCTCTCTCTCTCTCTCTCTCTCTCTCTCTCGCTCTCTCTCACACCCACACCCACGCATGCACGCATGCACGCACGCACGCACGCCACACACACATATTCACACACACACACACACATACACACACACACACACACACACACACACACACACACACACACACACACACACACACACACACACACGGAAGAACACAAGAGAGAGAGAGAGAGAGAGAGAGAGAGAGAGAGATCACACACACACACACACACACACGCGCGCGCGCGCGCGCGCGCGCGCGCGCACCGCGCGCACGCGCACTCACACATATGCACACACACATACACACACACACACACACACACACACACACACACGCGCGCACGCACGCACACACACACACACACACACCACACACACACACACACAACACACACACACACACACACACACACACACACACACACACACACACACACCACACACACACAGGGAGAGGGAGACTGAGACAGAGACAGAGAGAGAGAGAGAGAGAAGTATTTGCAATCTGGGAACCAGAACAGATGCTGGTGATAACAGTTGAAGTCCACAACCCTTGTCCAGCAGCTGCCCCATGGACAATATCTAATATATGCATGTATGCATGCATCATGTATGTATCCATGTATGTATGTATGTATGTATGTATGTATGTATGTATGTATGTATGTATGTATGTATGTGTGTGAATGTATTGTATGTATATATTACATACATACATACATACATGCATATATTAGCCATATTTATGTCTGGATAACTACGTATTACATGTGGTTATCCAGACATAAATAATATTATGTATGTATATATGTGTTGTATGTATGTGTGTGTGTGTGTGTGTGTGTGTGTGTGTGTGTGTGTGTGTGTGTGTGTGTCCATCTGTCCGTCTGTCTGTCTGTCTGTATGTATGTATGCATGCATGTATGTATATATGTATGTATGTATGCATGTATGTGTGTATGTATGTATGCATGTATGTATGCATGTATGTATATATGCATGTATGTGTGTATGTATGTATGCATGTATGTTTGTATGTACGATCAGAGTAATTATCTCAATACCGCTACAGAACAACACGGATCATATGACTGGAGAGTTGAAAATACTCAGTGATGAAAAAGACTCGATTATAAAGAAACTCCTTCGGGTCCTTATGGAACATCAAAATCGGAATCCTGACCTGAGTAAACTTTCATAATTATTATCTCTGCCCACCGCCTTCACCCCCCCCCCTCCCCCGTCCTCCTTTGATAGGCTTGAAATGCCAAGTCTGTGTCTTCCACGGATGGTTGGATGAAACATACGCACTTCCTCTCACTGTTTCGATGTTTGTATTTTTGTGTTTTGTGCGTGTGTTTTCCCCGGCTTTTTTAATGGGAGGGTGAGGAGAGGAAGAGGGGAGAAGAGGGAGAACGGGGGGGGGGGTGTGAGTGGGATAGAGGATGGGGGAGGGGGATGGACGATAAAGCAAACGGGGGTCCCTCACAGTGCCTTACACCGGTGTGTAATGGAGACCGGTAGAAGTGTTTACAAAACGGAAATCACTCGGCACCGTGAAAATTCGCCAAAGAACGTTTACCAATCAGATGACGTTTCTCTGTCTCTGTCAGTCTATCTGTCTGTCTGTCTGTCCTTGTCTGTCTGTCTGTCTGTCTGTCTGTCTGTTCTGTCTGTCTGCCTGACTCTTTGTCTGTCTGTCCGTCTGTCTGTCTCTCAGTCTCTGTCTCTCTGTCTCTTTGTCTCTCTCTCTGTTTCTGTCTGTCTGCCTAACTCTTTGTCTGTCTGTCTGTCTGTTTCCTCTCTCTCTCTCTCTCTCTCTCTCTCTCTCTCTCTCTCTCTCTCTCTCTCTCTCTCTCTCTCAATACCAAAGCGAATGAAAACTGTTGAAAACAAAAGGGAAGATATGGAAGGCACTTATGAAACTGAACTGTACTGATATTACTAGGTTTTGAAGAATGTTTGATACGCAAATCGAGTCTCTGCTTACAAATGACCTGAGATATTGAGACTGCAAATATACAATGATGTATACTTTTGCAGTAAGGGAATTTTTTTTACCTTTCAACGAGTGCTTCCGACGAAGTTTTTGTACAGCAGAACAGGAAGATTTGCCTTACATGTGAAAACGTTGATAAAGTTTGATATTACCACAAACTAGACCTTGCAGATAAAAATATGATTTGATGTTAAATAGTATGGCAAAGAAAATGAGGTTTCTTGTATGAAAAGCGTTATCTTAGACAATGGTTTCATGATCGTGGAAAATGTGCCAAGGCGTAGACAGTATGCAGATCTTCATTTTTTTTCTAGTTTTCTTTTTTGGGTTAAACGCAGCTACTCTCTGTCTGTCTGTCTTCTGTCTTTCTTCTCCTCTCTCTCTCTCTCTCTCTTCTCTCTCTCTCTCTCTCTCTTCTCTTCTTTCAGTTATCTATTCATTTACTATTTATCTATACTTATAATCTATTAATCTTAATATATTTTATGCTGTGTTACATCATTCGTCGCAGACTATAAACTTTCTGATGATAGATATCCAGTTGGCACGATGTTTTGATTTTTGATCGTGCCATGTTACTCTGAATTGTTTGCTTGTTTGTTTTGCTCTGTTCTGTTTTGTTTTGTCTTTTAACTGAGAACATGTGTTAGAGGTCACAATGGCAATGTTGGCCAAAAGTTTATTATTGATGCAATACGTGCTGTCAGCACAAAATTATATCAATATTGATAATGAAGTGGGGGGGGGGAGGGAGGAGGAGAGGGTGGCTTCTGGAACAAAATTTGCTGTAAGTATACATGAGTAACCACCGAATGCTCTTGGTATACCACAAATTCGTGGTAGTCCTTGCAACAGGCAAGACAAATTTCAGTTGAACAGCTTGGTGGTGACGTCATTGCGGATCAGTCCAGTAGCTAGGCGGGACCACAATGGCTTCAACATTCCTCTCTGTTCCCCGCTGCGCTTTTCCCTCTAAGGGCGTCAGAGTGCGACTCCGAGATGAACTGATCAGACTTCATACGCTTGCGCAGGTTTAATGTCTTGATAATGTGTGTTTTTCTGTCTGCTTCTCGTTTATTTTCTGCTCTTTTTTCTCTTCTTTTTTTTTGTTGGTTCTTTCTTTAGTTGTGATCTTTCCTGCCTTGCTTCTCTCTCTGTCTCTCTGTCTCCCTCATTCTCTCTCTGTCTCCCTGTCTCTCTGTCTCTCTCTCTCTCTCTCTCTGTCTCTCTCTCTCTCTCTCTCTCTCTCTCTCTCTCTCTCATTCACTTTCTCTCTCTCTTCTATCCTTTCATTCAGTCATCTAGAAAGATCGAGGCATCGAGAGAGAGAGAGAGAGAGAGAGAGAGAGAGAGAGAGAGAGAGAGAGAGAGCAGACAGACAGACAGACAGACAGACAGACAGACACAGAGTAGAGAGAGAGAGAATGTGTGTGTATGTGTGTGTGTCTAAGAGAGAGAGAGAGAGAGAGAGAGAGAGAGAGAGGCAGACAGACAGACGGAGAGAGGGAGGGAGAGAGCGAGAGTGAGAGAGAGAGAGACAGACAGACACAGACACAGACAGAGAGACAGTCAGTCAGTCAGAGATAAAGAGAGAGAGAGAGAGAGAGAGAGAGAGAAGAGAGAGAGAGAGAGAGAGAGAGTCAGAGACAGAGACAAAGACAGAGACAGAAAAAGAGACAGAGAGACAGACAGACAAGCAGGCAGACAGACAGACTGACAGACAGAGAGAAATACAGAAACACAGACACACAGACAGACATACAGGCAGACAAACAGACGGACAGAGAAAGAGACAAGAGAGAGGGCATTGTTTGCAGTCTGACCATCGCCTTCACACACTGGCAAGCGGAGCAGAACATACTGGTGGCGATGTTATGGACGTGTGATGCATGAATAAACACCGTCGTGTAAACGTTCGCACAAAATTTGATCTGTCTAGCAACTATTGATTGCAATAAAAGAACTTCTGTATGCACGAAAGTATGCGGTAACCGTGACAAACACAGCGACGGCCTGGAGACAACTGATAAGATATGTGAAATACGGTGATTAAAGAGACAAAAACCGTGTATACCCTTGGACTTCTCTGAGAAAAACTTTGGCTAACACACGGACTACACTAAAAAAAAAAAAAAAAAAAAAAAGGGGGGGGGGGGGTAAAAACTGGCTTCTTTGGGGGTGAAGCAACACACAGACGCGAAGGCAACGTTTTAAATATTTAATAACAAAACTAAAACATTCTCTGATCAACATCTCTAACACAGTCGTTGAACAACGTGGTCATAGCAACGCTTCCGGTTTCCAACTACAATTGACTCAAAACCCAAATCGCATGCGACGTTATGTCATTAGATAAGTGCTACAGGGGAAACAGCGATAAACAAACAGACTGCGATCACGTGAAAGAATGGTGATAACATTCAGGAGTCCGGGGGAGAGAACTGGTGCTAACATATTTGCTCTGCTGGGGATATTGTGGTAAACATAAGAAATATGTTGGGGAAACTGCGATAAACACGTAGACCACGTTGAGGGAAATTATAACAAAGTCATGGATTACGTTGAGGACCCTCTGGTAGACATGAACTATATTCGGGAGACCGTGCTTAACACGTGTATACGGAATTGTGTTAAATACATGGCCTACACTGAGAAAACTGTGGAAACACGGGAATATACTGCATACAAAAAACTGTGGTAAACTGACTGATTCAGGGAAATTACACTAAACAATTGAAGTATGCTGGGGAAACTGAGGTACACATTTAACACGTGAGGTAAACTAAGGCAAATATATTATGCTGAGAACTACGTGGTGAACACATGGACAAATCAGGGGAACCCATAGTACTACCTAGACAGCGTTAAGGGAAACTAAGGTAAAATATGTGGGTTATGTTGGGGACATTATGGTGAACCCATCGCCGTCTAAAGTTGCGTGTGTGAAGGCATCCATAGAAATTAACCACCTAATTCAGCGAGAGCCTGCAATTCTCTGGCGCTTTTGATTTGTGCAAGG
>CM065714.1:21144239-21146739 GCA_033310375.1 Conus canariensis | reverse complement strand
AAGAAAGGAACATGTTTGTGGTATGATTTGCTTTTACTGTACTAGCACTGTCAGAATATGAGCGCTTTTTATAGCATTAGTAACAGCTACTTGCAGACTCTTTTTTCCACTTTTTTTTTTTTTTTTTTTGCTGCACTTTTACCATGGCGTCATCGCCAGCTACATCGCTTCTTGTCGTTTGGCTCCACAGATTATTCAGATGTACTGACTGATTTTCAGGTCTGCCTCTCACTCAGGGTTTGCTCTATCAAAGCACTTTTATAGATGTACTTTACAAAAGTCCGTTTTTTGGGTTTTTTTTTTTTTTGCTTTGTTTTGCTTTGTGTTGCTTTGCTTTTCTTTCTCTCTCTCTCTCTCTCTCTCTCTCTCTCTCACTCTCTCTCTCTGCGCGTGCGTGCGTGCGTGCGTGCGTGCGTGTGTGTGTGTGTGTGTGTGTGTGTGTGTGTGTGTGTGTGTGTGTGTGTGTGTGTGTGTGTCGCTGACTATCTGTCTGTCTGTGTCTGTCTGTGAGTGAGTGTGTGTATCTCTCTCTCTCTCTCTCTCTCTCTCTCTCTCTCTCTCTCTCTCTCTCTCTCTCTTAGTACGTGTGTGCGCGCGCGCTCGTGCAATCGTGTTCGTTTTCAGTTCGAATTTGGGTAAAGGTCAATCAGTCAATAATCAGTTAGGTTAGAACTGCGGCAGATGCCACCCTCCCATTGGGAATGACGCCTCCAGGCCTTTAATTCAGCGAAATGCAATGGGTTAATGGCATGCCATGAGGACAAAGCTGCGCAGCCAGTCAGAACATCGCACAACACCCACCACAAACCACTCCCCCAAAGGTATTGTCTGTTGATGTTGGCTCGGAAAAGGACAGATCGCACAGGCTTTCTCTTCACCATGTGTCGTGAGAGATTGGGACTATTAGGTAAAGGTCACATTCAGTTGATTTTCCTGTGTCAGAATTTGTTACGTCACTCTTTTCAAATGAAAACAGGGTGTAGTCTGGGCTGGAAGAGATACCTGGGTAGGTGTTCATTGTGATAGATATTGCTTTATGAAACAAAGTAAAGAATCCTTTCCCCCTGTCCAGTCCAATTCTTCTTCATCCACTTACATTCCAAACACTGCGTTCATCCCATAAGGGTGTACCACCACACTAACACGAAAACTAACAAATTCATTATGAAGGCTAAAGATCAGATATTCAAAAGAAAGCCACACGTGCTCAGGATAACAGACGAGTTTGGGTGGAAGGGAGGAGGAGGAGAGGCAAGCCTGGAGCGGCGTGGTGTGGATAAGGAGTGAACATGGGACCAAAGGGGGGGGGGGGGGGGGGGTAGGGGGGGTGAGTATTAATGAAAATTATGATTAACGCTTTACAAGCACTCCACACATTAAACAGCATGGAATGTTACATGTTAGAATGTTAAAAGAAATAGCCATATTTTTCCTGAAAAACAGTAAAACTATTGCTGGGATGTCAGCACACAAAAATGCATGTTTGAAATAGGTGCCTTCTCTTCATTAATGCCGCCCAGTTCGTAGTTCGGAAACATCAGCTCTGTATGTTCTGCATGTTTATCTTAATTCAATGATCTCACATTTCGAGGAGGAATATCGGGGAGGGGGGTGGAGAGATACGGATGGGAAGGAAGGAGGAGGTAGTGTGTGGGATGGGGTGGGGTGGGGTGGGAAAGAACGGGGGCAGGAAGTTTGGCAGGAGGGGGAGGCAGAGTTCCGCATTATCCAATCTACCAATTTTCAGAACGTATTTGTTGCATTTAGCGTTTGCCAGTGCAGTCGGATAGAAGTACAATCCGTTTGATGAATCACAGCAGGCATCACTGAACACTGATCAGAACAGACATCACTGAACACTGATCAGAACAGACATCACTGAACACTGATCAGAACAGACATCACTGAACACTGATCAGAACAGACATCACTGAACACTGATCAGAACAGACATCACTGAACATTGATCACAGCAGGCATCACTGAACGCTGATCAGAACAGACATCACTGAACACTGATCAGAACAGACATCACTGAAAACTGATCAGAACAGACATCATTGAACACTGATCACAACAGACATCACAGAACACTGATCAGAACAGACATCATTGAACACTGGTCACAACAGACATCACAGAACACTGATCAGAACAGACATCATTGAACACTGATCACAACAGACATCACAAAACACTGATCAGAACAGACATCATTGAACACTGATCACAACACACATCACAGAACACTGATCAGAACAGACATTGAAAACTGATCACAACAGACATCACAGAACACTGATCAGAACAGACATCATTGAACACTGATCACAACAGACATCACAGAACACTGATCAGAACAGACATCATTGAACACTGATCACAACAGACATCACAGAACACTGATCAGAACAGATATCATTGAACACTGATCACAACAGACATCACTGAACACTGATCAGAACAGACATCATTGAACACTGATCACAACAGACATCAC
>CM065714.1:21131739-21139239 GCA_033310375.1 Conus canariensis | reverse complement strand
CCCTCCCCTTTCGCCACCCTCTATTTCTCCCTCCTTCACCCATCTACCTCACAACACACACACACACACACACACACGCGCGCAAGAGAGGGGAGAGAGAGAGGAGAGAGAGAGAGAGAGAGAGAGAGAGAGAGAGTAGGCATAATCGCAACAGATATAGGCGAATCGGACCTGCTCTTTTGAAATTGTAAAGAAATAATAATGGATTATTTTAATATAAAGGGATTCTGTGGTTAAACAGTTACATCGTCTGATTGCTGACCTGATGGTCGTGAGTTCGAATCACTCATGGATTTTTTTCGGCTTCAAAAACCTCTCTTTCCAACCAGCAGTAACTAGGTACATGATTCAGTCAGGGGAATGTTACAGGCGGCGGAAGGAAGGGAATGTGCTGTGCCTTCCTTCTCGCTGTGCCCCAGATACGGCGAGTCTCTGACAGTTCATTACTCCTTTGGCCGATCGGGTGGGGAAATTTTAAATATAACCATTTTTTGTTTGTTACTTTGTTTGTTTGCCTGTTTTTTTTTTAAGTGGGGTTGGGGGCTGGAATGGAGGTGGGTGTAAAGCAAATGTCCGAGAGAGGAGGTTATTTTCTTTTGAAACGTGAACGCTGTTGTTGTCTCCCTCTCTTGTGAGGGCTTTTTTTTCCTCAGAGTTTCGTTCTAAAGACAAAGTTTATATCAATTAATTAAACATTGATTTAAAACGCGACAATTTTTTTTAACAGATTTTATACAAAAAAGGGAAAAAAACTCCAACATTTTGCATTGTTCCTATGTGGAAGCAGAGTCTGATGTGTGGCGTTACATCACACCTAAACATTCAATCACCCATCATCAGAACGTATCTTATTCAGTATGAACATAAAGTAGTGATGTACAAGTTTCATTTTCCCACAAAGATTTTGTTTATCGAAGTAAACTTTGGTGGATTTTATGCCTGTGTGTGTGTATATGTGTGTGTGTGTGTGTGTGTGTTTGTGTGTGTGTTAATGAAATGTCACGTGAATGTCCAGGGATGGGATTTATGCATGCGTATAATACACCAATTTGTTAACAGTTGTTAGTGACTGATCCATCAATCTCTCTCTTTCTCTCTCTCTCTCTCTCTCTCTCTCTCTCTCTCTTAATGAATGTCATATGTCTAAAACCCCTTCTAATTCAATCCAAACACAATGTCCATAACCAGTTCACCAAACATGTCAAAGTGTATCCGACAAGCAGAGAAAAAAAAGCACATGGAAATCAGCTTTCCTTTTACGTACATCATTTTCAGGATATGCTCGAGCAAAAGCCAGTCTTTTCATCCCACAGAACAAACATTTATGTGTTAATCCACAAACATGTCTTGGAACGGGATCAACATCTCAGCAACAGAAATCTTTGCACCTTGGATCCTTGGATAGGGGCATAGGTTATACATCTTCATTTCATTGGATAGGGGCATCGGTTATACCTCTTCATTCCATTGGATAGGGGCATAGGTTATACCTCTTCATTCCATTGGATAGGGGCATAGGTTATACCTCTTCATTCCATTGGATAGGGGCATAGGTTATACCTCTTCATTCCATTGGGTTTTTTTTATCTGCTTGATTGGTTCCTGTTTACATTTTCATTTTTTGTTTTTCTTTCTTTCTTTCTTTCTTTCTTTTGGAGGGGGCGGAGAGGTGGGGTGGGGGACTAGAGAGGTATTGGAGGGATCAAGGGGGTGTCTGGAGCACAATGTCCCAATTTTACGTCTCTCAATGTCGTACGTAGTGCCTAACGCGTTCCTGGGTGCTGGAGGGGTGTAGGGGATGCCTGGGGCACAATGTCACAAATTTACGCCTCTCAATGCCATACATAGTCTTTCAGAACATCATGTTGCTGCAGCACCCACCCCACCGCCTCCAGGCTGCTGCTGCTGGAGGTTCAGACCTCCAATACGGTCTGGCACCACCAACAGTCGCAGACCCCTGCCCACCCGCCGTGCCAAACCCGTTCTGTAGACACAGATGCTGACGAGGAAGCTGAGGATGGAAGCGGCGATGACGACGCCGTAGACCAGCAGCAGACCGGTCAGTTTGGTCAGTCCCAGCTGCTGGGCCTCGCTGACCGAGGAGTCGCTGCGTTCACACTCGCTGGTCACTGGCCACCACATGCTGCGCCACTTCTCCAGGAAGCCGCCCTCCTGAAGGCGTAGAATTCTGCACGCAGAGGGTGGTGTGCGTCAGCTGGGTAGAGTTGATATTAAAAAGTATTTGAAATAACTCCGCCGAACAATATGGACAAACGAATCATAAGGCAAAATACGACGCGTTTCGACCTCTTAGGTCTTCTTCAGGCAAAATAAACAACACTCAAACTGAAGAACGAGCCAGCACTTACCTATGTCAAATTCGGCGCAAGATCGGCGTTAAGTATCTGTATGCCTGTCCACACAATTGTGTAAAGTGTCCAAGTCGTTAAGGGTACTATTATGACGGAAGAATGAACAAGGGATGGGAAGGGAGGGTGGGGTGTCTGGTGAAAGGGAGAATGCGGAATGAGAGGGGGTGGCGAGGAGGTGATCGGGGCGGAGGGGGGAATGCGAGAGAGGGAAGAGGACACACGTTGGGGGGAGATAACCGATGACTGATGTCAATATCAGAAATACACCGACGGTGGCGTTTTGTCTTGCTTCTGCCTTTTAAAAGTGTTCTTAGATCTTTCTTTCGAACCAGGGCCGGCCATACTGTGTATGAAGCAGTTGGGAAACTTTGTCCGGGCTTCCTTGAAATTAAAATATTCCGGGTCTAACGTTCCAGTCCCATTCGGTACATGATTTGTTAGTCTCCCTGCCTGCAACAAAACTCAAGTAATCGATGTGTTTCCCCACCTTTCAGGTGAGACCATCAATCCAGGTTGCAAGTTACTCGTGTAAAACGCACGTCACACTTGTTATAGACTTTAGGGAACGAGAGAGGTATTTAAGGGAAAAAGGATGTGTTAAGAAGTTCATTTTCAGCAATAAGCTCACGCACAGAGGAAAAAGAGGTTTCAACAAAATAATGATAATACAATGGTACATGAATGGACAGCGCCGCATTACGGCTATGTATTTTTCCCAGCTACAGCAACCCGAATTCAACACAAAGAAACCTGTTGTAATGTCGTAACCATACAACGCAAATGTATTAATTTCACAGAAAACTGACATACCTTTTACACCGGCTAATAATTAGGACGAGCAAGAAAATGTCTATGAATTAAGTGACAGACACCCTACCAGCTGCAAAGGCTGTGGAAAAGCACATCCAATACAAAAGGTCAAATACAGCATGGAAATTTTGTTTTCACTAGGGGAAGTAATAACAAGGGTCTGTATTGAAAGAGTTCCTCTTCCAGTAAATTTTTCAATAAAGGATGGGAAAAAGGAACATGTAAAGAGACATGTTTTATACCCCATGTTAAAATAATGTTTAAATTATAGTTCTGAATGCCTAGTGAGTAATTTTAGAAAGTACATGTTAACGGGAATTTTTGTAACAGGTCTATAGGTCTTTTGCAATGGGTCTATCGTTTAATCGAGGTTTAAACCACAGATCTGCATCAAAATTCAACAAGATCATTTTGGAGCTACATTCCATCTTTCTGCCAAGTTTGGCACAAATCGCTTCAGCATTTTTCTTAATCATCTCACTGATAGACAAAGACACAAACGGACACCGGTGATAAATAATCGCCTTTTCGCGGCTAAGTAGGACTAATCAACATCAATTTAAAAAAAAAAAGAAAATAACAACGAAAAAAAAAGGCTTCTAACTAGGAGGATGGAGCTGGTAACAGACTCTACAGAAAGTTCTCAATATCAGTTAATTAAGAGTACTTAGTGCTCCACACGGAACTGGCGAAAGCCTCTTTGTAGTGGAATTTTTGTATTGAACCAGCACCTGCGAAAACATACCCCATTTTGTTGGGAGAAAACAAGAGAAATAGATCAGGATTGTACCCGTTTAAGACTCCTGAAAACTCCTGGTTTTCGCATTTGTATGTCGATCGTGGGATTTAAGTCCTAAAGCCTGGAATGAAAGACATTTTGCACCGAGATAAGTGACTTTTGCTTCATCTTATGTTTTCATTGTTTTGAAAACTATTTTGTCCTGCCCGAAGAAGGCTTTAGGTCAAAATGTGTTGTGTCTGTTACCTATCTTGTTTGCTCTATTCGTTCAGCGGCCTATTAATTTTATGCTTGCCTTAGCAGCTGAAAGTTTGTAAAATACAGGTTGCTTGCAGACTGAGACCTGCTGAGTCACATAAGAGAATGTAAATCTCTTTCCGGTCTATCAAGTTGCGTGTGCAGACCCACTTACAAATCATTGACAGCGTCCTTGTACGGGGCGTTCTCTCGCATGATGATGCCGAAGCCGTTACTGTTGAAGATGGTGGAGGCCAGATGCAGTTCCTTGCAGTTGACGGCGTACATGTACTGCAGGCTGTTGATGTCGTGCAGGTAGGCCGTCTTGCCCGCCATCACCAGGTCTAGCGCCACCTTCTCTGACGTCACTTCCGGCATGTCTTTCATCAGGTCGGCCACTTCGCGGTATACCCCTTCTGTCGCTGTCTGTGGAGTTTGGAGAAAGCATCTTTAAGGTGAACAGTTGTTGCATTGTTGCTACTTTTGAGTGGATAAGTAATGGCATGGTGAAACTGTAAAAGAGGTCGTGATGTGGTGATAACGAATCACGCATACACACACACACACACACACACACACACACACACACACACACACACACACACACACACACACACACACTTCATCATCATCATCTTCATCATCATCATCATCATCATCATCATCTATCCATTCATCCATCCATCCATCTGTTTATGCGCAAGTATGTATATATATTCTGTAGAATATTTAAAGATGCGGGGTAGGGGTGGGTGGGGGGAAGACGAACCAATATTTCGGACCCCTTAACTCTGATTTCTGGTATTTTTCAATCCTCTTTTGTAAATTGACTCAGATGAAAAATGTCACGTGAATGCAAAACGTACGAAGAAAACAGTTTGTGATAAAAGCATATAATTTCTCTTTTTCTTTTGAATGTAATGTCTAAGACGGTTACTGGGAGGAAAGAGGCCAAATGTTCAAGACGTTCTTAATGAGGGTTTTTTTTTATCAGCCAGCGTAGTATTGTTCAAAAATGAAACCCACTAATTTTGCCGAGTTGATATCCACCCTTGTTTTCGTTTGGGCTACGTGACAAAATTCTGAACTTTGCAAATTCAATTACGCGCGGATAAGCTAATAGAGTCAAACTACTGCAGGCCGTGAAAGTGTTACGACTGTTTTGTATTGCAGTTTATTTTCCACATTTTTTTTTTCAGAAACACGAACAATATGGTATACATAACTCGGATTCAAGGCGTCAAAGACAAACTCCGGGACAAGTTATTTCCTGGGAGCTTCCATACTTTTCATATACAGAAAGAGGGAAAAGCGTAGCAAGTAACGTCCATGTAAACCTAAATGTAAACGTTCATGCCTGCACAGAAAATCATACGATGTTCGCTTTCCTGTTGTAAAAAGATATTCTCTCTGACAAGTAAAGAATTTTAAAAGTAGATCATTTATGCTGTTTGTGGCATTTCTTAAACATAGACTTTACGTAAATCTTACAGCCGAGAAATTTTACATCACTGTCACTGCCGCAATATTCATAAGTTCTCGACATTTTGAACAAAACTTAATCCATAAGCAGGCAAACAAAAAGAACATGACAAGAAAGAAAGCAAAATACTTCCAGTCATTATTTATAAAACAGCAATAAATTAAAAGAAATGCAAAACACTGTTCAACTTGTTTTTCAGTCATATTTTGCAGTGCTCTCTCTCTCTCTCTCTCTCTCTCTCTCTCTCTCTCTCTCTCTCTCTCTCTCTCTCTCTCTCTCTCTCTCTCTCTCTCTCTCTCACGAACCATCCACGATTCCTCCAAAGTAAGAGCACCTGGAAGGTGGTGTCCCACATGGAGTCGGACAGCACAAGCGGCTTGAAGGTGGAGATGACCAGGTCGTCCAGGGAGTCCACCCTGAAGCCTTGCAGTTCCACGGTCAGCATGGAGGTCCTGGTGGCCGTGTAGATGGCCACGATCAGCATGCTGAACACCCACCAGAAGCCCAGCAAGCAGCGCGCGGAGGAGTTCTTCGGGTGAGTCTCCATCCCTGTCCAGGGGAAAAACTTGAAATCGTTGAGCCCGCCCCACGTTAAGCGCTTCGATCATATGTGAGTGACTGTCGACTGTGAAGTGGGGGTGTAGTAAGTGATATCCTGGGTTTCTTGCATCGGAAACGAACGCCACTGAAGACCACCGAAGTGACACAGCAACAGTGCGGCGTCTCCTCTGGTTGGTTGCCCTACCACGACCTGATTCTAGTTGCTTCATGTGGAATGACGGTGGTAAGTGCACGACAGGGTGAACCTGCGTGTGGCTGTTATGGAAGCCGTAATAAGGCGATGGGAGAGTAATGCCACAGAGAAAGCACAAACACCTGACAGAATAAGTAAAGAAAGTAAGATGGAAAGAAAGAAAGAAAAAGAAGAAGAAAAGGAGGAGGAAGTCGTGTTATAGAAGTAATCCCAGAAGACGGATCTTGGCTGCCGTCATGGCAGGATATCAAATGGTCGCACAGGCAAAACTCCCATCACTGGCGAACTTTACAATTCGAGAGAGAGAGAGAGAGAGAGGAGAGAGAGAGAGAGAGAGAGAGAGAGAGAGAGAGAGAGAGAGAGAGAGAGAGAGAGAGACCCTGAATCCATAACTGTACGACACAGCCAGGCATTCAACGCCGTACTGAAATGCCGAATGAACAGTTGAGAAGAGATAATTGTAACTTCGTTGTCCACGTGACTGTGTCCGTACACCCTATGTCCTTTTCGTTCAATGGGAACTCAGCAGATGTTAATTCCGTTGCATGTAGCTTGTTCAGCACGGTAATTCAAAAGTAGTTATAGATCGCTACTTTAATATCCATATGTAAAGTATTTCTTTAGCTTTAGAGGTTAAAAACGGACACAATGTCGATAGAACAGTAAATCAACATCAAAGCAATATACCTTTTTTCTTCTTCTTCTTCTTCTTCTTTTTAATTTTTTTTAACGATTATTGTTTTCCAAGGGAGATAATTTCTCTTTGTGGTGGTAATGGGTTATACCAAGGGGTTGTATCCCTTGCACTAACGCCAGGAAACTTCAGAAGAAAGTGCGCTTTGTCAAAGACGTAAAATACCCCCAAAGATTTTTTTTAAGGACGAAAACGAACAAATTCATATTCTTTCAGTCATCCAACAAGGACGATTATCGGTACACTTCCATTATTCTTAAAAGGTAGTAAAAATTATCATGTGATGTAAGTTAAAAGCTGCTAGCTTTGTTCTCTTCACCACTTCGAATTTTTGTTAGCTACGGAGACGACCATCAGTCTGGAATATACAACCTTTTGTTTTGAAATTGCTCCCAAAACGGCTATGGTATG
>CM065714.1:21119239-21129239 GCA_033310375.1 Conus canariensis | reverse complement strand
CACCGAATTTCTTATCTGGTGACTCGACTATCTTGTAACTGAAACCAGAAAACCAGCATGGAAGGAAATGAGAATCTTGAGAGTGACGTATGATTTTGTTTAGAACACTTATTGATTTATTCTCTTACTAAAGAACGTATGGCAGTGGAGAGAGGAAAAAGAAACCTGATGAGTAATGCTGGAACAAGATGTACTGACGTACTATAGATTAATCTATAACATGATACTATGAATATATTAAAAAAAACACAAAATCACTATTAAGTAATTATTAACCAAATGGTACAATAATGATTAATTATATTGCTATCCTACTTGACTACTACACATCATTCTAAAATCATTGTTTGCGAACTGTTCATCAGCTCAGAAACTGCGTCTGTTTCCTGATATTTAAACTGTCTGTCTGTCCGTCTGTCTGCCTGCCTGTCTGTCTGTCTGTCTGTCTGTCTCTCTCTCTCTCGTCTCTCTCTCTCACTCTCTCTCTCTCTCTCTCTCTCTCTCTCTCACACACCACACACACACACACACACACACACACACACACACACACACACACACACACACAACATCTAACATCCCTCGTACAGGAACAAAATTAAACTATAGAAAATAATAGAAGGAGAGAGAGAGAGAGAGAAGAGAGAGAGGAGAGAGAGAGAGAGAGATTGAATCATTGAGCAATACCGGAAGTTTAATTGCGCTGCAAGTGTCCGCAGGATGTCGATACAAAATCCGTCATAAACGGTCTCATTCCCGACCTGCCGGCGATTTACGAAGGGCGTGGCCTGTTGGAGAAACAGACCAAAAGGGACTTATTTATAACAGAATCTTGGGTGCAGTCAAGTTTTCTTTCTTGAATAAGTAATTACATGACTCCATAGAATAATGTGGACAAACGAATCACAAGACAAAACACGACGCGTTTCGACCTCTTAGGTCTTCTTCAGGCAAGACAAACAACACTCAGGACAACAAAAATAAAGACCGAACAATGACGTATCTTTGTCTGAGTTAAGTGTTAGTTGTCACTCTGCAACTAACTTTTCTTTCTTTGTTTCCTTTTGTTTGTTTGTTTCTTTCTTTCTTTTCAATCGAGGTAACAAATGAAGTATACATACAGAACTGATTTTTAAAAAGTCACTTTTTGGTCACGTTATGGTCACACACGCATATAGCATGATTTTCAAATAGAACATCTACACATCAGCACGCAGTTCAGTGGTCATTTGAACACGTCAGTATTACGGGTTTTTTTTTTTCTCCTTTACACTTATGATAAACATTACAATCATTATTATGAAGACAAATCAAATCACTGCGGTAAAGAAGCGAGCGAGCGAGAGAGAGAGAGAGAGAGAGAGAGAGAGAGAGAGAGAGAGAGGGGGGACAGAGACAGAGACAGAGACAGAGAGAGAGAGAGAGAGAGACAGAGAGAGAGACAGAGACAGAGAGAGAGAGAGAGAGAGAGAGAGAGAGAGAGAGAGAGAGAGAGAGAGAGAGAGAAGGGTGGGGAGGGACGGAAAACTGCCACGTGAATGCACTGGAGATAAGACAGCAACCAAAAAAAAAAAAAAAAAAAAAAAAAAAGAAAAAAAGAACGATAGGGAATACTTTAAATCATGGAATGGATGAATATCCAGAAAAGAACTGCGCTCAGTAACCTGAAAAACTAAAAAAAAAAAAGCGCTAATAATACTAATAACAGCACAGACGATCCATTCTTTCATTCTTTCAAATGGGGATGTTTGGTCCTTATAGACGGGATCGGAAAAGGTAAAAAGGCTCAGGGTTGGGAAGAAAAAAAGACCTCTAGTTGAGCGACACACACACACACACACACACACACACACACACACACACACACACACACACACACACACACACACACACACACGACGCACGCACGCACGCACGCACGCACGCACATGCATGCAAGCAAACTCACAAACGCGGTCCCGCGCTTCAATCAATCAATCAATCAATCAACCAGTTCATTCATCAGTTTTTACCTCAATGGTTCCAATGATCAACAGACGGTTGTCAAAATCCTGAAAGACGTTGGGAAAGAGGCGGGGCGGCAGGGGAGTGTCCCAGCCTTGCCCTATTCGCCAGGAGGCCAGGTCTGTGAAGTGTGGCCCTGGGTAGGACGAGTAGCTCATCAAGTTGAAGTGTGTGTCGTTGCATGGGAGAAGGCCTTTAGCCAGCGTGCTGTTGCCGCTTGAAAACTGGAGAGAGAGAGAGAGAGAGACAGAGACAGAGACAGAAGAGACAGAGACAGAGACAGAAGAAAGGGGAAAAAAAAAAGAAAGAAAAAAAAAAAAAAGAAAGAAAGAAACAAAGAAAGAAAAAGAAGTCATTCAATGTTTTAGATTATTTCAGTTTATGTATTGCCTTCATCTTCAGTGAACCTGAGACAGGCTATGTTCTTTAACTTACAGTTAAAGGGATTCAGATCTTGAAGGAAATCTTTTTTTTAATTTTGTCATGTTGTTTTCCTTGAAGCACTACATCAAAGCGCACGAGAAAGCAATGGAATCATTTTGATCGTCTGTGGCTGCTGGACACGCTGTATTACATGCTAGTGTTCGTAAACGTAAACATTCTGTACCCAGTTTTTCCTCCTATAACTTCCAACCAGCACCCTCTTCCCGCCACCCTTTTCCCTATCTGTCCACCCCAGTCCCCACCCCTCATTGTTTCTGTTCTTGCATATTTGAACACGCGCCTGGCTGGGCACACATGCACGTGCAACGTGTCATGCCAGTTCAGATCGTCACGGTTCCACTCACCACCCCGAAGAAGTCTCCTCTCAGAGGCGTGTGGCAGCACCCCGCCACGTTCTCCTGACCGTGTGGAGGGGACCAGAGAAGCATGAGGATGTTGCTGTCCTGGGTGAAGTTCTTCAGCAGATGGTGGGTCAGCACATACTGACCCGGGCACAGGACGAGCCACTGGTAGTCTGCGGACAGGAGACCCAGGGACAGAGCCTGTTGGGGGTACACAGAGAGAGGAAGGGGGTAAAGACGGTATTTGTGGACAGAGAGGAGCGGGGTTGGTTAATAGAAAAAAACTTGTTAGTGAACTAAGCTGAAGTATTAGTGAGGCTCCACACACCAAGGTTATCTCTGCACTCATACACGCATATGCGCACTCATGCACTCCACCAATCATTCCACTGTTTCTGGGAATGGAGTGTCACGCATTCGTTTCTTCTATGGGGCTTTGCTTTGACTCTCTCTCTCTCTCTACTAAATCCTAACCCTTTCCAGAACATGTGTGCGATCTTTTTGCCTTCGCCAATATTATAAAAACTGCAAGATTCGCGAACATCACCGATTTTGGATCGCGAACTGAAAGATCGGTCAATTAAGAACAGAAACAAGATCACCGAAATTGTGTACTATACGAAGTAGGTTCGCGATCTAAAAGTTTGCAAAATTACCAGCCAGATTTTTTTTAAAAACAATAGCAATCTCGTTTTAAAGTGCATCGGCTTTTAAATTGTATGTTTATAACAGTTTCTTTACTTTTCTTTCTATTTCCCTTTCTTCTTCTTCCTTCTTCTGTTATACATAAGTAAGACTTGTCTGAATGATGTTATTAGATTTGCAGAGAGAGAGAGAGAGAGAGAGAGAGAGAGAGAGAGAGAGAGAGAGAGAGAGAGAGAGAGACCGTATCCCATAGAGCCTCATGTACACCATCCACAAACTGTACTGAAACAAATTTGAAAATAATAGAACCTTAAGAGTTTAAATCGGGAACTGCCCTATAGCCCCCTCCCCTCCTCCTCCTCACCCCCCCCCCCAAAAAAAAAAAAAAAAAAAACCACTGAAAAAGAAACCGCCTACAAACAATAGACCAAACAAGCCGTTTGTTCTCAACCCATCGACAGCTGGGCCAACCAGACAAAACCGTGTGTGTCTGGCACCCATGGCAAACGGAAGACGCGATAGCGGACACAATAGTTCCCATCAGTCAAAGCATTGGCCACCTGACCGATCACAGCGGTCATTTGAGCCGACCATGCCTAGGTTCTATTTAGACCCCCCCCCTCCCCCCCTCCCCCCCTTTCCTCCTCTGCCACACCTCTTCCCCTTCCTGATAATTCTTTCCCCGTTGTGCTCCCCGCTTCCTTCGCTCGGCCAAAGAGCCCGGCACAGACACATAGCAGTGTGTGCAGTAACTGAAACGACCAGCGGATACAACACAAAGACTAAGGCAGCTGGGGTTAACAACACATTGCACTTAGGTGAGCCAACCCCTTGGGCACCATGTATGGATGGGAAACGGCGCAGTGCGTTCTTTGAGGAGGGCGGGGTGGGATACTTTTGTATCATAGACCATCGTGGACAAGCCATTGATTTGCATCCGATGCCCTCCTGTTCTGATCAATGTGGAGCATGATGTTGCCATGATTGTTCTGGTATTATACAGAACCCTGTGACGAAATGGGAAACCTGTATACTTTGGTGCTGTTATTTGAAAATCTTAATTTCCGTTTTTACTGCGGATGTGTGTTGTTATCAAATGCATTCTGGGCAGTTATTTACGATGTCCTGCTGAAAGATCACAGAGAGCGAGAGCCTCACAGTTGTAAAGAAAATAGAAAATAATAGAACATAAACAGAATTACTGGACCGTCAAACGAAGGAACAAAAAAAACAACAAACAAACAAACAAAAAACACCAACTAAATAGATACAACGCGTTTCGACCTTCTGGGTCTTTTTCAGGCAGGAAAAATAACATTCAAAACAATGAAAACAAAGGACAGTCACTACTGACGATTGTTTTGAATGTTATTGGTTGTTTTGTTAATTTGTTGCAGTCACTACTGATGATTGTTTTGAATGTTATTAGTTGTTTTGTAATTTGTTAGAGTCACTACTGATGATTGTTTTGAATGCTATTAGTTGTTTTGTAATTTGTTACAGTCACTACTGATGATTGTTTTGAATGCTATTAGTTGTTTTGTAATTTGTTACAGTCACTACTGATGATTGTTTTGAATGTTATTGGTTGTTTTGTTAATTTGTTACAGTCACTACCGATGATTGTTTTGAATGCTATTAGCTGTTTTGTAATTTGATTGCGTCTTCGTTTGGCGGTCCAGTAATTTTGTTTTTTCTCTTGTTTCAAGTTCCGCCTGTTGTCATCCCACTTTGAAACCAGCCGGAGAGTGAGAAGTTTTTTTTTAAAGCCTTATGATATGGATTTCTGAATGTGGCATTTTCTTATTGTTGATTTTTGTTTGTTTTTGTTTGTTTGGGTTTTTTTGTTATGCCTTTCAGTATATTAATTGAAAGAATACAAGAGACGATTTCAGCTTTGAAATGGCCTTGTGTCGCCGGTTTTGCTTCTACTGTCACACCAAAACGGAAACTGAGGATTGGTTTCTTTACTATCCTCTGAATTGACTGAATCCGAAAAAAAAAATACAGGTAAAAAGAATAAAGAAAGTGAAAAACCATCAAGTGTGTGTTATCTAGTGGTTTGTGGACATTTTGACAGCTCGATCACTATCCTCGTTCTTGCTTATACGCAAGGCTGACAAGAGTAGTCGTGCGCGCGCGCGCGCGTTTGTGTATGTGTGTGTGTGTGTGTGTGTGTGTGTGTGTGTGTGTGTGTGTGTGTGTGTGTGTGTGTGTTGTTGTGTGTCTGTGTGTGTGTTGTGTGTGGTGTGTGTGTGTGTGTGTGTGTGTGTGGTGTGTGTGTGTGCAACTGTAATTAACTACTCATTTTCATGTATGTTTTGTAAAATATTACTGGTAGTAGTAATAGTAGTAACACAGGAGCAGTAGCAGTAGTAGTAGTAATAGTAGTATCAACGGCGCGGCAGGCAGCAGCAGCCGCAGAAGTAGTAGTAGTAGTAGTAGTAGTAGCACAAATAGTAGTAGTAGTAGTAGTAGCAGTAGTAGTAGTAGTAGCACAAACAGTAGTAGTAGTAGTAGCAGTAGTAGAAATAGTAGTAGTAGCAGCAGCAGCAGCAACGAAGACAACAACACCAACAATAACAGAATCACTACCATCAATATCCATAATTACGATTTTGTATAGTTTACACCTACCAATACATGGCAACATCGGAGGTTAATCACCATCACCACCCAGCCCACCCAACCCGCTTACACCCCCCCTCCCCTCCCCCCAAAAAACACACACACACATACACCCCACCCCACTGTTGCCCTCCATCGCCCCCCCCCCCCCCTTTCCTCCCCATCTCTTCCCCGCACAGACCTGTTCCAGAACCGCCGCCACCACCCTGGGTCTGACGCACAGAATCAGGTTCCGGAGCATGGAGGGCGTGGCCGATTGCTGGAAGGGAGAGGTGGTGAGCACCAGCTGGGTCAGGTTGACGACCACCTCACCTTCCCCACCATCCTCTGCCGGCCCCTCCTCCGTCACCTCCACCGGCACGTACACCACGCCCACGAAGAGCGAGGACAGGGTCTCTGTGATGGCTCGCTGGTAATGTGCTGGTTTTGGAAGAGAGGTGGATGGGTGGGTGAGTTGGGGGCGACAGGGGAGGAAATCAATATGTGGTATCTCAGCTGGTTTGAATAGAAGTGTATTCAAAATAATGCCACAAAATCATATCCATCGAAAGCAACAACACGCTTATAGGTTATGTCGCAGACTGAAATATACATTACAGTGACAAGTGTTCATAAGCACCTGGCAGAGAAATACGAAATCTGTTGAAATAACACACGACTTTGTTTTGGATACATGATCTACTGAACACATGGATACTTGACCTACCTGATCAGAGCGAAAATAGATGAACGAATAAATGAGTAGATGACATCAAGAAGGGAAGAGGAGAGGGAAAATGAGAGACGGAGACTTAACCTTCCATGACAATCAAATCGTATACTTGAAAGCCACAGTTTCCAAACCAAGTTTGATGTGTGTTGGGGTGTGCATATGACCGACCCTCTTTGGTATCATGAGTGATTGGTGTCTTAGTTCGTGTCTCTATCTTAGTAAATGAAACAATGCACACACACACACACACACACACACACACACACACACACACCACACACACACACTCACATACACACACACACATACGCGCGCGCGGGCGCGCGCGCTCACGCACATGCAGACGTACGCACGCATGCACAACACACACACACACACACACACACACACACACACACACCACACACAGCACAACACACACTACACACACACACACACACACACACACACACACACGCACGCACGCACCCACCCACGCACGCACGCACGCACGCACGCCACGCACGCACGCACGCACGCACCCACTACACACACACACACACACACACACACACGCACGCACTACACACACACACATTCACACACACGCGCGCGCGCACGCACGCACGCACGCACACACACACACACACACACACACACACACACACACACACACACACACACACACACACACACTTCGCTACCATCACTGGAACAACGGCCTTCAGGCCATCATTTAACCAACAAAACGTCAAACAAACAATCGGCAACAAAGCAGACTGACTTACAGTTCTGATGGTCATAGACGAACACAGCGGTCGACCATTCCACACGCTGAGTGACGTCATACAAGATCGACGTCAGCTCACAAGTCCAGGATGACGTAATCACTTCGTTGTCCCCGTCCCGACAGCAGAGACTGTCATGAGGATTGTTGGCGAAGACCCGAACATGTGACGTCATGCAAAGATGACTCGCTGACTCCCAAGATTTCAAGGAGGAAAAAAAATGACGCACATTTAAATGAAAATGTACGGTACAGGTAGTACCCACGATTTTTAAGAAAAAAATATTATGCATATGAACATAGGCAAGTGATCAAATCAGCAAATTCCAATACACATGAAAAGATGGCTGAGAATTAGCAATGAGTGTAAAAGTCCTGGCAGACAAGTCGTCGTCTGGCAAGATGTGAATCATTCATGGTATGCATGTAAAAAGGCAATACATTACTACTACCTTGTCGGTCAGTTAGTCGGTCAGCCAGTTAGTTAGCAAAAGTGTGTGGTTTCTCTGTCGTTAGACTGACGAAGTATATCAATTCATTTTTTTTCCCTTCTTTGTTTCTTAACTTTTCTATTTACTTATTTATTCGGCAACCTTTTTCTTTTTAATCAAGTAACACAAAATGAAGTTAAAAAAGAAAAAAGAAAAAAAACAACTCTAAAATTTCAATTTGTTTTAGATAATGACATATTCTCAATTCCTGTGCAAGAGAGAGAGAGAGAGAGAGAGAGAGAGAGAGAGAGAGAGGAGAGAGAGAGAGAGAGAGAGAAAGTTAATCTGTAAATGCTAATGCTCTCTTACGTAAATTAATGGCATTTACAGTATCTTTATGAAGTGTCATATGTACAGATTGCATTTTATCAAGAAGAATAGTTGTTTATCTGGTTTGTTTATGTTCCTTATACTGTAAAAGAACCTCATCTATCACAACCGAAGAGTTACCTGCCACTGTCAAGCTTTCCTAAAAGAACACACACCACACACACACACACACACACACACACACACACACACACACACACACACACACGCATGCACGCACACACACACACACACACACAAACACGCGCGCGCGCGCACGCACGCACACACACACACACACACACACACACACACACACACACACACACACACACACACACACCATGTATGACTTACTTGTAAAGCCTACATCTGATGCTCCGCCACCATGAACAAAACATTCACGCCACAACCATACAGCAGCTAGACGAAGAAGAGCATGCCAGGCAAGCTTCATGTTCACCATCCAGCTGCCTTTCGGACAGTGAGAAAACCCGTTCACAAGCTTTGTCCTTTAATAGCTCAGCGTCTTCCAGACAATAGGGTCAAAGAGAAAAACAAACAAGCTGGCGCTGAATGAATCAAGATTGTACTGCCATACTAATAATCTCCCTCTTGCCACACGTGGTGTTTTGCCAGTCTCTAATCTTACAGAAAAAATCCACATCCCCACATCCAGTGAATGAATTTTGACGGACATTTCTACCAACTGCAAGGAATTTGACAGATTCTGGGAAATTACGTTGCCGGAAGTATTAATGGATATTCATAAACCAAATAGAAATTAAAAGATAATTCGTGCAAACTGGTTTCCAGCTTAAGCAATTTAGCTTTAAAAAAAAAAAGAAAAAGAAAAAGCATTAACCAAAGTCAGTTTCTTTCCGCTTCAGCTCCACTTAATGTTCGATAGCGACAAGCTAAATGCTGTTTTTAAAGGCTTAAGGTCCTGAAAGAAATCTTTTCTAGTTATTTTCAGCCTTTATTTTCCCCAGATAGTAGCGTTTTCTGGTTGGTAGGAAGAATTGTCGGAATCCTTACTCTCTAACTCACAACTCTCCGCTCTCCTGCCTACCTTCTGTCACTCTCCAGCTTGCCGTCCCACCCTCCCCTCCCATCCATCCCCCGCCTCCCAGAGGTTGACCAGTGACTCATGATAACTGACTTGCAAGTTTTTCAACTTTTAACCAGAGGGGGTATTGTGCACTTGTATGTTGGCGCGCGCGCGTGCGCGCGCACGCACACACAGACACAGACACAGACACACACACACACACACACACACACACACACACACACACACACACACACACACACACACACACACGCACGCACGCACACACACACACACACACACACACACACACACACATACATATATTCGCACACACCCCAACACAATCTCTCTCTCTCTCTCTCTCTCTCTCTCTCTCTTGAATATGAAAGTGATCTGATCACCCACGTTTCCAAACAATATTACCTAATGAGATAAGTAAAGAGAACACATTAATTTCGAAAACATATGACATTTCCATCGGTTGTGCAAATGAAGTCCGTTTTCCTTTACGGGCTCATTACATTTTAACCATTCCATTGAAAATGTGCTGCCTTGCCATAATATGTGCATTAGCAGATTATCTTTAGGGTAGTTTTGTTTTGTTCT
>CM065714.1:21111739-21114239 GCA_033310375.1 Conus canariensis | reverse complement strand
ACAATCCAAAATTCTTGATATCTTACTGTCTAACAGTTCAGAAGAGTGTAAAGAAATAAATCTTAAAGGAAAAAAAACTGGCTGAAATAAACAGAAAGAACCAGACATGTTTAAAGCGACTAGTCACTCAAATAAGAAGAAGAGTTGCTGTTCTTAAGTCACCCATCCTGTCCAGGATTGTTCACTTGTGAATGACATAAAAATAAGTCTTCCAGTTCATTGGAACAAAAAGCAAGATAGAATCAGAAGGAAAACAAAACTCAAAACGAGTTGCCGCAAGTGGAAAAACATGATTTCTTAGATAAATCCAGGGTTGCCGCAAGTGGAAAAACATGATTTCTTAGATAAATCCAGGGTTGCCGCAAGTGGAAAAACATGATTTCTTAGATAAATCCAGGGTTGCCGCAAATGGAAAAACATGATTTCTTTGATAAATGCCCGGTTGGCGTAAATGGAAAAACATGATTTCTTAAATAAATCCGGCGTTGGCTCTGTTTCAAAAAGTAGGCTGAGATCTTCCTCTACATTCATCAAAATAATTTTCGGCATGATGTACTAAGAACATATTAATAATTTTCGACATGATGTACTAAGAGTATATTAAAGATTTTTCGGCATGACGCACTAAGAGCATATTAATAGTTTTAGGCACGATGTACTAAGAGCATATGAATAATTTTCGGCATGATGTACTACGAGCATATTAATAATTTTCGGCATGATGTACTTAGAGCGTATGAATCATTTTCGGCATGATGTACTGACAGCATATTATTAATTTTCGGCACGATGTACTAAGAGCTATTTACTAATTTTCGGCATGATGCACTAAGAGCATATGAATAATTTTCGGCATGATGCACTAAGAGTATATGAATAATGTTCACTATCATGTACTAAGAGCATATGAATCATTTTCGGCATGATGTACTAAGAGCATATGAATAATTTTCGGCACGATGTACGAAAAGCATAATTATGAATCATTTTCGGCATGATGTACTAAGAACATATTAATAATTTTCGGCATGATGTACTAAGAGCATACTAATAGTTTTCGGCACGACTACTACGAGCATATTAATAATTTTCGGCACGATGTATTAAGAGCATATGAATAATTTTCGGCATGATGTACTTAGAGCATATGAATCATTTTCGGCACGATGTACTAAAAGCATATTAATAATTTTTCGGCACGATGTACTAAGAGCTATTTACTAATTTTCGGCATGATGCACAAAGAGCATATGAATAATTTTCGGCATGATACACTACGATCATATGAATAATTTTCGGCATTATGCACTATGAGCATATTGATATTTTTCGGCATGATGCACTACGAGCATATGAATAATTTTCGGCATTATGCACTACGAGCATATGAATAATTTTCGGCATGATGCACTACGAGCATATGAATAATTTTCGGCATGATGCACCAAAGGCATATGAATAATTTTCGGCATGATGCACTACGAGCATATGAATAATTTTCGGCATGATGTACTAAGAGCATTTGAATAAGTTTCGGTATAATGTACTGAGAGCATATGAATAATTTTCGGCATGATGTACTAAGAGCATTTGAATAAGTTTCGGTATAATGTACTGAGAGCATATGAATAATTTTCGGCACGATGCACTCATGATGTACTAAGAGCATATGAATAATTTTCGGTATGATGTACTTAGAGCATATTAATCATTTTCGGCATGATGTACTAAGAGCATATGAATAATTTTCAGCATGATGTACTAAGAGCATATGAACGATTTGCTGAGAAATATTGCCCAGTAAAATCCGAGGAAATTGTCGCAGAGTCTCTGTTTTGCAACAAAAATATCAGAGAAGGGATTTTCTTTTGAAAAATATGAGCTAAATTGATGACAGAATCTTACTCTCAATGACACGTTAAACAGTTATCTTCTCTTTCTATCATTCGAAGAATTTAAATAAACGTTTCATTTGCCGACAGACTATGTAACATACACCCAATTTGTACAGGCAGTGAAATGTTATTCAAGAAAACCTCAGATGACAGCAATTAGTAGCAAACCTTTAAACGCCCTCGGATCTGTTTCTGTGCTCCTAAAGGTGCCAGGGTATTTCATGATGCCGTTGCACGTGATGACTGTGAGCCCAATTACAGTAAAAAAGTGGGAACGGAAACTGAACACAATTACAAGATAGGGCTTCGTGTTTAAAAAGACAAATGAAAGAAAGGAAATTAAAATCCAGTGGTGTTAAATTGTCTAGTAAACAGAATACTAGGAACAAACACAATTAGAAAGCGCATTTGTAATGAACGATGAACGTAAAACAGATCAAATTAAACATCTATCACATATTCTGGTCATGTAAATTCACAGAATTATTTTGGAACCAGTTGGAAAACCATAAATAGAATTGCTGTGGAAATACAGAATCTTTTAAACTTAATGGACAAATTAGTGTTATTTGGACACGATGGTAGTTTTAAATCTGATAAAAATA
>CM065714.1:21089239-21101739 GCA_033310375.1 Conus canariensis | reverse complement strand
CCACTTGCCCTTCACGCTGCACTGTATACAACACGACGTCTGCCCCACCAGCCTAGAGATCAAAACATCGGTGAAAGGACTAGCAGTGAGTGGGATTATCAACCGAGCCCAACGACAACTCATGAACGAACGGATTAAACAGATTAACAATCGGATTACATTCCTAGAACGAAAAGTTCGGGACCTCTTCGAGAATTTGAGTTCGAACGCACAATTACAAGACTCCATTCTGTCGGAAATCACAAAGAGTGGGTCGAGTCTTCGCAACGAATTAAATGGGACAAGGTACGCATGTGCCAATGGAAGAAATATGAGTGTTTAGTGAAGAGATCGAAACGACTACATGAAGACAGCAGCCCTATTGTGTCTGTGTCAGAAGAGAAGAAAAGAAGTGTGAAAGATAGGTGGGTGATCAATCTTTCAGAACGCCAATTCTCCACTCCTGAGAAGCAAGTACTAGAGAAAGGACTGAACTTTGCGGTAGCGCCGGGCAAACTACCAGTGATTGACCTTATCACGAGCGTGGAAACAGCTTGTAGATACATTGGTCCCAACTCCGAAGAAGCGACACACCTATGGTCTGACAGCGTCAGAATCCTGAAGCAAGCCAAACTCCCCAAATCCAACCTCACAGTTGATCAAAGACGTGCTCTGGCAGACTTGAAGAAAGCAGACTCCATGATTCTGCCAGCAGACAAGGGGCGTGCAACAGTTATCATGTCCAAATCCATGTACTACGAGAAGGCGAACAAACTCCCGGAAGACACAGCAACCTATGAACTTCTCAAGAAAGACCCCACAACCAAATTCTCCAACAAACTGAAAGAGATACTCAAACGCCTCAAAGACACGGGCCAACCAACGTTGGAACAGTACAGGAAACTGTACCCCACCAAGACAGATGTACCCAAGTTCTATGGTCTACATAAGGTGCACAAGAACGATGTCCACCTCCATCCCATAGTTGCATCCAGAGGTTCCCTCATGTATGAGACGGCGAGATTCGTGGCGGACATTCTGGCCCCTCTGGTAGGACACACAGAACACCACATCCACAACAGCGCCGACCTAGTGTAGAAACTGAGTAACTACACTCTTTCCCAAGATGAACTACTTGTGTCATATGAAGTCTTGGCACTTTTCACCAGTGTAACAGTGAAAGAGAGCGTGGAAATCATAGGACGCAGGTTACAGAACGACCAAACTCTCCACCAACGCACATCTCTGACAGTGGATGACATCGGCGACATCTTAGCTTGCTGCCTCACTACCACCTACTTCACCTTCCAAGGCGAGTTCTACCAGCAGAAAGAAGGAGCAGCCATGGGTTCACCGATGAGCCCTATAGTAGCCAACCTCTTCATGGAGGACTTTGAAGAGAAAGCACTGGCCTCGTTCCACTCTCTTCTACGCTACTTGGGCTGCTACGTAGACGACACCATGACCATCCTACCCCAACGACTGGTGGAGCAGTTCACTGAACACCTGAACAACCAACATCCAGCCATCAAATTCACGAGGGAAGTAGAGCAGAATGACTCCATTGCAATGATGACACACTCATCACCAGAACAGACAGCGTGCTCTCCTTCGCGGTCTACCGCAAACCGACCCACATAGACCAATACTTGCAGTTCGACAGCCACCGACCTCTGGAACACAAACTTGGGGAGATTCGAACTCTCACCCACAGAGCCAATACCATCTGCTCAACTCAAGAGGCACAGCAGAAGGAAAAAGACCACCTGAAGGATGTGCTCACCATCTCGGGCTACCAGAAGTGGGCCTGGAACAGCCCAGAAAGCAAGAGATCTACCACCTCACCCCAACCACAAGCGAGAAAACCACAAGAGCGCAAGGGACATATCACCATTCCCTACGTTGGAGGTGTAAGTGAAGCTCTGACCAGGAAGATCAGGAAACTAGGGACTGCGGTCCATCCCAAGCCCACCAACACCATCCGCAGCCAACTATTCACCCCTAAGGACAAAACCAACAAACTTGACAAATCCGGCGTCATGTACAGAATAGACTGCCATGACTGCAACCAACACTATGTCAGAGAAACAGAACGTCCCCTCCAAAAGAGACTCACAGAACACAAGAGTGACTCCACCTGTCGGCGCACACCTGCACTCCGAGCAACACCAATTTGACACGGACAACGTCAACATCCTGGACAGAGAAAAACAAGTGGTTCCAGCGAGGGGTCAAGGAGGCTATCTACATCGAGCCACCAGCCCCCCCCCCCTGCCCCCCGCTCAACAGGGACCGGGGCCGCTACACCTTGCCCCCGATGTACACTTCACTGATTCGGTCACGTGACCTGGGTACGTCCCATGGTCGCGTGATCTGAATCGAGTTCACCAAGTCAGCAACAGCATCGCTGAGGAAAATGGCCGGATGGCTGTCGAAAGCTACGAGTGAGTAGTGCATTTTCTTTTGTTGGGAGACTAGGTCTAACTCTAGGTAGCAATATGTCTACCCCCCCCCCCCTCCCCAACTGCTGAAACTTCACCAAGAAATGTAACAGATTGTTCAAGGAAAGTTTTGGAGGTTAAAAATTTAATTTTGTTTTCTCTGATGTCCGTTGTATTCAATCTTTTTATAACACCGATGATGCCTAACGATTCAATGATCCATCCATCTTCTTTTAAAGACGTTAAAACAAACAAAACAGTGCAAAAAATCAGCAGTCTGCCGACAACGAAAATGAAAGCACGAACCCACAGAGCCTAATACACAGGCTAAACAAGCGAAAGGTTACCGGAAATGTCACGACCCTCTTTCTGTTCGCTACGTGATCGTTCTTTTCCAACCATGTCTCATGGATCGTTTATATGTATTTAATGCAACCCTGCCGTCCACATAGTCTCTATCGTTACGGCACGTAAATTTTTCGTTGTGTGTGTGTGTGTGTGTGGTGTGTGTGTGTGTGTGTGTGTGTGTGTGTGTGTGTAAAGGAAATCGAGCGCAGTGTAATCCGTATGGCATTGGAGATGGTTTTTCAATACCTTCGCCAACGAGTTCATGTTTTCATTGCCGCTCGTTTGTTGACTGGATTCGGTGTGATCAACATTATGCAAACAGTGTCATTACGAAAACAAAAACCGTTGAACCCAGTTTAACCCGCCCTGCTGAAAGAAGGAATACGTCACAAGGAAAAATCTGTCAAAGACTGGTGTGGGTCCGGTGAATGTAAGTATAACACGTTTACCATTGAACATATACACTGTCATTAATATTTTCTATTTACAAATTGGTATCTTCGGATAACTATATTTCCCTGAAATATTAAAACGTTCTAACCATACCAACGTTGACATTTTGTGTTTTCCATTTTCTATTAGATACAGGCGTACGGGAAGTAGCTTTTATGGTGATACAAGGCATTATATACCATGACGGGGAAAAAGAATACTGTTTTCACTCGTGAACTGAGCTACAAGGCGGATCCAGGATCTGTTATACCCTTAACGGAGGTCAGAGTTTTCTGGCGTGCCGAACTAGTGTGAGATTTATGCTTATCTGATGATGCGTGATGGGAATGAGGATAATGACAATGAAGCAAGGGGGCCATACGGGTATCAGGCTTCGACGCTTCCTCTATGAACCGCAGGCTCTGAAAGTGCCACAGAATGGGTCTGAGCTCCTCCCCCTCCCACCACCACCACCACCACCACAGAAAGATCAAAAATGCGCCAAAGGAAGAAAAGAAAAGAGAAGGGAATGTATGTTTGTATTCCGACTGCACCCTCATTAAATCCAGCATTTTTTACACCACAATACCGCATTCAGTGTACCTCAGGTTAGTGTAACAGCACGCAGATCAGTCCACGATGTTTACGTTGCTTGTGGTGTGTCATCTCACCTATAAAATATTACATAAAAATACCTTTTTTGTTTTCGTCAAAGATCAAGTCGATAAGTTGATAAATGCTCATAAAATAAATAAACGATTCATGATATCTGACAGAAAGAATTAAAGAGTGAAGGGACAAGATTATCACCGGCAGAAAGATGTCAAAATTGCAGTCCCGTCATACATCAGTCATACATTATACATCACACATCTTATACAAGCCTGATCAACAAGTAAATGCGTTCACAACCTGAATTCAAATCGTGCGAACGCCTGGCATAAATTCTGTCATTTTCGGTGCCCATTTTAACGTGTTGTCACTCTGGTGGTAGAATGTAGTTGTTAGGCAAGTCCCTCTTCTCTCCCATTCTCCTGGGATAATCAGCAGTCCTATCTGCTGTATGTGAGGGATAATCCCGTTCGTTCGTGGACCACAGGACGTTGGTCCCTGAGTTGCATGGGAAAACAAAACAGCGTTGCTACAAAATCACGAGATTTCCTTTTGTGACAGTTAACCCTCGCAGACAAAATTCGTCTTGTTCGTATTAAAATGGATTTGAAAAGCAGAGAATTTGAATCAGAGATTAAGTTGTTTCAAATTTGCTTTCCGTCTCTGTCTCTTTTATTTATGGCTGCATAAAAACGTGTCGGAATAAACAATTCGCTGAGTACTGTAAGCTTTCGTACGATTGGAACATAAAACAAATGAAGTACTCCTATTCATATCACCTGAGGAGGCGGTGGCCGTTAAACTGGACGATGTCTGACAATAGTTTCTGTTTGGATTCGGCTATGATGATGTAAAGAAAAGGCACATAGATTTGGTTCCCGTTTAAAAATACATGTTGAATAAAAATTACGATCTGAATGAATCAGTTTCACGTCAGTCACTAAATACATTGGTGAACAATACATCCATCAAGTGAGTAATCGGTCTAATCGTTCATCAACCATCTATCACTTAATACACAAGTCAATCAATTAATGCATGGGTAAACATTGTATCAGACATTTGAATAATCAATCAATATTAATAAGAATTCATAAACCATCTATAATTCAGTACACAAGTCTATCGCTTAATGCATCACTTACAAAACTGGTATACAATGTATTAATCGACTAGTCACCCAGTCTAGCAATTCACTGACCATCCATCATTCAAAACATCGGCAAGCAACGCATTAATCCGTTACAGAGGTAATGAATCAATCTGAGACTGCATTCAATTACACATGCATCCATGATTCATCAGTTGATTAATTAACTGACTCAGCACGCCAGTATCAAGGATTAGGCAAGCCTGAATGCGTTTCAAACAGGCGCTTGAAAGAAGCAATAACAATCACCTCTGTTCTCCATATCAGCTGTGATATAGCTTCCAATGGCATGTGTGTGTGTGTGTGTGTGTGTGTGTGTGTGTTCCATGTCTCTGTCTTTGCTTTCATAGATTCGAAGAACAGTGCCGATACGAAACAGAGGACAACAAAAACGAAAACAAGCAGTGGGAAAATAACAACAAACAGAAGGGAGAAAACTCATTCAGATGAACCAATGAGATTGTTGAAAATAACAACAAACAGAAGGGAGAAAACTCATTCAGATGAACCAATGAGATTGTTGAAAATAACAACAAACAGAAGGGAGAAAACTCATTCAGATGAACCAATGAGATTGTTGAAAATAACAACAAACAGAAGGGAGAAAACTCATTCAGATGACCCAATGAGATTGTTGAAAACAACAACAAACAGAAGGGAGAAAACTCATTCAGATTAATCAGTGAGATTGTTGAAAACAACAACAAATAGAAAAGAGGAAGCTAATTCTGTTTCATTAACGAAATTGTTTATAAACTCATTGGATGATCGGCCATGAATGGAAGAAGTACCAGCACATGTCGACATAGGCACATGTTGGCAGTATCGATTACTGGTTTTTGCTTTCACATAGAGAAGGTCTGAAGCGGCGCTGTCATCAGCAGTTTAGCGAGCATCGCCCACCTCCAGCTAAAGGCACCGCCATGCGTGCCGTGTTCCAGTGCTATATTATTAAAGAGGAATGGTGGGGACGGGTCGTGTACGCCTCGCTACATTACCGTTATAAACGTTCCGTGATCACTCCACGCCAGAAGTCACTCAAGGCTCATTTTTTTTAAAAATCAGTCCCCAAGAAGTAAATTCACACCGATCTTTTCCTTTGTTCAAAACGAACCCCCATCCAAAGTTGCCAAACCTAAAAAAGAAAAAAAAAAAAGAAAAAAAGAAAAGAAAAAAAGGGGGAAAAGCAACGTTTTAAACAAAACACATTGCATTTGAATTTGAGGGGAGTCAGGAGGCGGGGGAGGGGGGGGGGGGGAGGGGCAGGGAAGTTCTGGACTTGAGCAAGCACTATTCCCACCCTGTTCTAAAACCACACTCTGGTGAGTGATTTGGGGCGTGGTTAAAAAACACTCCAAGGAGTGAATACAGACCTGTACCCATTTCAGCTTCCCTTTCACATAGGGCGTGTAAGTTTGGGTACACACCGATATTCTCACCATGGGGTGTTTCTGTTCCACGGTTAAGGGTTTTGTAGAGGGTCCAGTGAGGACCGTGGAGGTGCTTGTCCAGAAACACTCACCCTTCCTAAAATCCAGGTGCAATGGGTTTTGAACGATATATTACGTTGCGTGGAACATTGAGAATTTCAAAGAAAGGGGAGGGGGGGGGGGGGGGGGCGGTGACTTTGCAACATGGTGATCTGGATTTACTTACCAGGGTATGAATTTGGGTACATGCCCTTTTTCTACCGCAGCACAGTGATTTTCGACAGTGGCGTGATTACGTTTGTTACACCTGTTAAAATTTTGTGGATAGAAAACCTTCAGATGCATCGAGATCGTGATTAGCACCAATCTCCCAGGAAGTTTACAGAAATCAGTGAATCACGTCACCCGATACAGATAGATAGATAGATAGATAGTGATAGATAGATAGATAGATAGATAGATAGATAGATATCGATATACATACATACACACATATGTAATATATTAAAATATAAGAGAAGAGAGAGAGAGAGAGAGAGAGAGAGAGAGAGAGAGAGATGTATGTGTGCGCGCGCACGCGTATCCATGTGTGTGCATATGTTTCCTTATTTGGTTGCTTGTTTGCGTGTGATCTTGTCTCTTTCTCCTTATGGGTGATGTGTGCATGTGCATGTCAGTGTGCATTCCAGATTGCCAAGTTGTGGTTCTCTCAAGACATTGGGTACCTAAACACTGAACAAGAGTAAGTCGTAGATCAGCATTAAACTGAGCTGTTGCTATAGCCACATGCTGCTATGGTCTGGTGCTTTGACGCCTGCAGGCCAGAACTGATTAGTTCGTGGTAGACTCCATGTTCTGTTTGCCAGCTTGTTCCTGTGGGACGTCCTAATGTGCGGCTGTCATCAGCAGTAATTGTTTCACGTACTGCCCGCCACTGGCTAAAGATCGTCAAGAGATGGGCAAGATGTGCGTGCGTGCGTGCGTGCTGTGTGTGTGTGTGTGTGTGTGTGTGTGTGTGTGTGTGTGTGTGTGTGTGTGTGTGTGTGTCTGTGTCTGTGTGTGTTTGTGTGTGTGCACGTGCACTTGTGGGGGGGGGGGGGGGGGAGGGGGCGCGCGCAAATATGTGTTTCTGTATATTTACTCTCACATGCCTTCGGGCTTTTCATGTATTGGAACAGGGGAATAGTTTTTACCTTTGATCTAGCAGCTTTTCACAGACACAGGGAGCTCTGTTACCTTTGATCTAAAAGCTTTTCATAGACTGGCAGGATGAGGTTCAGCCAAGATGGGCAACAAGATATGCACTGGATGCACTCACCTGCTAAATAACAGAACCCCCCACCCCACCCCTCAACTGCTGATTAACTTCAGAAATGATATTGGGTACCTATGTAATTATTATGAAGTTTCATAATAATTACATAGGTACACAGTGTCGTGAACTCATGACCTATGAGAAGGGGCAAGAGAGTTCGAATCCTATCATTGATTTCTGGGAATGTGGTTTTCCTTTGTACACTCATTGTGACCCCCTAGTGTAGCTCATCTATCTTACACACACAAGAGTGTGACTTCTGTGGTGAGTTTTCTCATGACGACCTGATCATTATGAGCCCGCGTCCTGGGGTATGCCTGGTAATGGGACTGCTGCAAGACGAACGTGATTATGGGCTGAAATGAGCGACATGGAAGGAGTGTTACCGGGGGACAAAATAGACGGGTAACTAGGAGGAGAAGAAGCTGAAAATAAGGACCCCCCCCCCCCTCCCCCCCCACCCCCCAAAAAAGAGGAAAAAAAGAAACCCTCAACAACAACTACAACAACAACTAACCAACCAAAAACGAACAACAACAAAAACACAACTACAACAATAATAACAAAAAGGAACAGCTGCAACAACATTTGGGAGAGCGCAGACTCCTGGCAAGGTCGAACGGATAGAGAATTCGTCTGCTGATTCAGCTCCGCGACGAGGCGAGAAAAAAAGGGGTGGATGGGCGATCCGTATTATGGAAAACATACAGGATCAGAAAAAGGCTTTTCCTCTTTTTTTTCTTTTTTTTGGGGTTTGTGTGGTGTGTGTGTGTGTGTGTGTGTGTGTGTGTGTGTGTGTGTGTGTGTGTGTGTGTGTGTGTGTGTGGTTGGGGGGGGGGGGGGGGGGAGTTCCCATGAGAGCATGTCAGTTTGTGATTGACACCAAAATATTTCCCAGCTGGAGGGAATTCATTGTAACAGACTAAAAGAACTGCTCCAAATGCAATTTTGAAGCACAAAAAAAGTCTAGAAACGTGTAAGTCACTAGAGCATTTTTTTTAAATCTTGATAATATAGTTGACGTTTAAACCACTTGAATGTTTTCAAAACTCCTGAAAATATAGTTGAACCTGTTGCATGGATAGTAAGCAGTTCGTATGTAACAGCTTCAAAGTGTTCATGTCCAGTGAAAAAAAGTAACAATGTTCAGTACTAACTATGTCACTGAACAGTGCTGGATCCACTCTTTGGAACGGATCTGTATAACCAGTCTTCACCAAGTGTTAATGAGTAGACCAGCTTGTATGGGCAATTCTACATCGTTTCATTGAGTTCCGTTTTCAAATCTCTGTGGTACTTTTCACGCAATTACGCTGACAGGCCAGCGAACAACCTGACGAACGCACATGACTGAAAACACAGTTCTCTTGTCGGGGATAAAAATGTCACATTTAAGTAGTTTTATTGCTTCTGAGGGCAGCACTGAATTATCTGTGAGATACAACTGCCTGTGTTATGGTTCTTCTGCGTGTGGTGTGTGTGTGTGTGTGTGTGTGTGTGTGTGTGTGTGTGTGTGTGTGTGTGTGTGTGTGTGTGAAGCTGCTGAATTGGCTGGTTTTTGTTGTTGTCGTTGTTGTTGTTGTTGTTGGGGGGGGGGGGGGAGGTGTCATTTATTTCTCCTCTTCGTGCATGCATGCGTGGTCGATCAGTGATACTGTCAAATCCAGATAAGATGTGATTTACGACACTGTAGATGCTTGTCAGGAAAATCGAAAGAAAAGCTCGAGGTATGTAACCGACTTTGTCTTTCTACCATCGGACGAGATCCCCCAGTTTGCATATAGGTTACTACACAATGTGTTCTACCCCAAGACACAATTCGCCGAAGAAGAAAGAATGGTAGTGGTGGAGAGTCAACACAAATATGGATTGGTGTGGTGTGCAGAGGGAGAAGTTCAACTGTCGTTATTGGTGTGGTGTGCAGAGGGAGAAGTCAAACTGTCGTTATGTGTGTGGTGTGCAGAGGGAGAAGTTCAACTGTCGTTATTGGTGTGGTGTGCAGAGGGAGAAGTTCAACTGTCATTATTGGTGTGGTGTGCAGAGGGAGAAGTTCAACTGTCATTATTGGTGTGGTGTGCAGAGGGAGAAGTCAAACTGTCGTTATTGGTGTGGTGTGCAGAGGGAGAAGTTCAACTGTCATTATTGGTGTGGTGTGCAGAGGGTGAAGTTCAACTGTCGTTATTGGTGTGGTGTGCAGAGGGAGAAGTTCAACTGTCGTTATTGGTGTGGTGTGCAGAGGGAGAAGTTCAACTGTCATTATTGGTGTGGTGTGCAGAGGGAGAAGTTCAACTGTCATTATTGGTGTGGTGTGCAGAGGGAGAAGTCAAACTGTCGTTATTGGTGTGGTGTGCAGAGGGAGAAGTTCAACTGTCATTATTGGTGTGGTGTGCAGAGGGAGAAGTTCAACTGTCATTATTGGTGTGGTGTGCAGAGGGGGAAGTTCAACTGTCATTATTGGTGTGGTGTGCAGAGGGTGAAGTTCAACTGTCGTTATTGGTGTGGTGTGCAGAGGGAGAAGTTCAACTGTCGTTATTGGTGTGGTGTGCAGAGGGTAGAGTTCAACTGTCATTATTGGTGTGGTGTGCAGAGGGAGAAGTTCAACTGTCATTACTGGTGTGGTTTACAGAGGGAGAGGTCAAACTGTCGTTATTGGTGTGGTGTGCAGAGGGAGAAGTTCAACTGTCGTTATTGGTGTGGTGTGCAGAGGGAGAAGTCAAACTGTCGTTATTGGTGTGGTGTGCAGAGGGTGAAGTTCAACTGTCGTTATTGGTGTGGTGTGCAGAGGGAGAAGTCAAACTGTCGTTATTGGTGTGGTGTGCAGAGGGAGAAGTTGAACTGTGATGGTGTGATGTGCAGGGGGAGAAGTTATACTGTCACTGTGGTGAAGTGTGCAGAGGGAAGTGAACTGAGGTGTGTGCGAGGAAGTGTATGTCACTGTGGTGTGGTGTGCAGGGGAGAAGTTGTTTGTCACTGTGGTGTGGTGTGCAGGGGGAGAAATGTTGGGGATCTTGTACACTTGTGTGGTGTGCAGGGGGAGTGAACTGATGTGTGGTGTGAGAGGAGAAGTTGAACTGTCATTGGTGTGGTGTGCAGAGGGAGAAGTTGAACTGTCACTTGTGTGGTGTGCAGAGGGAAGTTGACTACTTTAGTGTGGTGTGCAGAGGGAGAAGTTGAACTGTCACTGTGTTGGTGTGCAGGGAATGAACTGTCACTGTGTGTGGTGTGCAGAGGGAGAAGTTGAACTGTCACTGTGGTGTGGTGTGCAGAGGGAGAAGTTGAACTGTCACTGTGGTGTGGTGTGCAGAGGGAGAAGTTGAACTGTCACTGTGTGTGTGTGCAGAGGGAGAAGTTGAACTGTCACTTGTGTGGTGTGCAGAGGGAGAAGTTGAACTGTCACTTGTGTGTGGTGTGCAGAGGGAGAAGTTGAACTGTCACTTGTGTGGTGTGCAGAGGGAGAAGTTGAACTGTCACTTGTGTGGTGTGCAGAGGGAGAAGTTGAACTGTCACTTTAGTGTGGTGTGCAGAGGGAGAAGTTGAACTGTCACTTTAGTGTGGTGTGCAGAGGGAGAAGTTGAACTGTCACTTTAGTGTGGTGTGCAGAGGGAGAAGTTGAACTGTCACTTTAGTGTGGTGTGCAGAGGGAGAAGTTGAACTGTCACTTTAGTGTGGTGTGCAGAGGGAGAAGTTGAACTGTCACTTTAGTGTGGTGTGCAGAGGGAGAAGTTGAACTGTCACTTTAGTGTGGTGTGCAGAGGGAGAAGTTGAACTGTCACTTTAGTGTGGTGTGCAGAGGGAGAAGTTGAACTGTCACTTTAGTGTGGTGTGCAGAGGGAGAAGTTGAACTGTCACTTTGTGTGGTGTGCAGAGGGAGAAGTTGAACTGTCACTTGGTGTGGTGTGTGCAGGAGGGAGAAGTTGACTGTCACTTAGTGTGGTGTGCAGAGGGAGAAGTTGAACTGTCACTTAGTGGGTGTGCAGAGGAGAAGTGACTGCATTTAGTGTGGTGTGCAGAGGGAGAAGTTGAACTGTCACTTAGTGGTGTGCAAGGGAGAAGTTGAAACTGTCACGTGGTGGTGTGCAGAGGAGAAGTGAACTGATGGTGTGTGTGCAGAGGAGAGGTTGATGCTAGGAAAGTACAAATGTCGAAAACGCGATCTTGTGATAGATGTCAGGGGGTTACTGGCGCAATCAATGATTACACACAATGTGTGTGTGTGTGTGTGTGTGTGTTGTGTGTGTGTGTGTTGTGCGTGTGCGTGTGTGTGATCTACAAAAGTGCACCGCCCTGAATAACATGACCTGCGCAGACAAGCTTACTTGTCAGCAGAGATGATTTAGGATTGTATCGCTTGAATTCGCGTAGAAATTCCGTGCGTGATAGAAGCGAATATAAACGCAGAAAAACACAAGGATGTTTCGAATGACAACCTCTTGACAGTCAATGTCCATTATTTTCCTGAAAACAAAAACAAAAAACAAATATGAGTATGACAAGGAAAATATAAGCTTACATTGAACTCGAAAGTCACTGCATAAAAAGGAAGGGAAAAAAAAAAACGAACACAACAGCAACATTTGGCCTGCACAATCCCTGGACTTGAACATTATTGATCATTCATTTTCTTCGATAGTCGATCGGTCTTTCAGAAAAATGGAACCCAAACCAGCAAATCAGCTTTCGACGATTATACCAACAATTCTTCTTCTTCTGTCCCTGCCCCCCCCCTCCCCCCGTCCACCCCATCCCTCCCCCTCCCTACCACATATCCTTCCATTCCCCCTCGTCTCCCTCCT
>CM065714.1:21081739-21084239 GCA_033310375.1 Conus canariensis | reverse complement strand
ATTTTTCATCTATAATAGCACGAAATAAAGCGCATCTGGAAAAAAAAAGTATTTAATTGTTGATATTTAATAGAATAAGTGTAATCCATACATTTAATATAGCAGACTCATTAAAAAAAAAAAAAATCTCTCGAATGAAAACGACAAAATAAATTTGAATCTACTGGATGGAGCATGATTAAATTAATCAAATACTAAACAACATTGTTACTCAAATGTCACACAACCCTTCTAAAAATTGAGATGGAGGAGGGGAGGGGGAGGGGGAGCGGGGGAGGGCGGAGTGAAAGCATTGATAGGAGTGAGGCAGATACTAAAATCATACAATGACGATGATTCATAGATAGTGACGCAATCTTTAAAATGACCACATGGTGACGGCGTGTCTGTCACACTGGGTCGTGACGTTGTCCAAGCTGTTGGCCATGCTACAGTCTGGAACCAGATCCATCCTGCTGTTGATAGGGGGATCGTGTCAGACTTCTGAAAACAATATGCAAGTGTCGGTGATGTAGCCTGAATGCGAATTGTGCGACAACAACAACAACAACAAGAAGTAAGGAACTTGGATCGGCCGCCGTAGCGAACTGGTCAGCGTCGTGGATTCCTGGCTAGGAGATCGTGTGTTCAATTCCCATCAGAGCCATGTGGTATTTTTCTGCCCCGACCGGCTCCTACCCAGAGTTGAGTTTGTTATGGGCTCAGCTGGGAAGACTGGGACCACACAGTTGTGTTTCATCCTGTGAATGGATGGGTCTTTGAGAATGTTGCTCAAAGTTCCTGACCAACACTGCAGGTGTCTGCATCTCTCGGGCCTGGTTGATGCCGGGATATATTATGAAAGTAAGCGTACAGTACAGCCCTGTCATGTAGTCTCAGACTGGAATGGAAATCCATATCATCATCTTCATGATCCTCATTCTCATCGATCAGCATAAAAAGTCACAAACTCTGTGGCCCTTCATGCCCTGCTCTCATGGTGACAACAGTTTCGACGTTCTCTCCACGTCTGTGGCCTTAGTTTGATTCCTTTGGGGTCAGCGGTACCAGCGAGTCCATGGGAGCTGTCGTTGCACGGACGTGGTGGCGCCTTCCGGAAGGAGAGGTCACTCACGTCAGCTCGGCGACAAAGCAATTATTGTCGTCAGTAGGGGGCTTAGGAGGTGATGTCCTGCATATGTTGGATCAGAACAGATGCCACTGAACTGCACCGAAGTGACTCGGCAGCAGTGTTGTGTCACACACACACACACACACACACACACACACACACACACACACACACACCACACCACACAACACACACACACACACACACACACACACACACACACCACACACACACACATACACACGCATGCCGCACGCACGCACGCACGCACGCACATTTACGAGGAAATCCAACAACGCAAGCGCTCAATTCAGTAGTTTGATTTAGAACCAAAATTTACTGACAAAAGAAGCACATAATTACAATCTTCTCTTACTTAAAATACTATTCCAGGTCCAACGTACAGTTACCGCGTCTCTGAATTTCTGAGTAACTGTTGACTACGGTCAACCGAAAGGCGGAGCTGTTTGGGTGTGAACAAACTGTAGCGATTTTTCAGTGCGTACCAAATGCTGACTATAAACACAGCCATCGCACGGATTTCGAAACTTAAAAGAGGCTTTAATTGCCCATAAAAACGGACCTAAAGGTTTACTGTCATTGGTTCTAACTTGCCAATCAACTGAAACGCCTTTGGCAATAGTTAACGGCTCCGTAGGGAAAGGTGACTTGGAAGCAAGAGCTTTTAGCTGAGGTAATAAGGCTGAAAGGCAAACAGAGATTAAAAAATCCGGATAGAGGTTCGTTGGAATGGATGGCAGTCGATCGTAGAAATAAGAATTGTATTCCCCCTCCTCTCCACCTCCACCCCGACTAAACACACATACGGGCACGCGCGCGCACGCACACACGCACGCACATGCGCGTGCACGTACACACACACGCATGTACGCACGCACCAATCCATCCATACATACACACTTAATAGGGGTCACCGTCTTTATTCTGAATACTCAATGTCAATATGTATTAAAATTCAACCAGCAAGTGTATAATTATAAGGATATATTTCACAAAATGAAAACTCAGGTTCTTACTCTCTTCACACTATCATTAAACTCATCAAGTTGCTTAATTAACCCGCGTCAGACACACATCTTTAAATGACAACACATTTTAATGAACGGAACATGCGACGATTAACATGCGTGTAGGCAAGTGACGAAACCAGAAACAAGGGGGAAAAGAGAAAGAATAGAAAGAAAAAAAGAAGGAAAAAGAAAAAAAGAAAGAAAAGCAAGCTCACACCCTCACCTCTCCTGTCATTCCCTCCCTTTCCTCCATACCCTCCGACAATTTCCTTTCCATCCCCCCTCCCTCAGTGAACTTTTTCCACTGAACTCTTTTTTTCCAGTGAACTTTTTTTTTTCCCAGTGAACGCTTTTCAGT
>CM065714.1:21066739-21076739 GCA_033310375.1 Conus canariensis | reverse complement strand
GTTAGCCTAGTGACGCAATCTTATACTATGACGATGATTCACAGATAGCCTAGTGACGCAATCTTATACTATGACGAGATTCACAGATAGCCTAGTGACGCAATCTTAAATGACGACCGTCGACGGCGTGTTGTCACCCTGGGTTGTGACGTTGTCCAAGCTGTTGGCAATGTACGTCTGGAACCAGATCCATCCTGCTGTTGATAGGGGATCGTGCCAGACTTTGAAACGACATGCAAGTGTTCGTGATGTAACTGAATGTAAATTAGCAACAACAAAATGGTGAAGTTGGTGATGTCTACGATGTTATATTCATGATGTGTGTGTGTGTGTGTGTGTGTGTGTGTGTGTGTGTGTGTGTGTGTGTGTGTGTGTGTGTGTGTAAGAGAGAGAGAGAGGGAGAGAGAGAGTGAGTGTGTGTGTGTGTGTTGTGTGTGTGTGTGTGTGTGGTGTGTGTGTGTGTGTGTGTGTGTGTGCTCGCTTATTTGCGTGTGTTCACTTGTTTGTGTGTGTATATGAATGCGTGCGTGCATGAGCGCGCACATGTGTTTGTATGCATGAGTGTGTGTGTGTGTGTGTGTGTGTGTGTGTGTGTGTGTGTGTGTGTGTGTGTGTGTGTGTGTGTGTGTGCGCGTGCGTTCTGTAGTTATGTTTATAAGGAAAGGAAGAGAAACTGGGTGATTCTTAATGGCTTTTAAGAAAATAAACAAAGAAACAAACGTCTACTGCTACTACTACTACTACAACTACCACTACTATTACTACTACTACAACTACAATTACTACTGCTGCTGTTGTTGCTGCTGCTGCTGCTGTTGCAGCTTTCCTGCTTTTGCTGCTTCTACTTACGCCACTACTACTACTACTAACTACTACTACTACTACTACCTCTACTACTACTACTACTAGTACTACTACCACCACCACACTACTACTACTACTACTACTACTACTACTACTACTAGCACCACTACCATCACTACTACCACTATTACTACAACTTCTACTACTACTACTACTACTACTACTACCACTACTACTACTGCTGCTGCTGCTGCTGCTGCTGTGGCACCATTGCCATCACTAATACTGCTACTACTACTTCTAGCACCACTACCATCACCACCACATCACCATCACTACTACTACTACTACTACTGCCACTGCTGCTGCTGCTGCTGCTGCTACTACTACTACTACTACTTCTACTACTACTACTACTACTACTAATACTACTACTACTACTACCACTACTACTACTACTTTTATTTTTGGTATTGCTGTTCGCATCGTACAGAAACAACCATCAAGACTGCTACAACACCATGCTGCCACTCCGATCCTGCTCATTGCCTCCACTACCACTACCACCACCACCACCACCAGTACAAACCATAACAAAAACCACACCAATCCATCATCATCATCATCATCATCATCATCATCATCATCATCATCATCATCATCCTCGTCGTCGTCATCGTCCTCACCTTAGTTCTTCGCCAGGCCGTGAACCAGGCCCAGCCCGTCTCCAGGAGACAGAGCAGCAGGCCTGCTGCCAGACCGATTCCAGCCTGCAGGAAGACGCCACCCAGGGTGTAGAACGACAGGCCGTGGCTCTCGTCCACCTCGGAGCAGCCCTGGGTGCTGACTCTCCACCACTTCTGCTTCAGTTTCTCCAGGATCGCCTCGGACTGCAGCTGGAGGATGCTGGAAATTAGGAGTAGGTGTTCGTGTGGAGGAGGGTTTAAGGAATGCTGTAGTGATCAGTGGTGAGTAGAGATAAGAAACGAGAAAGGAAAAAGTTTCAGTTGCCTGGAGTGTGTGCGTGCGTGTGTGTGTGTGTGTGTGGTGCGTGCGTGCGTGGTGCGTGCGTGCGTGCGTGCGTGCGTGCGTGCGTGCGTGCGTGCGTGTGTGCGTGCGTGCGTGCGTGGTGTGTGTGTTTGTTTGTTTGTTTGTTTCGCGCGCGCGAGCACAGACACACATACCCACACCCACACCCACACACACACACACACACAAACACACGCACGCACGCACGCACACACGCACGCGCGCACGCACACACACACACACACACACACACACACACACACACACACACACACTCCTTTCCTCTGTCTCTATCTCTTCTTTCATACACACACATGCACACACACACGCGCGCGTGCGCGCGCTCTGACACACGCTGCGCGCGTGCACACAGACGCACACAGACGCACACGCACACACGCCGCGCGCACAGCACACACACACACACACACACACACACACACACACCACACACGCACACACCCATGCTCAAACACACATACAACAACAGCGCTCGCGTGTCCACACCCGCGTCCCATACGCACACACACACCCCACCGCCCACACACACCCATCACTTACCCACACACGCGCACATGCACGCACATGCACCCATGCTCAAACAACAACAACATAACAACAACAAAGTTCGCTCCTGATCCATCCCCGTCTCATTCTCCATCCCACCCCATCGCTCCCTCTCCCTCCTCTCTTCCCACCCCCGCCCCCACCTCTCACTCCCCAACATCTACCCTACCAACCCAATCACCACCCTTCTGTCCCTCACATCCCACCCCATCCCCTCTCCCCCTCCCTCCCTCTCTACACGACCCGCAACACAGGAAAAAAAAGCAAACCCGGAACCCACGAGTTGGAGATGTGCTGGGTAAGGGGCGAGCCATGGGGCAGGGCGAAGGCGTCAGGACTTGATGCTGAACTGTTTGCCGATGGTGGTGAGGCCGCAGTGCCGGAGACGGCGTACTGCAGGTACGGGGCCTCATCGATCAGGGCGAAGTTCCCCTCCAGCACTTTGGCCAGCCCTTCCTCGCTGCTGCTCAGCAGACCGTGTTTTGCATGTCGGTACAGAAACTGGTGGGGGGGGGGAGGGGGGCAGACAAACATTGAAGACACACACGGACACGTGAGGAGGAAGAAGGAAGGAAGGGACGCGGCGAAGTGGGGGGAATGGGACGGGGACGGGGTGGTGGGGGTGGAGGGAGGGTGGAAACTCTCTGTCTCTGTCTGTCTCTGTGTCTCTGTCCCTCTCTGTCTCTCTCCGTCTCTCTGTCTCTCTCTCTCTCTCTCTCTCTCTCTCTCTCTCTCTCTCTCTCCGATCCATCTGCTTATCAAATTTTTGCACCCCCCCCCCCACACACACACATACGCACACACATACATACATATATGACTATCTACATACCTACCTACATAAATACTTACATACACACTTACATACATGCATACATAGAGAGACAGACAAACAGACGGATAGATAGATAGATAGATAGATAAATAGATATTAGATAGATAATAGGCGCGCAAAAATGATCAGACATATCCGAATGCGTACGTGTCCCTCTCTCTCTCTCTCTCTCTCTCTCTCTCTCTCTCTCTCTCTCTCTCTCTCTCACCACACACACACACACACACACACACACACACACACACACACACACATACACACACACACACGCACGCACGCACGCACACACATACACACACACACACACACACACACACACACACACACACACACACACACACACACTCACACTCACACACAACATCGTCTCCATCCTTGCTTTTCTGTGAATATCGATCTCAAAGTCCCCTCTTTTCCCCCCAACGGAATGTATATTTTGTTCAAAGACTTCTTTTTTTTCAAATTTCAGTTATACTTTTTTCATCTAAAAGGAACAAAAATCTGTTCCGTTAATGATGTTCGGAAATGTCTGTGACAGTGTGAACCAACAGACTGCTGCCAAACACTCGGCGATCCTTTCGAGTAAACACTGTTCATGCTTTAGGCTAGTGGACGTCTTTCACATCCCCGTTAGATGTATTGATATTTAAGATTTTGCGAGACGACTGGGCGCGGTCCCATATTCCAACCTTGATCCAATACGTAAACAATTTTCACTAGAAGAGGAACAGGAACAAAATGTATAGGGGTGGGATGAGGGATAGGGGGAGGCTGGATGGGAGGGGGGGGGAGGGGCGGGGGGGGGGGGAGGGAGACCGTTCGGTGCTGTGGTACAGAAAGTTACCCCAATGAAGATTGTCATCCTACGTGACATTTTGTGGGCGTCACGGTGGGTCATGTATTTAGGTCCAGTGCAGGAAGAAAAGGACGCTCTAACCTTAAAGGTCTACTTTAGAGGTTTTCGATAATTGGTCAGCTTACGCATAAATATGAAATGTTTGATAAATTGGTAAAATAAACATCCGATTCGCTCCCGATCACACGAAATCGATCCGCGAAAGTGGGCATTTTCACCTGTAATCAAGAAAACGGGAGGTAATCAACTAAATCTTGGCATGGCTTAACTGCTCTTGGATATGACGTCACATGTGTCAGCGACGGCGACAGAAAGTGATTCTGTTGGTTCTTGCACATCTTGCTCGGAATTTAATTTATCTTGTAAAAGCAGTGACTATGATTGCGACAGCCAATGTGACTCTGGGGATGTTTCTGCGAGGCCTTTACCTTATCAGTTTGAATGCTAAGTTCTTTTTACCACGTCAGTTCCAGCTGGACCACAGAAACGAGCTATTCAGTTCCAGCTGGACGCCCGAACACACCATTCCGAAGGCGTACGGACTTTACCGAAGTCTCGAGGGAGGCTACCGACTGACTTCTTGATGCGATCACGCGTGGACGGCGAGCGGATATTCTCCTTCCTCAAGCCTTAACGCATTCATTCAATTTAACAAGTGTGATCTGTCCATAGATAAGAACAGAATAAACGTGCGACTATCGTACTCATCTGTACGAGCTCACCACTCCGCCTTCAAAGTATACGCGCACAATGCAGACGAAGTTTTTGATCCACTTGAACGGGCTCGGCAATTGTCGGAATAGCTCGTTTCCGTGGTCCAGCTGGAACTGACGTGGTAAAAAGAACTTAGCGGCCCGGCATGTTTGCACGAACTGAATCCACTTCTTTCGAGTATCTGGATCAAATAGAAATGTGTGCAATGAATATCCGTCTCCTGCTGAGCTGCTGCACTCGCCTACAGCACAATATCTGCCACCCCGTCGTGACTTTTTTAGGCTGTGGGGGATCGCAATTCATGTTGATTTCACTTGGCGTTGCCATGTTGCATAGGTTGCGGCTGACGGCCACACCATCAAGTGACGTCACGGTTTTCGGTCTTCCGCACGGAGTTTGAACAGGTGTGCAAAAGTCGTTTTTTATCTATTAAATTCTTCCGGCGATTTTTTTTTTAATGAATACCATACTGTAGTTATATGACATGTAGACCTGTTTTTAACAAATTATCGAAAATCTCTAAAGTAGACCTTTAATCGCAGTGTTGCTTATAGCCCCTCCGACCCTGAGCCATATCAGGACTGTCACCGCGTTGAAGTCAACTCACAAGTCATATTAAAAAAAAAAAAAAAACATACATACAACCCTTTAAAATACATAGTCTAAAAACACACCAGAAAGTTTGTTTATCATCTTTCCTCTGTAAAATCTTAGATCAGATGAGAAATGTTAATCTCCCTCAGCACGTCTCTCTACTAAGTGTATTGGTTTGGAGTCAGGTCTGACTGATGAAATGTATGGAGTGATGTAACTAATCAAGGTGCAGAAGGGTAGATAAGTATACCTAAATAATGATTACAGGCGGATCGGGATTCTGCAATTTAAAAACTGGTTGTCGTCGTCGTCGTTAGCTGAGAAGGTTGTTGCTCTGTCAACTTTGGAGTGCAAATAAAGTCAGGCATGCTAAAGACTAGGTTTACTTTCTTACCTCACCACCACCACCACCACCATCACCATCACCACCACTACTCACTCCCACCATCAAAACGTGTCACTACCATCGTCAAAACTAGCACCGTCGGTGGCTACAAGATTTAGACGTTAATGATCATTATTATCTCCCTACATCACATTGTATACCTATGTCACACACACACACACACACACACACACACACACACACACACACACACACACACATACACACACACACGCGCACGCACGCATGCACGCACGCACACACACATACACACACACGCACGCACACCTCACCCCTTCTGGAGTAGGACCCCAGGCTCCCTTGGGAAATCCTCCCCTCTCATCTAATTGATCAGGCCCTGCAGCCAGATGAGGGAGACAATGTATATCGCTACATGCCCCGTGTGGCCCCTGTCCTACCTTGCCATAGGTGTCCCCGAAGGGGTAGTCCCACACGACCATCTCCGACTCGTCCAGGTCACCCAAGGACTGTTTGTTGCTGGTGACGTTCTTCCACAGGTCACAAAGCTTGGACTCGATCGTGGCCATCCGCTCAAAGTAATCCATGGTCTGCGACCCGCGAACAACGGAGTAACGCACTCCTGATTGGCTGGCAAGGTCCTGTGACACACATGGCAATGTGGATTCTGCTTGGTTGGTCAAGATCATGTGACATGCTATGTTGATTCTGATTGGTTGGTTAGATCCTGTGACGTACTATCAGAACACTACGGACAACGACCGAAAAATTAGTCGGAGCGGATTATGTGCAAGTGGATTTTATCAACTATGTATTTTCCGTCCTGAAAGCTTTCTTTACGCCACCAGCCGTTTTTTTTTAACACTCCCCTTGATATTGACACAAGCACTTTCAATTGTCATGCAAATCTGACCCCCCAAAATCCTTGTATGTGAATATAGTAAAACGAATGACCTGAAAATAACAAAAATCTACTGCGCCTAGGCTAATGAGTAGAGCTAAATCGATTAAAAAAAATTCATATGAATACAATAAAACAGTTCACGTAAAAATAATGAAATATACTGAATCGTGGCCTTCGAGCAGTGTTAAATCCAGGAATAAAAAAGCGTTAAAACCCCGATAGAATCAAGCTTGAAAGGTTTTCGTCAAATATGCACACACACACACACCACACACACCACACACACACACACACACACACGCACAAAACACAGCCATATACAGACCAGTTCTCCCGAAGTCCCAAAGCCACTAGCATCACAGAAAGCAATAAATGTTAGATCGCCGATAGAAGAAAGCTGACACAGCTGATGACCTTTACCTGCAGCGAGTTGATGCGCGTGGAGAGTCGCGACGTGGTGAGGTAGGCGGCCAGGTTGGCCGTGTAGTTGGCCATGATGATACTGCAGAAGAACCAGAAGCCGGCCACCAGAAGCCGGCTCGACAGCGTGCGGGGAGTGCTCTCTGGACCTGCACCAAAGTGAGAGACAATTCGAATGATGATGATGGCGATGATGATGATGATGATGATGGTGGTGGTGGTGGTGGTGGTGTTGACGACGATGATGATGATGGTAATAATGATGATGATGATGATGATGATGATGGTGGTGGTGGTGGTGGTGGTGTGTTGATGATGATGGTGATGATGATGATGATTATGATGATGATGATGGTGGTGGTGGTGGTGGTCGTCGTCGTCGTGGTGTGATGGTGTTGATAATAGTAATGATGATGATGATGGTGGTGGTGGTGGTGGTGGTAGTGATGATGGTGATGATGGTGATGATGATGATGACGATGATGATTATGATTGTGATGATCTCACTCCCTGAAAAGGAGAATTATCTGACAATGTTGCTCTCGTTTTCTAACCAACAGTGCATGTATGTCCACCCCTCAAGCCTTATGTTCGGCTACACACAATCGTAGAGAACAGTTATGTTGCTGTTGTTGTTGTTTTAAACCAGGATGTTAACCAATTCCATCCCGCTACACGCAACCACCCACTCAACTCGCCCTAAATCAACACACACACACACACACACACACACACACACACACACACACACACACACACACACGCTCGCGCGCGCACGCCTCTTCTCTCTCTCTCTCTCTCTCTCTCTCTCTCTCTCTCTCTCTCTCTCTCGCTCTCACCTGACAGAGTGAAAGAAGCTGTCACCAGCCACAGACCCTCTTTTAGGTCGAAGGTTTCCATCGCCGCTCCTCCTCCTCCTCCTCCTCCTCCTCCTCCTTCCTCCTTCCTCCTCCTCCTCCTCCTCCTCCCTCATTCGTCTTCTCTCTCCCCTCACCCTTGCCACCGTCCGAATTCTGACTACTGCAGCTGATGGCTCTGGAAGGGCTGAAATAGTCAAAGACCGCCAGCAGGACCCCCGTCAGCAGAAGAACCCCGAACCAGGCTCCCCACATGTAGTCCGAGAAGACAGAGACGAAGAAGAGAAGATCATGCTCTTGGGAGATTTCCTTGATGAGGATCTCAATGCCCGCGAACTCGTAGAACGGTGTGGTGAAGTCCACCACAGCCTCTCGCTCTGCTGTGACGGTCAGGGGGCCCACTGCAAGGTCCACGGTCTGGGAGAACAGAGAGGAAAGGTGAACACGTTTTGTTCCCAAACCAGTGGATAAACAACAGTTTCTGAAGGTGGATCACAATAATATGCTGTTCTCATACAGCTGGTTAATATGTAGTTTCCGAGGGTGTACCACAATGTGTTCTGTGATAAAGGCTGACAGCAGCTATAGATCTGACAGCTTTCCATTGGTGAGACGCATGTTAACTGTGTGACAGCGTAATAACAGAATGACTCTAGACACTTTGGAGAATTTGTTGTAGATAACATATGACGACAGAAAGCTAAACACACACACACACACACACACACACACACACACACACACACACACACACACACACACACGCACACACACACACACACACACACATACACACACGCACACACACACACGCGCGCGCACACACACACACACACCGCGCGCGCGCGCGCGCGCGCACACACACCTCACCCCTTCAGAAGATTAATAGACAAACACAAAAGAAAATCAGAAGAGAGCCTGACATAAATACGAAGACAAACAGACATAGGCACGGACAAAGAAGAAGAAGAACCAGAAGGCGCACCCCAGCCAAGATGTCTCCAATGATGCCGCTCCATGTACCGTTGGCCTGGTGAGCGCCGAAGGTGTGTTCCCTCTGCTGTGTGAAGCGGTAGGTGAACTGCAGGCGATGGGACACCTCCTCCAGAACGTCCATGGCGTACCCCACGTAGTACGTCCCGTTCTTGCCCGTCACACACATCGCGAATGGTGGCGACTGTACACATACGCGCTCGCGCGCGCACGCACACACACACACACACACACACACACACACACACACACACACACACACACACACACACACACACAAACGAGCGCACGCAAGTACACACACACACACACACACACACACACACACACACACAACTGTTAGTCTATTAACAAATTATGAGAAGAGTATGATAAATTTCATTAAAAAAAAAAAAAAAAAAAAAAACTTTTTGTGGCAAAAGCTTTTTGACGATATTAGTGGTAGAAAACACGCAAAATCTCATTAGACAGCGTTTTGTTGGATTCCGTCAGGGCGAAAACTTATTACTAATACTATTCGCAGTGTATCCAAACGATTTTTACGTAATCGTGTTCTTAAAAATAGCGGATGACATGACCTCCGTAGGTTGAACATATACAAGTCTCTGTGATAATATCAATGGAAGTGTGATGCTGAAAAGATCTTGTTGTTACATGCAGACAAAATAAGATTTGTGTTGTCTCAGTATTGCGTTTTATGGAAAATAAAGATTAACGTTTACAGACAGAGTAAGGCTGGTGGCCCCAAACGGACGTTAAATCCATCGCAGCCACTTGTCTATGCCCTGTTCGAACACGAGAACACTCCATGGACATCTTGATTTATGTCCCTTCTTCGACATATAAGCCTAGTGAGTTCTGCGGCTGTCATGTCTTGGAATGCAGAATTACTGTACAAATTCCTTGGGATATCAGCGAAGGCTGTATTTCATTGACATACACTGGTGAGCCATGCTTCTACACATCCTTCATATTAAAGAATGGAGAGTAGAGAGTGGAAGTCGTGTGCAGGTAGTTATAAGCATACAAACATTCGCATTCTACATGCACATATACTGAATTA
>CM065714.1:21051739-21056739 GCA_033310375.1 Conus canariensis | reverse complement strand
CAGATCGGATCATATTATCTCATATCATATCATATACATGGACTGAAATCGAAAGTGACAATGTTAATACCCGCTTAACAAATTGGAAACTGACACTTTCGTCAACAACAAAAACTAACACCATGGGCACTGTAGAAAGAAACTCGTGGAGAGCGTGGCAGCAGAGAGTCCTCAGAAGAGAACCCCCCTTCAAACAAGTGTTTCGGCCCTTATCTCCTGACACTCTAGGGGGGTTGGGCCACACCCTGTTCTTGACTCCGGATGTCCCTCTGCTGCCCCCCTTTTTTTTCCCCATCTTGGGACGAGCCATGGCTGGGATTCGAACCCATGACCCTCGGCACTGTATTGTAATCCCAGTGCGTCATCAAAGCAAGACAGATCTCACACTCACCCACTGCCAGCCAGCCTGATGCAGCAAGATAATCAATGTAGACGTTTGGTTGAACACGTTGAGCACAAAGTCATTTTATAATCGTCCTTTCATGGCCAGTTCCCCCGCTCTCAAGGAAGGCAGAGAATCCTTTGTGTCTTCATTTTCACAGGGAATACAGGTACAGTTCCTGAGGTTTCAATTAACATACATGATACGCGTCTCACTGAATCCTTTGTGTTTATTTCCTCTTGAGATGCGGGTACAGTTTCTGAGTTTTCAATGAACGTATATGATACGCGTCTCACTTTAGCCACCCGACTGTGTTGACCATGATCTTGGGGATCCTATCGCAGACGATTGATCTGGAAACACATGCACGCACACACGCATAGATTGCACAGTGGAAAGCGACGGGTGCTTTTGGCACTCTCATGGACAGTCACAGGCCTCTCGCGCGGAATCCGAAATGAATGATAGTGGGGAGCTCAAACAACTGGAGGAAACGGGTGAAAACAAGAGTTACTTCCCTTTCTTCGCTGTATTGACTTCCCTTTCTTCGGGTTTCTGAACTCTTTTTTTTTTTTTTTCTCAATCTGTTCTGTCAGATTTAGGGAAGACAAAGGGGTGGGGGTGGTGGGGGGGGGGGGGGGGAGTCTGGCTTTCTTTTTGTTCTCTTTCATGGTTTTCTTCCGCACTATAATACTGATAGTGTGAAAGGTAATGTTGCTGAGAATTGTGATTTGGCAAAAGAGAAGATTGTGACTGTCGAATGATACACGCCTTATTTCAGTCTGTTTTCACAAGACAGCAATGCTTGAGGACTGGTTCATATATGTTAGCTTATCTAACAAATATTTTTTTAAGCGGGGGACGAGAAGGGAGGTAGAAGGGAGATGGGATAAATACATGACAGATATCTTATATACGCTCGAGCCAATCCGTTTCGACACATTTACAAACAAAACATAACACACATTGCAACTGTCCAAAATCATGGACGTAAAGGAATACATCTTACGTGTTTACTTACTGTTGCATTATTTTCTCTTTTCATTTGTTTTCATTTGTGCGCGCGCGGGGTTTTGTGTGTGTGTGTGTGTGTGTGTGTGTGCCTGCGTGCGTGCGCGTGCCTGCGCGCGCGCCTCTGTGTGTGTGTGTGTGTGTGTGTGTGTGTGTGTGTGTGTGTGTGTGTGTGTGTGCGTGCGTCTCCAGTTTCTATATTAAAACTACTACTTGGTTGTGCTCCTACTCTCTACGCAACTCTTAGCCCACTTAGGCTCTAAAGAATTTATAATTCAATCAAAACCACTGTTCTCATTAACTTACGCTAGCTCTTCCTGGAGCAGATGTTTTAGTCCTAGGCGTTTGTTTGTTGTTTTTTTTTAAATCTGTCGGTCACTGAAAAAATCATACTTCAATCCCTCTTAATGTCCATGTCATTCATCTTTTTTGTGGGATTGCATTGTCCGTAATTAATGATTAATTTGTTGATTTGCTCACGTACGCTCTCTCTCTCTCTCTCTCTCTCTCTCTCTCTCTCTCTCTCTCTCTCTCTCTCTCTCTCTCTCTCTCTCTCTCCTTTTTCACACTTTGTCTCCTCCTCATCATTACGCTACTGAAATGTGTGTGTGTGTGTGTGTGTGTGTGTGTGTGTGTGTGTGTGTGTGTGTGTGTGTGTGTGTGTGTGTGTGTGGGTGGGTGGGTGGGTGGGTGGGTGCGTGCGTGCGTATGCGTGTGTGATGCGAGTGTGTGTGGGTGTGTGTGTGTGTGTGTGTGTGTGTGTGTGTGTGTGTGTGTGTGTGTGTGTGCTGAGTGGTGTGCGTGCGTGCGTGCTTACCTCTGTGTGTGTGTGAGTGTGTGTGTGTGTGTGTGTGTGTGTGTGTGTGTGTGTGTGTGTGTGTGGGGTGTGTGTGTGTGTGTGTGTGTGTGTGTGAGCCCTCTGTTTTTGTTGTTGTTGTTTTGACGGTTACAGGTTTTCTCTTTCTTCTTCCATTGTAAAAAATACATAATCCGTTTTCACTGCGGCTGATTGTCAGACACCTATCCCATGTTGGGTCGTGTTACCTGTGCAGAGAAAGGGGAGGCCATTCGTCGGTAAGAGCTCGAGGATTTGCTTCCCTTTTCTCATACGTTGTCCGTGGCAATCATAATTGTTGATGTGCCGCGCGCGCGCGCGCGCCGCGCTTGTGTGTGTGTGGTGTGTGTGTGTGTTCGTTCGTTCGTTCTTTGTTTTTACGTCTTTTCACCATAAGTGATATTAGACCAAAGTGTGCGTGAGTGAGTGCATTCTGTCTGTGAGTGTGTGAGAGTGTAAATGTGTGAGGTAATGAAAACTGTGAACACTGCATTAACAGTAAAGAGGAAATATTAAAGATACATATAACAAACAAAATGCAAAATACAGAAACGTGGGTGTGTGGATGTGTCCCTCACCACTAATCTACATTGGAAGAGAAAAATAAATAAATAAATAAAAAAAATTTTAATCTACAGGAATGACCTGCTGGGGGTGTGAATTAGGGATTCAGCAATTTGTAGTAAAACCTTTGTGTCATATAATAAATCATCTATGTTTTCTTCCGAAACATTCTTTGCTGTGACTGAATCAGGTAGAAAACATCGGAGGCTTTTACAATGGAATAAAATGTGATTAACTGTGATTTGTGCACCACACAGGCAATATACATTTTTGGAGAATTTTGTTTTTAAAGCATTAATTTTTAGGCGGAAAAAAGGGAAGTGACAAGTCTAGAATAATATAACGGTGCATTTGACAACTTTCTCGATACAATTTCCAACGGAACTGCAGCTGTATTTTGTGTTAGAGTCTTTTTATCAGAACGTCTGCTAAATTTTTTCCATGCTGTTGTTTCTAGCAGCCTGTAATTTTCATGGAGTGACAAAGGAAGTGTCATGTCTACAGTCTTCTCTAAACCTTTTGCGCCTCTTTTAGCAGCTCTGTCGGCCATTTCGTTTCCATTTATGTTACAGTGCGAAGGCACCCAACAGAACTCAATGACTGTGCCTTTAGCCGACAAGCAATGTAATAAATTACCGGTTACAGGCTATCGCTTTCCTCTTTCAGAAAAAGGGGTAAGAGATTCGTCGGTAAGAGCTCGAGGATTTGTTTCCCTTCTCTCATACGGAACCCGTGGCAATCCTATTTGTTAATGTGCCACCTGGATCAACGCGCGCGCGCGCGCGTTTGTGTGTGTGTGTGTTTGAGAGAGAGAGAGAGAGAGAGAGAGAGAGAGAGAGAGAGAGAGACAGAGAGAGAGAGAGAGTGTGTTGTGTGTGTGTGTGTGTGTGTGTGTGTGTGTGTGTGTGTGTGTGTCCGCTTGTTTAAGCTCATAGCCAGCTCATGTAGCCGCGGGCTGTGATCAAAGCATGGCTCAAAAAAGAAACTACAGTTTACTAGAGTAGCCTCTCTACATCTCTAACTCTGGTCTCTCACCCTGTCTCTTTGAGCACCACGATGGCTCAGCGGTACAGCAGTGTTCGCAGACAGATGTTACAAGTTCGAATCCTATCAGCATCCAAAATGAAAATCGGATCTTCGTTGTCCATCTCAAACTCGTTTTGCGTTCTAGGGGTGCAGTGTAGTGTTATGTTGATAGATTCCATCCCCCCCCCCTCCCCACACACAGCACACACACCTTCCCCCATTCTCCCGTGATAGTTTTCCCTACCTGCCATATTATCTTGGTTAGCTGATGACGTGAAATCTGAATGTAACTGATTATCTGTCTGTCTGTCTGCCTGTTTGTCTGTCTGTCTCTGTCTCTGTCTGTCTGTCTGTCTCTCTCTCCCCTCTCTCTCCTCCCTCTTCTCTCTCTCTCTCTCTCTCTCTCTCTCTCTCTCTCTCTCTCTCTCTCTCTGGTGCATACTCGCTTCTAATCAATTTCTAGTCCTTTTTTTTCTTAAATAGCTTTCTTGTTATGAATAGCTGAGCTTTTAAAAAGTTGGTTTTAAAGTGAGGTGACTGCAGGCGGAAGTTAAAACAAATTTAAAAGAAAAACAAAATACTTCTCCGACGAACGAAAGAGACAAATAAGTTACGCGAGGCGTTTTGACCTCTTTGGTCGTCTTGAGGCAAGACAGACAATATTCAAGACAATGTACACGAAAAACGAGCGACCAACTTATCTCCTGAAACAGGCGCAAAACGGACGTGGATGAAGAAAAGGTTCACCTAAGATGCCATGAACGTTTATCGATATGAAAAGAGCAAGGAGCGAAAGGTGGTAGAATGAGAATAGGTGTTGTTTGAACGTGGTATTTCTCTGTTGTGGACTCCAGATCTTATGACTCTTTATAGCTTTTTTTTTTTTTTTTTTTTGATGACTTACCATGATTTTCAGAAAATGATTATCAGTTTAACAAGTATGGATTTTTCACGTTCGCGACCCACTTTTTTTTTTTTTTTTTTTTTTTGTTGTTTGTTTGTTGTTTGCTTTTTTTTTTTTAGCGTGTTTGAACGCTCGTTTCGTCTTCACCAGGTTTTTTAATGCCAGCCAAACTCCGTCAAGCATTGTGACAGGTTGTTTTTTGTTTGTTAGTTTGTTTGTTTGCTTGCTTGTAATTATCCCGTCTGGGACAAAAGGGAAGTTATTGTCGAGAGCAAAAA
>CM065714.1:21041739-21049239 GCA_033310375.1 Conus canariensis | reverse complement strand
CCAGTGTCATACCGTGAGGCGTTGTAGGCACATCGTACGCTTCTCGCTGGACAGGGCGATGTTCTGGTGGTAAAATTGTTTTGAAATGATCCACGAGAACGGAATAGACAGTAGAAGATATGAAAAAAGTGTTATCTTGATGGCGCGCAAACAGACAAACAAACAAAAACCACACACAATACACGACTAAAACACGTCAACAACTAAACACAAAGGATGAGACCATGTACTTGATGTGAAATAATCAGACATTTGCACGCGGTAAAAGTGGTTGCGTTGTATTACGAAGTAAACTATCATGGTAATCAGCAGCAGGAACACAAGGAAGTCAAGCGCACCTGTGCCAGACAAACCTGCTCTCAGGAGCTGACCTGTTCCTAAAGGTTCCTGATCTATTCCCTCATAAACGTCTGGTGCATCAAAGGTTTTTTCTTTTTCTTTTCAGCCTAGGGATGCTAGATCTCATAGTGCAGGTACAACATGCATGGATCGTAGAGGAGTCAACTGTCTGTCGGCGATCAATGTATAAATGTAGCTTTAACGTTGATGACAACCAACATCATGTCTTAGTTTAACAAGATATTAGCGATGAACTGTTCATTGAAGAATGTAGAGGGAAAGGATGTCGGTGTGATCTGTGGAGAAACGCAGGCTGTATAACAGCAGGAGTGAACATCGCGCTGCTGGATGATGACAGTGATGATCAGCACACTGGTGAAGAACAGACACGCTTTTTTGTTTGTTTGTGTTTTTTTGTTTGTTTTTCAGGACATAGAGTTATTTCTCGTAGCTAGGACTTTTCATTCACCACCTTAGTTGCTTTTTTGATGGTCAGTCCGGTCGTCGATTTGATTCTAGATCATCTGCTAGAAACCTGTTCCTTTTCTGGACAGTTTTGTTGCTTCAGAATCACAGGCGTTAGTAAAACAAACACATCACAGTCAAAAAGAGGTGTAATATAGGCCAGGCCCCCTCAGAGTCCACTAACGTCATCCTGATTCCTTGCGTGCCATTTAACACCCTTGTTTGCATGAATACCAGGAAAGAACATGACGCCGTGAATGAAAAGATTTCTTTTCTAAGATAATGAGGCTGTTTTGATGGAAAAGATGTCAGCAATTGTTCGTCGTTCCCGAATCATTGAGTGAGACAGTTTTAAAGACAGCGCATAATGTTATTATGAAGGTCCGTTATGGTGTGCACTTAGGCTACTCCAAGTCTTATCTCTTTCTTTTAGCCTGGTGTCAGGAACTTGGCTGGCAAATACTGTCAGACCAGTGATGTTTGCCACCCCAACCCATAATGAACCCATTTGATATATCCCTGCCCCCCCCCTCCCAACAACAACAACAGTAACATCAAACAAATAAAGAAACAAACGAAACACTAAAACCTACCAAAAGCCAGAGTAATATGTGCACTAACACAGAAAATGTCAATTATTAGGGAACCATTCAAACTGCTGCCACTGACCTCTTGATTCCATTCATCACAGACTCTTCAGTCGGCCACACATGCGTTCTACCAATTTTGAATGTTACTGCATTTTTTTCCAGAGGCAATTTTCCCTAGAAATTATGTGTAGAATGTTGTCAAGTCAGAAGAATAAGCTAGGCAAATAGGCAAGTCACGAGACGAGGTTACTCTAGGCCTTAACAAACCAAGTAACCTATGATGTTCCATTAATTGTAACTTTGAAGTGTCCAGGTTAAATTTCCAACAAGGCACATTTTGCCATGACACCAGATTAGCTGCCTGACTGGTTGACATGTGTTGGTATGTAAACAATTTGAACTGAAAAATGTCCACATGCCCAGGAGGCAAACCGACCGTTGTTTATTTGTTTTTATTTTAGTTGAGGTGCTGGGCATATGTATCAGATGGGTTTTTTTTTTATTTTGGTTGAGGTGCTCTATATATGTATGGGATGCTGGTAATGACTAGTAGCGGATTATGAACGCTGAAACAGATGTAATCATGAAGATGTTGCGATGAGAAGCTTGCTGTAGAATAATCTTCTATGGAAATGAAACTTTCTGCCCTAAGTCCCGCCTGCCAGAGGCTAAAAGATCAGAGATAATGATTACCACCAGAATATTTAATTTTGTGCCTCATCATCAGAAAGTCCTTGCAGAACTTGCATTAATAGCAGGAAAAACTACATGAAAGAGCGGGAATAAGAATTTTTTTTTTTTTACATATTTGAAAGAAAGCATTGAAATCTAATTCAAATTTGGTTTAATTCATAAGTAAACAAAAGAAGTCTGAAAGGCTGGGAAAAGAAGGGTAAGCACGATTAACCCTTCACAACAAAAAATATAACCTGCAATACAACCATACAGTAAGCACAACACAACGCAATACTATATAATTTATCTAGAACAATATCACTAAACACAAATGCAATACAACACAATCCATTGCGATGCAACACAACTCAACTAAATGCAACACAAAACAATACAATACAGTACAAAACAATATAACACAAAGCAATTCAATACAATACGGTTATCAGACATTCACACGCGCGATGTGTGTGTGTGTGTGTGTGTGTGTGTGTGTGTGTGTGTGTGTGTGACGTTTGTATGCTTACAATGTTTCCATTACTATGCGTTTTTCTTAGAATTACGTGCATATTATCATTCTGGTGGAAGTAAGATGCTTTTGAGACTGTTGTTGCTTGTACTGACTTGGGTTTGATACCATAATATGCTGCATATTGTTTCTCTTCTTTTTTGGTGAGGACAGGTAGAAAAACAAACTGTAAAGCTAATTCTGTAGCTTTCAGTAAAGACGATCCTAACTCGACTTCAATTGACTTGACACACACCCAGATAATTCCTGAGTAGATGAGAGCATTATAGAATGGCTTGATCATCATCCTTAAAGGGAAGCCTCTAATTCGGGCGGTGTCGCATTCAATGCGGTTTCTGCTACACGCGTCGTCCGTTGTTCCCGCTGCTTAGTCCGTTGGAGTACAGGCAAATTGTCGTCTGCTCGGTTGCCGAGGGGGTGTTGACAACTGGGCTTTTGGTCCTGGTTTTCAAAGGTAAAAAATACAACTTATTTCTTCATTTCGTTGTCAGTTTTTGTGCTTGGTGGTATGACTAAACGTGAAAAATGTAAATGGGATAAGATCTTTGATATTCTGTTTGTTTATTTGTTTGCTTTCTTAACGCGCAGTTTTATTCCAAGAACTAGTTTTGTGTTTGTGGTTGCCAACTGCATTAACCCAACGGAAACCTTGGTAAACTAAAGAAACGGAGAGAGAGAGAATCTATTATTTTAATGTGTTCGTCATCTCTCACATGATTAGCAATTAATTAAACAGCAATCAATTATATAATCATGTGTTGATCGCAGCATGTGCTAAACAGAAGGCTTGATCGTGTGTTTTGTCATCTCTGTCATGGCTTGATCTCTGCTTGTCAACAGCGAACGTCGTTTAGGGCTTGCAGGTTTCGAGGTCGCTGATCAATGTTGTCGTCTCTTCCACTGATATTCACAGCAAGCTTAACTCTGCAAGTCAACTGCCTGACAATCGATCATCTCTGCCAGCGTGAAAGGTTGAACCATATGATTTCAAGGATGACATGCAGGTGGAAGGAAAACTTTACATCTTTGTCAAAACCTCTTAAAGTCTTTTAGTGATGTGTTGAGAAAATCCCAAAACCAAACCAAATAAACTTTCAGATGACTGTCTAGGCATTTTGGGAAGCAACTAAATACAGTACAACACAAAACAATACAATACAGTACAAAACAATACAGCACAAAGCAGTTCAATACAATACGGTTTTCAGACATTCACACCCGCCTCCTCAAAAAATAACAACATCATCACCCCCATAGTTACCAACATTACTAACGTCATTGTTGTTGTTGTTATTATTATCATTATTGTCGTTGCTATTATACTTACAATCGCTATGTCCTATTATTACAAATCCCATCGCCAGCATTAAGTGCAGAAGTAATGGTAGTAACACCTATATCCAATAACTTTTTTTAAAGTGTGCGTGTGTGTGTGTGAGAGTGTGTGTATGTGTGTGTGTGTGCGTGCGTGTGCGTGGTGTGTGTGTGTGTGTGTGTGTGTGTGTGTGTGTGTGTGGTGTGTGTGGAGTGTGTGTGTGTGTGTGTGTGTGTGTGTGTGTGTGTGTGTGTGTGTGTGTGTTTCCCCCACCCCCTCTTTTTTCTTCTTCCCTCCACCCTGATAACATCAACAGCAAAAATCCACCGCCGCAGTATCAGCCCACTATATCCTCCACCAACACAATCCACCGCCGCAGTATCAGCCCACTATATCCTCCACCAACACACACATACTACCACACCTCTCACTATGTACCTCTTACAGAAGTTACAGCTATCTTCCTTTCCCCTCTCACTACACTTTCTCTGTTTGCTACGCCTCCATCTGTTGTTTACTCAGATATTTGTTCCACTCCCTTTTCTTCATCTGATTTTCTTTTAATTTCTTATACTATCTCCTCTACAAGAATTTCTCTTCCCTCTTTCCAGTGTATATGTGCGTGTGTTGGTGAAGGTGTAGCTATGCGGGAAAAACCTCTCTCTCTCTCTCTCTCTCTCTCTCTCTCTCTCTCTCTCTCTCTCTCTCTCTCTCTCTCTCTCTCTCTCAATAGGATTGCTAGCCCTTTGCTCAGCAACTATTACTAGTATTACTACACTTATCATTGATACTATTATTAATGTCATCATCCAATAGTACAGTTTGCTTTCTATTCGTTGACCATTTCTATTCACCAACTATTATATTACTAAGATTACTTCTACCATTACTACTATCTTTACTTTTATCATCATATCATTATTATCGTTATCACCATCACTGTTATCATTACTGATGTCATTGTTTTGTTGCTATTAGTATCACTATTATTACTACCATCATGCTTACAATTACAAGGTCCTATTATCACTAACCCCATCACCAGCAGAAAGTTCTAGTAGTAATATCAATAATACTTACATACAATAACAAAATTAGAAAGAGAGAAAAAGTTTGTTTGTGTGTGTGTGTGTGTGTGTGTGTGTGTGTTGGGGTGTGTGTGTGTGTGTGTGTGTGTGTGTGTGTGTTGTGTGTCATGTGTAGATGCAGGTGTGTAGTTCTCCTCCCACCCCTTTCTTTTCTTAAAATTATCCTCCCCTCCTTCCCTGCGCGCGCAAAGAGAGAGAGAGAAGAGAGAAGAGAGAAGAGACAGAAGACAGACAGACAGACAGACAGACAGAAGACAGCCAGCTAGCCAGGGATGGGGAGAGAGAGAGGAAGAGAGAGGAGAGACAGCCAGCCACCCAGCCAGCCAACTAGCCAGGGATGAGAGAGACAGACAGACAGACAGACAAGAGACAGCCAGCCAGCCAGCCAGCCAGCTAGTCAGAGATGAGAGACAGACAGACAGACAGACAGAGAGACAGAGAGAGAGAGAGAGAGAGAGAGAGAGAGAGAGAGAACAGAACAAAGAGAAGAGAGAGAGAGAGAGAGAGAGAGAGAGAGAGAGCCTGCCAACCAGCCAGCCAACTAGCCAGGGATGAGAGAGACAGACAGACAGGCAGACAGACACGAGACAGCCAGCCAGCCAGCCAGCCAGCTAGCCAGAGTGAGAGACAGAAGAGAGAGAGAGAGAGAGAGAGAGAGAGAGAGAGAGAGAGAGAGAGAGAAACAGAGACAAAGAGAGACACAGTTTATGTGTGCGTGTGTACGTGTGTGCGTGTGCGCGTGCCTGCGTGAGCGTGTGTGTGCGTGTGTGTATGTGCATGTGTGCGTGCATATAAGATGTCCATGCGTGCGAACCACAGCGTTTGATCTGGTTCGTAATACCACACTTGTTTTTTTTAGCTACCATTGATAGTATGCTGTATCGTGGTGATGATAGTTAATGTATAACACCATGTCTGGAATGCTTTATCAATAATTGTTTATAAACTTGCCCACTGTTTGTTGTTATGATGGTTCTTTGTTGTTGTTCAGTCCAATGTTACAGTGGTGTCATTGTCGCACCTGAGATCATTCCAGTTTTGAATTAATTTACTTATTGTTTGATGGAATTCCTTTCACGTGGTGGCTAGTGAGGCCATCTTACGTTTTGCAGTGCCCACCTTCTCCAAATCGATTTTGCTTTTTTTCTGTTTCCGTGATAAAGATGACTGGGTTACATGGTTACCAGTAGTAAAGAAGTGATTCCTCTGGCCTGCTATGGTGACAGAACAACATCCACGACAGACTGGCCAGACCTTTGGTGATTCTCAGAAAGCTGCCACGGAAGACAGAGGATGACAGAGAAAGACTGACAGTTTGAGTGGTGCCCCCCCCCCCCTCCCCCTCGCCAATGATCCTAGAGTTAGGGACATGGTGATGATGACGATGATAATGATGATGATGTTGATGACGATGATGATGATTGATGATGATGATGATGATATTCTTATTTCACATCATGTAGTTTATCTTCTTCAGAGATTTAGATTTATTTTGAAGTACCCATGAGTTACTTCATTTCACATGGGTCCGCTGACGTCCTATATGACAACTTGACATGAACAGAGAGTAATGTTGTGAATGTATTCACTATCCGCTACAGTCAAACTGTAATGCTCTGTGTCAGCTTTCAACTTCTTATGAATTTCGCCCACGGACTCTCACTGACTTAAAACCAATGAACGAAAAGGTCGACGTCATGGTATATTTTTACTCATGCATGTGAAAATGCGCAATGTTTGCGTCTCATTCGAATGCTTTTTATTTTTCTTCTTTTCAACAGGTGAAGACCATTCGCTGAAAGATGCTCTCTGGAGCGGTAACCCTGACATATTTTCTGGCACTGACATGTCTGGTACGGGTGCTGGAGACGAAGGTGGTGGTCGTCATACCTTTCCCCTACACCAGCCACACCAAATACCACATCAATGCCGCACACGCTCTGGCCAAGAAAGGTCACGAAACGTGGATCACCATGCCTACCTACCTGTTGGAGCAGGGCTACCTGAACACATTTGGCTTGAATATCATACCATATGAGGCAATACCCAATCTGGATGAACGAACACAGGAAGTGCTGAGTCGCTCCTATTTTGAAGGGAGACAAGACGAGTTCTTTGAGTTTTTACGAATCTGTGGCAGGATAACTGACACTCTCTTAAAGAACCAATCATTCATAGCCACTATCGAACAAAAATACCCGGATTTGATCGTGATCGACAATCTCCCCATGTTCTATGCTATGAGCGTCATACCTTACAAGTTGGGTGTTCCATTTGCTTTTTTAGGTTCCGTTTACTACCCACCAATGATGCGAATACCTTTTTCCCCAGCTGAAGTCCCTATAGCTATTTTCCCGTACAGTAACAACATGACATTCTTCCAAAGATTGCACAACACTCTTTATTATATGCTTTTTATTTCTATAATCCATCTTTTCCAATACACGCCGTAGACACATACGCCCCAGAAATGGTGTATTTACCTTTAGACGACTTGGC
>CM065714.1:20999239-21034239 GCA_033310375.1 Conus canariensis | reverse complement strand
TTGAATGCGTCATCCCTGGCTCTGTCCAGGCGTCACGCTTGCGAAATTTTCTGGAGAAACAGACGGAGAGAAACATGAACAGGGTGAAGTCAAAGCTGGTGGAATTGTTTGTTCGGGGGAACATACATGTGTGTGAGCTTAAGCCTGGATGGACACTGACCAAGGTGAGCCCTGATTTTGAGTAAATAAATCAAGGGCAAGACATTATGACCTGGTTTATACAGAACTTAGTTAACATAGACCTAGGAAAATACAGGTTTGACGGAACACATACCTCAGAGCAGACAATCTGGGTTGACCCAGCCTGAAAGATATCAACCCAATTATAAACGATGATACGAAAACTGCAAGTGCTTGTGTGTGTGTGTTTTCTCCAGTTTTCTTGAATCGTTTCCGAGAACATCTTTATTGTGTATGTATGTATGATAAATATAACTCTTAATAGGCATGTTTGTGGTATGCTGTGGGTAGACGTGTAACTACAATAGTCGTTTACAAACTGTGTCCAAAGACCTTTATCACTAACTAGGAGAGAGAGAGAGAGAGAGGAGAGAGAGAGAGAGAGAGAGAGGAGAGAGAGAGAGAGAGAGAGAGAGTCGAGTCCGAGTGTTTATTGTACATCAGCCATAGGCCATAATACAAACACAAAAAGAGGGATGGCAGAGAGATGGAAAAGGAGAATGGAGGCGTGGGGGACAGGGGTGATCAAAAACAAAACTTAAGCAAAAATCTACTAGCTCCATTAGTGACAAAATATACACACAACTCATTTATTATCGTTTACGTGGTCAGCTTCGAGAAAACTGTTTTCGCATATTAATAGCATGGAAAATATACTTGGTTAGGTATTGACAATCTATCCTTCTCACTGCTCGGAGTAACGACTGCAAAGGCATTGCTGAGATTTGTTGTAAGAACTTCTTTCTGAGATCAGTGTATAAAGGACATTCAGATATGAAGTGATTTTCATCCTCAATTTTTGAAGCACATACCACACAGTTTCGGTCAGATGGACGGTTGCTAAATCTATGCAAATTATTATTTAGAGGAAGTGTCCCGAATCGAATTTGTGACATAGCTACTCTAAAACAATACGTGTCTATAAACGAAATGTATTTTTCTTTTTCGAAGATAGTTTTGAAAGACTTGTATGATTCATACCTGTCCTTATCTCGAATAGTACCGACCATTCTTGAATGAACATATCAATGAGTCTTTGTCTGAATATTTTTACAATGGCACTGGCGTTACCAACCGACTGGCAAAGCCATACATAAGAGAATCCTGTTTCACATAAAATGTGTCTTATCTTACTCACCCAACAGTCTTTCCCCTCTGTATCTAAAGAAAGAAGCATTCTGTAAGCTTGTTTGGGAATTCTGTATTGTTCCATATCCAACAGTCGTATCCAGTATCTGACACAGTTAACATAGGAAGTAACAAAATAAGGATATCTACCTAGGTCTCCATATACTATCTTGTTTGGTGTTCGACTAGGGACCCCTAAAAATCTTTTACATGCCATTAGGTGGACCTTTTCTAAGCTATCGAGTCTCTGATATCCCCATATTTCAGACGAATACAATAATATTGATTTTATTTTTGCATCAAATATCGTAAAATATGTTTTGGCAGTCATTTCCTTGTATTTGTTGAAAGCTCTATTCAGAAAGAAAACTGCTTTTTTCCCCTTGGTTGCTAGATGGTCTGTACCTTTTTTGTGACTCAGTTTTGTAGAAAAATTGTAACCCAGATAGCAGTAACTGTTTAAAACTTCTAGTTGTGCTCCATCATAAAACCATTGCTCGTGTTTTGCCAGAAAACCACCTTTTCTAAATACCATTATTTTTGTTTTGTCTTTGTTTACATTAAGTGCCATATTGTCGCAGCATGATTTCAAACAGTTCAGTTGATTTTGTAAACCTACGGGTGTCGTTGAAATTAAAACCACATCGTCGGCAAAAAGTAGAATAAACAGTTCCTTAATATCTGGCATCAAGTGACTCCGTGTCTTCCTCTTTCAGACATGTACTCTGCTAACTGATTTATGAAAACTGAAAATAAGGTAGGGCTTAATACACAACCTTGTCGGACACCAATTGGACATTGAAAAAATCAGAATAATCAAAGTTAGCTCTGACACACGATAACAGGGAAGAATACATGGCATGTAACGAACTAAAACACTTTCCTCTGATACCTTGATTCCTCAAACATTCAAGAAGCTTGTCGTGGCGCACAGAATCAAAGGCCTTTTGAAAGTCAACATAAGCAACATATAATTTCTGGCCTTTTTTGCTCATACACTTCTGAACATAGAGTGAAGATTGAAAATCTGATCCACAGTAGAGTAATTCTTACGAAATCCTGCTTGACTCTCTGAAATCATTTTATTTTCTTCCAACCATCTGTATAACCTTGCATTTAAAATTGAGGAATAGCATTTACTGATTGTACTAATAAGTGAAAACACCTCTATAATTGTTTGCTTGGTTTCTATCTCCTTTTTTATGAATGGGTATTATGATTGCTTTAGCCCATTCTTTTGGATACACACCTTTACTAAACAAGACATTGAACAATTTTAACAAGGAACTTGGTGACGTTATGAGCTCCTGCTTTCAACATCTCGGCGGACACACCATCAATCCCACATGATTTACCTGGCTTCAGTTTAGTGATGGCTCTCTCTACTTCATCCTTCTGATATCCTCATTAAGAATATGGTCAGAATCCTCTGTGATATCTAGCTCGAGAACATAACTTTCATAAGCCTCAGTTTCATGACTTTTAAACACATTTTTAAAGTGACTACTCCATTCATTAATATTAATGTTATCACTGTTAATATTTCTTTGCTCTCCGTGGCCCATGTTTCTTAACTCTTTCCAAAACACGGAGGAATTCTTAATGTTGTTTTCAAGCTGTTCAGTCTTTTTGCGCTTAAAAGCTCTTGCGTTTCTTTTTAGCATGTGTTTGTATTTCTTTCTTGATCGTACATATTCCTTCCTTTCTTCTATTTTCCGTGTTGATCTAAATATCTTGAGTTTTTGGCAAGTTTCTTTTTTAGCTTGAGCACATTCTTCATCAAACCATCTATTGGCCTTCACTTTCTTGTGAATATAGCATTTTTGATGCATACAGTAACTTGCAGATTTCAAACACTCTACAAAAGTAGCGAGAGCATTATCTACATTATATTCTATTTCATCTGTTGCCTCTTGTAATTTTCTTTGAGTTTTACAACTATTTAACTCTTTTATATATTCATGTTCTTTATCCTTTTCCCACTCGAATTTATCAAAGAATTTACTGTGTTTCTGTTTCCTTGTGCTCGCATCATTTTCAATTGAGGAATCTTTGATGTTAACGTTCAGTGTAACAGGCAAGTGGTCTGATTCGATCACATTTTCAACAGTAAGAGAACATTTACAATCAGACACAAACATGTCACACGACATGATGAAATAATCTACCACACTGGCTCCGGAGTTAGAGATATAAGTGAAACTATTATCAAAAGAACCTTCAGATAATCCATTAATAATAATACAATCATATACATCGCACATGTCAATCAATTGTTCTCCAAACGTGTTAACAACATTATCTTGCGACTTTCTTGCAAACTCAGAGGGTACGCTTACAGACATATCTTCGAATTCACTTGCTAATTGGGAGTAATTCTGACAAGCAGTCTGGAATTCAAGTCACCATTCAGTATAACAAAGAAATCGTCGAACTCATTGTGTAGGTATGACAAGGATTCTTCCAAACACTCTATACCATTTCCAGTTTGGGAAGTTTGCCAAAATGCTGAATCTATCGGAGGAATGTAGCTAGATATGTACATTATATCTTTAGAAGTTCCAAAAAGTGATTTGTTTATTTTTAGCAGAATCATGTTTTCAGTATTAAGGATTATTTGCTCAACGTAAGTCTCGTATTTTTTATGAACCAATACCATTACACCTCCGGAGTACCTACCATGATGGGATAATTTCTTTGCCTTTGACACAAATATACAGTAATCACTCAAGATGTTTGATTCAAAATTTGTACTCACGAACGTTTCTGTCAAGCAAACAAAATCATGAGAAAGAATTAATTTAGTAATATCTGGATTTTCTAACTTTGGTAGCAAGCCATTAATGTTGTAGTTAAGAAATTTCACGTTCTTTGACGAATCAGTGGAACCGAAAGAAGAACAAAGAAAGCTACTATTTTTATACATTTCAACGGAGTTTCTGTTTTCATTGAAGGCCCGGCTGAATCCCTATTTGTTGTTCGAACGGACTTTTCGAGTCACTGAACGCCCCCTTCTGGACTGTGTGTTGTTCGACCTGTCGTTGGACTGAACACGTCTGAACGAGTCTATGATGTTTCTCTGATTCGGAGAGTGGCCTTTGGAACGGGTCTGTTTTGAACGAAGATTTTTTGATGCAGGGCTGGCGTTTGAAATCCGAGCTCGGCTAGCTATCCTTCTTGTTGAGTTTGTTTCCCGGATGTTGGAAGGGGTGAAGGTCTCAACAGACACTTGAGGGGAAGGGACGCAAATCTCGGTGGACACTTTGGAGGCATGGATGCAGCTCTGAAGGGACACTTGAGAGGGAGGGGTGCCGGTCTCAGCAGACACCTGGGAGGAGAGGGTGCAAGTCTCAGTGGGAACTTGCGAGGAAGGGGTGCAGGTCTCAGCAGGTTCTTGGTTGGGAGGGGAGCAGGTAAAGGCAGACATCTGGGTGTCAGGTGAGCAGGTCTCTGCGGAAACGTGTCCGAAATGGGTGAGGGTCGTAGAGAGCACCTGATGATTCCGAACGTCACTCTGCTCCCTGTGAGGACGATTCTCGGTGGCCCTCACATCCTGCTCACTGGCGTCAACCCCTGCAGTCTTCCTATGTTCACTTGGCCCTAACTGGTTTGTCTTAACTGACGTGTCTTGCTTGGTTGATTGCTCTGTTTGACCCTTATCTCCTCCGCTTGTGCAGTATGGCGATTCTGAAGAAGGATGTTTAATATCACAGCTGACAGGGATATCCTCGTCCTCTTCGTTACTCGGGGATTTGCTGTTTGTGTGCAGAACAGAGCTCCTTTGTAAGTCAAAATTCATATCTTGCTGCTTGTTTGTATTTTCTTGCTCTCTCATCTCAGGATATTTGGATGAGGTGTAGTTCTGCTCACTTTTACTGTCTCCGCAGAGGCTGACGTCACTGCACCTGTCTTCAAAGTCTCTATGCTGTGTTACTGCAGACCCGGATGTAACCGTCTTGCTGTATGAGTGGCTGCCAGGAACAACAGGTCGTCTACGGGGACTGTAGTTGTCTTCATCACGTGTGTTCCTCCGATTGTCCTCCATGTTCATGAGGTGGCTTGACAGTCTTGGTCTTTCATGGTTCGATGAATATTCACTGGCGGTGGCGTTGTCAGACTTGTATCTGTATTTCCGTCTGTTGCTGTCACCATCGTTGCTCCATTGCGTAAACTGGCCTGGTTGTACATATTGTCGCTGATGTCCTTGTGCTTGGTGACTATCTGGCCAATGCTCACGTCTTCTACTGACTTCAGCGCATAGCCGTCTGCGTCCGTCCTACCTTCTTTGCTCTTTTACCCTATTCTGGTTGTAGTGGCTTCCTGGAGAGTGGCTTAGATAATCTCTATGGTTCACATGATTATCACGTGAACGTCTGGGAAGCTGCGGCCAGTTGTCATGGTCAAGGTATATCTCCTTGTCACTGATCTGTCTGTCTTCTCTGTCCCTGTAATGATTTCGGAGGTTAGAGGGTTTGCTATCTGCAAACTGCAGACGTCCGTTTCTGAAATAAGCAGTTTTCCCTTCGTTTCGGTAGAACTCCAATGTTTCCCTCTGAGAGGTCAGATCAGCTGCTATTTTGATTCCCTGACGTCTAAGGCTGTCACGAAGAACATGGTCATCCAGGACTGCCATCTTGTCCAGCCACCTACAGAACTGCACGATGAGAGGACGAGGTTTTTGGTTGTACTGCTCTGAATTTCCCACACGGAAAGCGCGGCTGATATCAGAATGATACCAGGGTGAAGAAACAGTGTTCGTTCAGCATTTCGACAATCATGTCAGTATCTGTAGATCTGTCTCCAGAAAAAAATCTCTTTCACGCCTATGAATTTCAGGTTATTCACTTTTGTCTCCTTTTCTATAGCTTCGGCTTTTCTCTCCAGTTTATGCAGGCGTTCTAAGATTGCTTCTCTGTCTTCCCGAAGATCCTGGATATCCTCTGAAAACTGATGTGACATTTCTTTCAGTTTCAGCATTTCGGAGGTGAATAAATGGATATCCTTTTCCAAATTTCCAAACTTTTCCTCAATCAGTCTATATACACTAGTTGTATGGTTCTGCAATCCGTTAATCATCTGACTGAATCTCCAGTCCATAATTTGAAGAACATTGATATGGTTATCAGGGCCGGGGTTCGTTTCGATATCCATGCAGGCAAGCAAGCACACCGTACATAACCACTGCGCCACTGCTCTGCTCAAGCGAAAACTGGAATTGGTGAACACGGCAAACACGACGAACGCAGCACGCCTTTCTTTTCTCCTATGTGTTCCATACGAAGCCAAGCTTTTGTCAAATTTCTTCAGAACCGATCCACAGAATATTCTAATTTTTAGATCAGACGTTGTTGACATAAAACCCATGGTGGTGATTCAATCTTGAGATAATTAAAGATGGAATAATTAATTTTTTAACGAAATGAAACGAAAGGACAAAAAGAACGTCTTTCCTCGACTGTAAATACGTGAGAGAGAGAGAGAGAGAGAGAGAGAGAGAGAGATCTTCAGTTCCAAAGCACATGCACACTTCGATTTTGATGTTGGCGTTGTGGCCTAATTGACAAATAACGAGTCATGTGTTTTGATTGATTCATCAAACGTGTTCATGCGATGAAGAACATTAGAAAAGCTCAGCGACCACGCTTCCAAGCCTTTTGGCGTGACTCAGCATGCTTTGCCTCGTCTAAGTGGGTAGCAGCGTGACTTGTTTCCCGTTGCAGCAGTGCTATCTAGGTCTGTAGTATTCAGCGGATGAATTTCACTTGGCGGCCGACATTTCAGTGGAACGGCAGTTTGCTCTTTTTCTTCAATTTGTGCTTTACGCGCGTGTGTTGAAGGTAAAATTATCGAACACTTTATTGTTGTCTTCTATAGTTTTCTTTCTTTCTCTCGGGTTTTCTTTTTTTTTTTTCTTTTTTTTTTTTCTTTTTTTTTTTTTAGGATTACAAAATTTACATCCTTTTGCCTTGCTTTGTTTCGTTTGGTTCATTGTCTTTTCTTTGCAGTGTATACGTTGTTTCATCTATTAATGTAGTGATTCTTTCAGCCATATAATGAAAAAATGGGTGTTTGAATGTACGTAGGTGTGCAACACACACAGACATACACACAGACACGTATGCGCGCGCCCGCATGTGCGGTCTTGAACATACATAAGAAAAGGAAAGGAAACACACAAAGGAGAGAGAGAGAGAGAGAGAGAGAGAGAGAGAGAGAGAGAGAGAGGAAGACAGACAGACAGAGACAGAGAGAGACAGAGAGAGAGAGACAGACAGACAGACAGACATAGTAGTAGTAGTAGTAGTCGCAGTAGTAGTACCATTTTTGTACTCCCAGTTCTTATAGAACAGGGAGTACTTTAGAATGGGAACGAAGAAATGCTGTCTGTGTGTCTGTCCGTCCGTCCGTCCGTGGTCAAAATGTGTTCCACTCGCTCCAGACAAAACTACTGGGCCGATCTTTCTGAAAATTTGTAGGTATGTTCATTATGGGTCAAGAATGATGCCCGATGTTTTAGTTTACCGTTATAGCCGTTACCAACGGCTGTAACGGCCTATAACGGTTTTTCTTCTTTATGGAATATCTCCGAAAGTACTTGGCCGATCTTTGTGAAAATTAGCAGGTATGTTCATTATGGGTCACGGATGATACCCGATGTTTTAGTTTACCCCGTTATATCCGTTACTAACGGCTGTAACGGCCTGTAACGGTTTTTCTTTTTTATGGAATATCTCAAAAAGTACTTGACCGACCTTTCTGAAAAGTTGTAGGTATGTTCATTATGGGTCACGAATAATGCCCGATGTTTTAGTTTACCGTTATAGCCGTTACTAACGGCTGTAACGGCCTGTAAGGGTTTTTCTTCTTTATGGAATATCTCAGAAAGTACTTGGCCGATCTTTGTGAAAATTAGCAGGTATGTTCATTATGGGTCATGGATGATGCCCGATGTTTTAGTTTACCCCGTTATAGCTGTTACTAACGGCTGTAACGGCCTGTAACGGTTTTTCTTCTTTATGGAATATCTCAGAAAGTACTTGGCCGATCTTTGTGAAAATTTGTAGATATGTTCATTATGGGTCACGAATAATGCCCGATGTTTTAGTTTACCGTTATAGCCATTACTAACGGCTGTATCGGCTTGTAACGGTTTTGCTTCTTTATGGAATATCTCCGAAAGTATTTGGCCGATCTTTGTGAAAATTAGCAGGTATGTTCATCATGGGTCACGGATAATGCCCGATGTTTTAGTTTACCCCGATATAGCCGTTGCTAACGGCTGTAACGGCCTGTAACGGTTGTTTCTTTTTTATGGAATATCTCCGAAAGTACTTGGCCGATCTTTGTGAAAATTTGTAGGTATGTTCATTATGGGTCATGAATAATGCCCGATGTTTTAATTTACCGTTATAGCCGTTACTAACGACTGTAACGGCCTGTAACGGTTTTTTCTTCTTTATGGAATATCTCAGAAAGTACTTGGCCGATCTTTCTGAAAATTTGTAGATATGTTCATTATGGGTCACGGATGATGCCCGATGTTTTAGTTTACCCCGTTATAGCTGTTACTAACGGCTGTAACGGCCTGTAAGGGTTTTTCTTCTTTATGGAATATCTCAGAAAGTACTTGGCCGATCTTTGTGAAAATTAGCAGGTATCTTCATCATGGGTCACGGATGGTGCCCGATGTTTTAGTTTACCCCGTTATAGCCGTTACTAACGGCTATAACGGCCTGTAACGGTGTTTCTTTTTTATGGAATATCTCAGAAAGTACTTGGCCGATCTTTCTGAAAATTTGTAGATATGTTCATTATGGGTCATGAATAATGCCCGATGTTTTAGTTTTACTGTTATAGCCGTTACTAACGGCTGTAACGTCCTGTAACGGTGTTTCTTTTTTTATGGAATATCTCCGAAAGTACTTGGCCGATCTTTCTGAAAATTTGTAGGTATGTTCATTATGGGTCACGAATGATGCCCGATGTTTTAGTTTACCGTTATAGCCGTTACTAACGGCTATAACGGCCCCTAACGGTTTTTCTTCTTCATGGAATATCTCAGGAAGTACGTGGCCGATATTTCTGAAAATTTGTAGGTATGTTCATTATGGGTCACGGATGATGCCCGATGTTTAAGTTTACCGTTATAGCTTTTACTAATGGCCCATAATGGTTTTCTTCTTGATGGAAAATCTCAGAAAGTTCTTGGCCGATCTTTCTTAAAATTTGTAAGTATGTTCATTATAGGTCACAGATGATGGCTGATGTTTACAAGAATAGCCATTACTAACGGTTACACCAGCCCAAGGCGGTTTTTCCTCTTTAGGAATATATCACGCGTATTCAGGATAAACTGGGAGTACGTTTATATGCTTTGCATCTTGTTTTATTATTGGTTTTGTTGCTGTTCTTGTTGTTGTTTCACTGTTGTGATCATCATTATTATTATTATCATTATCATAGATGTTAATGAATAATCTAGCAATGTCTCCTGAACCGCTATTCCACACAATTAGTCATATGCACGCGCGCGCACGCGTACACACACACACACACACACACACACACACACACACACACACACACACACACACACACACACACACACGCTTGTACGCCCGCATAGGCAGGCTTACAAACATAAATACAGCATAAGCGTACATGCAGAGTATGTATTCGCAAGCCTACAGATTGCGCGCGCACGTACGCACGCACGTACGCACGCACGCACGCACGCGCACACACGCACACACACACACACACACACACACACACACCACACACACACACACACACACACACACACACAACTTCACATATGCTTGTACACCCGCATAGGCAGGCTTACAAACATAAATACAGCATACGCGTACATGCATTCACAAGCCTGCAGATTGCACACACACGCGCGCGCGCACACACACACACGCACACACACACACACACCACACACACACACACACAACACACACACACACCTTGCCGCATGCTCATACTGGCCGCATGTTCATATAAGCCTATAGAATACACACGTGCACGCACACACACGCACTACACACACACACACACACACACACACACACACACACACACACACACACACACACACACACACAACTATAGTGGTAATGCAAACAATGTTAGGTAGATATCCAAGTTTTCACCAGCTTGATGAAACAATGCGCTCGTCAGACATCTGGTATGTCTGGTCCACATGACTATGTCCAGTTCTTAGGACCCTCTTATGTCCTGCCCACATGTTCCTCGTGCTCATTCCGCTCATTGTAGATCTTGATTTATAGATCTCTCCTGCTATCACCCATGTTCACTGATATTTCGTGGCTCAGCAGATGTGGTGTAGAGTATACAGACTGGGCCGCACAAAGTGGTGCTTCTTGGTAAAATTGAAAGAAATGATTTTTGAATGATAATAAACTGTTTGTTTCTTTTTTTTCTCCTTAATGTCCTCTGGGCTTTCATTCCAGTTTTGCACCTGAATGTGTGGACAATGTTGTGAAAAGACCAGTTCTTAGGCGGGGGATAAGCATGGTACTTTTATGGCGAATAGGTAATATTGATCTCTGGCGGAGATAGTATGGCGCAACTTTATTCCTAATTTTAAACTTAGAGTCTTCTTTGTCTTTGTAATAGTTGTAGTAGAAGCAGCAACAGCGGCGGCAGCAGTAGTCATAGCAGAATTCTTCTTCTTCTTCTTCTTCTTCTAATATCATTGATTTCGAGAAAGCTTTTGATCAACTAACTGGTCACATATGAGTAAAGTTCTAGGAGCATTCGGAATAAAAATTTAAAAAAAAAAAAGAAATACAACGATGGATATCATCTTCAAAAAGTAGAAACACTTTTGTAATAGTGAACGGGAATGTGTCTTCAAGTTTTTGAATTGAAAGAGGTTGCCGTCAAGGGGACCCTACATCTCCATATATATTTGCTTTTGTGTGTTAAAGTCTAGCGACCAAAATAAGGCAAGACCACGATATCAAAGGCACACAGACAGAAAATACAGAATTTAGGATGAACCAGATTGCAGACGGCACAACCTTTACGAGAGAAAGAGATAAGAAATCATATGAAAAGTTATTTACAAACCTGTAGGAATTTGAGCAAATATCCGGACTCAAATTTAACGCCGAAAAAATGTTCAATGATTAGTTAGGTATAGAGAAAAATTCTACGAATACATTTTTATCGTGTTATAAAATGGAATGGAGCCCCTCAAAATTCAAAACTGTAGGGCTGTAGTTTTCTAATAGTATATCAGATAGGACAGAAATTAATGTGACAGACACATTTTCAAAAAATATGATATAATTATGTCTCTCTCTCTCTCTCTCTCTCCTCTCTCTCTCTCTCTCTCTCTCTCTTCTCTCTCTCTCTCTAATTTTACATAACTTTTTTCCTCTCCACACTTTCGTTTTATTCCATTTTACTATCCTTCGCTGGCTGCTTTGGGGTGCTGTTGGATTCTTTTGTTAACCCTTGGTGGTGAGAACACCACAGAATTATGGACTGTGGTGTGTCTCTATTTGACACCGGGAGTGCAGACACAATCAGCCGTGTCTCCCTGATGAGTCCGATCCAGCGGACGAAAGGCCTAGGAGCAGGCAATACAAATAGATCTGCCTTCAGAAGGGATCACAATGGTTCCCTCAGGCAGCTAGTGAAGGGTTTCTCATATTTATAATATATTTCCCCCATTTTCTTCTTTTTTTTTTTTTTCTTTTTTTTTCAAAAAGTTCAAATCTTTGCGAAGTCATTATTATAATGACCGAAGAATTGTTAGCCTGCACTTGTTTTCCCCCACTACTTAATTGTTCAGCATTATATATATATATATATATATATATATATATTATATATATTATATATATATATATATACCTGCGTGCGTGCATGTGTGTGTGTGTGTGTGTGTGTGTGTGTGTGTGTGTGTGTGTGTGTGTGTGTGTGTAACATACATATCAAAGAGTTGTCAAATGAAAATGTAGATTTTCATTTTTGTTCGGAATTTATCATGTATTCTTTTTATGTACACAATAGGCAGGACTCAAAATGCCATCGTACGCGGTAACCTCGGCCTGTCTTCTCGTGATCCTATATCTGGCGAAGACATCAACGGCCAAGACTGTGGTCAGCATTCCCTTCCTTTTCCCCAGCCACACCAAATACCACGCCAATGTTGCACGTGCTCTGGCCAACAGAGGTCATGAGGCATGGGTCACCATACCTACCTACATACTGGAGAACGGTTACCTGGATACGTCTGGTTTCAACGTCATTCCATACGACGGCCTTCCTGGATTGGAAGAAACTCTAGGAAGATTACTCGGCGAAACGTACTTTGAAGGAAAATCAAGCAACATATTTGAGATTTTACGATACTGTAAAGAAATCTTCAATGTTCTGTTAAGAAACGAATCATTCGTTTCCACTATAAGGCAGAAAAATCCAGACTTGATCGTAATAGATAACATGAGCTTGTTCTACGCTGTGTGCGTTATTCCTTACAGACTGGGAATACCATTTGCTTTTATGGGTTCCATGTACGCTCCACACAGAATGGGCGTGCCCTTTTCAACAGCAGATGTGAACATGCCGGTCTTACCGTACAGCAACAAGATGACATTTGTTCAGAGGCTACACACAACTCTTTATTTCTTGCTTTTGATGGTGTATGACCCATCTTTCCCTGTGGATGCTGTGTCAACGTATGCCCCAGATATGGAATACATAGCTTTAGATGAATTAGCGAAACGAGCTGAAATCTTTCTGGTGGAACAAGATCATGTTTTGGATTACCCCAAACCTTCACTTCCGAACGTCAAACTGATTGGGGGAACAGCGGTAGGACCGGCCAAAGCCCTGCCCTATCACTTCCAGACCTTCATGGACAGTGCCAAGGGAGGTGTGGTGATTGTATCTTTTGGCACTTATGTGCTTGGTCTTCCTAAACACATCAGTGATAAGATCCTGCAAGTCCTGCTGCAGCTGCCCATGAAGTCAGTCTTCAGATGTAATCTGACGTCACCAGACCCCAAGAAGATCCTGACGGCACCATGGATACCTCAGAATGACCTGCTGGGTCATCCACACACCAAAGTGTTTGTCAGTCACTGTGGGAAGAACGGTCAGTACGAGGCCCTTTACCACGCTGTTCCTATCGTTGCCACTCCTCTTTTCATTGACCAGCCCTACAACGCAGAACGTGCCCGTGTGAAGGGCTTTGCTGAAGTCCTGGATCTTAATACATGCACAGTTGAGCAGATGAAGTCCACCATTCTGACAGTGGCCAACGAACCAAGCTACAAACAGGCTGTTGTTAAACGTTCCCGTCTGTTCAAAGAGTTGTACGGAGTTCCCATGGAGACGGCAGCCTACTGGTTGGAACACGTGATGGAATATGGCGGTGAATACATGCGTTCTGCCGGACAACAAATGCCGTTCTGTCAGTTTATTCTGCTGGATGTGTTCTTCTTCATTGTGAGTGTACTGACGCTGATTGTTGGTCTGCTCTGTGTGCTCACCAGGGCTTTTTACAGATATTTGTATCGTAGGTAACTAGAATTGGTGTGATCGTGAGCGAAATCATCCGTTTGAAAGTTTTGTACTGAAACCATCTATATAATTTTATCAGGAAAGAAACAAACATAATGGCAGAAATCATAAACAAAATGAAGCAGACTTCGGCGTTGCTTAAAAAAAGATGGAAATTCAAAATTAACACACATTGTGTAAAGTAAGGCACATTCGAAATTTGTATAAAATGTACCAGTAACGTTTTGACAAGTATATCCCCATCAAACGTTATGAACAGCAGACAAAAGTGCACAAAATCATGCTCTTGATAGCAGTCAGCATTCATTTTTGTTTTGTGTTTTGACCCCACGCTACACAGACACCCCCTCCAACCTCACCCTCCACCCCATCCCCACTCCCTGTTGCTGCTTTTGCAGAGAGCATCTTTAATTAATTATGCTTGTAAAGACTTTTTTTTAGCAAAATATCACAATAATCTGTTTCATACACTACGCTCAGCGTAATATGAATCATGAGACTACGTTTTTGTCTATGTGCAGTCACTCTAATGCTTTATTTACATACTTACTTGCTATTGCCTAAGGGTTGACGGACAACGAGCAATTAACTTCCTGGTTAACACTAAAGCTCAAATATGCTTTGTTCTGGTTAAGTGAAAACAAGCTTAAACCAGCATTTGCTTTCATACAACAATCCTCACTGATTGTTTCTTTAATTCAAGTATGGAGAGCAGAGAGGACTGGTATCTTGCCTCACGCTGACTGCTGTCAGGGGAGTTGTTTTGTGCTTTTGGCCTGCTGTTAGAAACGAGTGAGACATACCATATCGTGACTGCTATTAAGGTATTGTCGTTTATGCATGTTTATCTGCTGTTTGTGACGGCCTGAAGAAGGCATCTCATTCGACTGCTATCAAGGATGCACTGTTTTGCTAACATTCCAACATTCAAACTTTTTGTGTGACTTCTGAGGTGGTTTCTTTTCTTTTTTTTTCTTTTCTTTTTTCTTTCGTTTCTTTTTTTTTTTCTGCTAACATTCCAACACATTTTGAACTGTTTAGACCCTTCCAGGTGTTCGTGCGCCCGTGAGTGTCTGTGTATGTATGTGTGTGTGTGTGTGTGTGTGTGTGTGTGTGTGTGTGTGTGTGTGTGTGTGTGTGGCGCGCGCGCGCGGTGTGTGTGTGTGTTTTGCTAAAATTCTAAATTTTTAGGGTTTAGAACGAAATCACACTTATATATTATATATAATTATATATATAATATATATATTTAGATCAATGTAGTTGCACAGCCTAAAACGATTCTAAAAGGGCTCAACCCCTTGGGGAGCAACATTTGTTAAAATAAGTGTTGAAAAGGAATATTTTAAATACTCTATCGGGCCCCACACGCCATATAACACCGGCGGTGGGCAACCCAAATATCATCCTGAAGATAGCCACCCAGCTTGAAACAAATTTGTAGAGTATTTTAATATTCCTTTTTAACACTTATTTTAACTATATATATATATATATATATATTATATATATATTTGTGTGTGTGTGTGTGTGTGTGTGTGCGTGTGCGTGTGTGTGTGTACATGCCAATGTTAAGCGTCTCTGAGATTTGGTTTTGAGGTATGTTTTTCTTCACCTGCTGCTTTTTATGTAAAGTATGAAATGTTCAGCGTTGTCGCTGGAAATGTTTGTCAAATATGTCATTTTTTTCCCAGTAGAAACAGCCCCAGAATGGCGTCAGAAGTAATCAATATATGAAGTTCATAACTTTACTATTTTTTACATGTAATGGATACATACATTCATATTCAAAGATAAGTTACATACGATACACCAATTTGCAATACTATTAAGGTCGTCCTGTTAGGGCCAGAATACCGTAAGGATCCGTACCAACAGAGCGCCGCACTCAGTAGGTCTCATGTTCGTTTTCTTTGTGGTGTGGATTACTGCTTGCGGGTGACACGTCTTAGGCCCAAATGGTTCCGGAACCTAAAAAAGAACAACAACAACAATACCAAACCCAAACCAGTAACCTACATTTTGACATTTCTGCAGAATGCAGCTAGGCCCATACACAAAAGAAATGTCATTAGGTCCTAGCCTCCACCGATTAGCAACTAATCACCGACATTTAGTATTGGTATTTGACCGATCTGCTGAGTTCAGAAGAAAAATGGTTCTGTTTCTCAGTAGTTTGTAAGGCGTAAAATGTAAAATTACCGATGCACATAGGCCTACATGCATTTGATGTCTGTGCATCTGCGTTTTGACGATTTACTTTGTTGGAAATTTTCTGAAATGTACTTTGATTCAGATATAGCCCTGCACAATTTTGAAAACGTTCGGCTGTCTACCCATGAGACGGGTCTGTTACCAGTTCCAGTTTTTGGCTTGTTTTAGTTTTGTTTGTTTCTTTCCGTTTTTGTTGTTGTTGTCATTGTTATTGTTTTTTTTTTCTTTCTTTTTTGTTGTTGTAGATGTTGTCTCGATCTGGATCTGCACAACGTTTTATTTTCTTATTTCTGTTCTATTTTATTCATTGTTTGGTGTCCTTTTTTCGAAGTCCTATCAGGGTTTGAAAAAGAAATGTGCATTTTTCTTTTGATGTCTGTGGTCTTTCTAAATTAGATATTCTTGTAAATTTACTGTTTGTCTGGGTAATAATATCACTAGAGTCTGCGTGGAAAGAGGAAAAGCATGATAACACGAAAAAAAAAGAATGCCAGATTTGCTCGCGTTAAGATCTCCAGTTACACCAATATGGTTAGCTTGATTGTCTCCCGTGGTCACGCTTGACCCGCAGACTATGCGGACTTTTTCTCATGTAGGTTTTTGACGTATTTGTGCCACCATAAACTGACTGGGCTCGGTCGAGGATGGACGGGAATGACACCTGTTGTGAAACGCCAAATTCTGTTGCATACATCACTGAATGTTGATTTTCTTTCAGGTACAATGACATTGCTGTGAAGATTTGCGTGGCTAAATCACCACGAGTCTAAAAAGGTGAGGGGGGAGGGGGGGGGCAGGGGGGTGGGGGTGGGGTGCGTTCTTCTTGTTCACCAAAATCAAGAACATTTACAAAAGAAAAAGCGCTGGGGAGATCGGAGAACCAGTGAGAGAGTGGTTTGGTAGGGGGAAGATGGGGGTGGGTAGTACAAGTGGAGGGAAAATGGAGTGTACGCAGAACAGAACAGGCTGCTGATGACTGTTCTGTTTAGTTGTTTTGCTTTTTTTCATAACTGTTATGATTGATTTGTTTGTTGGGATTCACAATGGATTCTGTAAGGTGCTTTCAGTTTTCTTTTCCTTGTGCTGGGGACGAGGTGGAGAGGGGGGGGGAGCAAACCCTGGGGTATGAGGGGAACCTAATACCCTGCAAATACTCCCTTCCCTACCTACAGTCAGTTCTCTCTCTCTCTCTCTCTCTCTCTCTCTCTCTCTCTCTCTCTCTCTCTCTCTCTTTCTGCCTCTCTATCTCTCTCTCTCCCTCCCCCCCCCCTCTCTCTCTCTCTCTCTGTTACGTGCCTATCCTCATGAAAGAGCATTTTTCACAAACAGTGCTCATTCCCCAAAACAGAAGACAACAGTTGTGTAGTCATAATGATTTGCATGCCACATTTTAATGTGCGTCATCTGTTATTATTTGTTTATTGTTTGTTTCACCTAGAATGATGTGAAAAAAAGGTTTTCAGCGTTCTTCCGTGTGCATGGAAAGAGTTCAGGCAGTTTGCATGTAACTTGCAGACAACTTCTTGTACAGAATTCAATGCCTCAAGCACATGGTCAGTGACATACTATACTTCTATCATTCTGAAACAGTGATTTGTCACCTGTTATTCAGACCACCAGTGTCACAGTCCTGGGTTCACGTTTTGGAGAATGACCAACGTATCTGTTAGACATTCATCATACTTATGTTGCAGAGAAACAGAAGCGAAAATCGTCACTTGCAGACGAGTAAACTATGTTCAAACTAATGTACTCAGCTGTTTATTATCATCATCGTCATCATTAATATTGTTATCATTATCATTGCCATAATTATTATAAGTATTACTATTAATATTATTATTATTATCATCAATATTATTATTATCATTGTTGTTGTTGCTGTTGTTGTTGTTGTTATTATTTTTATTATAATTATTATCATTATCACCATTAGTATTGTTACTATTATTATTATCATTATCATTATTACTATTACTATCATCATAATCATCATCATCATTGTTATTGTCATCATTATTATGATTGCTGTTGTTGTTACTACGATCATCATCAGCAGCAGCAGCAGTAACATTGTTGCTGTTGCCGTTACTTCCTTTGGCTATTTTTCAAATTGCTCTTTTAACAAGAACTAAACTACACAGAATAAAGTGAAGATGTAAAGCCCCTGTCCATATTTGTTATTAAACAGACGTCACTGTAAATGTGAAATAAAACTGTCATCGATTACAAATGATTTTGTACATAGTTTGATTTGTCTGGATGCACTGCTTCTTGAATCTCGGTTACAGACAAAGGAATTGACCGGAATATACTTCAGTCGTGGATTTAGAGAGGAAATCGATACCAGGATTACCACAACAGCAGAACATAAGGGACTACATCCTTTTTTTTTAAATTTTGATTGATATGAATGAGAACGACACCCTGAAGTTCCACTGGGGTAAAAGAAAATGGTTATAGGGCACATACCTTCGATTCTTAAAATATTCCAGCATTAAAAAGTTCCTCTGCCAGAAAAGTTTCTGCTATTCCGGTGAAACAGACTCATGCAGCTTGTCACATTTGCGAAACACTGTCAGAGAAATATCCATGAAGAACATGAAAGTCAACTTTTGCCGTTTTCATACTGGGGCCCACAGCACGCACAACTCTGGGTTAGTGCCGCCTTGGGCTGAGCAAATCCTAAGAGCACATGCTTCTGATGAACTCGGGCTCACTGACTAACGGGCTATCGTGGTTGGTTTTCGTTTCTGTTGTTAGATATCAGCAAGGACAACTGTCTTGGAGGGGAAGTTATGTTCCTAATGGTAACAGGAAGATATCCTTTGGTTTGTTAAGGCACTTTTTAAGGAAATCTCTCTCTCTCTCTCTCTCTCTCTCTCTCTCTCTCTCTCTCTCTCTCTCTCTCTCTCTTAATGATGATTTATTCAAATAGGCCATGCCATCTTATGAAGGGAAGGGACCAGAATTCTCTTCATGCAGAAACGGTACACAGTGTTTCTAATCTAATGGAAGGGTATGGAAATTATCAGACTACTAGTTTACAACAAACCAGCCAGAGAGAGAGAGAGAGAGAGAGAGAGAGAGAGAGAGAGAGAGAGAGAGAGAGACAGAGACAGAGACAGAGACAGAGAGACAGAGTTCATTGTGAAGGTTAAAACCATTAGACGAAAATTCTTCAGCATAGCTTATTGCAGAATGTGTCTGATAACAGCAGTAGCCCAGTCAGGTCAAAAGAGCTAACAGTAAAATAGCTGCAGTAAAACATTTAAAGATATTTTTCTTCATAAGTTTATGATTGCGAAACCAGAAGCTGTGACCAGCCGTTGTAGCACAATGGTAGTGTCAAGGACTGCAGTCGAGAAAACACAGGGCTGAACCCCTGCAACAATATAAATAATCGTAGATTGCTTTACAATTTATCCATCAATTCTTTTTGCAGTGCTTTTTTAAGTGCTAGTTTAGACGGACATAATTTTAAAAGACGAAAGTAAATTGTTCCAAGTGAATTGCCGCCGCCCCTCTCCCGATCCCCCCCCCCCCCCCCCCCCTCCCCTCCGCGGCCCGCCGCTTTTCCCCTCAACAAAATTTGTATTCAACCTTATATCAGTATACAGCTTTCTACTATATATCATATTTGGTAATCACCTGCACATTTAATGCAATATTACAGCTCACGCCTATTGTCACGCCTCTGGGCTTTCTTCATGCCTTCCTTGTAGACTATTCCGTTTCGGTATAAGGCTGGCCTCATTGGGGAACAGCCAACTGGTGGGACGATTCGCAACAAACTGTTTGCCTGTCAGTCTGTCTTTCTCTCTCTCTCTCTCTCTGTCTCTCTGTCTCTGTCTGTCTGTCTGTCTGTCTGTCTGTCTGTCTGTCTCTCTCTCTCTCTCTCTCTCTCTCTCTCTCTCTCTCTGGGAAAAACTGAAAGAAAAGATAATAATTAAAAGACAAGTTTTTTTTTTCTTTTTTCTTTTTTTTTTTTGCTTCAATTTTATTGTTCTCTTTGTATAAGCAACACATAATCAGTGTGAGAGTGACAATACACCACACATTAGAACAATAACAATCCCAGACATTTTTGTATCAAACGTCAGAACACTAAAATCATCAAGACTATGTCCATTTGTAAGAGAACATACAAACTACGCATGGTGTGTAAGGGACTGGTTGGAGGGGAAAAAAATGTATAACTGGGGGAAAAAAAAAGGTTTTGCTATGTTTCCCATACGCTCACATTTTGTGCAATCTAGACATCATCAAAGAATGCATAATGAGTGTTTCCTACTGTGATAATGTGGACAATTGGATGCATTTGGCCTTTGTTTTCCCAACGTATGATTACTCAGTAAGAGAGCTGATACTGATTAAATACACAGGACATATGGTTAAAAAAAAAATAATAATAAAAAAATCAACTTGGCTCTGATGAAAGTAAATCTTTAAAAGAGAGAAAAAAAAATGAACAGAGAAGAAAGCAGACAGTCCAGAGTGTGGGGGAAGGAAATTCAAGTTGTTTCAGTGTCCCAAGCTCCTCAGAAAAATACTCTGAATGGTTATGCCGTGGTAGTGATTCCTCGTGGTCTCTTGTGTAATGTATTGTCTCAGTCAACTTGGTTTGGCAGCGACTGCGTTTTAAACTCGCACATTTGGTTATGTGAACACATTACAACCGATCCGAAGTATGGTTACAGTTTATGTGCTACTCACAAAAGGTTAAGGGCCACTGGCAGTTCCTGGGCACAGAAGATAAAAAGCTGTGGTGGAAATAAAACATGGTGCAATGGAAAAAAAAAGAAAGTAAATTGTTCCATGTCGTTCCTCTATAATTATGTGAAACTAGATTTGTAAAGATTGTTACGGGGTCTGAGAAAGCAGAGTTTGTGAAAGTAACTATTTTCATTAATTTCAAAGTTTTGGATAATTGTCTTTGGAGCTATTCCCTTAACTACCTGATACATGCATAAGCATTTAGTGAAGAAATAGTTGCCTTTAAATGGAAGAATCTTTAACTTTTTGTAATTATCACCTGTCAAGGAATTATATTTTGATTGCAATGACGTTATACCTCTCTTATGTACATGACTGATTTCCTTTAAGTTGGTTTCATTAGAATTATCCCATGATGTGGACGTAAAATTAATGAGAGATAAAACATGTGCATGAAAAAAATAAGTTCCTTGACTGGAGATTAAAAAAATGTTTCCTTTTTGGTAATTAATGCATTCTTTTAGAAATACGTATTCCAAGATCGGTAACGTCGACAAACCATGTTAATTCATTATCAATAATAGCCCCTTGTTCTTTCTGTGGTGTTACCTCTTCGATCATTTGGTCTTTGACATATAGTAGTTTGAACGGAACTTTCATTTTCTGGCGTTTTCGCCGTGTGGTCAAATACATACATTTCGTTTTATTTGCATTCAGGGTCATGTGGTTCATGTCGGTCCATTTAATCAATCGATATGTGTTGTTCTAATGTTATTTACTAAAATCATAGGGTTACCACTGCTAAATTGTTGTGAAATGTCATCAGCAAACATTTCACCACCACACTCTGTGAATAGAGGCAAATCGTAAATGTAAAATGTTTTTTAATAGAAAATAAGAGAGACCGTAAATCTGATCCTTGATGAAAAACAAGTTCCACTGGAAGTAACTCTGACCGTCTGCTACAAATTTCAGCAAGTTGTTGACGATCAGTGAGAAAAGATCTAATAAAGTCTAAAGCTTGGTTTGATGGTTTATTATATGTAAGTTTTATTTCATGAGAAGGAAATGGTTTATAACAACAAAGGCTTTAGCAAAGTCAACACCAAAACAAAATTCCAGTAAATCCATTATTACTTACAATTGATAGATAATTATCAATAGGCTGTATAAGAAACGTATAGTAAGAGTGATTTTTCCCCAGAGCCTGACTGATATTCGTGAATTAAATCATATTGCTTAAAATGAGAATATACTTGTCTTTGAACATGTCTTTCAAGTGGTTTTCATGAAAGGGATAGATTTAAAATAGATTTATAATTATAGGGATCGGTGGGGGGTCACCATTTTATACAAAGGTGTAACTTTGTCTAGTTTCAGTTTAAGAGGACACTAGTTTTTATCAATTTACGAATTGTAAATATAAGTGAGTGTATCAGCAATAGTGGTTGAGACTATCTTTAGTACCCATCTATCGATTCCGTTTAAACCTCTAGTTCATGATTGTTTTAAACATATCAACCCATAGAACACTTCATTTACTGAAACTGTGACGGCATAGTGTCAGTTGAGGAGATGGGTTTTTTTTTCTCGTTTGTTTGTTTGTTTTGCTTTGTTTTAGAACGTCAGTATTGTTTTAATTCATTTAAATCATTTTGATTTTGTTTCATCATTTACATTTACTATTACGTCCTTAACAACAATTACAAAATGAAAGTTCTCTCGGTGAAATGTCTTTCATTGGATTCTGAACTTTAGAATTCGATTTATCATAAGTCAAAAAATTGATAGCCTTACTAATCAATTTTGAATCTGAGAAAAGAATGACAAATTTTGAAAATATTTTTTCTTTGCTTTTCGTTTCATTGAATTCAGTTCGCGTCTTTGTTTTCTAAAAAATTCTTCGTCCTATGACATGTGTAAAGGATAACTTTTATGTATATCATTATCTATTTCCTTTGTCAACCTTGGGAGTTTCATAACATGTATTACTCGTTCTCTCACACAGGAAGCATGTTGATCATACACTGAATTGAAGGGGTGTACCCACTAATTAACTGCTTCATCAAGGTTTCTTATCTGATGAATATAATCTAAGCCCAAGGAAAGTAAATCCAGGATGGCGCTTTGGTCAAATTGGGTGAATGATCTGTAAAGGATCTCTTTATGTCCCAGCTTAGGAATTTTCACACCTTTCTTCATCTATGTCAAATAAACAGATGAATGATCACTGCATCTGATTAGAATAGAATATGTTTCCACAATGTTAGCTTTTGAGCTGATATACACATAAGCAGGAACGTTTCTGATTGTTCTGTAATGCGTGTTGGTCGATCAGTTATTTGCTCTAACACATACATAGATCAACTGCGACCCCGTGTGTTCCTGGTGTTGTTAAATCAATTTTAAAACCATCCAAAAGAATGGTTTCTTTGGATTCAAAGATCGCAGCTTCCATCATCAAATTAAATATATAATACCAGTCACTTGTTTCGGCTGGGTTTCTGTATGGAAATCCTACAATAACCGGTTAACAATGTTCAAGACATATATATCCAAATATATTCAATACCAAATTTCTCTAAATGTGACATTCTTGTAAATCTTTCTGGCTTTGCACAATATGAAAATAAACCTGTCGATATTGGTGCAGCTGGATAAGTCGGATAATATCATACTTTGGCATGTGCGTATCAATCATACCTATCAATATTCAGCTGTACAAAAGATATGAAAGTTATCTCCATTGTTATGTAAAATTGTAGCAATATCATCGGTCATATTTCTAGCACTGTTAATACTATAAAATCCAACACAATGCCCCTCCTGCCATGTATCTAACGTAAAATGCATTATATTACCACTATAACACTCAACATACAAACCATAGGCTTACGCACACAGGTAGGCCTAATTCTTATCAAAAGCTATTAGGTAGCTGAATACACACAATATTGCCATAAAATGATAAACTGTTGAATTAAACCAAGGCAGATATTATGTACATTGATTTAACTATCATCAAATCACTCTATAAATATGTGACAAATTTACAAATGTATACCAAGGAAAATACTCTAAAACGTTTTAACAAGAACACACTGATAGGCTACAAAAACCATCCTCACCATCAAAAAAGACTGAAAACCGATGATTAATGAAAATGGTAAATCGAAAATGCGAAGTAGGAATTTATCTAAAAGTACCATTTGCTGACAGAACATTTCTGCAAAGAGGCAAACATTTGCATATGCATATGATCAGGATATTAATTACTAATATTCTGTGCTGTGACATCAGTGACTTCCATCATAGCCAGCAGGTGTAAAACTCGGGTGTCTACACACACACACACACACGCACACACACACACACACACACACACACACACACACACACACGAGCGCGCGCGTGAGCACACACACACACACACACACACACACACACACACACACACGCACGCACGCACGCACGCACGCATGCACGCACGCACGCACGCACACACACACACAGACACACACACACACACACACACACACACACACACGTTCTTAACAAGCAAGATGACGTGGTTGCGTTTGTTGACCATTCATGTATTATGCTATCAAGTTAAACAGGAACTAGTCGTACGGAATAGTGCGTGGTGTCTGTGTCGTAAATGCAGTGTTATCATGACTGCCCACCAGGTCATAAAACCTTGCTTTGTGAATGGGAGAGACAGGGTACCTTCTCTGACCTAGGTGATCGGGCGGTGGTACTTGAACTGCCTGACCGCTGTTATACAGGGAGGAGGGGGAAAGAGAGGTCGGGCGAAGGAGGACACGATCAGAGGCGCTTGAAATTTGTAGTATCAGTGTGCTGTCTCTATAAAAGAAGGAGTGGATAATGATTCGTAGTCTCTATTGGTGGATAATCAGTACATGGTGCACTGCTTTGCTGACTGTAAACTGGGCAGCTGTTCTGTTGATTCTGAGATGAATATGGTAGCATGGGGTAAAACGCCCCCCTTAAGCAAAAAACGCTGCAACTTTCCTTGTTGAAGGCACAGAGAAATGCAAGTAGGCTCAGACTCTGGAGAAATGCCTATGCTACAAACTGCCACTGACACAAATTGATATAAACAAAAGAGAAGTGCTGGTAGGTGTTGGCCTTCTTGCCCCACACACGGGGCAAAACATCCGAACACATGGGGCAAATCGCCCATAGTAGGCGTTTGGCCCCATGAGTGTAGGTGTTTTCCTCCACAATTAAAACTTATGGGAAACCATCAAAAACTGCCACCACTAAATAGTCGAAGGAATTATATGCATGTTTTGTACAGCTATCATGTCCTTCAGCTGTTAGTATCATGTCCGACAGACCAGTCATCTGAATAACAGTTGGGGCAGATGAATGTAGGAAGTCCTTCAGTGCATTCCTCATGGGCCCAGTGACGGCAGGGCTGGCATTCGACCCACACTTCTCCTCGTCTGGTGCAACTGTGTGGTTCACAGCAGATGATATAGGGCCATTCTCACTGGTATTTTCCTCAGCTGTCGCTGGCGTTTTCTTTCTCTCCTGTCCAGTCTTGGCTTTGCTCATCTGTTTCCACGATTGTTTTTGGCTGATTTCTTCTCTGCATGCTTTTCTGCCAGAGCAGCTTTGCATTGCGATGAGGTCAGCAGTGCTGCAGACTCTGTTTTTCTCGATCTTGGCCTCTTCACTGGCAGCTTTGGAAGAGGGGATAAGCCGTTGATGGTTTCCCTTATACCCTCAGAGGTTGCTGAGGCAGAGAGCTGCTCCTTTTGGACTGGAGAGTGAAGGTAAGATGCGGCCGTAGTCGGGGTGTTTGGTTCTTCCGTATGCGTTGATGGTTCTCTAACTTGAGGCAGATCACAATTGTGGTGGCCAACATCGTGGCCAACGCGGGTAAACTCGACGGTCAGTTGTGGTGCGAGTGGTTGGTTTGTGGAGTTTCCATAGCGTTGTACCACCTGGTGAAGGTTATCTGTCACCACAACGGACCTGTTGAGAACTTTGCTGGCTGCTATGATCTCCAACTCCCCAGGCAGGGAGGACGGCTCTGCCATGGCAGTGATCCATTTTTCCAAGGCGGAATACCACAGCCATGCAGGTAGATCAGCATTGATGGTGGGCATAATCATTGTAGTGGTCACACATGTAGTTCTTCATCTGGCAACAGTCTGGTAGAGGTTTCGTTTTCTGCTGGAAAGTCGTCTGTTGAACAGTCTGCACTGGGTGGATGGTGCAAAGGGAAATGTTCTCACTGGAGGCGTCAGCTGTTGTCTCTGCTCATTTGTGATAGAAGGGCTCCTCTTCTTGCTCATCTGTTACCAGTGCCCCTTCGTGGTCGGCGTCAGTGAAGGCGTTGGGATCAAACGGCCACAGACCGCAGGTCTTGACGCCGTGGACGGCTCTTTCAGGCAAAGCTGTCCTCAGGAAGGCCTTTCCAGAAAGACCAGCCATGTCATAGATCGAGATCCGTCGTCCTGGATTTGACACTATCCAACTGTCAGCTTCAGCATTGAAAGCACTCTTCAGAGGCTTGAAAACAGGGTCTGTCGAACAGTTGTAGTTTGTGCGTGACGGGACAGAGTTAGCAGTTCTATTCTATGCTCTCGACAAAACTCTATTGCTTCCAGAGTCTTGTGGCTATGGTGTCCGTCCAGCAGAATGAGGTGAGGGTCATGGCGAGAGCAACCAGTGACCATGGCCAAATGATAGAGCCATTTTAAGAACAGTTCAGAATCTGTCCATCCGCTTCTGGTGGTGCGTCTTTCAGGAGTGTGTCCACCATTCGCTTCCTAGGAAAAATAGACACAGGTGGCAGAAAGACGCCTGCTGCGCTGCAGGTACACACGACCGTCATCAAAGTTCCACGTTCAGCATTCGTGGCTTTCCCGACCTGCCACATGCCTTTCGAGGCCAATATCTTCTTGGGCTTTTACACGGTTGTTAATCCAGTCTCATCCATATTCCAAATTCAGAATGGTGTGTAATCATGATTTGCCAAGCATTCTTTGTACAGTTGAAAAAAAAACTGATGCACTTGAGGCTTGTTGAAACCTACAGCGCGAGCTAAGCTAGCTGCCTGAGGCTGCCGAATGCTTAGTCTATGGCGCATGAGAAAACCTGCACCCAGTCTTGTCCTGCCATTCGTGACTCCTGTGGAATGGGTGGCTGATCCCCACTCTTCCTGCGACATCAAAGGCAAGACATTGCATGTCCCGCATCTTCAGACCAGAGAGTCGTCTCTGCATGTCTAGAACATGGGTCTTCAGCTGTGACTCCGCGTCAGACGGCAGGCCACTGCGATATCTTCCAAAATTCAGCGTTCCAGGTTCAGTCACTTGACGGTCCCTGTGACGCCGAAGAGTACGTGCAGGAACACTAAACTCTTTACTGGCTCGAACCAGGGGAATTCCCTCAGAGATGGCTTTCAGTGCTGCTCCCAAGTTGTGCTGGCTATACTTGCTCCTCTTAGATTTCCTTTGGTAGTGTCTCACCATTTTCATCTGCAAAAAAACGTAAGCAACACTTTCAGTATTGTCGTTACCACAAAACTAGTTCCATACAAGCATACATACCTAGACACTCAGATGCATATATTCATAGAAACACGCATGCTCAGACATACACACATACAGACACACACAAGCATGACAAATGCACACACACACACACACACACACACACCCACCACCCCCGCACGCACGCACGCACGCCCACACACACACACACACACAACACACACACACACACACACTAGGTTTGGTTGTGAGGGTTTTTTTCGGAAAAAATGAAGAGCATCATTATGGGGTATACATTGTGAACAATAATGCTGCCATAACTCCTTTCAGATTCATGTGTTGTTGGTTTTACTGTATCTATAGGTAGTGTTGATCATAATAACAGTGGTCAGCAGTAAAATTAAGAGAAAAAAATGTGGCCACCATTATGAAGTATTATGCATAATAATATTCATTATTTTCTAGAGGGTATTCCATAAGTCTAGCACAGAAAATATTCGTACTTCATGTTCAGATTTAAAGTATTTGATAGTAATTGGCTCCTAGTCCTAGATCGTTTGAAACTTCGGTTCTCTTTCTTCTATGGCTGCGTTTGTTGAGCTGCCAATGAAAGCTACTTATTACCAGCTATGAGATCAACCCTGCTCTTGCAAACAATGTGATTATGGTGCTGCTCTAAAATCCAAATATAGAGAGATAGAATCATTTATATCTATTTAAATATTTGGTAGTTTTGAAATTTACAAAAGTTTCATTGATATTCACAAAAGCAAAACAAAAGGAAAGCTACCCAGATAATGTTGATAATTTCATATACCCATAGCTTTAATTGAATTATTTTCACAACTGAAATCTTATTCTTAAACTGGATGCTTTGTCTCTCAGCAGAGCTGTTTCATGTCTATAGCAGCTATAAAGCCTTTGAAACACAATAGTACTTTGAGAAGTTTTACATACGTGTATTTCTTTGCATTTTGCTATTGACATATAGAAGTAGAAAAGTCAACTTTTTAAAAAGTCAAATCAAAATAATGAGTAGTTCAATAAAACGATGAACCGAGGTCGTGTGTGCAACATGCACTCAACGCACATAAAAGAACCCATGGCAACAAGACTTGTACCTGGCAAATTATGTAGCAAAACACACATCTGCAGGAAAACATATCCGCAAGCATACAGGAAAAAAGGGTGGCGCTGTGCTACAGCGACGCGCTGTCCCCGGGGAAAGCAGCCCGAATCTTTATAATATTTGTTGTGTACATGTAAGCTAACTGGTATCTACGGCATGTATAGGACATTTTGCAAATGTAATAAGCTTCCATGCATGTGATTCAACTTGCCTCTTTATCTCAGTATGTGTATGCCTGCACACATCCACACATGTAGAAATCTGGTATTGATTATTAGACCACTCATACCATGCTACTGATATTCAAACCAGTTGTGATGCGTTTCACCGGCTGTATGTCAGTACAGCGAAACCGTACTCTTTTAGGTGTATGTGTGCAAGCTTATAAGTGCACACGCGCGCGCGCGCGCGCACGAGTGTGTGTGTATGCGTGTGTGTGCGTGCACACGTACGCACGCGCGGGCGTGCATGTGTGTGTGTGTGTGTGTGTGTGTGTGTGTTGTGTGTGTGTGTGTATGTGTGTGTGTGCATGTGTGTTGTTGAAGTTCTAAGTGTGTGCCTGAATGCACGCACGTGTGTGTGTGTGTGTGTGTGTGTGTGTGTGTGTGTGTGTGTGTGTGTGTGTGTGTGTGTGTGTGCGTGCATTGTTATCGCTGTTCCTCTTGTTGAGGTTGGTGCGCTCGAGCGCGCGCGCGCGCGCGCGCGTGTGTGTGTGTGTGTGTGTGTGTGTGTGGTGCGCGCGTGCGTGCGTGTGTGCGTGCGTGCGTGTATTCTTGTATGCAAACATGTGTGTTGGAATGTATGTGTATATATCATAGGTGCACACACATGTCTGTTCGCTAGTGTAAAACGGATCTGGCTGTACTGCGGCGTTGAATGCAATGTGTGTAGTTTTGTCAATTCAATGCCATTTCCCACCTTTTTTGTGTCAGGAGATGAAACTGTGTTTTGAATGTTGTTCAGCATTCATTCCTGAATAAATTGTAGATGTGTGTGTGTGTGTGTGTGTGTGTGTGTGTGTGTGTGTGTGTGTGTGTGTGTGTGTGTGTAGGCGCGGGGCGCGCGCGCGCGCACACACACACACACACAAATGAGTGGGCACACACGTGTGTGTGTGTGTGTGCGTGTGTGTGTTGCTGTGTTTGTGTAGGTACGAACATACATGAATTTACGCATGCATATACGCGGATATATGAGAAAGAGAGGATGGGGTGGGCTTGTGGTTCACCTAAACACTGTGAGCATGAAACAGAGGGAACATATGTTCAGGAGTGGCTGACTGTGAATGCAAGCCAAATTTCAATACTGAGCTTCCATTCAGTGAAGAAAATACGCAAATCACGCTGAGCGCTGGCCAGACACGCATGGCTATGTCTATTCATTCTGTCACGGGGAAAAGGCATATTCAAGTATGTTTTCTGAGACCGCAGGATTATTATGGTGTATAGAAATGTGTTCTTTACACACTTTGTAGTGTCAAAGCTGCGAAAACACGGCCCAATAAGATCTTTAGAAATGACTGTACTGCCGACTGTGGGAACGCACAGGCTAAGGACGTCTTTGTTACCAGCTCTGCCCTGCGGCTAATGAAAACGGAAGGCAATGACAAAGGAAGGAAGGAAAATTTCATACATGCGATAGGTTCGTTACTGTATGAATATCCCCATGTTACTGTTTTTGTCATTTGTGTCACGTCAAGAACAGCCACATTTACCATGTGTTTCACAGTGCTCCAACTAAATCAATCACTGCAGTCTGCTCCAAGATTGAAACTTCATCTGTTACGTAGTTCTCTTTATGGCAGGAATTTAAGTTTATGACCATAGAGATTTACAATGTACGTTTCAATGAGCAGGATGCAAAATGAATTATAAAACACCTACCTCACAAGTCGAATAGCGAGATCAGCCAAATGGCGGAAGGTCCACTCGATCAGAAACACGTGGAGGAGGCTGCTCTACTTTAAGGATGTACGGCTCATGCGCAACACTCACAAGTTTGTAAGCGTGATGCCAGTATCACAGAATGATATTAACAGGGGATATGTTCACACACACACACACACACACACACACACACACACACACACACACACACACACACACTACGCCACGATTCTGAACCACAGGACTGTAAATGAAGAATAACGGTCATTGCTGCTGCCCATGGACAAACGTTGGACTTTAAAGCGTCCTGATAGTTCCAGGCTGTCATTGCTGCTGCCCATGGACAAACGTTGGACCTTAAAGCGTCCTGATAGTTAAGGCCTGCGATCACTTCTAACTGTCCCACAATCGGTGAGACAGCATGTCCCCCAGTTCAACGGGTGGAAACACCTCCAACCTTCCATAACCCCTCCACCCCCCCCCACCCCCACCCCCACCCCAACCCAGGTAAACGACACTGGTCAGCCAACAGTTCTTCCATAACACATGTAAACACCATCAACGTGTCCCAGGGCGGATACGTCCAGCATTTCTCCTCCTCCAGCTCCAAAAGTCAGAAGCATCAAAACATGTTATTCCATCGATCAGTAGGGTTATTCAACATAAATCCAGTCACAAGCTATATCTTCTTCTGCGTACACAGACTGATACTCCTGCGGACATTCCCTGTATAGACAGGCAGGTATTAATCCCATCTGCTCAACAAAGGGAGTGGAGTTTTGTGTGTATGACCGTTTTTTTATCCAGCCATTAAGGCAGCCATACCCCGTCTTCGGGGAAACAAGCTATATTATTCCTATATAGTGGGACGTTCAGGCTCTCTCAAATCCTTGGCATCCTCCGATTCGGGGAGGGTGTTGCTAGGCCTCTCGGCCTTTGGGCCTGGCCATAGTGATTCTAGAGGAACGCGGCTTTTTTGTGTGTTTTTATTTTCATTAGTATAGATAGGGAATGTCTTAGTTAAAAATCATAATTCTTTGGAACATCTTTTAAATTTGTAGTTAAAATAAATACATTATTTTGTGAATTCTAATGCCTGTTCACTGACAGAATGTTGTTGCATATTCTGCCTAGCTCTATGCTCTGTCTAGTATATTTGTGAACGTGTATGAAAAACTTTCTCTAACGTCTCACACTGTCATATTTACCTTCACACTGGTTCATTTTCAGCCTCAATTCTCTGTTCGAGTGAACGATATGCTCTCTCTGCCCCTGTCTCTTCTTCTTCTGCTTCTTCTTCTGCTGCTGCTGCTGCTGTCGATTTGTTTTTGGTTGACTTCAGTGTGGTAACAGCCCTGATATGGCCCTTTCCGGCTGGCTGGGCTGTAAGCAACATTACTTACTTAATTATTTCTTCTCGTTCGTCTTCTTCTTCTTCTTCTTCTTCAGCAGTTACTTACCCATTCTGGGCTATCACCTCAGAATGTATATGTTGCTGTGTTGGCTGAATTAGATATATGCACGGTACATATAAATCTAAGCCAGTAGTTAGCTACCGAGTTTATTTAGTAACATCCCACAATTAATCAAATAAATCCATAACATCCCCAAATACTTCTCAGTAACATCCCAAACAACCCCAACCAAATAAGAACACAAATCTGCTTGTGTGATAGTGTAAACATACGTAAGAATACAAATCTACTATAGAGTTGGCGGGAAACGGGCGGCGTAGATTAGGTTCATAGTCTGCACCTTTTGAATGCATGGTAAAGCTGGCTAATAAAGCAATAATTATGTAAGTAACTGTGATTCTCAGAGGAGCACGTTGCCTAGCTACTAAGATCATCCAGAAGAGAAAGAGGTGCAAGCGGCAAGCAAATAAAACGAAAAACTCAAGAAGAGTAGACAATTGGATTTAGTTTCCCAGCCTGCTTGAATATTGAACAGCACATGCCTAAATTCCAAAATGTTTCCCTTCTCTTTTCAGTATTTTGCTTCCTGACAACAATGATGAAAATAAATTGATATGCCATACAAGTAACAAAATTAAAAAAAAAAGACACAAACGTATCTTTTGAATCATCGTTGACATTGTTTCAACAATGACGCCCCCGACGCCATAATTTACTTCTGTTCACAGAAAGCATGCGCATAAATGGCGTCATCTCATTCTCTCCTGCCTGGCAGAGAACGAGAGCAAGCTGATCTGTGTGTGTGTGTGTGTGTGTGTGTGTGTGTGTGTGTGTGTGTTCGGTTACCTGGGGTTGTGAGGTCGTGTGTCATAGCTTTTGCCGGGGTTGTGCGGTAGCGACAATTTGTGGGGTACTATTTCCCTACACCCCACAACTTTGACCCTACAAACTGTTGCCAAATGCTATGGGGATGTTGCTGATGTATCTATTTCATCTACTGTAGAGGAACGTTTTCCTGCTAGGATCCACACACACACACACACACACACACACACACACACACACACACACACACACACACACACACAAATACACACACACTCACCAGTCGTCACTTACCTAATTTACGGTAAAACCAAGCATGGGGCAAAAGGCCCAATGAACGGGGCAAAAAGCCCACCCTAGGCGTCTTGCCCCGGTGAAGGTGTGGGCGTTTGACCCCCAGACTGACTTACTGTGAACAGAACGGTCAGACAGCGGGAAGGAGGGGAAACAAACTGGCGCCAACATAACTAGCATCGAGTTGAAATATTCTTAATCAGTATGAATACAAAGCTTTTCCATTTCATTTGTTACATGTATGAATATACTTAAACTGAGTACATATAAGAAATTACTGAAAACAAGCCCAAAAGAAACAAATAAGTCTGTAAAACTGACCGTTTAGTTGGGAGTTCTCTTTGTCCTGTCAGAAGCGTCGTCTTTGTTCAGGATTCAGGTCAAGTATCACGTGGTTTGCTACATCACATGTTCTCCGAAATACGGGGGATGGGCGTTTGACCCCACCTAGGCGTTTTGCCCCATGCTACCCTACAGGTTATTTACAGACGGGTTAGAGCCTGTGTAGTTTAATAGAGAATTCACAAGTGCTTTCCATCTTAAATTAAAATCATGTTGGGAGGGGAAAAGACGTGTTTGACAGTAATTGCAAGTTTGGCTGTGCCTGCTTCGCTCGGTTGAATAGGGTTCCTGTCCAAGAACACTTCAGGTTTCTCTGCAATGGTTGTGAATGTGGTGTAGTTGTCAATGAATTCTACTTTCAGCATTTCACAAGCTTTTTGCATCTTGAGATCTGATGTTGAAATAAAGGTATTGAGGTGGTGCTTGCCTCTAGCTGATATTATGGAACTAAGGACTACTTTGGCATTTGGAAAAGCCTGAGTGGCCAGGTGAATAAGCTCACACCAGATTTCTTAAAGTACTTCTCCGGTAGTCCTACAGTCGTTGACACCTATATGGGTGATCTTACTTTAAGATCAGGAAACTTTGTGATGATGTAGGCAACACAGCAAACCATCAGTTGACATGCCTGAGACACAGATTTTGGAAACAAAGTCTTGTCTGGATACTATTCTACGCAAGTCAATATTTCCTATGACAGAGTGCTCAATCAGTAAAACTGAAGTTCTCTCAGACACTGAACATGTTGACATAATATTCTGCACGCATCTCTTGCTGTTTGAATCTCTCTGATTCATTGCGGGCAGATTGGGAGCAACCTTGGAGTTTGGTTTTGTGTGTTCTGCTGTCTAAGTTTCAAGTGTCTTTTTACCTTCCTTGATAACCTAATTTGATGGCTTATATGTCTGGATGTGTAAGTACGCTGTTGACTTCAAATGAAATAGAAATAGTTTCTGACAGCTAAGGATCGATTGGTGAAGGTATTTACATCAGTGAGTCAAGAGAACAAACATACATCTTCCAGTCTTTGAATTATAACTGTTATGACTCGACTTTTCCTCAACGTATGGAGAGAGTATGTCAGACGGACTAGGAGTCTGAAGATGTGTGTAGGGACGTTGACGGATCTGAATTTGTTAAGTGGCCTTATACAGAGACAAAACCCTGTTTCCTCGTCTAGAAAAACAGTGTATTTCTTTAGATTTTCGCCGGATATAGCCATATCAAATGAGGTAAAGTGGGGGAACATTTAGATCTGACATTCAGTTTCTATTCCTGCACCCTTCCAAGAAGAAACTGTCCCTTAACTGAAAAAGGTAAAACCACATGTTTTTGATTCACAATTGTTAACAAACCATTCCACGTAGACTTATATTCATCACACACTTTCACAAGTTTCAGTCGTCCATGTGTGTATGCTTTTGTGTGCATATGTGTCTACGTCTTATCATACCCCAGACATTGTGAATCTCTGACAGTTATTATTCATCTCTGGAACCAAAGAAGTAAAACACAAACACACGTCTTGAATGCATAATCTCTGGAAGAACCTTGGTGGAATTTTCTTTGGACACATAGGTATAGAAACACAGACTGGGAGAAGCATGAGGTGGGCGAAGGTAGGGCTGGTACAACAAAAGGTTTGGAAAACAGACGACCTAAGCCTAAGTTAGGCTCGGGAAAATAAATCTAGGGTGGGGTGACACAGACCTGGGTTAACAGCGTCGTGGGTAAACAGAGACCTGACAGAACACATACCTAAGCTAGC
>CM065714.1:20989239-20994239 GCA_033310375.1 Conus canariensis | reverse complement strand
AGGGTTGACAAACACTTAAAAACAAAACTCTTTTTTTTTGTTCTTGTACAACCAAAACAGGACAAAACCAGCATTTTTTTCGCACAAGAGCCCCCACTGATTATTTCTCTAACTCATGAAAAGGAGAGGACTTTCGCTTGCCACACCTTCCCTCATGCTGTCTGCTGTCAGGGGAGTTGTTTTGTGCATTCTGTCTTCTGTTGTAACGACTGAAGAAGACATGCTATGCTGTCTCCTAATCAAGAGAGTTGTGTTATTTGTGACATTTTGTCTTCTGCTGTAACGACTGAAGACGACATATGTCATGCTGTTCTATCAGGGGAATTGTTTTGTACATTTTGTCTTCTGCTGTAACGACTGAAGAAGACATATGTCATGCTGTTCTATCAGGGGAATTGTTTTGTGCATTCTGTCTTCTGCTGTAACGACTGAAGACGACATATGTCATCTGTTCTATCAGGGGAATTGTTTTGTACATTTTGTCTTCTGCTGTAACGACTGAAGAAGACATATGTCATGCTGTTCTATCAGGGGATTGTTTTGTACATTTTGTCTTCTGTTGATAACGACTTGAAGAAGACATATGTCAGTCTGTCTTGCTGTCAGGGGAGTTGTTTTGTGCATTTTGTCTTCTGTTGTAACGACTGAAGAAGACATCTGTCATGCTGATTGGATCAGGGGAGTTGTTTTGTACATTTTGTCTTCTGTTGTAACGATTGAAGAAGACATATGTCATGCCAACGGCTACAAGGGGAGTTGGTTTGTGCATTTTGTCTTCTGTATCTAACGACTGAAGAAGACATGCGTCATGCTGACAGCTATAAGGGGAGTTGTTTTGTGCATTACGTCTTCTCTTGTAATGACCGAAGAAGACATACGTCATGCTGACTTCTATCAGGGGAGTTGTTTTGTACATTTTGTCTTCTTGTATGTAACGACTGAATAAGACATATGTCATGCTGACTGCTGTGAGAAGAGTTGTTTTGTACATTTTGTCTTCTGTAGTAACGACAGAAGAAGACATATGCCATGCTGACAGCTATGAGGGGAGTTGTTTTGTGCATTTTGTCTTCTGTTAGTAACAAATGAAGAAGACATTTGTCATGCTGGCTGCTATCACGGAGTTGTTTCGTACATGTTTTCTACTGTTAGAAACAACTGGAGACACGTGTCATGCTGATCTCTATCAGGGGAGTATTGTTTTGAACAATTGTGTCTGCTGCTTGTACCGTCTGGAGTAGACATGCTGTGAGACATTTACTGTCTGTTTTGTATAGCACTTTAAATGTGCGCTGCTGTAATGTCATATCACACTGCATTTTTGTTCTTTTGGAGGTATTTGTTGAATATCTATTGTCCTATGTACGATGTCTCTCTTTGATTAGCGATCTTCTGAAAGTGCATTTTATAGAGGAAGTAAATCACACCTTAGCTGAACATATTTTGGATAGGATATGCTTTTTAAATCTTGAAAATTATCAAGTGTTACTTTCAATATGGTAAACAGGATTCCTTTCAAATACCTTACTTGTCATCTTTGTTATTGTTTTCATTCTGTTGTTTATGCGTTGTAGCTCAGGGGTGTCTTGAAGTATATGAACAATTGTTGATTGAATTCATTTATGTATGCGGATGCACCAGTTTGATACAGAATATTTGGTGTGTGACATTTGCAATGACTGTGTATAATAAATCCAATAACCTGAAATATTTTGTAATTCACTTGTTACTATTTCCTCTCTTGAAATAAGTCACACAGTTGTCCACACTGTTGACATCGACTAATCAGAACATTGGTTTTTCCCCGTTTCGTTTTGTATTTGTACTAAAGACAGTTAGGACCAAGATTTTTACTCCGTAACGTCAAACCTATGACTGTTTCTTCTTTTCTTTTTACATGATGATCTTTCCAATGTTTTTGCATTCTTGTCTCACTCTCCATTCCACTTCAGTGGCATTACTACCATGCCTTTCATTCCAGCTGTTCCTCACAGCCACATCCTGGTGTGTCCCGTCACAGCCCTGTCTCCGGCAATCACAGGGAACAGTCGATATCAAGACATAAGAAGGCAGCCCACCAGAGGAGGCACTGAATTACTACCCAGTCATTTTGCTGGTCTTCTGTGGTGCCCTTTCTGATGCAACGTTCGCAAGACGACACCTAAGTTCTTTACTAACAGTAATTGCTTGGTTGCTGAGCCAGCTTCAGCGAACGTTCCGCTCCAGAGTACGCCATCATGTCCGTTCAGTGACAATCCACATGAACTTGCCAATCAATACTGATAACATGAACTCAGCATGGCATAGACAAGGCTAGAAAATCAAAACTGAGGTCGCCACGAGAGCAGGGCATGAGGAGTCACAGGATGAGAATGAGGATGATGCTATGGAATTCCGTTTCAGCGAGAGATTTCAGGACAGGACTGTACTTTATTGGCGTCAGCCACTTAAGGCGGGGGTGGGGGTGGGGGTGGGGCGGTGGGTGAGGGTTGTGGTGTCAATATTCGAACATTTAAACTTTTTGAATTAACTTATACTTCCAATGTGTTTTTCCGTTTGCAAAGAAAAAATCCAACGTTTTCAGTTTTTTGAATGAACTCATACTAATTGTATTTCTGTGAATATATGTGCATATGTGTTCTAAGCATCTCAATACACACTACATATATCAATTTTCCGAGAATTCAGTTGAAATTTTGTACCGAGAGACGTTTTTCTTGACTTACTGCATTTTCGTGAAAAATCGAGTGTGACGTGGTGGTAACGTTTCATTTTTGTTAAAGTGATGCTATTATCTGCCTTAAATTAGCCTAGGGAAGCGTTCTGATGCAATGGACTTACGAAATTAGTAAGTTTGCTATTTTATTGGCAATGGTTGCATATACTCAATTTTAAGATAAGTTACATACTATACACCAATCTGCATTAGTTATGTGAACGCCGTCCAGTTACGGCCCGTGTACCTTTAGGGCCCAGTACCAACAGGGTACAGTACATTATAGGCCTGATATTCATTTTCTTGGTGATGTCGATAGCTGCTTCCAGGCAGACATGTCTTGGGACCTACTGATAATGAAGCCCAATGACTCTGTCAAATGTCTTGACATTTCTGTGGAACGCAATCAGATTCAGATATAAAGGAATGTCATTAGGTCCTGGTCAGTCTTCACAGGTCGGAAACAAATCACTGACATTAATTAAATGTTTTGGGTTTTTGACCAATCTGCAGATTTCTGCAGAGAATAAACCCTGTTTCTCGGGGAGTTTAAGATCTAAGGTTTAATGTTACGCGATTATTACATGCATCTGATTATTGATTTACTGATTTGTTGTTGTGGTTGTTGCGGTGGTGGTGGTGGTTGTTTTGATCTGAATCGGATCGACAGAACTTTTATTTTGTAATTTCTATTCTATTTTCTCCATTGTCTGGGTTTCCTCTTCCAAAGTCTCGACTTGGGTTTAGAAAATTTGTACAGTCCTTTTCTTCTTTTCTTTTTTTTTTCTTGGTAACAAATTTCTTTTGGTGTCTTTGCTCTTTCTTGATAAGCATGGTATTGTAAATTTGTCGGATTTTTTTATTATTATGAAGATAACAAAAAGAGAAGACCACATGTGCTTGCGTTAAGATCTCCAGTTAGACAAATATGATTAGCCTGACAATCTTCCATGGTCAAGCTTCAACCTGCAGACCATGCCGTTTTTGTTTTTCCTCACATAGGCTTTTGACGTATTTGCCAAGTGTGCCACCATGAGGGATGGGAATGACAACTGCTGTGAAACGCCAAATATAATTGTATACATCACTGAATGTTGATTTTTGTTTTAATGTACAATGACATTGCTGTGAAGATTTGCATAAGCAGATCACCATGAGAGGGTAGGGGTGTCTGATTTTTTTTTTACGGATGGAAATCTAAATCGAGGCACGAAACCGTAAACAATAACTCCTAAACAAGTATGGTAGGTCTTGCGCTCATGATGTGATAATTACAAGACTAACGATTGTCATGAACGTATCGAAAAAGAAAAAGAAAAAAAAACATTGGTTTGGTGTTACGGGCGTGCATTTATCTCATCATGGGAGCTAGAGTTACCCTACTTGTTTGTTGTTCTTTACACAAGTCTAAGAAGGGGTGGGGGGGGGGGGGTGGAGGCTGGTGAGGCGTTCCTCTTGTTCACCACAATCGAGAACACTTACAAAGCAAAGTAGTGCTGGGGAGATCAGAGAACCTACGAGTGGTGGTTTGGCAGGAGGAAGATGGGGGTAGGGAGTGCACGAGGGGGGAAATGGAGAGTACCCCCTTCCCTCCTTACTGTCAGTTATCAGCATCCCCTCTCTCTCTCTCTCTCTTCTCTCTCTCTCTCTCTCTCTCTCTCTCTCTCTCTCTCTCTCTCTGTTATGCGTTTAACCTAGCGACAAGGATTTTTCACAATAGCGCTCTTTCCCCTATACAGAAGACAACACTTGTGTAGTCATAAAGATATCGGTCTGATCTGCATGCCGCATTCGAATGTGCGGCATCTGTCATTATTTTTCATTGTTAACCTTTTCCTAAAATGAAAGAAAAAGTTTCTAGTGTCCCTCCCATATGCACAGGAATGAGTTCAGGCAGTTTGCATGTAACTTATAGACTAGTTCTTGTACAGCATTCAGATGCTTCAAGCACAAACTATGAAACGGTGATTTTGCCACCTTTTATTTTGAGCTTCCCTGTCACAGTTCTGGGTTCACTTTTTGGAGAATGACCTATATTACTTTTGGAGCATCATCATACCTTTGTTGCAGAGAAACAAACAAATCCGTCATTTGCGGACGATTAAACTATGTGCAAGCTATTTTCCTCGCCATCATCATCATCATCATCATCATCATCATCATCATCATCATCATCGTCGTCGTCGTCGTCGTCGTCGTCGTCGTCATCGTCGTCCTAGTCGTTGTCGTCAGCGTCGTTGTTATTGCTGTTGTTCTTGTTTTTACTAGCAGCAGCAGCAGCTGC
>CM065714.1:20971739-20984239 GCA_033310375.1 Conus canariensis | reverse complement strand
TTAGATGAGTTAGTGAAACGAGCTGAAATCTTTCTGGTGGAACATGATCATGTTTTGGACTACCCCAAACCTTCACTTCCCAACGTGAAACTGATTGGGGGAACAGTGGTAGGACCGGCCAAAGCCCTGCCCTCACACTTGCAGACCTTTATGGGGAGTGCCAAGGAAGGTGTGGTGATTGTATCTTTTGGCACTTACGTACTTGGTCTTCCAAAACACATCAGTGATAAGATCATGCAAGTCCTGCTGCAGCTGCCCATGAAGTCAGTCTTCAGATGTAATCTGACATCACCAGACCCCACGAAGATCCTGACATCACCATGGATACCTCAGAATGACCTGCTGGGTCATCCACACACCAAAGTGTTTGTCAGTCACTGTGGGAAGAACGGTCAGTACGAGGCCCTTTACCACGCTGTTCCTATCGTTGCCACGCCTCTGTTCGTGGACCAGCCCTACAACGCAGAACGTGCCCGTGTGAAGGGCTTTGCTGAAGTCCTGGACCTCAATACATGCACAGCTGAGCAGATGAAGTCCACCATTCTGACAGTGGCCAACGAACCAAGCTACAAACAGGCTGTTGTTAAACGTTCCCGTCTGTTCAAGGAGTTGTACGGGGTTCCCATGGAGACGGCAGCCTACTGGTTGGAACACGTGATGGAATATGGCGGTGAATACATGCGTTCTGCCGGACAACAAATGCCGTTCTATCAGTTTATTCTGCTGGATGTGTTCTTCTTCATTGTGAGTGTACTGACGCTGATTGTTGGTCTGTTCTGTGTGCTCACCAGGACTTTTTATAGAAGTTTGTGCCGTAGAAAAGTGAAACTGGAGTGACTGTAAGCATCTCTTCCTTTTGAACGTTTGGTATTAAACCATCTCTACACATGTACCAGAAGGAAACAGACATAACAGAATTTATACATGAAACTGACTGCAAGGTTTAATGAACACAGATGGAAATTTCAAAATGAACACACACAAAAATGTGTAAAATAACACAGATGTTCAAATACAATACAAAACGTAGAAGATTATATTTGCAAACATGTCATATTCAGACGTTACAAACGACAGACAAAAATGCACAAAACATTGCAGCTGATGGCAGCCAGCACTGGTTTTTGTTCTGTGTATTAATGCCCACATTGGTCACCCCCCCCCCCCCCCCCCCTGCCCACCACCTCCACCCCCACACCCAATTCCCAGCAGAAATCATGTTAATATACGCTTGTAAAGAACTGTGGAACAAAAAATCCCGCTAATCAATTTCATATCCTTCACTTAGAGTAACATAAACCACGAGTCCTCGCTATTGTCCATGCACAGTTATTCTAATACTCCATTTCCATGCTTACTCGTTATCGTCTAAGGGTTGACAGACACGAGTGATTAACTTCCTACTTAAAAACAAAACTTTTGTTTTTGTTCTTGTACAACCAAAACAGAGCAAAACCAGCATTTTCTTTCACACAAGAGCCCCCACTGATTATTTCTCTAACTCATGAAAAGGAGAGGACTTTCCTTTGCCACACCTTCCCTCATGCTGTCTGCTGTCAGGGGAGTTGTTTTGTGCATTTTATCTTCTGTTGTAACGACTGAAGAAGACATGTCATGCACACTTCTATCAGGGGAATTGTTTTGTACATTTTGTCTTCTGTTGATAACGACTGAAGAAGACATATGTCATGCTGACTGCTATCAGGGGAGTTGTTTTGTGCATTTTGTCTTCTGTTGATAACGACTGAAGAAGACATATGTCATGCTGACTTCTATCAGGGGAGTTGTTTTGTGCATTTTGTCTTCTGTTAGTAACAAATGAAGAAGACATTTGTCATGCTGACTGCCATCCCGGAGTTGTTTCGTGCATGTTTTCTACTGTTAGAAACAACTGGAGACACGTGTCGTGCTGATCTCTATCAGGGGAGTATTGTTTTGAACAATGGTGTCTGCTGCTTGTACCGTCTGGAGTAGACATGCTGTGAGACATTACTGTCTGTTTTGTATAGCACTTTAAATGTGCGCTGCTCTAATGTCATATCACACTGCATTTTTTGTTCTTTTTGAGGTATTTGTTGATTCCATTGTCCTACGAAGTCTCTCTTGATTAGCAATCTTCTTAAAGTGCATTTTATAGAGGAAGTAAAAGTATAGAGCTAAAAGAATCACACCTTCAGCTGAACAGTTTTGGATAGGATATGCTTTTTAAATCTTGAAAATTATTAAGTGTTACTTTCAATATGGTAAATAGGATTTCTTTCAAATACATAACTGTTCACCTTTGTTATTGTTTTCATTCTGTTGTTTATGCTTGTAGCTCAGGGGAGTCTTGAAGTATATGAACTATTGTTGACTTGAACTCATTTATATATGCGGATGCACCAGTTTGATACAGAATATTTGGTGTGTGACATTTGCAGTGACTATGTATAATTAATCCAATAACCTGAAATAGTTTTCAGTTCACTTGTTATTATTTCCTCGCTTGAAATAAGTCACACAGTTGTCCATAATGTTGATATCGACTAATCAGAACATTGGTTTTTCCCGTTTCGTTTTGTTTTGTACTCAAGACAGTTATAACCATGATTTTTACTCCATAACGTCAAACCTATGGCTGTTTCTTCGGTTCTTTTTACATGGTAATTTTTCCAATTATTTTTTTTTGTCTCACTCTCCATTCCACTTCAGTAGCATTACTACCATGCCTTTCATTCCAGCTCTTGCTCACAGCCACATCCTGGTGTGTCCCGTCACAGCCCTGTCTTCAGCAATCACAGGGAACAGTCGATATCAAGACCAGAGGAGGCACTGCATTACTGCCCAGTCATTTTGCTGGTCTTCTATAGTGCCCTTTCTGAGGCAACGTTAGCAAGACGACACCTAAGTTCTTTACTAACAGTAACTGCTTGGTTGCTGAGCCAGCTTCAGCGAACGTTCTGCTCCAGAGTACGCCACCATGTCCGTTCAGTGACAATCCACATGAACTTGCCAGTCAATACTGATAACATGAACTCAGCATGGCATAGACAAGGCTAGAAAATCAAAACTGAGGTCGCCACGAGAGCAGGGCATGAGGAGTCACAGGATGAGAATGAGGATGATGCTATGGAATTCTGTTTTAGCCAGAGATTTCAGGACAGGACTGTCCTTATTTATCTATTTTAAATCTACAGTCTTTTCTGATTAATTTAATATGGAAATGAATGCTATAGGGCAAAAAGTAAGAAAGTTATGGTCATTTGAAGTGGGTTACTGTGCTGACCGCCATTTTGAGAAACAGCCTTTAATGTTTTTGCAAACATCTGCAGTTTAATTTCCCTAGCAACAGCATCTTCTTTCAAACCTCCTATTTCCACACTTCCCAATATTTCACAATAATCACAGGATGCAATAATAAGCATATGTGCAAAAAAAAATGCAATACCATAAAATGAAATTCACATTCTTGTTGCTTGCTTTTATACAGACTTTGCCTTTAGAAAATGGCAAGAGAAGTGGAAAAGTGATAAAATTCAGAAAAATGACATTTCTCAAATTCTTATTCATAAGTGGTGTATGTACTTTATTTACAACCACGGATGGGGTAAATAATGTGTAGCCGGGTGCTAACAGTGTATATATTTCTTGGTTACCCTTCGTGGATGAAACTGTTTTGTTCGAGAGTTATCTTCCCCCTTCCCTCCCTTGATTGATGAATCTTGATTTTTTTTGTGTGTAAATTCTTTAAATTACCTCAGAACCTACATAGTTGTATGTACGTCGCTGAAGTCACAAAAATTAATGTATTCTATTCGTTACAACCGTGTTGGGCTGAAAAGCCAATATTTTCTTTAGAAGCCCATATTTTCTCTAAACTGGTATTCTGCACAATTAAACTTGGCGCGATTTTCAACTGTCCGACAAACAATCCTAGAATAATTCTTGATTTTACAAAAAGTATGAGAAAAACCAAAGAATCCGAAAATGCACATCATAAGTAAAGTCCATAAGCTCTCATTTTGTATATTGCATGTCCAGGATCTTTTCGTACAAGCTTGCGACTATACGAAATGACTGACAGCGCCAGTTTGCTTGACCAAGTCACCTTCTTCGTTCATTGTCGGAGTTTTGATCTAAATTGTTGTTTTATGAAATTCGGACTTCCAGATCAGAATCTTGTTAATGACTCCATTTCTATGATAGAAGCAACTAAAATGTATAAAAATTATCATCCGATGGACCATTTCAACACAGTATTTTTTTTTTTTATTGAAAATCGTATCAAAACCACATGTCAACCGCCATGTGGTGACGAAAGTCAATTGTGTTTTATCTCAAATTTCAAAACCAAAGTCCTCTGCTCAGACACCGTCGTGGACAATTAAATTTATATGTATGAAAAGAGTGAAGTCCCAGCTATTCGTTCATTACAAAATTATTTCACGCTGCATGGTATGTCGTATCGAAATGGAGAAAAATATGACACAAACACGTTAAAAGTGGGTTTACGCTCTGGTTTTAATCATCAATAATATTACACAGCCACAAAGTTGTCAAATGTGACTTACTGCATTTTATTCCTTGGGTTCTGAGGTTTTCATCGATATCAAGTATGTTTGAATACTTTGAACAGACGGTGAGCAAGACAACACTGAAGCTGCAATACATAGCACAAATTTCGGTTGGTTCCCGTCTCGCGAGGCTGTTTTGACTGCAGCAGTGTGCAATCACTGCAAAAAATATTCAATTATAAACAAAGCTTGCTCTTATGTCTTAGATTGAAGAAATAGGGGGAGATAAGCATTCATATCTGCAGTGGTAGATAATTCTGCCTAACTAACAGTATGTGCTTGAGTGGGTGAATGGGGAAAAAATAAAATAAATGCTTCTCAAACTGAGCCTTCAGCAAGCTTATAGTCTCCAAGTCTCCTATTTCTTCAATCTAAGACATAAGAGCAAGCTTTGTTTATAATTGAATATATATATATATATACATATATATATATATATATATTATATATATATATATATAATATATATATATATATATATATATATATATACTTGATACATGAAAAAAAATTTTAAAAAAAATAGAAAAAACAAAGTGGTTAAGTACATGAAAATGGGATGATTTATGCTTTTGAGATTACTTGTTGGTATTACTTATGGGTTGTTGTTGTTGTTGTTGTTTTTTGGTTTGTTTTTTTTTACCGCAGAAGGTGGGTAAGGTAAGTGTTTTTGAAAGTTGTGGTACAATGGATTTATTTGATGGATTCTGGAAGGGAGTTCCACAAAGAGGTTCCCGAGTACGTTAGACTTGATTTAAATAGGTCAATTCTGGGGATTGGGATATGGAGTTTGTGGGAGTTTCTCGACGAGACTTTTGAGAATCGTCTCATTAAAGTTGTTGGAGCATTCCCGGTCAGAATCTTGTGCATCATTAGCCCTTTGTTGTATTTGAGTCTCTGGCTGAATGGAAGAATGTCAGGGTGTTTATAATCAGAGCTTTCGAGGCTAGTTTTCTTCAGAAGGATTAATTTGAGCGCTCGTTTATGTAGGCTGAACAATGGTTTTAGTGCGTTTGCACTTGCAGAATCCCATATAGTCGATGCATAATCAACATAAGACTGAATATGAGCATGGAAGAAAAGTTTTCGTGAAAGAGAGAGAGAGAGAGAGAGAGAGAGAGAGAGAGAGAGAGAGAGAGAGAGAGAGAGAGAGAGAGAGAGAGAGCGGGGGGAGGGAGTGATACTGTGAGCAATCAAATCATGCTTAAAAAAAATGAAAATCAATCTCTGATTCATCTCGCTTCAAATCATGTACGGAGAGCTGGAGTGCCAGTCACTGCCGCGATTTCTTCAGGTATGAACAGCGTGATGCAGCCTCGTCTCGTGTCACAGAGTTTGGTGCCTTGGTCTGTCGGCATCAAGCACCGTTTGCCTTGCATGAACGCACTCGAACCCTGGCCAGTATTCCTCCATCATCAGGAGTTGCATCTACATCCATGGAAGAATTAGCACCGCCTCTAACTTCTTCGACATGGACGAGTGGTGTGTCATTATCGTCACACTTATCTGTGTGGCACACCTCGTCGCAGTTCGAGTCGGAGATTTCTTCATCATCGGATAGGTTTTCATCGGACTGAGAGTCAGAAATGAAATAGTCCGTGTTAAGATCACTCAAATCTTGTTGGTCGGCTGCCGGTAAATTTCCCAATATGCATGAATTCAGCAAGTATTTTTAGTCTGGAAGTGGTCGACATGACGAAGCTTTAATTTTCTCAGCACACACCGCGTCTTTGGAAGTAGCAAGATTTACCGTTCTTCATGCGGGCTCGGCCAATGGAAGAGGCGAATCGCAGTTCTGGTGCCAAGACAGAAACTGTTCGGCCGTCTGATTGGCTGAAAATTATATCTTATTCCGCAAGATGTGTTAGGTTATTTTTAGATGACACGCAGAGAACGCGGATAAGCGTTGCACGAGGGTTTGAATGACTATAACACATTGGGGTTCTGCAAGGGTTGCGTTAAGTTTTAGGCGAGTGAAAATGGGTCATTTTGCATGAAACACAGTTCATTTTGATTCGAGATTAGGCTTTTAAACCTAACTCAACTAGTTGCAAAGTGAGGCGACTACAGGCGGAAATCTAAATAAATCTTAAATAAATGTTATCGAACCGCCCAGAGAAACGTGGACAAACGAGTCACAAGACAAAACACAACGCGTTTCGACCTCTTGGGTCTTCCTCAGGTGAGAAACAAACGAATAAAAGAACGAAAATTCACTTAGCTTTGATCGCTTCAGATCGCTTCAGAGTTCAGCGCAAGGAAGAAGGCGTTGAATGACACGCAGAGAACTAACTTCTAACTCAACTAATTTATAGGTCGTTTTGGACCCAATGGATGCCAGTGCATGAAAGTTTAGGGGCTAAAAAACATTTCTGCAAAAAAGTCCAAATGCCTCAGGTAGGCCCCCACCAACAATTTTCAGCTGTGGCAGTGAAGTAGGTCGCGGAGTTAAAGGCTGGTTTCGTTGTGGAGTGGTGCAATGTGATAGATGGGTAACAGAGTCAGTTACATACTATGTTCAAAGAACTCTATTTTACAATCTCTATGCCACTAGGAGAGAGAGAGAGAGAGCTTCCATTCCTTGTGCCACGTCCAGCATGCTTTTACAAATTCTTTGTCGCTGACTGACAATAAACGTGGCCTCATAATGAGCACCAAATATATACAATGGCAGCTTTCTTCGACATTCACACACTGTTATGGATCATTGAAAAAAACCTACTGTGGAAAAATATGAATCATACCCAATGATGATATACAAACAAGCAAACAGTTTCCTGGACAATGGAAGAGTTCACAGATAGTGTATATATTCAGCTCACATGATAATGAAATAAGTAATGTTGCTTACCGCCCAACCGAGATCTTGCATTCTTTATTTCACATGCACACTCTGATTTTGCTGTTAAATTCCATGTTTTTGTAAATTCATCAAAAGTGGAGAGAGAGAGAGAGAGAGAGAGAGCATTAGAACAGCTCAACGATCAGGTTTCCATGCCGTGAACATTACTTAACCATGCTTTACCCTGTCAGAGAAATCATGCAAGGGGATCCGTTTTTAGCTGCGCCAGTGGTATTTAGGTCAGGCGTGTGCAGCGTGTGCACAATCGCTTCTCGGCCTTTTGGCTAAGATCAGAGTGTAGCGAGTGCTCTTCACTTGGCGGCCGCCATTGCTGTGGTTCGGCAGCTTGCTCCAATGTTCTTCAATGTGCGTGTTGCTGGTATGTGTTGAGGGTAAAATTATCAAACAGTTTACATGCAGTTGTCTTCCAAGTTTTCAAGAGAAGTACGAAATACTCTTCTTTTTTTTAATTTCGTTTTACTTCTATGTTCTTTGCAGTGCATGTTTTATCCCCATTATATGATTTTCTTCATTATTTTGTGAAAATGCGAATCATATGCTAGAATGTGTTGTGTGTGTGTGTGTGTGTGTGTGTGTGTGTGTGTGTGTGTGTAGAGAGAGAGAGAGAGAGAGGGGACAAGGGTAGATTTGTATATGTGTTCCCTCATGTGTTTGTTTTTATTTGTAGGTGCGTTAATGCACGCACTGTGTATGTCTGTGTCTGTGTGTATATGCGAGTGAGTGCGTGCGTGCATGTGTGTGTGTGTATGTGTGTGTGTACACATGTGTGTGTTTGTGTGTACGTGCGTGCATGTGTGTGTGTGTGTGTGTGTGTGTGTGTGTGTGTGTGTGTGTGAAACATTATCTGGCAGAGAATAGTAATGCTCTCAAAAGGGGAAAACTTTCTAGCAAAACCATATTTCTGTCTTCCAGCTGGGGTGGTATTCATGGACAGCCCGCTCTTGACCTCCGGTTAGTTTTACCTCCGGCGGGTACGGAACCGGCGGTTAAACTGGACCCGCTGGTCAGAATGCATTGCTATTCATGAGCCGCGGTCTGTCGTCGGTTAGTTACCCGGCCGACTATTTTTAGACTGACAGGGGATTCCCGTAATCTCGCTGTCAGCGCATGCGTATGCGACCTATTTCCTGCATTTCCGAAGTAAACAATGATGTCGAAGACTAGAGTAAGTCCGTGAAAAATGGACAAATCTAAAGATAGACCATCGGAATGGAGCGGCAGGCCGTATGAAAACGGGCAGTGGGGCAGTGCCCTCTAAACCCACAGACGAGCTGATCGACATGATTGTTGGTGGTGACAGTGACCTGATCCAAGGTATCAGAGGTGGGTCAAACATGATGGGAATACTTGAAAAGCCTGCAGTAAAAGCTGTGTGTATCACTGTATTACTTGTGTATATTACAATGTGTGTGCCACTGTGTGTGAGGGAGAAAGAGTGTGTGTTTGTGTGCATGCATGTACAAACATCCAAATGTGTAGATGTGCGTGTGCGTTGTCATGCATAGCCCAATGTGGAAGTGCATATATCATGTATGTGGTTTGGTGTTATTCCCAAGCAATATTGTAAGGCACTTAGCAAGTGTAGTGCATGAGTGTGGAAGTGTATGTCTGTGGGGGTGGGGGGTAGGTGACCGAGTTAATGTGTGTTTAAGTGTCATGCAGTGAGTCATGTGAATGGAATTTTTTTCTTTTTTCTTTTTTTTTTTTTTGCAGTTGGTTGTCTTGAAAGGGATGTGCGTGCGTGCGTGCGTGCATGTGTGTGTGTGTGTGTGTGTGTGTGTGTGTGTGTGTGTGTGTGTGTGTGTGTGTTTAACAAGTGTGATGAATTTGTAGGTATGTACGTAAGGAACTGTTCTAGGTAGACTTGGAACAGGATAGCATTTTGAGTTCGCTCATTATTTTACTTTCATTCATTGTAAAGCAATTTCTAATGTTGGAAAGTACTGTTATTTTAATATTATGATACCACTATAACGATGATGATGATACTGAAATAAAAACCTCCCACAGTCGAGCTGTTTTCTACCTGACCAACAGAAAATAAATATGTGTGAGAAATTTGTAGAATATTGTAACTTTCTATAATTGAAAAAATACTTATTCACTCAAGCAACTAAATAGATGGTTGTAGATGATGAATATTATGTATATTTGTTTGACTTGTAATGTATTTGATCAATATGAAATATACCTTTTTTCAGGTGGTGGTCATGACATTCCGACAGCAGCATCTACCAGCCAGCACTTGCAGTGAGCTTGGTAATTTAAATTCTAGATTCCTGATATACCCTACCCCAAGTTTCTTTCTTTGTCTCGCATGCATGCATGCATGTGTGTGTGTGTGTGTGTGTGTGTGTGTGTGTGTGTGTGTGTGTGTGTGTGTGTGCTCTGTGTGTAGTGTGTGTGAGTGTATAGTATTGCTGATAGTAAATTATAAATTAGCCATTGGCTAATGAGATGTATGTTTACTTTCTTTAGTTGTTTTGCATACATTGCATGTAATTATATATCTCTCAAATGAAACAAACTCCAAATGCAGCTTTCTTCTACATTAAGCTCATCTAACCTGAAGACCACACTAAGACATGTAATGTTTACATGTAATTGTGATTCACAGAAAATGTCTTTTTAGTAAGTGATCACTGATGTTACAAAATACTCAACAGTGCATTAAGTTGTCATGTTTTGATAAACTGAACATTTCAAGTGCTGGATCCACGCTTAATGTGTACTGTCTGCATAAGTTGTTAAATGTGTTAGGTAGTCTGTTTTCAGCTCCGATTATAAACCTTGACTCGAGCTTATGTGAATTGATTTTGGGGCACTAGAATGTACAATGTTTTCAGCTCCGATTATAAACCTTGAGCTTATGTGAATTGGTTTTGGGGCACTAGAATGTACAAACATTTGTAACTTTAGCTTTCCTGTTGTTTGAGAAAAAGATTGAAAAGCTAATTATGTTTCTTCTTTCAGAAAGCTTGCACCACAAAATATACAATATACATGCAGATTCTAGTACAACAATTAGATGATGACAGATTATTGTACAACAATCTGATGGCTAATATGACATGGGTTACTGTACAACAATCTGATGGCTGTTATGACATGTAATACAGTATATCCTGTGATGTATTCATTTTGAGTGGATACATTCCCTCTGTGAACATTTTCAAACTGTATGAAATGGTTTAATAGCAAACAAAATGTTCATGTATTTACAGGACACTGGCCACATAGATAAAATATGTGGCTACTAAGAATAAAAGGAAAAGATGCTCCCAGGATTCACCGAAAGGGGGAGAGAATGATGAATCCATCGGTGCTCAACCAATCATGACTGCAAATCCCAAACGGACTATGAACATGGACCAAATGGAATATCCATGTGTCTGTGGAAAGCGTTTCGCTACCACCCGTGGCATGAAGATCCACAGAACAAAGATGGGATGTGTGAAGACTCATCTGAATGAGCAGCAGCGCACTGCATCAGCAGATAAGACGTCGGAAGACCAAGGCCAGGATTTAAACCACAGTGCCAAGGACATCCACGCTGTTGGTTCGGATGAGGAATTTGCACAGGCCCTCGATGCCAGGCGCCTGAAACTCAACCTGCCACGAGCAAACGAAACTGAAGATTGGGAGAAACTGGATGCAAAAATCGTCCAAAGACTCGATGCACTGATAGGGAAAAGCACCCTGGAACACAAACTAGCCACATATGGGGACATTGTGTATGCCACATGTAGAGACGCCTATGGAGCAAAACTACCCAAAGAGAAAACACCTCCAAAGAAATCCAGACGCCAAGAAAAGATGGACAAGATCAGGGTCCAAAAGAAAAACCTCAAGATGCAAATGAAGACCGCACTGCCAGCTGAAAAACAAGGCTTGGAAAAACTGTGGAAAGACCTGAAAGAAAAACACAGCGCCCTCAGCAAAGCGGAATCTGCGAGGAAGAGGAAGAGCAAAAAGAAGAAGACACAAGAGCGCTTCTTCAGAGACCCCTTCCAGTTTGCCAGAACACTGTTTGAGCAGCCAAAATCTGGGACCCTAAGTGTGGACAAAGGAGTTCTTGAGCAGCATCTGAGGAAAACATACTCTGACCCACAGAGCAAAGCACCACTCGACATTCAAGGTCTGGTGTGGCCAACCAACCCTGAGGAACAGTTCAATGGCAAGCCTCCAACGTTGGCGGAAATCAAGAAGGTGGTCGACAAAGCCAGAGCCAAATCATCACCAGGGCCAAACGGAATACCTTACCAGCTTTACAAGAAATGTCCCAAGGTGCTGGAGTGGCTCCACAGGCTGCTGCGATCGGCTTGGAGAAACCAGAAGATCAGCGGCCAGTGGATGACGGCAGATGGTGTGTACATCCCCAAAGAGCAAAACTCAAGTGACATCAGCCAGTTCAGGCCAATATCACTACTGAACGTCGAAGGGAAAATCTTCTTCTCTGTCATGGCAGCAAGGCTGACCAAGTACCTGATGGAAAACAAGTACTTGGATGTGTCAGTCCAGAAAGGTGGCATCCCAGGCGTGGCTGGCTGTGTAGAACACGCCACAATGATCTGGGACGCAATCCAAAAAGCAAAAACAGAAAAGAGAGACCTGGACGTAGTGTGGCTTGATCTGGCAAACGCATATGGATCTGTGCCCCATGAGATGATACAGTTGGCTCTTGAGATGTACCATGTGCCAAAGAACATCCGCGACATGCTCAAGAAGTACTTCAATGGCTTCTCAATGCGGTTCACTACCAAGGAGTACACAACAGACTGGATCAACTTGGAAGTGGGTATTGCAATGGGCTGTGCAATTTCCCCAATACTGTTCGTGTTGGCAATGGAACTCATCTTGAAAGCAGCAACAAACAACGCGAGACAAACAGACCTTGGCGATGGATACAAGATGCCTCCTCTCAAGGCCTTCATGGATGACACTACAGTGATTTCATCCAGAGAAGACGAGACACGTCATGTGCTGGAGAGGCTGGACGACATAGTTGCCTCATCCAGAATGAAGTTCAAGCCAAAGAAATCACGGAGTCTCTCACTGAGGAAAGGAAAAGTGGCCGGATCTGT
>CM065714.1:20959239-20961739 GCA_033310375.1 Conus canariensis | reverse complement strand
TATTTTTGATGTTTTGTTAAAAAACGAATCATTTATTTCCACGATCAGGCAGAAAAATCCAGACTTGATCGTAATAGACAATTTGAGCTTGATCTATGCTCTGAGCATTATTTCTTACAGATTGGGAATACCATTTGCCTTCATGGGTTCCTTTTACACCCCACACAGAATGGGCGTGCCCTTTTCAACAGCAGACGTGAACATACCGGCCTTGCCATACAGCAACAAGATGACATTTGTTCAGAGGTTACACACAACTCTTTATTACTTGCTTTTGATGGTGTATGACCCATCTTTCCCTGTGGATGCTGTGTCAACGTATGCCCCAGATATGGAATACATATCTTTAGATGAGTTAGTGAAACGAGCTGAAATCTTTCTGGTGGAACATGATCATGTTTTGGATTACCCCAAACCTTCACTTCCCAATGTCAAACTGATTGGGGGAACAGCAGCAGGACCGGCTAAAGCCCTGCCCTCTCACTTCCAGACCTTCATGGACAGTGCCAAGGAAGGTGTGGTGATTGTATCTTTTGGCACTTATGTGCTTGGTCTTCCAAAGCACATCAGTGACAAGATCCTGCAAGTCCTGCTGCAGCTGCCCATGAAGTCAGTCTTCAGGTCTAACCTGACATCACCAGACCCCACGAAGATCCTGACAGCACCATGGATACCTCAGAATGACCTGCTGGGTCATCCACACACCAAAGTGTTTGTCAGTCACTGTGGGAAGAACGGTCAGTACGAGGCCCTTTACCACGCTGTTCCTATCGTTGCCACGCCTCTCTTCACTGACCAGCCCTTCAACGCAGAGCGTGCCCGTGTGAAGGGTTTTGCTGAAGTCTTGGATCTTATTACATGCACAGCTGAGGAGATGACGTCCACCATTCTGACAGTGGCCAACGAACCAAAGTACAAACAGGCTGTTGTTAAACGTTCCCGTCTGTTCAAAGAGTTGTACAGAGTTCCCATGGAGACGGCAGCCTACTGGTTGGAACACGTGATGGAATATGGCGGTGAATACATGCGTTCTGCTGGACAACAAATGCCGTTGTATCAGTTTTTCCTGCTGGATGTGTTCTTCTTCATTGTGTGTGTATTAGGGCTAACTATTGTTATGTTCTACGTGTTCATCAAGACCGTTTATAGATGTTTGTGTCGCAGGAAAGTAAAACCGGAGTGAATGTGAGCGTCTCTGCTCGATGAGCGTTTTCTAATGAAACCATGAAATCATAGCAGTAAGGAAACATGTATAGTTACAGAATTCATATTTACTATATATACTGGTAAAACATGCTGGAAAGAAAGTATCACTCCATGGTCATAAATACATGAAGTATGCCTTACATAGTGCATGCTCTCCGGGCTTTTCACCCACTTGTGACCCTCTACCTCTGACCTGGCAGGGCATCACCAAACATTGCCATTCCAGTCACTGTCCTCTTGGAACCACACAGAATGTATTTTGATGCCAGTGCATTGACATGTAGATAGATAGATTGATAGACAGATGGAGAGAGAGAGAGAGAGAGAGAGAGAGAGAGAGAGAGAGAGAGAGAGAGAGGGGGGGGGGGATCGACTTTACAACGCAAAAAATTATGAGAATAATCTAGGTGTACCTGTGAACGTATACACGAAAAAGCAGTCTATACACGGGCTTGCCATATACTTCCTGGAGGTGGTACCGGACAGACTATGCCTTGCCATCCTCACTACAGCTACCCCGCTGCAAATCACTTGAAGCGATCACAAATATCGCGATGTTCTCAGAAGTTTGAATCTCAAACATAGTATTTGTTTATCATCCGGTCATTGACTGAATGCACAGAAAGGGTTTTCAAGCAGAAAAAATCCGTTCCCAGTGTGGTTCGACCTCACTGCCGTCAACTCCACTGGCAAACGCTCTGACCATTTAGTTACGGGCCTCTCAGTAAAATGAGGTCTTGGCAAAAGTTCAAGTAAAACTCACAGCGGTTTTTGTTTGTTTGTTTGTTTGTTTAATTATCACTCTCAGCTGACTATCGCCTTATTATAAAAACAATTTGGAGGTCTAAAACGTCGTGGATTTAAAAAGAAGAAGAAGAAAAAAAAGTCATTGCTATCATAAAGCTTTGACCCAAAACCGCCTCAGCAGTCAGGTGTAGTCCTGTCCTTTCAAAGTGTGGTGCTGACAATTTCCTTATGGCTTAGAGTCTGTTCGGCAAATTATGAATGGGTTGATGTTGTTCTTTAGCTGATGGAATTAGTAGCCGCAGTAGGCTACTGTACAGTTTGTTTATTTCAGCTGTGTCATAGAAAGCGGCAAACACCAGCAGCACATGACGCTTATTTAAACACCAGTAACTGTTGGTGAACCAGCCCACACTTCCAACACCCAGGAAAGAGCCAGTCGTTTGATGTGCACCCGTGTCCTGAAAGCGGGTGTGTCTATAAGCATAGTCCGATTTCGGCCTGTCACCTCAGTCAGAAGCATCTTTTTTAAGGACAGTAGCGCTACAGA
>CM065714.1:20924239-20954239 GCA_033310375.1 Conus canariensis | reverse complement strand
TCAGTACATCATTCATTTTACATGTAACATACCATTGTGATTAGAGGTTACCTGCTTGTTTGCTTTTTATTTCTTCGACTGGGTTTGTTATTGTGTGAGATTTTATTCTTTCTGTCTCATCTTCCCTGTGCTTTGTCAGTGGCGCTACTCCTGCTCTGTTTATTCCGATGTAACCTGCCAGAATGATTTAATGTCAAAACCATGACCGTTCACTGGCATTCAAACATTCTTTCTCTCCTTTGCCTTCGTTCCATCAAGGATCAAAGTAAATTTCATCAGAAAATGACGGTTTTAAAACGAGGTGACTGAGGACGAAAAATGAAACCAAATTTAAAAAGAAAAGATACAGACAAACAGATTACAGGACAAAACACAATGCATTTCGACCGCATGGGTCTTCTTCAGGCAAAAACAAATAACAATGAAAACGAAGAACGAGCAACCACTTACCTTCTCATATTCGGCGCAAAATGGCTGTTGGATGAAAATGAGGCCGTTAAGGAGGGGATCATGGGAGCTGAAATAGTAATGATGACTGTGACAATAACGGTAATGAAAGTGATAATAGTGGCTATGATGAAAACGTAAAATAGTAAGGGGAGGGATACTGGTAACGTAAGTTTTCGTTTGTTTGTTTTTTGAGAAAAAAAGGGGAGGGTGGGTGGGTGAGACAGTAGGGTTGGTTTGTTTTGTAATTATCGTTTAATGGTATGCTGTTTTAGTGACGGTAGTGATTATGGTGGATTGGTGACAGTGCTTAGTGGTAAGGAATAGAAATGATACATTGAGAAAAAAAAATCTAATAGGTGGTGATTGTGATGATAGTAGTTATATGTGGGGGTGATGATAATAATGATTAAAAAGGAGTGGCAGTGATCAATGGGTGAGGGGCTATCGTTGTTGGGGGGGAAAAAAAAAAGGGGGGGGGGGGCAACGTGCAAGGTGGGAGGGAAAGTTCATATCTCTCTGCCCACGCATACGTATGTACGGGGAGGAGGGATGGGAAACTCATGCACACAGTATTAATGGAAAAGTAAACAGTCCTGTTGGATGGTGTTCACTGTAGTAGGTGAAATGATGTGTTGGCATTAATATGATCATGTTGGTTGAGAAGAGATGGAAATGATCAATGAGAAAAGGGGTATCGTGTCTTAGGGGGATAAAATTAAGAAATTTACACGCAAGGGGGGGGGGGGGGGGACATGTAAACCAGTATTATTGGTGAATGATGATAATGAGACTAATTGTGAGAAGTGAGATAGTGTTGGTATTAGTATAATAGTGTAATAATACTGGGTGGAAAGGAAATGAATGGAAATGATCAATGGGAAAAGTGTTGACATGCCAATAACGACAACAACACACACACATACACACACACACACACACACACACACACACACACAACACACGTGCGCACGCACGCACACACACACACATACACACACACACACACACACACACACATACACACACACATACGCACGCACGCACGCACGCACACAGGCACGCATACACACACGCACGCACGGACGCGCGCGTGTACACACACACACACACACACACACACACACACACACACACACACCAAAAAAAAAGGGGGGGGGGTGGTTACCTATCAAGCAGAACTAATGGGTGGTGGTCATAATGAGAACATTTATATGTGGGGATGTGTTTGTGCTGATAATGATGGTTGGAAAGGAGGATGGTGGGGGAGGAGGGAAAAAGGGGGGAGGAAGTAAAGAAGAAAAGGGTGGGGGGGGGGGGGGAGAGCAGAGAGGGGGGAGGGAATAAGGGGGAAGGAGAGGAGGGGAGGGAAAACTCATCTCTTTCTGCATATACATACGTGTGCATAGGGTGGAGAGAGGAGAAACTCATACCAACAGTATTATTGGAAAAGCCAACAATACTATTGGATGATGATCATTGTCATATGTGAAATAATGTGTTTGGATACCCATCAAATAGAGCTACTGGGTGGTGATCATATTGATAACAGTTATATGTGGGGATGTTTTTGTACTGATGATAATGGTTGGAAAGGGAAATGGGGGGGGAGGAAAGGGAGGCAGTGGTGGGGGAGGGAGGGGAGAGCGGGGGGGGGGGGGAAGAGACGGGAGGGAATGCTCATATCTCTCCGCGTATACCTATGAGTGCACAGGGAGGGAGGGGAAACTCATGCCAACTGTATTATTGGAAAAACCAACAGTACCATAGGATGATGATTATTGTCACAAGTGAAATAATGTGATGGCATTAGTATGATAATGCCAGTTGGGGGAAATGGAAATGATCAATGACTGATGGATGATGATCATTGTCATAAGTCAAATAATGTGGTAGCATTAGTATGATAATGCCGGATGGGGGAAAATGGAAATGATCAATGGCTGATGGATTATGATCATTGTCATAAGTTAGATCCACAGTACTATAGGATGATGGTCATTGTCATTAGTCAAATAATGTGGTAGCATTAGTGTAATAATGCCGGTTGGGGGGAAAGGAAATAATCAATGACTGATGAATCATGATCATTGTCATAACTGAAATCAACAGTACTATAGGATGATGGTCATTGTCATAAGTGAAATAATGTGATGGCATTAGTACAATAATGCCGGTTGGGGGGAAAGGAAATGATCAATGACTGGTGGATGATGATCACTGTCAGAAAATCAGAATCAGAAAATGACGTTCAACATAGAAGCCAAATGATCACACAAGCTGACACACTTATCACTGAAATGAACCCAATCTTAATGTTTGACATGAAGAACCTGTGTTTTAAGGGTTATCTTGTGGGGTTTTCAACAGGGGCCTCCTGTTGAAAATCGAATTAGATAACTTCCCTTGGTTGTGTTTCTTGGCATGACTGGGTTTGAACGTGTTGCACCGGAATCACAGTTCACAAGCAAACCCAGGAGCATCCGGTTGCCGCCCTGAGTACTTACAGTTCACACGGAACAATCAGCATCCTATGCAGAAATGTTTATTGTGTCACAGCTCAGATGGGAAGGCTGGATTCATTACACTAAACGCGTCCTGTGTCGCCTGTTTGACGTCGATACATATCATGAAGGGAAGCGTAGCGTATAATGTTGGGGAAGAAACTCTTGAGAGAGCTCGATGGCCAAAATAAATGTTTGTTTGTTTTTTGAAAATTTAATTCGGACACTGGCTCTCTTTCTTTATCAATCTTTGCAAAGTCATTGCTGCAATGTTAGAAGAATTGTTAGCCTAGAATTGTATCTACCCACTAGATGTTTTTTTCAATGTCTTATTGTTTGGACTATCGATGGGAGACCGCATCTATTAGAAGATCCAAGTAAAGTATGTGCTGTACAATTCCAGTTCTTGTCAGCTTTGGTGAGACTATCAAGTTTGGGTTAGTAGACAGCAGAGCTGACCACTGTATTACACCTTTTGATCTTCCTTGTGTTCTTAGATGGATCTCCATACGTAGGCTCGACGATTTCCCCCTATATTATTATTATTATTATTTGTCCCTACATAATGATTCTAAAAAGATCTTCTCTCATTTAACTTTTCTGTCCTCCTTTGGCAGCTTTGGAATGCTATTGGATTCTGTTCTTGAAACAGTGGTGATAAGAATACTGCCGAATTATTGGTGTTATGTGTCTAGGCGATGGCAAGTGGGGAACAACACAATGGGTCGTGTCCCACTAATAAGCCTAACCAGCGGACAAAGGCCTGGGAATAGGCATAGGACTGGTTCTGTCTTCAGTACGCACTGTGATGATTTCCCATATGGCGCTGGTGGAGAATTTTATATCAATATTCTAACAAGCAGCCAAAATGGAGGATTTCATATCAATATTCTAACACCATCCTTTTCATATCCTTTATTTCTCCCATGCACTGTTTAGCTTTCTTTCTTTCTTAATCTTTACGAATTCATTGTTGTAATGATGGAAGAATTGTTAGACTGAACGTGTTTTCTTCCGCTAGTTATTTATTCAACACACACACACACACACACACCACACACACACACACACACACACACGTACGCACGCACGCGCGCACGTACGCACGCACACACGTACGCACGCACGCACGCACGCACGCGCGCGCGCGCGCACACACACACTCACGCACACACACACACACACATACACACACGCACGCACGCACGCGCGCACACACACACACACACACACACACACACACATGAGAGAGAGAGAGAGAGAGAGAGAGAGAGAGAGAGAGAGAGAGAGAGAGAGAGAGAATTCCACACTTAATGTTGACTTACAAATCCTTTATTACAATACTTCACATGTCAAATTTCAGGAAGCTTTAACATAAAACAAAACATACATACACTACAGTTTTAGCATCACATGACATTATCAAAGCAAAGTTATGAAAAACCTAATAACAGTTCAGTGCAAATCAGCACAGATGAAGACACAAGAAGAAGGAAGCAAAGAGAGAGAGAGAGAGAGGGGGGGGGGAGAAAGAGAGGGGGGGAGGAGAGAGAGAGAGAGAGAGAGAGAGAGAGAGAGAGAGAGAGAGACCATATCTATTTTCGTGCCAGAGAGAGAAGAGAGAGACAGACAGATAGACAGGCAGACAGACAGAGAGACAGAGACATGAGAGAGATTTGAGAGAATGAGAGAGAGAAAGAGAGAGAGAGAGGCTATATCTAATTTGCTGTCCAAGCCAAATTGTAGCTGTTTACCATTCGCTGTTGTAAAATTATTCACGCGCGCGCTCCAAAGCATGCATCTTATTTACTTGTTAATTTCATATTGTTTAGACATGTTTTGTACATTTTTGTATGCTTAGTCACACAGTCTGAATATCATGAATGCCAAATATTAGAATGTTTTAATGGAAAAAAAAAAAAAAAACGTACAAAATCCTGTCACATATTTACACTGAAGTTCGCAATCCAAATACAATTTCCAGTCGAAGGAAGAGAACTATAAAATACCAATTCTGGCTCACCCACCTCCGCCAGCTCCAACCGGCTAAAGCCGGTTTCGCTGCTGCTCCGGCGGGCGATCCAGAATAGGTATTTTATAGTTCTCTCTATAAGTAAAATAAATTCTTAAATAAATTCTTATACAAGTCATCATCAAGTTCTTAACAAGTACTTAAATAAGTTCTCTAATAGTAAACACTTTACAAACATACATAATGTGTAGGATTGTCTGTTTTTAATACTAATTTACAAAACTTTTCAGATTTCAGTTTTTGCTTAATCCTTTGTTTTTCTTGATCGTTTTCAATAACATCATTTTCACGCATACATTCATCAAATGCGTCTCTGTCTTTCATATGAAATAAAACTACAGTCTTTAACTGTTCTCTAAAGTCTTTTAAAACTGAATTATATTTTTGACATAAAATCCACACACTTATCCCAGCATGTCTTCCACTGAAAGCCAGTTTCGACAAAGATTTTCTCTTTTTAACTATGTCTCTCTGCTGAGCAGTCATCTTCTTGCTAGTTTTACTGCTCTTAACTAGACCAAACGTTCATCCATGCACGTTTGACACAGTTAGAGGGGCTTGCAACTTTATATCTATGTCAAACGTTCATGCATGCACGTTTGACACAGTTAGAGGGGCTTGCAACTCTATATCTATGTCAAACGTTCATGCATGAACGTCTGACCTAGTTACAAGAGCCATTACATCCTGTTGGCTCACTGCTAAACTAGGACGTTTACGCGCGAACGGCTATGTATAGTAAAAGACCGCAGCAACCTTCTTGCTGCTGCTAAACTAGGACGTTCATGCGCGAACGGCTATTTATAGTAACGTCCACAGCACAGGCCTCCTACCTATTTCACAAAGAGTTTAACTCTCCACACCCCTCCTCCTTTTTCATCCGGGCTTGGGACCGGCATTGGCAGAGTTAGTGTTTTTTGTTTTTTGGCAGAGCTTTTTTGGCGGCTCTTGATCGCCAGGTAGTACACCTGTCACTGAACATTTGGAGCTTTTTGTAGAGATAGTGGCGCCACCCACTACCCCACCCCATTCTGTTAGGTGTACAAAAGAGAACTCTATTTAATTTTGCCAGAAATTTCGAAAATCAATATGTTCTTGCAAATACTTTGTGATCAGTCTTCGTTTGGTGAACAAATCATTGATACTGATGCTAAGGTTGTGAAATTTTGGATAATGATAAAAATGTCTTGAAATCTGCATCAGTTTTCTTGCATATGAATCATTTATATTTATGTTTGTTCGTAAAAAAGAACGCCATGTTTCAGGCGTTCTTGTCCTTTTAAACATTGATTGTGCCTTTTCAAGCCAATGGCCCATAATCAGAGCATGATGGATAGTTTTTCTTTCACCAAGTTTTATAAAACAGCACCATTTTGTAGAAATGGAATCATTTTTTCAAGAGACAAAAGCTTATTAAAGTCATCAACATCTTTTTCAGAAATATCAGGTAAAACTTTGTCTTGAATCAACAAGCTTTCAAGGTGCTTGTGTAGTTCACCAATGGTAGGTTCTTGTTTTTCTTTCTCCTCACCTTTCAAAAAAGCAATACTTCTCTTTGGCTTAGGAGGTAAAGAACAGGGCTCACCTGATTTTCTTTTGTTTAGACACTCCACCATACAGCTGTAATAAAACACATGATCATCTATAGCAAGAAGCTGTTCCTCTGTGAACAAAACACGCCCGTCTGCATTGGAAGCCATGGCTAAACTGGCCGGCTCTTGTCCGGTCACGGGGCAGCCTCGCATTCTTTTGAGAATGTTCAAGAACATTAGCTGATGTAATAATGTTGCAAGTTCCTATAAATAGCCGCTCGCACGTGAACGTTCTTGGTCAGGTGCGCGCCGCAAGCCTGCTATTACTTCCTCCCTTTACAAGTTCTTACTGTCAGCACCTGCAATTAGGGATATGGACCCCGTCATTTGCCTTTCTCATATTACCATTGTCAGAGACACACAGCTGGTAAACAAGAAGCTCAGCCCGCTGACTTACTGTGGCACTATCATTGTGTTGTCTTAGTCCCTTTAAGTTCTTACTCAAGTCCCTTTAAGTTCTTAATCAAGTTACCTCAAGTTTTTAAACAAGTTTTTAATCAAGTTCTTAATCAAGTTCTTAATCAAGTCACCTTAAGTTCTTAATCAAGTCACCTTAAGTTCTTAATCAAGTCACCTCAAGTTCTTAATCAAGTTCTTAATCAAGTCACCCCAAGTTCTTAATCAAGTCACCTCAAGTTCTTAATCAAGTTTTTAATTAAGTCAACTCAAATTCTTACTCAAGTTCTTAATCAAGTCAGCTCAAGTACTTAATCAAGTCAGCTCAAGTTCATAACTAAGTCCATCCTCTAAGTACAACCAAGTTTTTATTTAAGTCAATATATAATTATTGCATTTGAAATGGATCAAAATGATCTTTTGTTGTTGGCGGTTCTGGCATGCTTTTTTGTTCGGCTTCTGTATTTAGTGGCTGAGATTTTTTGGACTGCTTTGGTTTTTGCTGGCGTTGTTTATATTTTTTATAACCGTAATAACCACCCCCAGCAGCAATGACGCCAAAAATGAAAACTGTTTTAAATTCAATATTCCATGACGACTTTGGTGTCGTAGGCAACCCTGTTGTTGTAGGTCTTGAATCAACTTGTTCTTGTTCTGGTGTATTTACAGCTGGCATTGAAACAACTGGCTGTGGCAACACTGCTGGCGTTGGCGGTGTTATGTTTTCATTATGAGTTACATTCTGTGCTCGGAACATTAATTTTTTTTGTTTGTTCCACTCTGCTAATTTTTTCCCTGCTGCAACGCGCCCAGGATGAGGAGGCTTTTTACTGGTCACTTTCTCCACCTGATTCAATGTTTTCTGATTCTGCTGATTTTCTGGCTCGGTCATTTTGAAGGGAAACAAAATCTATATGATTAAAAGTAATTAAACCCATGATTAATGGCGACAATAATGTTCCAAATCTGTAATATAGATCACATCCTAGAGACTCTAATGACTTTGTTAAAACTGGATCCTGCGTTAAATCATACATAAAATCTTGTTCAGAATCAATGGGAGCAAATCTACTAACTAGTTTAGTGTACAAACTAAGAACCGTTTGCCCAACACTTTTTACCATTCTTGACCCCAGTTGCGCTTCATACCTGTTGTGATACTTTACAATGTCTTGTGGCGACATTTGTTGAATCTGTTCTATGCTGAATTCATTTCCAAGGTACTGTTTTGTTTTTCCACATGCTGCCAAAGAATACAGCCTTTCCTTTTTGGGCATAATAGATTGGTCATCAACTTGATCATTTGTAATCATAAGTTCAGGAAGGTTTAGTAGATCGTCGCTGTTCATGTTTTTTTATTAATTATAATTATTTTATTTTTTTAAAAATGAGCACCGAAAAAACTGTTACCAACCTTGTATACCATTCTGCTGTTATTGGAGGCCTAAGTGTAGGATACACTATGCTTGGTAAAAACTTGTTAAAAATAAAACCGGCAGATCTTGGCAAACTAGACTTTGAAGACTCAGCAAAACTGATTGCTATTATTACAGCTTCATTTGCTACGAAAGATTTTCTAGTTAAGCAAGGAATAATTCCAGACAGTATCAATATGTAAAATTAAAAAAATACATTTATAAAAATGGCTTCACTCGTAATGATGATTGGTGGCGCTGTGGTTAATGCGCTTGCTTTTAGCGGAAGTAATTACGCATTTAGTAAACTACGGGATGACGGCGAGAGAAAAAGACATAACAAAGCTATGGAGCAACTAGACGCAGCACAAGCTGCGTATGAAAAGCAGAGAATTGAGCAGTTAGATTTTATTAACGATGAACTGAAAAAACAGGGACATGCAGCTTACACATTTAAAGATGTTGATCAAGCAATAAAAGAATATTATCTTGTAACAGGCAAGCCAATCGAGACATTGCTTCCACCAAAATTTAGCGATTTTTATCAACCATCAGAAAAACAAAAGATGCAAGAAATATTGTTTATTGCCTTTGGTATGACCGTTGTGTATTTTGTTGCGCATAATATTGGCTGAATAAAAAATGAACAAGATCTATTATTCGCCAAAAGGATATTGGAAGGGAATAACAGCAATTAAAAAGCTAAGCCAAGCAGCTGGAGTCAGTGAACAAACAGCAAAAGAATGGTTATCTAAACAAGCGATTTGGCAAATTTATCTACCAGCGCCTAAACGAATACAGAGGCCACACTTTGTGAATATAACTCCAAACGACACCCATCAAATGGATCTTCTATATTTACACCATGATACGATTAGACGAAAAAGATTTAAGTACGCACTTACAGTCATTGACATAGCTTCAAGATACAAAGATGCTGAACCATTAACACAAAAGAGTGCTTCTGCTGTTGCTGTCGCTATACAACTGATATATCAACGAGGCCCCTTAACTTATCCTCGCATGATTCAAGTCGATGATGGAAAAGAATTTAAAGGTCAAGTGAATCAATTATTGTTAAAACATAGAGTTACCATTAAAAGAGGCATTCCGGGTGTTCACAGATCACAGGCTTTGGTTGAAAACTTTAACAAACAGTTATCTGAAAGACTTTTCTCCTACCAGTATTACAGAGAGCTGATTGACAATTTTCGCAACACAGAATGGGTAAAAAGACTGCCCTCAGTTTTGCGCGCAATGAATAATGAAGAATTTAAAGGTCTAAAACCAGTACAAGCAATCAAAAAACAAAAAATAAATGTTGTTGAAGGAGAGTCTTCATCAAGCAAACTATTACCATTTGGTTTGAAAGTGAGATACCTTTATTTACCGGGAGAAGCAGAAGGGGACACTCGCATTAGGGCAACAGATCCAGTTTGGAGTGTTGATCCATATGAGATAAAAAAAATTGTGAAAATGAATCCGCCTGTGTATTATTTACGAGAAACTGGCACAACAAAACGACCAGCCCCTCAAAGATCTTTTGTGAAGGAAGAACTGCAAATAATCCCCCCAGACACAGTTCCGCTTAATTAATTTACGTAAATATATTTGAGTTTAAAATGGAAGCTCAAAAGGAAGAAATCTTACATGAAACTAAAAAGATGATAAAAAAAGAGACCTTAGAATTAATACAAGAATCATATGATACGTGTTTAGCTATTAAGGAAACAATTAAGCGGATTCATCGGCACACGGCAACGCATCCTGATCGCCTACGATCCCAAATTTTGATTATCAGAATAACGGATAAAGAATATCTTGAAAAAATTAAAAAAATTCGTGCACATCAAGCAAACATGAGAAAAATTTTGCCTGAATTGGATATTGATATGATTGAGCTTCTAGATACATTTGAGGAAAAATATAAACCCGCGGAAAGTATGTAATTATGCTGTTTTCCAATGCCCGATTGCATATGAAAACTCTGGATTAACAAACACACGTTTTGTGTTTGTTCTATCTAATGACTTCTTTGTTACAACAGTTGTGTTGATCTCATGTAGATTAGATCGTAGTTTTACGTTGTCATGATGAAAAGTCTTATTGTCAAACAATGCTTTTTTATAGTTGTCATGGGATATGCTTGATTGCACAACACTACGAGATATTCCCTTTGCTTTTTTAACAACTTTTTTTTGGCTTGAAAGACTGTACATTTTCGACCTCAAACCAACAAACTCCTTGATCACATCTCCAGATAATTCATCCTTCATCTTACCTAAAACCTTTTTGTTAACAGTTGAATGCAAAGGCGAATCTTTAGGGTAATCAGATGTGTCGTACCATCCAGCATGCCCTTTAGCTACTTCTAATTCCATGTCTTTATAGATATCTTCAGTAGGGATGTCGATTACAAAGGAATCTGTATCTGTGTACAGAACTCTGGACTCTGGATACAAGGGTTTAAAGTAGTCGTAAAGAAATTCTAACATCAAAAGCTTTGACAGCTCTAAAACAGTAAACCCAATAAAAACGGGCTTATCCAATTTGACTTTCTTTTTTTTCATCATTATGCCAAAAAGCTGATCATGAAATCTTCTGAAGTCCTGATAATTAGGTTTTGACACCAGCTTAATTGCATCGTTCTCTCTGGTGACCAATCTAACATCTTTACGCTTGTGCGGATTTTCCATAGTCTTTCCAAAACAGCTGTTGTTCATCAACTTGAAAAAGTCTTTTTCTGAAGCATCTGCGGATTTAGTTCTGAGATCAGTGTTCTTCATTATGTATGGTTTCATGAACTGTTCTTGATCAAAAGCAATTATACGATGAACAGCTGCCAACTTCAAACCATGTCTTAAATAAAATTGGAGAAGTCTGTAATGACAGACATATTTTTTTTTGTCACGAAGATTAGGCACAAGTTTAGGTGGTTCTGTCATTGACACTTTTAGGGTTTCTGCCGCTAATGGATAGTCATTATGGTAATCATGAAGGTCATGAGGATATTCTAAATCAACTTCTAGAATGAGACCTCTTTTACGATCAGCTTCTAGAGTAGGTAGCCATTTTAAAAACTTTTGAATGTCTTTGAGTCCTGTGTACATTTTAAAGTTACGTAATGGAAGTGATTGACTCATAGCCCAACCATACAGATTGTTTGCATCTAAATACATGAGATAGTTAGACCTTTTACTTGGATCATAGTCGTCCAAGTATTTGTTGTTTGCTTTACAGTAATGGTGAGACACCATACTAATTCCGCCACGCAATCCGTTTTCAATCACCCGAAGCATTGGTAAGTCAGTTAGTAGGTCAATCTGTACACCAGTAAATTTTAAGAATGCGTCTCAACTCATCCCAGGCGCAGAAATATAATGCGCAGGATCTAGACTATAATGTTTCATGCAGGTCTTTCTGTAATTTTCAAAGACATCCGCCAACAAACAGGTATCCGCCATTAAATAGGAATCATGATAGTCTCCCATTGTTTTAGAGTCTAACTTCTGCCACGCATCTTGAGCATGCTGGTAATCAGAATCACTGATGTCCTTTCCTCTAAGACTAGAAAAGAACGCGCCTTTAGGCGGAAGTGTATCTTCGTCAAACCTTTGCCAACTGTTCATGTACTCATAAGGGTAAACGCCCTTTCTAACAAGAGTTGGGTCAAAATAGCGATCTGTTATTGGGCAGGACTTTAAGGACATAGCCAGTGACTCTAAACTCCCCATCAGGTGTTGCATAGAGTCATAAAAAGATAAATTATTTAAAGTGAAACACATGTACTTTTCTGATGACTGCGCAATGCATGACACCCTAAAATCGCTAGTTACTGCTTGCAATATAAGATGAGAGTCGTAACCTCGCAAGTTATGAAAGAATATAGGAAGTCTCCAAGTCCTAGGATCAAACTTTAGTTGAAGATTGCAATTGTTATGTGCTGCTCCTCTGAATTCTCCGCTAATGTGATCATGATCTCTTACTGTTGGATTTAAACTTTTAGGTGTTAGCTCTAAACCACAAATCCAACAGTGAGTGGCTGAGTCATAGCGATCTTGATCTTCAGGGGTCATCTTAAGATCGGATAGGACTAGATTATTAGAACAGACATTACGAACTTCTTGCATGCGGTTTAAGAAATGTTTTGCTGCATGTGGTCCTCTGTATAATTCTGGCTTTGAATGTTCACCATCTGACCTGACAACAATGAAGGCAAATGAACAAATCTGGTGGTTATTCATTATAACTGTTTTTGGTAAATGTTTTGGAGCAGGTCCTTCATAAGGAACAATAAGCGATTCAAAGTCTGCGTAAACAACGTATGGAGACCTCTGGAGTTTTTTGTAATTCTTAAAACTAACCTTACTGCCTTCTCTTGGCATAATTAGTTCTGTATTGCAGTCAACTGGGCTGAGACAATGTTTTACATGTTCACTCGCTGCTTGAACAGACGGAATTCTTGTTAAACATTTTCTACAGAATTCTTGTTTGTGCCCATCTTTTGAAGTATGCTGAATTAGTCTACTCATTGTGCGTATTAGAGTGTAGTGCAACCCATTAAGGCTTTGCATTAGGAGTAAGTCTACATGGTGTTTGGTTGGTTCGCCTATTGTTGGACTGTTCTTTGACACTCTAATTGGCAGAAGGTTGGTTTCTTCAGACCATGTGTAGACATTAACAGTTATTGGTGGATTTTGTTTTTCAAACTGATCAATTTTGTCTACAGCCATAGGAAATTCAAGACCGTTAAAGTTAAGATCATTGGCCCACTGTAAATAGTTAGATGCTCTCTCTGCATTTTTGGCAACGTGATGCAGCCTAGCAAGAACGCACCACATAAAACATTTGTCGTCTGAATTCTTTATGTTCAGAACTGCTTTTTTTGCAACTAATGTTGGAGGCAGTGGAATGTAAGACTTGCCTACAATCGGCTCATACTTAGCCTGTCTTAATCTGATGTCTAGGACTTCACCCTCTGACCAACCAGAGCCTCTCATTTTAGCTGCTTCAGAGGCTTCATTAAACTGTGTAAGAAGTTGATCTGCCCAACCGGGTGTTAAGTCATTATAAGAAAGAATAGTCTGCTGTTTAGTTGAGACCCAGACTTCTAGATTTTCTTCGTTTATTGTTATATAGTCGATTAAAACAACTAACCTTACTTTAACTGGAGGGTTTATTGTTAGTTTACTTGGAACTTGAGAAATAGCATGTACAACGCTTGCCTGTACGTTTGTTGGATCAATAACTTTTAAAACGACCTCATTTAAAGCTTTTGACAAACGCTCTTCCTCTTCCATTGCATCTAACCAAGAGTCAAAACTGTCATATATCTTATCCATGCTGAGTTTCTTTTCTAACTCAACATATTTATTTAAATTAAAAAAAATACTTAGTTAGAATCAATATCAACGGTCTTTTTGTGCTTGGACTCATAAACTAAAGTATAAACGCCCTTTGGGGTTGTTAATGTGAGCTGTTTAGAACAGAGTTTAATGTTTCGTTTACTTTTTTTAAACATTCCTTTTTTATCTGGTCGGTGTCTGGTTGTTGAGAAAAAGTTGCCCTTGCCTTTCTTTGAAGATCAAACTTTTGTCTTTTGTAGTCCTCAAAATCAGCCTGTAGACGACTAAATTCTTCATCCGTGATGTTTGAGTCAGCAAGTGCTTTATCAATTATCAGTTTGAAGGAACTAAGTTTAGCTGTTATTAGTTGAACCATAGCTGTGTGCTTTTGGAGTTTAGCTTTCATTTTTTTGCTGACAGCACTTACAGCTAATGAACACAGGCCAAGAGTTAAAGACAAACCACCTAGAGGTAAAGCTGCCGGTGCACCTACGCCTGTTGCTAAGAGGCCTACACTTGTTCCTGCTGATAGAGCACTAGTGATCGATGCTCCAGTATTAACATATGTAACAGCATTAAAGACAGCAGAATACCTTCGTTTGGTTTTACTGTATTTTGAAAGGTCCTGCTCTAGTTGGGTTTGCATTTGTGTTATGTTTGTTAATCTGAAAGTTTTTATGTCTACAGCAACAGAGTTCTCTTCTTTGGGCACTTTTGGATAAACCTGAACAGACATGCTTTTTTTAAAAAATAAAAATAATTTAGTATTGGATATCTTTTAATCTGTTATCTTGAATATTCAGCTGCGCATCATATATTAAAAACAAATATACATTAAGTGGTTTATCACTCTCTTTTTCTTTATCAATTTGAATGTTTATTACGTCTTTAACTGTTCTCCCACTCCCATGCAACTGATTATCCTCTGTCGAACTTAGGTCAATCCATAAACCGTATTTCGTTGTTAAATAATCATCAAGCCTAACATTATGAAGATGTAGATCTTTGGACACAAGATCTGCTGTTGGACTTCTATGCCTCCCGCCTCCAAAATATTTTCTTATTTCGTCAAATGCTGATAAGGTTTAAGCCCACTACTGTAGATTTGGTTAGGACTGCCCTCAATTGAACATTGTACTTTCGTTATTTTAGGATTAATAAACTTTTCAGTTTGTCTTTCGTATGGTTCTTCATCTTCACACAGCAATAAAATACCTTTAAGCGATCGTGCTGCGGCGCTAAAACTAAAATTCCATATAGTGTCTGCTCTGCTTTTAGGATATTTAGAATGATGAATCACTCTTTCGTAATATATTGCTAATTTTGACTGATATTGTTGCTCAATCAGCCTTGCTAAGTTAGGGTTGCTAATAGTATCAAACTCCAACAAGATGTCGAAAATGCTGTACTTGGAATCAGTGTCTGTAGATTTAATGACACGTTTGTATTCATTAAAAGTTAGTTCATATGTCAATCTGTCTTTTAATGCTCCTTGAAAGTATGGTGCATGCGCGCTTAATAACTCAAAATCCAAGGGTATGGAAAAGCGATTTCCATACGCAAAATTTACAGCTTCGGGCTTGTTGCCAGATGCAGCATTATCAGCATCTATTCTGTGTTTTAGTGCTTCATCACTTTCGATTCCTTGAAACGCGAGGTCAGCCCTTTCATTCGCGGTTAGCCATAGATCACAATAGATTAGAAATATGTCTGCATTGTGTAAAGAAAATATTCTTGCCCCTCAAGTTTTATAGAAATTTTCTTAACGATTGCCCGTCCCAGATTCTGTACAACTGTCCTGTTTGCGTCTGTTGCTGAATCAAGTTCTATTTTGAAAGTAAGCCGTGCAGATCCCGGCACAATCACTTCATCTGCTCCTAGGTCTGGAAATTTAACAGTAAGAATTTGATCTGAATCAATAGTAGATGGATTATTTGGAACAATAATATTCTGTTTATTTCCCTTCACGCCAAGGGGCTCTTTCAGTCTTCTATGCGGGTCAAGAATCGAGCCATATGCTTGTGACATTTTTTTATAAAACAAAATAAAAAGTTAATTATTTAAAAACATGGCAGGCATTGAAGATTATGATGTTTTTGATCCTAGAAACGACACGAGTGAAACGACTCCTTTGATACATCCATTGCCCTCATTGCGGCGTGAATTAACAGAAATTAAGATCGAATCATTTTACGAAAGTTTAGGTCAAGAACCTCCCGACACTATACACCCTACTGATTTTGAAACAAAAGATGACCATTTGTTTTTTAAAAACGAGCAAGGGCAACTTGTTCAGCTTACAACTAAACCAAACCCATCAAAGTTTTTAGCTAAGAGTACAATTAGACAAAGACTCAGTGTGCGCGATCAAGAGCACCTTGGCATTACTAAATCAAAATTAGATAGGGAAGCAGTTGCTAAACTTCAAAACACACAACAAGAACTCCCAACAGATAACCAAATACAAAACATGCCCCTTAAAGATTTAAGTCAAACAGCAGACGAACTAATACAAGCAATAAAAGCAGAAACCATTTTTTCAGAAGAAACAGCATTAAAAACTATGCACGATCCGCCGCTGCCTATGAGAGAAATAACGGCCCTTGATCATGCTTTGAAAAGCATCAGAGGCGAATTAACAAACAATTTAGCAAAACTGGGTGAACTAGATGAGCATATAAAAAGAGAAAAAGAAAAACTAGTTGAGGCTAATGACCACAACTTAGGACCTGGTGTTAAAGAAAGAATAACACAAAGACTAAAAGATCTTGAACAAGAGAGATCAGCAAGACTAGAAGTGCTGTCTACTAACCGAGAACAATTACGAACTCAAGTGAGCAGAATAAGAGAAACTATCCAAAGAATTTTATATGAAGACACAACGTTAGCAGAACGAATAAGAACACTGTTTAGAGAGCAAGGTGTCACATTAGCAAGTGTTATAACAGCCTTAGGATTTGCAATAAGTACACTGGTGATGGCTATTACAGGCGGCGGTGGTGGGGGGGCAGTGCCACCAGGCCCGCCAACTCCGTCGTCAGATAAATCATGGGTAAAAAAACAACTCGATCACCTTGCAAACTTACTAAAAAAATTAGCCAGTAAAGCAATAGATTCTTTGCCTGGTATAATAGGGGGGATCGTTAGCTGGCTTTTGTCTGCCGCAAGTAAAGTAGTTGGCTTTATGGCTGAGCACTTATGGGCATTAGTTGTCTTAATAGTTGGGTTAATTTTTAGTAAGATAAAGACCAAGTAATCCTAGGGCAGTTAATCCAATAACAAGTGCCGTCTTTTCATATTCATGGTCATCACGAACAAAGTCCGCGTCTTCAATGGCCTTTGGGCTTTGGGCCTTGGGGATTGGATGGGGTTTTGAGGGGGCTTGTTTGTTTATTGTTTGTAATATTACTGGCTCAGAATTTATGTCGTTTTTCCCGACCTTCTCTTCATTGCCGGCCACAAGGATTTCATTATTGTAGTTTATTATTGTTCCTATCTGAAGTCTGAGGTCAGAAGGCAGCATGTATAAACCAGTGCCAACAGCAAAGTCTACTTTCGATCTTGCGTATTGCAAAACATTTTGGTACCTTTTAATACTTAAAGGCAAATCAATTGCAGAATTAATAGAATCCTCTAAATTTGCTAAATACTGTTTTTGGGCGTCAAAGCCAGTAGAAGGATCAATTATGTTTGATCTCGTTTGTGCTTGCGAACCTAGCAAACACCAAACATAAGTACGAATAGAGTCGTTTATTCGTTCTATTCCCGCTCTAGTTAGACCATTAGAAGTATCCAAAATAAATGTTGTCCATGCTGTTTTATGCTCTTGCTCTATGGACCCGAGGTGAACAGTTGTGCCTGAAGAGAAAGATGTGTAAGGAGGATTGTAATCATAGTTATACTTTCTGTGCACGCCCCAAAAATAAAGGGCGCCTAAACCATGATTAAGATCCAACTTTTGTCTAAAGTCTGTCTTTGGGTCAATATCAAATTCGTTACAGATCCTTTCAAAAGCCTTGTAATCTATTCTGTTGCTGAATGGATTAAACGTTTTGTCATTTGGTAATGGTGCTTGCAGTTCAGATAAAATACGTCTGAAGGTGTAATAAAAATGAAATCTATACACTGACCTCACCAAAGGATCAGGATGATTTAAATGATCAGCATACGACACTCCACACCCAGTTGATGCACAAAACACAGCAAAGTTTAACTGGTTCTGATAAAACTGCATCGGATGACTGAACCACACTTTCGCGATGTAGTCTTTTTTAATAGGAGGGTTAAGATATCTGTTCAATGGAATACTAACCTTTACTTGAAAGGCGTCAGTCTGAGTCACAGAAATGTCGAGGGTATCAGTTGTTATATCTTTAGGACTGTAGTGCGGCCCAACAGAATATTTTGCATTAGTATATTTGAATGCACTCATTTTTAAATTTGTTTTAAAAAATGTTTGTAACAATAACAACACAAGACAGTCCTTCGTTTTTAGAATATGCTATTGATAATGAATGCGGAACCCAAAGGGTTGCACTCCACGAAATTTTTTACAAAGTCGTATGGTTTAATATAACTGAATCCAAGGAGAATAATAAGATTAAAAAATTTGACAAAAGAGGAAACTTAGTTAGCCAGTTAACCATACCTGATGGTTATTACGGGTTTTGCTCGCTGAAAGAAGCAATGAGTAACTTCGACATTACTCTCAAACTTAACAATGCAAATTTGAAAATAATGTTAGCATTCAAACCTGAAAAAGAAGAAGTAGGTTACTATTTTGATGGAGAGCTAGCTAAAATGTTAGGCTTTACAACTGACAATCGAGACTTTCATAGTTTTAGAGTTACATCAGACAAAACTACTTATGAGGGAGAATATCCGCTCGATCTTGCATTACATTCATTACTCTATGTTCATTTGGACGAGCTGAGCACTGATGAAAACTTATATGATGGAAGGCCCTCAGCTGTTTTAAGAGCTCTTCCATCAGGGAAAGCTGCATATTGCGATTATGAAATTATACAATTCCCTAATTTACAGTTTAAAAGATTAGCTTGTGGGAGTGTCAGATCATTTAATATAAAGATCACAGATAAAACAGGGAAAGTCGTAAAATGTGATAACCTGCACATTGTTTTAGAAATAAAATAATACGTTGTTTTAAAAAATGTCACGTGGACCAGAAGAATCGGGAGTTACATTAGCGCCTGAGAGGTGTGTAACTTTAGAATTAAAAGACCTTGCAGACGTTGAGGACTTTGAACAAAACGGTGAGATAGGCACTTTGTATGGTTTTGAGTACAGTAAAGATGGATATTATAAGCGCAAAGAGGTTGGCGACAACAAAAAGTTTCCTAAACTAGAACAACTACGCAATCTAGAAGCAAATAATGCGGGTCAGTATGAATATAAAATAGTTCGAAAAACTGACAACAAATGGCACTTAGAACCATATTTAGAATGGGACATAAAATTTGAATTCTTAAGCCCATTTACATTTTTTGACCGTCAAAAAAGTTTCAGAAAAGCATTGAACTCTGGCCCTTTACATGTAAGTCTTATGCCAGAGGACAACAGTCGGAAAGAGATCGAAATAAAGCCGTTTGGGGACAAACAGTACATCCTCCACAGAAGAGAATCGGTTTTAAAGAAAGCTTCTACAAAATTACAGTTCATTCCACGCACAAAATTAGGAGACACGTTCACAATGATATTTAAAATTTCTGTCTTAAAAGATGAGGCGAGAAATGGAGCTCTGGGCGTCAGTGACAATCTTCTAAAAGGAATTCTTATTAGCTGGCAAAACTTAGACGTTGACAAACTTAAAGTTACTGTCGTTGTTCTTTACAATGGCGAGGATATTAAGGTCATAACAACAAGCAACAAAATTGATATTAGTCTAAATAGAAACGATCTTACAGAACTGAACTGGATTAATCTTACACATTTAGACCTTATAGGTTTTTATTATACTAAACAAGTTTTGACAGAGAGTATGATAAAAACAATAACTGGATTAGATTAAATTCTGTTTTAAAACTATGGAGCAGACGACTTTGGCGTCAATGCCGATGTTAAACTTTATGACAAAAACCCCTCATTGTTCATTGATTTGTGGACAGACTGGTTGTGGAAAAACAATATTTGTCCTCGACCTATTACAAACAGTTTATAGTTATAATTTTGATCATATTGTAATTTTCTGTCCAACATTAAAGTGGAACAAAGCATATCACGACAGAAGGTTTATATGGACAGATGATAAAATCTATTTAGTTGATCCTAGCAATAAACTTAGCGAGTGCTTAGAACACTTTTATAGACAGTTTGAGGGAACGCAGACACTATTTATTATAGATGACTGTTCGGCAGAAAGAGACATAGTTAAAAAAAGAAATACTTTATCAAAACTGGCTTTCAGTGGAAGACATGCTAGGATAAGTGTGTGGATTTTATGTCAGAAATATAACTCAGTTTTAAAAGACTTTAGAGAGCAATTAAAGACTGTAGTTTTATTTCACATGAAAGATAGAGACGCATTTGATGAATGTATGCGGGAAAATGATGTTATTGAAGACGATCAAGAAAAACGAAGGATTAAGCAAAAACTGAAGTCTCAAAAGTTTTGTAAATTAGTATTAAAAACAGACAATCCTACACATTATGTATGTTTGTAAAGTGTTTACTATTAGAGAACTTATTTAAGTACTTGTTAAGAACTTGATGATGACTTGTATAAGAATTTATTTAAGAATTTATTTTACTTATAGAGAGAACTATAAAATACCTATTCTGGATCGCCCGCCGGAGCAGCAGCGAAACCGGCTTTAGCCGGTTGGAGCTGGCGGAGGTGGGTGAGCCAGAATTGGTATTTTATAGTTCTCTAAGGAAAACTGTTTTCGTATTGCGATTAATTCAGCGTGAATTTGCGCTCTCACGTGTCGATTCGTGACTTGATTTTAGTAAATACTGAGTCTGTTTAAGTCTCGTATTCTTCGTTCGTGTTGCTTTGACCTTTTTTTCTTGTTTCATAGTCTGTGCCACGTCAATGGCGTTACCACCACGCCTCTCACTCCAGATTCCTGTCCACAGCCACATTTGGGCTTTTTCCACTGCAGCTCCGGTACCGGCATTCTTCAGGGAGCAGTCAACGTCACGTCATCATGACACAACCCATCAGAGAAGATGCTGCAGTACTACCGAGTCGCTCCGCTGTGATCCAACATACGCAGGGACTACCTGATTAAGCCCCCTTCTGACGATGGTAGCTGCTCAGACGCGGGCTCAGCGTCAGTGAAGTCTCCTTCCAGAGGACACCCATTGCGTTCGTCCAACGGCGGTCCCCATGAGTTTGCCGATTCCGGCGAGCTTGACATAAACTCACGAAGAGCATAGACATGGTGGTGAAATCGAAACGTGGGTCAGCATGTGAGCTTGATATGCAGGAACATAGAATTTAAGACTTCTATGCTGGTCGATTAGGATGAGGGTGATGAATATGATGCTCTGGAGTTTCGTTCCGGCCTGAGACTTCCTGACGGGACTGTACTCTACGCTTACTTTAAAAACGTGTCCCGGCATCAACCAGGCCCAAGAGATATAGACACATGCCATGTTGGTCAGGATATTTGAGCAAATCCACTATGTGGATGAAACACAAATGTGTGGTTATAGACTTTCTAAATGAACCCATACCAAACTCAACTATGAGCAGGAACCGGTCGGGAAAAAATCCCGCAAATATAAAGCTTTCGAATCTACGACCTCTCAGCCGAGAATCTGTGACGCTAACCACAACGCCACGGCGGTTGGCTAGACCATGGTCTCTACTCATCTCTGAACCAATTTCAATTCAGCTTGTTGTTGATGCTTTCTGAAGTCCACCAGCGATTTCTTGCAATTCTATTTCCCTGCTTTCCAAAAGGCCAATGCTCTCAGCAGAATGTACTGATTCACAATATTTGTTTATCTATCTATTTATTATCGTTTAGAGCCCAGCTATTAGACAGGCCAGACCAAGCCTCTAGAAAGTGTGGAAGCAGGAAAACAATACTGAATAAGAAAAATAATAGTCTTGATTACAAGACAAATCTACATTCAATTGTCTAACAACAACAGCAAAACTAAAAACGTACATTTCAAGATTTTGTATGATCATGTATAAAATATATTGATCTCTTGCGAGAAACTGGGGGAAAAAATTGAGAGGAGGGGGGGGGGTGAAATGGGAGGGAGAGTAACTGGTTGAAACTGGATTCTTGTGCGGAGTCTGATATGAGTGACTCAGAGTTTGTGCAGTAAGGTCTGCAGTTCATGCTGATACCAAAGCTGCTATGGCCTCTGATGATATACGACATCTGCACCAGCATAGTGGAGGCAATGGAAGCCAAAATCAACAAGTTCACAAGGAAATGGCTTGGTGTCCCACCCTGTCTGACTGACATAGCGCTGTACTGTCGCCAAGCAAAGCTGAAACTACCCCTGAAATCCATCCTGGAGGAATACAAAGCAGGGAAGATCAGACTTCAAAGCATGCTGGAGGACTCAGGAGACAAGGTGGTAGAAGCAATGAAGCCCCAGCTGAAGACAGGCAGAAAATGGAAAGTTCAAGAGGCGATGGATTCTGCAAAAGAAAGTCTCAAGATCAGAGAAATAACAGGACACACACAGACCAACAGACAAGGACTGGGGGTGACCAAAACTGAATGGTGGACAAAGGCCAAAGGAAAAGCCAAAAGAGACATGATGATTCAGGAGATGAGAAAAGAAGAAGACCAAAAAAGACTCCAAAAAGCAGTCCAGCAGAGCCAGCAAGGGCAATGGACAACGTGGGAGAATGCACTCCAAAGAAGTCTCACTTGGAATGACATTTGGCACATGGCCCCTCTCAGGATCAGCTTCATTCTCAGATCTGCATATGACCTTCTGCCCTCAAATGCAAACCTGGTGAAGTGGGGGAAAACAGACGATCCTGCATGCCCCCTCTGCCATGAAAAACAAACAGTAGAGCATGTCCTAAGCTCATGTAAAGTAGCCCTGGCTCAAGGAAGGTACACATGGAGGCACAACCAAGTGCTCAAAGAAATTGTACAAGTAGTCTGGGCTAGTACCAACACCACAAAAGGGAAAATCAGGACTCCAAAAGCACCCGCAACATTCTTCGCGGCAGGAGGCAGCAAATCATGGCCAAGAACAACAGTGCCACTCGAAACATGCAGGCAGAGTCTGCTGGACGGGGCAGATGACTGGGAGTGCACTGCAGACCTCCCAGAATGGAAGAGTCACCCAGAGATCATCAGCAAGAGTGGCATGAGACCAGACATAGTAGTCCACTCTAAGTCAACCAAGCAGCTGATCATGATCGAGCTCACGGTGCCATATGAGAACAGAATGGAGGCAGCTCAAATCTACAAGACTGAAAAGTATGCTGATCTGGCAAACAGCCTGAGGAGAGAAGGCTATCAGGTCAAAGTCCTCACTGCAGAAATCGGAGCTAGGGGGTTTGTAGGAACGTCTGCATACAGCCTCATGAAGCAGCTCTCAGTTGCAGGGAAGGAAAAAACCAGAGCCCTGAAAGCAATGGCAGAAGCGGCAGAGAGGTGTTCAAGCTGGATCTGGTCAAGGAGGAACAAAAGTGAACTTCATAAGGCTTAATTTCCCTACAAATATCAGGTGTCCCTGTGGCTCAGTGGTTAAAGCGCGAGTCATTAAGTGGAAAATGAGCATGTCCAGAGGGTCATGGGTTCGAATCCCAGCCATGGCTCGTCCCAAGATGGGAAAAAAAGGGGCAGCAGAGGGACATCCGGAGTCATGAACCGGGTGTGGCCCAACCCCCCTAGAGTGTCAGGAGATAAGGGCCGAAACACTTGCTTGAAGGGGGCTTCTCTTCTGAGGACTCTCTGCTGCCACGCTCTCCACGAGTTTCTTTCTACTAAAGGAAAAAATTGATTCTCCATACTTTTGCATAATGTTACAGTAAGATTATTTTCAATATCATATACATTCATTAAACATGTTATTTGTATATTCATATATGGTTGGTTACGCTGCCGGATGTTTGTAAGATCTTGTGATATGAATATATCAAATTTTGTATTGTAATATTTCATGGATAGAAGACCTTATATGAAGGGTGAGGAACAAAGCTTAAACATTATGTCCGGAGAAAGATCTCTGAAGAGTTTGCCAAGTACCTATAGCTCACGTCTTTCAAGTCTCAACATTGAACGGTGAACGGGCGGTGAACGCAAAGAAAAGATGACAAAGACATCTCCTTCCAATGGAAATCAATATGTGGAAGTGCTGACGTATCTTGCATGGTACTCTCATTGTCGATGGTGAGCACAATAAAACAGAAAACAGAATCGCACACTCATTGAACAGAATTTAAGAAATCGTTGTTAAGACGTACTATTGTCATGATTATTTTTGTCGTTACAATCATAAAGAATCGTGTGGGTTTTTTTTCCCCCTCTCTCTCTCTCTCTAGCGCTACTTTCTTAATCATAATTGGCAAGCGATTTTGAGGCGGTTGCGCTGGCTGTGACTTGAGTCTTGACAATGCAGTAATCGGCCGATCCCACAGGTACTGACACATAAACACGTCAGTAAATGGACAGACTTTCGAATCAGTGGACATTAACTCTACCTAGTGTAAAGTGCTTTGGTCACCTTGCGTGTGTGATGTCTTAATTCCATCGTCAAAACCTAAGTCACAGAAAACAAAGCTGAAGTCTGTTTACAGTTCAATTAACATAAAGACCTTAAATGAAAAGCAAAGATAAACAAACTGGTAAGTGAAACAAAACAAAGAAACAAGAGCTAAGCCTTGTTCGTTTTTACCTTTTTGTTACAAAAGTAAGTGCAAAGCACTTTGATAAGCATCCAGAACAGACCAAGAATCACTGACATTACAAACGTGATGAAGAGGAACACATCCAGCAGAATAAACTGATACAACGGCTTTTGTTGTCCGGCAGAACGCATGTATTCACCGCCATATTCCATCACGTGATCCAACTAGTAGGCTGCCGTCTCCTTGGGAACTCCGTACAACTCTCTGAACAGACGGGAGCGTTTGAGAACAGCCTGTTTGTACCTCGGGTCTTAGCAACTGTCAGAATGGTAGACTTCATCTGCTCGGCTGTGCATGTGTTAAGATCCAGGACTTCAGCAAAACCTTTCACACGGGCACGTTCTGCGTTGAAGGGCTGGTCTAGGAACAGAGGAGTGGCAACGATGGGAACCGCGTGGTAAAGGGCCTCGTACTGACCGTTCTTCCCACAGTGACTGACAAACACTTTGGTGTGTGGATGACCCAGCAGGTCATTCTGAGGTATCCATGGTGATGTCAGGATCTTCTTGGGATCTGGTGATGTCAGATTACATCTGAAGATTGACTTTATGGGCAGCTGCAGCAGGGCTTGCAGGATCTTATCACTGATATGCTTTGGAAGGTGGAGCACATGTGTACCAAATGATACGATCACTACACCCCCTTTGGAACTGTCCATGAAGGACTGAAACTTAGCGGGCAGGGGTTTGGCTGGTCCCGTCGATGTTCCACCAATCAGTTTGACATTGGGGAGTGTAGGTTTGGGATAGTCCAGTACGTAATCTTGTTCCACCAGAAAGATCTCGGCTTGTCTCACCAGCTCATCCAAAGGCAAATACCTCATTTCCGGGGCATAACTAGACACAGCATCATTAGGAAATGCCGGATTGTACAGAGCAAGAAGCATATAGTAGAATGTGTTGTGTAACCTTTGTATAAATGTCATCTTGTTGCTGTAAGGCATGTAACCTATTGAAACTTCTGCAGGTGAGAAAGGCACTCGTAGCGTGGGCAAATAATAATAAGATCCCACAAAAGCAAATGGAATCCCCAGCTTATAAGGAATGATACACATGGCAAAGAAGTGAGGTGCGTTGTCGAGTACAATCAAGTTGGGGTTTTGTTCTTCTATGTTTCTAACAAATGACTGATTTTTCAGCATTAGGTCAAAGACGTCTCTTGAAAGTTTTAAAATTTGAAACAAATTTTCTGGTCTTTTCTCGAAATATGCACCATTCAGCAGAGTTGTTAAAGATTCTTCAATATCAGGAAGAGTATCATAAGAAATAAGTTTGATATCGGCTGGATCCACGATTTTCTTTTCCAGTATAAATGTTGGTACAGCGACCCACACCTGGTGACCTCTCTCGACCAGAGCACGTGCAACATCGGTCTGAAATTTGACGTGACTGAGGGTGGGGAAGGGAATGCTGACTATTCTTTTGGTGTTCAGCATGTGCGTTAGGCACGTCATCACCAGTACGCATGTGAGGATACTTGGCACTGAAGGCATCCTTGCTGAGCAAATGTTTCCTGTTGAGAGAATAGACAAAATCACATTATAAACTGTTTTAATGAATGATACTGTCAATGTATGGAACTTTATTGAGCTAAAAACGAAACACGATCCAAATTATTTCATAATATAAGGTTATCTCTATGATAAGTAAATGAAAAACAAAAACAGCCAAAATGTCTTTCCATGACTATGTGGTCAAAGTTTTTGAATAACATGTTTGGATTTCGTCGCTTAACAGCGAATCAATGGATGAATTCTGTCTAGAATCAGCAACTCTGTCAAAAACAGTCGAAAGAAATTTTCCTTCTCTTTGGGAATGCCGAGGTAGACACTAGGAATACGATTATTGGATAGAAACAGCTAGATGCTTTGTAAGAACAGATTAACGACAGGGGACTTGATTTTACCAGCAGTCATAAAGTCGCCATGGCGAACGCCATTTTTTTCCACACACAATCTCTCCAAGAACAACCAAGAACACAATCCTAGAGCTGGGTCGCACTAGCGTACTGATGTGATCCCCACTTCGCGTGAGGTCCTAGACCAGAATTTTTTTTTAAACTGCGATCAGATGCTTCTATAGTATTTATATTTGCAGTGATCATAATATATAGCAGTGTTGATAAACCGGCTGACGTAGAAGCTAGAGTACAGCTATTCACATGTCAGAATCAACCTGGAAAACTTGAAGGATTCTTAGATTGTTAACATCTTCAAGACAAATACACAAGGCAGGTTTACAACACTCAAATTGCAACATACCAGCATTCTAACTAACGACCTCAATGACAATAAACAACATCAAAGAAAGTTATAGGGCAATAAGACAGGCCCCCGGCCCCCCGGGAATCGTAAAAAAGAAGAATCACCAATAAAACTGCTGGGCCCATGCAGTAGGAGAAGAGATCTAAAGAGAAGAACGAAAGTAAACCCCAAACTGTGCTCCTGCACACATCGTTGAACAGGAACACCGAGCAGAAAACAACAGAATGAACAGGGTTATAACCAAAGTGAAAACATAGAAGTGAGGATGATATAAGGTCACGCAGGGTAGCCTTTCACACATCAAGGAACTGATACTATCGTTACCTGATACTATTTGAATGTAGGACGGACAATACATAATATACTCTCTCTCTCTCTCTCTCTCTCTCTCTCTCTCTCTCTCTCTCTCTCTCTGTGTGTGTGTGTGTGTGTGTGTGTGTGTGTGTGTGTGTGTGTGTGTGTGTGTGTGTGTTGGAGAGAGAGAGAGAGAGAGAGAGAGAGAGAGAGAGAGAGAGCGTGTAGGAGAGCTCGGGAAGTTAGGAAAAATGGGTTTCAATGTGTTGTGTGCCATTAATGCCACTAAGAAAACAGGAGAGATGAGACATCCAGAAAAAAAAAACCACACTGATGATGCTTAGTCCTTTAACTCTTCTCGTAAGCCATACTGTAACGAGACGAATTCCTTCAACGGTCCATGGCAGAGATCCGCCCGATGGCCTGACAGACCTTTGAGCTGTCAAGAATCTCCATCTCCCTGTCCTCAACCATGCACCTCAGCGAAGGGTGATGTCATCATTCTAATACTTCGCATTGTTTACACACGACTTTTCTGGCCATCACCTCGGCTTCTTACAGAGAAGGCCGAGTAATAAACTCTAATGCTTGTGTGCTTTTGAAAATAATCAATCTACGATCTCTCGAGAGAAGGTACATTATTTTAACGAGGGTAACATATTGTATAAGATGCATGGTTTTGTTCCCTTTTTACTCCTTTTCTGTGCACGCCAGTTAACACTGTAGACACTATTCACATCTTCAACATTTTCCCAACTATATGCGCTGTCCCTGTAATGGCTAACTATGATGAGATTTTGTAAGCGCTAATAAAACCACTACTAAACTAAAAAAAAAAAAAAAAAAAGCAGCGTGAATGACAAGGATGATTTTTACATGGTAAGAAGAGCTTCGTTGTTTGACTTTTCAAACGAAACACCTCTCCGCAGTCTTACTAGGATTTCAACGCTCGCTGCTTGCGTAGGTCCTGAAATACGATATACCCCCTGTGGAATAAAGTAATGCAAAATGGCAGAATACTCAACGTCAAAACGGTAAGAAAACGTTATGGCAATACCTCTCAGTGACTGGAGGCTAGAAACACGATCGAAAAGTGCTGCGCTTGCAGTGGGTCTCGTCCTTTTCTTATCGACAGACGCAGCTGTCTGTACAGAACAATGCACGCTGAAATCGTGTATCAGTGAAGTGGAAAGGAAATAACACGCTAACCACAGGCAAGGAGCAAGGTACGTTTATGTTAAGTACAACTGTTAAAAGTAACTCGTCATACCATTCTGATTTGCTTTCATGCTACTACAAACCTGCGTATAATAAGGTGCTTGATGTAGTCCTTGATCGTTTAGGAATGGTTTTTCTATGTTGCTATTTCTGATTCTCTATGAAGGAATTACATTGACAAGTTCAAGCAATCTAGACTCTGATATACACACATACGCACGCGCACGCAAAGGTCACACATTTGAGTACCGACTCATCTGGGAAAGCGACGGGATCCTAGGGTCGTGGTTCGAGTCTCTCCAGGGCAGACTTCTATTCCCTTCTCCCTTACCACCGCACTATACGTGACGGACAGGCGTGTGTGAGTGAGTGAGTGTGTGTGTGTGTGTGTGTGTGTGTGTGTGTGTGTGTGTGTGTGTGTGTGTGTGTGTGTGTTGCTGTGTGCGCTGTCAGCTCATGGTCAATGGTCAAGCTTGGAACATCATGTATAGAGTTTCCTTGTTTGTTCAGGTTGCCTCCTGACTGATTTTCCCTTACGCGAACTGGTGTCGGGGTCAGCACTGCGTGTGTGTGTGTGTGTGTGTGTGTGTGTGTGTGTGTGTGTGTGTGTGTGTGTGTGTGTGTGTGTGTGTGTGTTTGCGCGCGCAAGAGCGTTTGTGTGTGTGTTTGTGCGTTGTCATTCGCGTGTGCGCGTGTGTGTGTGCTTGCGCACGCACAAGGGTTTTTTTTTTGCGTCTATTTCTTTCTCTCTGTGTGTGTGTGTGTGTGTGTGTGTGTGTGTGTGTGTGTGTGTGTGTGTGTGTGTGTGTGCGTGCGTGCGTGCGTGCGCGAGCTTACATGTGCATATGTGTGTGTGTGTGTGTGTGTGTGTGTGTGTGTGTGTGTGTGTGTGTGTGTGTGTGGCACGCACGCACGCTTACACACACACATACACGCACGCGCGTGAGAGAGTGAGAGAATGCGAATGCGAATATTTATTCAGATTAAGGCCACAGCCCATACAGAAGGGGTGGTACCCGCAATATACATAATATCAATTATTGTCATGAAAGAAAATGACAAGAAAAAGCAAGAACATATGCATCATACAATGTTATTAGGAATACACAGTACGTAACCTCTTTTGTGCTTTATAAATGTACATAGCAAGATTGACGCTAGGAGTAAATTTACTCTGAAAATACAAGGGTCAGAATAATACTTTGGCTTTATGAATTTTATCCTAAGGTCATGAAAATCAGGACAGCAAAAAAGGAAATGGATTTCAAGTTCCTTGGCCAGGTTACATAAACGATAAGTCAGTTCATTATTACTCACAGTACATTATCTAAAACAGTGACAAGCTCTATCAGAAACACCAAATCTAAACTTACTTAGCGCACTCTTAATATATCTATTCATATTCATTTGAATGTATGGCTCTATCGCATCAGTTGTTTTAAAGTGTCTGTATTGCGCAGATCTGTCACTGCTATAAATACGATCATACCAGTCCTGCCATCTGCAGTCAATAATTCTTTGTTTAAAACATTTCAAGAACCCTTCGATATTTTCAAGTATTTAGGATTTTATTTCACAACCAGATTAAGTTTCACTTTTGGATGCCAAGATATTGCAAATAGAGCAAAGAGAGCAG
>CM065714.1:20911739-20919239 GCA_033310375.1 Conus canariensis | reverse complement strand
TCCTCAATCGTTCGGATGAACGACTCGTTTTTCAGCAAACCATCAAATATCACTTTGCATGTTTTTAAAAACTCAAACAACTGATCTTGACTGCTTTCAAAATAGCTGTTACTCAATTGCGCTTGCAACGTTTCTTCCAGTTTGGGCAGTGTATCATAATCTATGATTCCAAAACCAGATGTATCGAGGTAACCCTTTTCCAAGATATAAGTCGGCAGGGTGACCCACACCTGGTGCCCTCTGCTGGCCAGGACACGTGCAACATTGGTGTGGTATTTGGTGTGACTGGTGAAGGGATACGGTATGCTGACCACGGTCTTGGTTTCCGAGTCTGGTACCATGTACATCATCATCACTAGCAGGCATGTCAGGGTTGCTGAGATTAGAGACATCTCCCGAAGTGAAAGTCCCTTCACCTGTTAAGATATAAACAGTAGCATCATATTATGTAAAACTGATAATCATATTCTTCTACCCCATTATTTGCTGTCTCATTTGTATGCCTATCCACCCACCAACATCCCATCTCCACCCCCACCCCACCCCCACCCCCTCCCCCCATCTTTTCCCTCTCGGTACCTTTGACATTCACACACTCACTGTAACATTACTCCCTGTCCAATCACACCAGTTCTCCAGCACACAGCTGTGTACAGGTGGGAATGCCCCAGCTTCATCACTGTACTGGCCATGCTCAAAATGATAAGATTACAACGAGGCAAACAATCAGAGGAGACACTGTACAGACACTGAATTACGTCAGAATCTTTGGTGATTTTTTTTTTTTTTTTTTTTTTTAGAAAACGTTTTGATCGTGCGTTGATGCTTTCTTGAAATACTAAATCTAGCCAGAAAGAAACGGATCAAGCAGAATAATAATATTATTAAGCCATATCGGGTACATAGAACATATTCTACTCACCCCTTCGCTCTTCTTGTATCTCCCCTCCCTCCACCACACATTGCTCACGCCCCTTCCTACGCATCCCGATAACAAACACAAAAAAATGGGGAGGGGAAAACGAAAAACAAAAACAAAAAAAAACCAAACAAAAACGAACGACAAAGTCTGATATTAAAAGAAGTTACTAACCCCTAACTATTGGCGAAATGGGCGTGCGCATCTTTTCTTTTTTAAGATTTGAACATACTAGTATATACACAACACAGTAACAGAGATAATGCACAGCCCTGGAATAGTCAACATTAACACAGGGAAAGGAGCATCCCTGTTCATTATTATCACTCCATTCAATAGATATAACTCTGTTGTATAACTAAACATCCACCAAATTTTAAATGTTAGTGTTAGCACACCACAAAAACCAACCAACCAACCAAACAAACAAAACAAACAAACACAAAAAACAAAACCGTGGACAAACGAATCACAAGACAAAACACGACATGTTTCGACCTCTTAGGTCTTCTTCAGGCAAGATACAAAACAATCGGGACAACGAAAATGAACGAGCAATCACTTATCTTCATCCACTTCAGCGCAAGATAGGCGTTGGATGAAAAACACATTCACCCTCAAGCACAAGCGACAAGTACAGATACAAGGTGTTTAGATGTTCGCGGGGTAAAAGGCAACGTTTTTGTTGTTGTTGTTGTTGTTGTTGTTGTTGTTGTTGCTGTTGTTTTTCTGTCTGCGTCATCTTTTCTTTTTTTTTTCTTTTTTTTAAAGAGCTCTTTTATTTCATTTCAAACAGTTACAAAGATCACATAAAACGAAAACAACAAAAAATATCCCCTCCACGACCCCCCCCCCCCCCCCCAAAAAAAAAAAAAAAATGTCATTTGAATTAGAACTCTAATGCCAACTATTCAAATAATTATACAGTAACGACTATCTTGCTACCGTAGGTTTTTTTTTTTCCCTAATCTAGAATTTTTATCTTTTAAATGGGTACACATAACGAATAATGTACACAAACATAATGCAGGGTTATAAAAACGTATCACTTAAATCATCGACTCCATCGAAGTACGGCATTCGAAGAAATTAAATTGTACAGACACACTTTAATTTACGATTATTTTCTCGAGGCTCCAAGGTCACGGATGACTTTAAATAGTAAAAAAAAAAAAAAAAAAAAAAGTATACAGCGCTTATTTTGAACATACATATTCATACATTCACACATGCATACATACATACACATGTAAATATATATATATATATATATATAGTACATAATATGACCATTAATCCTCTAGTAGTTTAATCTATGGTGACCATTTTTCTTGGTAGGTAGCATGATTCATCTCCATCAAGGACATATATTTCTCCATTTTATATCTATAGTTCAGCTCCTTCAAAAACATGTTTACATTGGGTTTGGTTTTGTTAATTCTACATTTATAGATGAAATACTTTCCCATTAAAATTATCAGGTCTAGCATATCATCGGTTTTTGTTTTCTCATCCGTACCAAATAATATAATCTCCACATTAAGGGATAATCTTTCACAGTGTGAACAATTAACTTTTAGAGCTCTTTCAAGGTCTTCCAGAAAGCGTGTGTAAACTCACATTCCCACAGGTAATGATTAATTGAGTCTTTTTCTCTATTACAGAAATTACATTTGTCGCTATCAACAATCTGCATACTTTTCAGCACATTATTTGTTACCAAAATTCTGTGGCATATTCTAATTTGAAACCATTTCAGTTTTGTTTCTTTGATTTTCTTAATCCTTTTCAGTACCTCTATCCAGTCAACAGGTATATCAAGACGTTGTTCCCACTTGACAAAGGCGCTTATGTTAAGAACTTCATTGGCTTCTACCATAATATCGTAATAAGTACGTGTTCCCTTAGTAACACTACAAATTTTTTGAAGTGCTAAAGTTTTAACATTACTAATGTTACTACCTAATGTCAGTCTTCTTTTCTTTGCATAAGCTTTGATCGAATGCACGCAGCTAGTTTAGAAAATTGACCTGAAATCCCTTTTTTTCTGACAATTCATAGTGGCTTACAAAATTACCATCCTCATTGAGTAAATGTTTAACTAAAAATACATTTTTCTGCATCCATTTCTTGTAAAAGAATGGTTTTTCTCCCACTTTGAATTTCTCATTACAAAAAATAGGTTCAGTGGCTAAATCTGTACTTTCGTATAACTCTACCTGTTTGCAGAACCTTTGATATGCTTGAAAAACTCCTTTCCAAAATTTGTTAATGATATTGTTTTCAGTAAATCTATCAGGACCATATGCATCAAGATTACTTACTTCGGGACATAATGAATGTAATATTATTTTCCACTTACAATTGTACATGTACGCTTTCCTTATCCAGGCGATTTTCAAGGAGCTGATGTACATTTTCAGGTCGGGTATACCTATCCCTCCCTTCTGTATATTATGTACTGAGTATTTTCTTTTAATTTTATCATTTTTGTTGTTCCAAACAAATTTGAAACACATTCTGTAATAAAGCAATCTGGGAATCAGGAGGATTCGGTAAAAGGATCCATAAGTACAGCAATTTTGATAGCACTAATGATTTGAGCACAGCTACTCTACCTAATGGTGTTATTATTCTTTTTGTCCATATTTTGAACAAGGTTTGGACTTCTGAGAATTTATCTTTCATATTAATTTCCGTCATATCCGATAGCCTATTCGTAAACCACGGTCCTAGAATTTTGAATTTTGAGGGTTCCATTCCATTTTATAGTGGGGTAAATATGTTTTCGTAGAGTTTTTATCTATACCTAACCAAACATTAAACGTTTTTTCATAATTCAGTTTCAGTCCTGTTATTTGCTCAAATTCATAAAGGGTTGTAAATAACTTTTCATATGATTTCTTATCTCCTTCTAGCGTAAAGGTGGTGTCGTCTGCAAACTGATTTATCTTAAATTCTGTGTTTTCTATCTTTATGCCTTTGATATTGTTGTCTTGCCTTATTTTGTTCGCTAGTACTTCAACACACGAAACAAATAGATATGGAGATATAGGGTCCCCTTGGCGGCAACCTCTTCCAATTGAAAAACATGATGACACTTTCCCGTTCAGTATTACGTAAGACTTTATCTTATCGTAAAAAGACGATATCCATCGTTGTATTCCGTTTCCGAATCCAAATGCAGCCAGAATTTTATTCATATATGACCAGTTAACTGAATCGAAAGCTTTCTCAAATCGATAGAAATTGATAACCCTCGTAAGCGATTCACTTCTAAATAAGAAATCGTATATTGTTCGTAAACTATCACCTATATATCTACCTGGAGCGAATCCCGTCTGGTCCTCGTTTATGAGTTTTGGTAAAACCATTTTTATTCTGTTTGCAATACAGGCTGAAGCAATTTTGTAGGTTACATTTAGAAGTGAGATAGGTCTCCAGTTCTTCAAGTATTCTCGCGGTTTACCTCCTTTAGGAAGACCAATAATTATTCCTTCTTTTTGTGTTATAGACATTCCTCCGTTACTGTACCCCTCATTTAGAGAACGGACAACAAAATCTCCTAATTGTCTCCAAAAGAATTTAAAGAAATTTACTGTCATACCATCTGTTCCAGGACTCTTATCATTTTCCATATTTTTTAGGACTTTGGTGGCTTCTTCTAAAGTGATTAATCCCTCCAATTGTTCGGATTCTAGCTGACGGAGTTTTGGCAGGTTATTTACATAATTTCCAATCTCAATATCACTTACTTCCTTTTCTGTGTATAAGTTTTGATAATAGTTCTTTGTCTCTTTTAACATATCATCCCTTTCTGTCAGAGTTGTTCCTTGGTCCGTGACAAGTTTAAGCATTCTTTTGCTTACAAAATTTCCTTTTCTCCAGTGAACAGAAATATTTGCTTATTTTTTTCCCCGTAGGATGCCCATTTGGCTCTGGATCGAATCATTATTCCGTCAATTTTCGTTTTCCTTAACTCACTCACCTCTTCCTTTTTGTTTTTCAAGATCTCAAAGTCTGTTTCCAGTAAGCCATTTTTGTTTTCCAAATCTTTTATTGCTTTTTCAATTTGTTTTTCTTTTTCATTTCTATTTCTATTTTTGCGAATACTGAATGTTGTTTCTGTTCTTATTTCCATAATTAGAGTTTCTAAAAATAATTGGTCTGAAATTGAGAACTGGATTTGATCATTTGGGATTTTACTGACAGAGTGTTTATTGTAAGGTAGTAATGCATATTGTCCCTTGATTCTTTGGTGATCTTTGTTCCGATCCATTATGTGCAGAACACAGCCAGCCTTCTGGAGGTTGCCATTACGTCTATCCAGCGACAATTCTGTTGCAGGATGCTTATCTGACTTGTAACAGCCCTACCAGTTATGACCTATCTAGTTCTGTTATGCGTCTGGTAAGAATGATCATACTGAAGGCTACTATTTCCCTCCTCTCCCAGTCCGTGGCAGTAGAAGACACGATCTCACTGCTATTTTGTGCATGCAAATATGTGTCTTGTATAATTAAGTCTTATACAGACACAAAAACCTTTTGTGAGCATCAAAACCAACGACAAACAAGCCTAAAATCATCACAACACAGTGTGAGCCATAAAAGGTGAGTTTTAAATACCTGACAGCTGTACTGGAGGCAGACATGACTGCAGTGAAATTATAACACGTCATGGGCTTCGCGCGGTACATGCAGGAAACGTTTGAAAAATAACACTGATGGAAAACGATGGACGTTCCTAACGAGTTTTCATTGCTGTGTAATTCAAGTGCACAGAATAATACAGCAGAAGCGAGAGTGTTTAAGAGCGCAAAGTGATTTCGTGTCCTTCTTTTCTCTCGTTCTTGTTCTTGTTCTTCTTCTTCTTCTTCTTCTTCTCTCTCTCTCTCTCTCTCTCTCTCTCTCTCTCTCTCTCTCTCTCTCTCTCTCTCTCTCTCTGTCTCCCTCCCTCTCTCTCTCTCTCTCTCCTCTCTCTCTCTCTCTCTCTCTCTCTCTCTCTCTCCTAGAAATCGGAGTGTTGGGTATCTTCAATAAAACATTGTTTGGATCATTTTGGCTTTTCTTTTGTTTGGCATAATGGTGGAGTGAATTATGAAAAACCGTTTTTACGTCAAATTAAACAACGCATGATTGACTGTTATAGACAAAATTGGGATATCAAAATACTTAATAGTGACGGATATTCAACATGTCGTTCCTTCAAAATTTAATCCTTATGGCAGCCTGAGAAAATTTTAACTGATATTACAATTCGTAAATTTCGCAAAGTGTTCGTGAGATTTCGACTTGGTATTAGTGATTTGAATGTCCATCAAAGATATACACTAAACTCCAAAAACTGTCCATTCTGTTATCAAATCGAGAACGAAATACATTTTTTGATTGTTTGTCCATCCTATAAAGATTTAAGATATAAATACATTTTGCCTCATACTAGAAATGTTCATCAAGTGTCATTGCTTCTTTTACTGCAAAATGAAAAGAGAATTGTAACTTGCTCTGTAGCTGTGTTCATTTTCAGAGCACTAAAACGAAGAGAGGAACTGTTATCAGGTAACACAAAAATGCCAGAGTAATTTCACGAAGAACATTTTGTTATGCAAATAGTTTTCTTTCATAATTTTCAGTATATGCGCCGAGCGCGTGTGTGTTCTACTTTTGTTCTTGACCTCATTGCAGATAGGTCGGTGGCCTTTGCAATTAAACTATTTGAGTTTGAGTTTGAGTTGAGTCTCTCTCTCTCTCTCTCTCTCTCTCTCTCTCTCTCTCTCTTCTCTCTCTCTCTCTCTCTCATCGCGGAAGCATTAAAATTAGACAGATGAAGGATAGTAAAATTTAAGATAATGCATTATTAGAGATGTATGAATGAATGTTATCATTCATCGCATGTGGAAGAGATCAGTAAGATGTCATCATTTGATTGAGTGGAGGGTCGAGTTAGTCTTAAGATTTTTTTTTTCTTTTTTCTTTTAACCTTACTGCATTACTCCTGTGCTTGATGACATAAGGAAATGTTACGAATTTATTTTTGTTAACCTTTGATTTGATACATACTAAGAATGAATGTGTATGATTTCTTTGCAGGAAAGGAAGAGGGAAATGTTATTGTTCTGTTACCCCCTCCCCGCTTGTCAAAAGACCTCTTTGGTAATGACAATAAATATCGAAGTGTCTAAGTGTCTCTGTCTGCATCACACACACATACACACTTACCCACGCGCGCGCGCACATACGCGCTTATATGCACGCATGCGCATTTGCACACACACACACACACACACACACACACACACACACACACACACACACACACACACACACACATCTACAAACACATGCCCAAATCCGTGCATGCAGAAGCATGCTCACACAAGCTCACAGATCACAGACAGGCACGCACGCGCACACACACACACACACACACACACACACACACACACACACACACACTCACTCACTCACTCACTCACGCACACCACACACACACACACACACAACACACACACACACACACACACACACACACACACAGAAAGAGAGAGAGAGAGAGAGAGAGAGAGTGTGTGTGTGTGT
>CM065714.1:20856739-20906739 GCA_033310375.1 Conus canariensis | reverse complement strand
ACACAAGATTTCTCAGTACGCTGATGACACGGAATTCTTACTTCCAGGAGATAGGAGCTCTTTTGAAAACTGTATAGATGTTCTTGATAGGTTTGGTTCCGCGTCAGGCCTTCATATGAATGTAGGAAAAACTAATGTCGTTTGGCTGGGAAGTGAAAAAAATTCTGAAATCCGTTATATGGAACATTTAGGTATGGAATGGAATCCATCTAAATTCCGAGTATTAGGAATGTGGTTCACTAATGACTTGAAAGAATGTGTAGATATAAATTACTCGGAAAGACTAGCAGATGTCAAACACTTATTCAAAATATGGGTAAAACGACAGTTAACACCCCTCGGTAGGGTAGCAATATTAAAATCTCTTATCCTCTCAAAGTTGACACACCTCTGGTTACTATTACCAAACCCACCAGACATATTTTTTCAAATATGTCACCAGGCTTGTTACAAATTTGTTTGGAATAAGAAGCCAGATAAGATTAACCGAAAAACTGCACATAAAAGTATCAAAGATGGCGGCATTGGTCTTCCTGAACTAAAAACTTTTGTTTTATCTCTGAAGCTGTCCTGGATACGTAAAGCTGAGATGTCAACCCATAGATGGCGAAATATTCTGTTGTTTAACTTCCCTAAGTGGTCGCTTATGAAAAAATATGGTCCAGAATTCGTTTCCAAATTCACTAAGTATAATCAGTTTTGGGCTGAAGTTCTTGATGCGTATAAAGTTTTTTTATTACAAGTGTTCCCCCCAAAACTCCACAGAACTTCTTGCCGAACCATTATGCCATAATAAGCGATTTCAAATCGGAAAGAAGTGTATTGTATCGAAAAAACTAAGTAGCAAAGATATTAACTGTCTCGCCCACTTTTTTGATGACAAAGGAAAGTTTTTGCCACATGCACTTTTTAAAGAAAAATATAATGTAAATATTGATTTTGTCACTTTGTCTGGCTATAAATCGACTATAATGGACTATGTAAAACGTCTGGTATCACTATAAAAAACGATAAGTACATAAACTCATCACTGTGCTTTAAACATCTTTTCGCTATAAATAAAGCCTCCAAGCTGTATTATGATATCATCATTGCGAATAATCCTAAGCCAAAATGTTGTGATAAATGGGACATGAAATTGTTGATGCAAAATGATTGGAAATCCTGTTTTTTGCACGCGCATAAGATACGTGATGTAAGGCTGCAGTGGTTTCAACTGAAAATATTACACAGGTGTTTATGCACAAATGTTGTTTTAAAGGAGATTGGAATCGTTGAAAATAATAACTGCAGTTTTTGTAACGCATTCAAAGATAGCATTGATCATATGTTTTGGAAATGTCACCATGTACAAGTATTTTGGAATGCTCTCATTGGCTTAATGAAAGAAAAATGTTTGAATGCTGAAAATGTCCTTTTGACAGAAGCACTCGTACTATTTGGCTATGACAATATGATTGTGGGCGACACCGTCTTTTACTTTATAATACTATTTGCGAAGCATTACAGATACGTTTGTAAAATAAACAACACCCTGCCACAAATACAAGTATTCATAAACAAATTAAAATGTAGATACAAAATTGAGGAACATATTGCATATTTGAAATTAAACCATGCAGATTTTTTGACCTGATGGCTGGCATACAGACCATTGATGGATACTGATTAACATTTATACCCTTTTGTCTTTTCTTTTCAAAAACAAGTTGCAGCAATAGATTTAGAAATGTAAGATGAAGTGTGTAAATGAACACTTTTTTTGTACATTATTAGAGGCCTGAGTTCAATATTTTGCCAAACATAATGGTGTGAAAAACATCCCTGTCAGCATGATTTTTTTTTATACATCCACCGCTCTCTCTCTCTCTCTCTCTCTCTCTCTCTCTCTCTCTCTCTCTCTCTCTCTCTCGTATTAGATAATGTTTGCATGAATTTGTGAATTCAAATTGTTTGGGGTGATTTCTTTCTTTCTTTATTTCTTTATGTACATACTTGCCTTCCCTGTATATATACATGTATGAATGCAAATTATAAAAAAAAAAGTTAAAAAAAAAAAGTCAGACAAATACAAAGACGAACAATCTAAAAGTGGGGGGAAAAACAAACGCAGGCCAACAACCCCTCAGTCATTACAGTAATGACTTGGCAAAGATCTGAACTTAAGAGAGGGGGGGGGGGGGGGGGGGGTTGAAGATAAAGAAAATGGGAACATAAATTTAAGAAAATATATCATGAATATGAAAACTCCTCACTAGCTGCATGAGGGAACCATCGTAATCCCTCTCGAAGGCAGATCTATTTGTATCGCCTGCTCCTGGGCCTTTTGTCTGCTGGATCGGACTCATCAGGGAGACACGGCTGATTGTGTCTGTGCTCCTGGGTGTTTCTTATGGGAGCAATAGTTACCCTACTTGTTTACTGTTCCTGCATCATTTTATTTTCAACTTTGTTTCAATTAAATCGAGGTTATTTGTTTCTGTCCGTCTTTGTGTTTGTCTTTTGATCTCCCTTGCATCCTTGGGTGGATCCTCAGGCGTAGGCTCAAAGATTGTCCCCTACATTTTATACTGTTTGCATAATGTCTTTAGTTTTTCAGCAACCTGCTTTGGGGGTGCTGTTGGATTCTTTTTTGAACCCTTGGTGATGAGAACACCTCGGTATTATGGACTGTAGTGTGTGTCTATTTGACACCAGGAGCACAGACACAATCAGCCGTGTCTCCCTGATGAGTCCGATCCAGCGGCCGAAAGGCCTAGGAGCAGGCAATACAAATAGATCTGCCTTCCAGAAGGATTACAATGGTTCCCTCATACAGCTAGTGAAAAGTGTTCATATTTATAATATATTTTCTTAAATTTATGTTCCCATTTTCTTCATCTTCACCCCCCCCCCCCCCCCAAGTTCAAATCTTTGCCAAGTCATTACTGTGATGATGGAGGGGTTGTTGCCTGCGCTTGTTCCCCCCTCCCCCCCTCCCCCCCCCCCCCCCCCCCCTCCCCGTTAGATTGTTCGTCTTTGTATTTGTCTGACTTTATTCAAGTTTGAAAGGCTGTGCCAGTCTTTAATGAAAGTTACTCTGTGTTAGGATTTCTTATGGGAGCAATAGTTACCCTATTTGTTTATTGTTCCCTGTTAGAGAGTAGATCCTACTACCTGTGCGAACAAACACGAGCACTCAGGGAAGGGAATACAAACCGTTTTGAATATAATGATCAATTATAGTTTGTCTATAACCCAAACAGTGGAAATTTGATTAAAAGACACTCTTTTGAGAACTGTAAAATATGAAGAACATTTGACTGGAGGATTCTCTCTTGTGCACCCTTCGCCATAACCCAAGTCGATTTCTTTTTAACTATGATCGAGTTCATTTCTGCTCCGGTTGTTCTACAGCAATTGAGTTTCAAAACGGAGTGACCGAGGGCGGAAAATGAAGCAAAATTTAGAAAAATCGTGTTTTGTCCTGTACTTAATTATTGTTTGTCTGTGTCCTTGGCGGTAACTAACCCCCTCTTTTTCTAAATTTTACAGCAATTGAATGTTCATTCTCTATATTAATTGGGTGCCACAATTCATTAATCTTCCACAGAAAATAACGTAGATCTGTTCCGATATAGTTCCATAATAAATTTCATACTTCAAACACCAGACAGGGGATTAAAATCACTCATAAAAAAATGCTATGATGAGTGTATTGTCACTCACTTACTCAAACAATGTGTACAACTATATCTACATCATAAAAAGAAAGGGGTATTAGTTCCGCAAGACAACACAAACAGATTACAGGACAAAACACAATGCATTTCGACCTCTTGTGTCTTCTTCAGGCAAAAAAAAACAACTACACTTAGGACGAAAGTAAATATGAAATGAGGCACGGAACAGTAAACAATAAACAACAAACAAGTTGAGTAACTCTTGCTCCCACAAGAAAACAACTCCAGAGGAATGCTGCCTACAACACCGAATCGCCTAGCAGACATGGCAGCACAGAGCACACAGACCAAAACAAGGAAACATCCCCCCTTGTTTGTTTTGTGTGCTCTGTGCTGTCATGCGATTCGGTGTTGTAGGCAGCATTCCTTTGGAGTTATGTTTTCTTGTGGGAGCAAGAGTTACCTTACTTGTTTGTTGTTTACATTTAGGACATTGAAAACGAAGAAGGACGAGCAACCACTTATCTTCTCATATTCGGCGCAAAATGGGTGTTGGATGAAAACGAGGTCATTGAGAAGGGGGCCATGGGAGATTGTTTAAAAATACACCACACATAATGCCTTATTTCATGGTCTTTGTTGCATTATTTATACCAAAATTTGATTCAAAACAACTCTGTGGGCGATTTCTATCTTTTTTCACAGTAAACATATATAGCGTTATACAAGTAACATGCAAATATGTTTTCAACTGTACCATCTCTGAGACTGCACAGTTAGGACATCTGTTCGAGTATACTTAATGGAATTTAGCGAGCACGTGATATTTCATAATTACGAGTCTTTTTCGAGCCATGGTTTTATATGTCATTGAATGTTATGACAAAATGGATATAAAAATGGTGGGGTATAGAGAGAGACAGAAACATCACATGTAGCTCACGTTCATGCAGTTTAGGAACACTTTAACGAACAGAAATTTCAGTACACGTATTTATTTTCTGGCTCTACAGAAAAACAAATTAAAAACTGAAGAGAATCTATTTTGAAAATAAAGCCTACATAAAGTTTTCTGTGAACATTTCCTCATATTTACACTTTGTAATTTTTTTCTGTTCATTAATATATCCAACAAAGACACATTCTATAGGACAACAAACAATACTGCATTAGTTTTACACATGATAATGTGCATATAATGATAGATGATGATGATGATGCTAATGATAATTATAATGATGATGACACTGAAAACATTAGTAGTAGTAGTAGTAGTAGTAGTAGTAGTAGTAGTAGTATAATATATTCTCTCATCATATACATTCAAGAATGCACCAATTTAAATATCACAAAGAATATAAAAATATCAGGATAAAAACAAGTACAGAATGCTGGGTTATATGAAAAACACACGAAACTTAGTATGCATTTTTTACGTATTTGTATAGCAAACCATCAGCCTGTAATTGCTTCATGCAGCATCAAACTTCGATTTTAAATGTGTTGCTAAGTCGACTAAAAACAAAACCCATTTACCTTACGTTTTTCCATTCTACATTTATAAACATAAACTTAAGCAAGCATAATGATGAAGTCAAAGGTTGTCCCTGCTTTGCACGTATTGATCCACTCTGAAAATGACAGTATCACCTGTGATCTTAATGTTAAATTAGTATAGGCATCTTTTCATTGAATACGTTTTCTACATCTTTCAATAAATAAAACAATTGAACGTAAATTCACATCCATAAAAGTGCTGGTTTGAATCTCTCTTGATCACAGAAAGCTTTTGTCAGGCCAGGCGTATGGCATTTAAAACAATATTTGTGTCAATAATTAATAGTATTTATGATCGAAAACTACTGCAATTAACCTCTACATTTGTTGACATGGATGAGTATCTTATCCAAGAGGAATCCAGGGTTTAGTTATTGTAACCATTGAGAATAACAATTCAGTTTATGCACATCTTGAGTGAGAATTCCATGGTATCGTTTAGCTCCTATACTTTCTTTTGTCTTGTCCTCCAACCTCCATTTTTTTTCCAATTTTATTTTTCTTTCTCTTCTTTCCTTTTGACAGTGGGGCCTCCATCCTCCTATTTTTTTACCCACAGTCATTTTTTTTTCTAAATTTGACTCATACTCACCATGCATTTTCTGTGTTCTTTTTTCAACAGACGGACATTCACTTGCTGATCTTAATGTTTTGGCGTTTGATACAAAACGTATGAATTTATTCATGTACTAATGTGTGGTGCACTGACATTCTGCTATCTTTGCTGCATGATATACTTTTAATCAAATGAAATACACACTTGCACTCCCCTTCCTCCCTTCCCTCATTCCCCACATCCACTGCGTGCGTGCGTGCGCGCGTGCGCGTGCGCGTGCGCGTATGTGTGTGTGTGTGTGTGTGTGTGTGTGTGTGTGTGTGTGTGTGTGTGTGTGTGTGTGTGTATGCAAAGAAGTGGTCTAGTCGATAGGCGATAAAATGATAAAAGCAGTTCCAAGTTTATTCTTGATCATTCTTATGAAAGATCCTCCATACATCTGTCAAAGAGAGGTCACTTACACGGGTCTTGAAAGCTTCAACTTCTGCCTCATTAAAAGGATTTCCGGATATAATGTCATAATTTGTGTTTAAGATACAGTTGAAATCACCGCATGAAATGATACTTTCAGCTTCCAAATCTTCTAGTTTCATATACAGATTGTAAAAGAAACCGTCTTTTGTTCATGGATTCATTAGGCATATACACATTTACAATGGAGAGAATGTCAAAAGGCGGGGTCACCATCACCATCTCATTTTGCCCGCAAACCCCGCTTTTCACGATTAAATTCTTCAACTTCTTGCCATTTTTACCAAAATTAAACCCCATCTTAAAATCCAAAAACAGCTAAAACCTACAAAAATCGAAGAAATTTAACGCAGTAAAATGCGGGGTTTGCGGGCAAAATAAGATTGCTGATCGCGACCCCACCTTTTGACATTCTCTATGATTAACTAACAGGCACTGTGTTTGGTGGGACAACTTGCAGCTCTTCACGAACAAACGATCTTTTAGGGGCAGGCTTTTTTGAAGAAAGAGTTTCTCTTAAATAATACACAGGAGGGGTTGTTTTCATAATTCTTTCAACTTCATATACATCTACGCTCCATAATTTTTATTATGGGGTCTGTGGCTCTAATTCTAACATCGCTCTCTGCTTCTCCAGGAGCATACAAGTATCTTTCTTTTAGTCCAAAAGGCAAGAGTTTCTGATTACTTCGGATGTCTTCGGTAATGCTAATTTTTTTTTAATTTGATCGCGTTCACCGGTTTAAGGCCCGTTGCTTTAAATTCTTCATTGTTCATGGCGCGTAAGACTGCTGGCAATCGCCTAACCCATTCTGTGTTGCGTGTTTTGTCCATAAGGTCTCTGTGGTATTGATAGGTAAACAGACGTTCAGCTAGATTCTTATTAAAGTTTTCTACTAGAGCCTGGGAGCGATGGTTGCCTGGAATCCCTCTCTTAACTGTAACCTGAGCTCCTTTAAACTCTTTCCCATCATCAACCTGGATCATCCTAGGATACTTTAATGGACCTCGCATGTATATTTGTTGTAAAGCCACAGCCACAGCAGTTGAGCTTTTATCTGTTAAAGGCTCAGCGTCTTTATACCTTGAAGCCGTGTCAACAACAGTCAGAGCATACTTAAACTTTTTTCTTCTAACTTTGTCATGCGGAAGATACAACAAGTCCATCTGGTGGGTGTCATTAGGAACTGAGTTAACAAATCGAGGCCTTATTATTCTTTTTGGGGCAGGCAGATATATTTGCCAGATCGCTTGTTTTGAAAGCCAGTTTTTTGCTTCTGATTCAGACACCCTAGCAGCTTTACTCAGTTTATCAATAGCAGTCTTTCCTTTCCAATACCCTCTAGGAGAATAATATATTTTGTCCATAAGAAGGGACTGTATTTTTATTTTTATTTTTTTTTATTACACTTTAACTATGTTTTCAGATTGAGTATGCAAGAAGAAAGATTGCTCCCATAGCACCTATAATAAAGCCTATTTCTGCCATTTTCTGATCCTCAGATGGTTCATAAAAGTCAGACAGTTCTGGCGGTGACGATGTTAGAAACTTCTTTCCTGTCACTAAGTAATATTCATTCATTGCGTCATCAACGTCTGTAAATGTGTGCTCTGCATGTCCTTGTTCCCTTAACTTTTTATTAATAGAGTCTAAGTGAGCAATTCTCCTTTTCTCGTAAGCGTCTTTTGCCTTAGCTAACTCTTCCATTGCCTTGTTATGGCGTTCTCTTTCTTCATCAGACCGCAGTTTACTAAACATATAATTGCTCCCAGAGAAAGCCAATGCATTAACAATAGCTCCTCCCACCATCAGAACTAATCCGGACACCTTTTTATAAATGAATGAATCTTTTTTATATATCAATATTTTCTAGAATTAATCTTTTTTATAAATCTTTCTATGCATTGATGTTTTCTGGGATAATTCCCTGTGTAACAAGAAAGCCTTTTGAGGCAATTCCTGCAGTTATTACAGCTATAACCTTAACAACATCCTCAATGTCTAACCTTCCTAGATCAGCTGGCCTCATTTTAAACATGTTTTTTGCTAACACGCTATACCCTATACTAAGACCGCTGATTACAGCAGAGTGGTAAATAGTATTGATGATCTTTGCAGTGCTCATGTTTTTTATTAACTAAAAAAATAATTAAAATAATCATAATATGAAAGACTGTCTATGTGCTTTTTAATCAGATAATCTTTTTTTGCTAGAGCTAAAAATAAGGTTACAACTAGTTTCGGTGAATCTTCTATCTTTCCCATGTTGGGCGGTTTTAGCAAACATTTTGCAAGAGTTGAATAAACTATAACACCAACAATAGGTACTGCATAATTAACCAACGTTAAACTCATGGTTTTAAAAAGGTTTTATTATTTTTATTGTTTTAAAAAGAGTTTAAAAAATGGATTGCGACGAGCTATTAAAGTGTGAGGAGCCAGCAGACCCAGACCTCTGTCATAAAGAAAGATTATACTCTCTGGCTGCATGTGGAAAAACTAGACAGTATTTAGGCACTGAACTAAGTGTTGAACAAATTCAACAATTGTCTACATCAGACGTTGAGAAGTATTACGCTAGGTACGAAGCACAGCTAGGGTCAAAAATGGTTAGATCAGTAGGACAGACAATGATTAGTTTATATGCTAAATTAGTAGCCAAGATAGCACCGATTGATTCAGAAGAAGATTTAAAATATGACTTAACACAAGATCCGGTTTTAACCAAGTCCCTAGAATCTCTTGCATGTGACATGTATTATAGATATGGGACGTTGTTATGTCCATTCATCATGGGATTAATTACTTTTAATCATATTAATTTTAATCATATTAAAAAAAATGAGCGATCAGGAGAAGAAGATTCCACAGGAGCAGAATGCCCAAGTGAGTGTCCCACAAGGGAGTGTCCCACAAGTGAGTAGTGTTACTAAGTCTAAAAATCCTGGGCGTGTTGAGGCTGGTCGTAAACTAGCTGAATGGAATAGACTGCAAAAAGCAAACCAAGCAGCAAAACAAAAATTATTAGATAGTAATACAACATCACCACCAGCACCGCCACCGTCACCAACAACAACACAATCAAACTATAAGATGTATTATTATGTATTGGGGGGTGTTGTTGTTGGTGGGGGGTTTTTGGCATACAAGTGTCTAAAACCATACTTAGCAACAAAGTCACAAATCCCCACAAAAACAGTAAAAGAAGAAGAACTAGCTTCTGCAAAAAAAGCACAACCTCCTGCTGTAAACCCATTATTTTTACTGAATTAGTTTTTTAATGTGTTGTTAAGTACAAGTTAAGTACTGGTTAAGTACAAGTAAAGTCAGTTATAACAAGTTAAGTATAAGTAAAGTACAAGTCGTGTTAAGTACTAGTTAAGTTCTTAAGTAAAGTACAAGTAAAGTTCTTAACTTAAGTCAGTCAAGTTAATCTTTTAAGTCAGTTCTCCAATGACCTATAGCGTATGAAAACTCAGGATCAACGTAATTTCTCTTGTTATTGTTAGAGACTAGTGATTTCTTATTAACAGCAGTTGTGTTTACTTGATGAAGAGTAGAGCGCAGATTAACATTTGTATGATGAAATTCTTTGTCTTGAAAGAGAGCCTGCTTGTAGTTGTCGTTGGTTAATTTTTTACAACTTCTTTACCTACACCCTTAGCCTTCTCCATTACAGAAGTCTTACTGGCAACACTATACATCTTTGACCGCAAACCAACATATTCTTGTATAATTGTCCCGTTAAGTTCGTCTTTAAACTTTCCAATTACTTTCTTGTTTACAGTTGAATGTAAAGGGCTGTCTTTTGGGTAGTCACATGTGTCGTACCATCCATTAGCTCCTTTGGCTACTTCTACTTCTAAGTCTTTGTAAAAATCTTCTGTGGGGATGTCTAGAATAAAAGAGTCAGTGTCTGTGTAAAGGACTCTAGAATCTGGATACAGCGGTTTAAAGTAGTCGTACAAAAATTCAAGCATTAACAGCTTTGACAGCTCTAACACAGTAAACCCAATAAACACCGGCTTGTCCAACCTCGCATTCTGTTTCTTCATCATAATGCCAACCAGGCTGTCGCTAAATCTTCTAAAGTCTTGGTAGTTAGGTTTAGAGATCAGCTTAATTGCTTGTTTTTCTTTTGTAACTAATCTTACATCTTTACGCTTGTGTGGGTTTTCCATGGTTTTGCCAAAACAACTGTTGTTCATTAGTTTAAAAAAGTCTTTTTTCTGAAGCGTCAGTGGCTTGGGTCCTCAGCTGAGTATTCTTCATGATGTATGGCCTCATAAAGGGCTCTTGGTCAAACTCTATAATTCTGTGAACAGCAGTAAGTTTTAGTCCGTGTCGTAAGTAAAACTGTAGCAGTCTGTAATGACATACATACTTAGTCTTGTGGCGAAGATTGGGCACAAGTTTAGGCGGTTCTGTGGGGGTCATTTTTAATCTTTCTGCTGCTAGGGGGTAATCATTATGGAGGTCATGCAATTCTGTAGGATATTCTAAGTCTACCTGTAAGATTAGCCCTATTGGATAATCAGGTGAAAGACGCGGTAGATAACTTAACATTTTATTAACGTCATGAGGTCCTACGAACATTCTAAAGTTTTTTTAATGGCAGTGTCTGACTCATGGCCCACCCATACAGATTGTTGGCGTCTAAGTACATTAGATAGTTGAACGGTTTAGTTGGGTCATAGTCATCTAAATACTTGTTGTTGGCTTTGCAGTAAGGATGTGAAGCCATGCTAATGCCTCCCCTTAGGCCGTCTTCAATCATCTGGAGTGTAGCCAGATCAGATATTAAGTCAATCTCAATGTTTGTAGACTTTAAGAATGCGTCCCAAGAAAGGCCAGGGGCAGAAATGTAATGTGATGAATCTGAGCCGTAATGTTTCATGCAAGTGGATCTGTAATTCTGAAAGACGTCTGCCAATAAACACACGTCGGCCAATAAATATTGATCATGATAATCGCCCATTGTTTGGCAGAGTAATTCTGTCCAGGCTTTCTGTGCGTATTCATAGTCAGCGTCAGTTATGCCTTTGCCTGTAAGACGGCTGTAAAAGTCTTCTTTATGTGGCAGCGCTGGCTCATCAAACTTGTCCCACGAGTCCATGTATCCATAAGGGTAAACGCCTTTACGTACTAAAGCCGGGTCAAAATATTGTTCAGTTATTGGGAAGTCTTGTAGCGATTCTGCTAGTTTATCCAAACTCCCCATCAGATGTTGAGCAGAGTCATAGAAGGATAAACAGTCTACAGTAAAGGCCATGTACTTTTCTGATGATTGTGCAATGCAGCTAACCCTCTTACATTCAGAAGTTATTGCTTGCATGATGAAATTAGAATCATAGCCTCGTAAGTTATGAAAGAAGATTGGCAGTTTCCATGTTTTGGGGTCAACCTTAAGCTGAAGATTACAACTGTTGTGTGCAGCTCCTCTGAATTTTCCAGTAATGTGATCGTGGTCTCTCACTGTTGGGTTTGCTTCCGCTGCTGTCGCGTCTCTACTGTTAGGTGTTAGCTCTAAGCCGCAAACCCAACAGTGAGTGGCTGATTTATACTGTTCTTTATTTTCAGGAGTCATAATAATGTCTGAGAAATTCAACTGATTGGAGTGGTAATTACGAACTTGTTTCATCTGTTGTAAAAATCGATTAGCTGCGTCGGGGCCTCTGTAAATCTCTGGTTTTGTGTGTCTGCCGTCCGACCTAACAATAATAAAAGCATAAGAACAAATCTGATGGTGGGTTAATAAAGCTGTTTTTTTGTTCTTCTAGTTGTTGTGGGCCATAGTACTGTGGCAAAATCGCTTCAAAGTCAGCATAAACCACGTATGGTCTCATCTGCATTTTGTGTACATTTTTAAAACTAACTTTAGACCCCGGTTTGGGTGTAAGAAGTTTAGTTTCACAGTCTACTAAACTTTTACAATGTTTCTTGTGGTTGGCAGCTGCTTCTATAGATGGGATTCTAACCAAACACCGTCTACAAAGCTCTTGTTTAGATTTATGCTTTATAGTATATTCTAACACTCTGCTCATTGATCTGATTAATACATAATGGCTCTCGGAGCCGTCTGTAAACAGTATCAAGTCTACATGCTTGTTAAGTGAGTCACTAAAAGTAGGGGCGTTGGGTGAAATCCTTAGAGGTTGTAGATTGTCTACTACAGACCATGTATATACGTTTACGGTTATTGGTTTGTTTTGCTCTTCAAACTGACTTAAACTGTCTATGCTTACTGGAAAATCTATGCCTTTGAAGTTCAGTTCATGCCTATATTGTTCATAATTAGATACTCGGTTTGCATTATTTTTAACTGGATGTAAATGTGCCAAAACACACCACATGAAACATAAGTTATCTGAATTATGTATGTTTAGGACTGCTCGTTTTAACTCTAACTCTTTTGGGAGAGGAAGGTAAGAATTGCCAACTATAGGATAGAACTTTGTTTGTTTTAATTTGATTTCAAGGACTGTTCCTTTACTCCAGCCAGAGCCACGTAATTGTGCTTCTTCACTCGCATGGTTAAACTGTGTAAGCATGTAATCAGCCCAGTCAGAATTAAAGTCGCGATAGCTGATTATTTCTTTCTGTTTAGTTGAAACCCAGACTTGTATACTGTCTTTATTAGGAGGGGTTATATATTCAATCAGAATGGTTAACATCACTTTCACTGGTGGGTCAATTTGAAGAGACTCTTGGATTTTGGAGATAGCATGTGCTACGCTTTCATGAACTTTTGTGGGGTTAATAATGTCCATGTTTAATTCACTAAACATATCACCCGCCTGTTTGGCAAATATCTCATCCATCGTTTTTGTGACCGTCATTTTTTAAGATCAATATATAGGTAATACAAAAAAATAATAAAATTTAGTTAATATTTATTAATTTGAGGTAAAAATTGAATAGCTACTCCTTCAGGGCTAGTAAAAATAGACAATTCAGCGTCATCAGGGGCCATAATATTAACTAAAATTGCAAAACACTTTATAACTGGTTTGGGCCAAGAATCTGGTATTTTACTGATTATGTTGGTTACACTTTCACGCATATCTATGTGCTCAAGAAGATCCGTAATTATTTCGTCAAACTTGTTTCTTAACTCTTCTCCATTAGCCCCCTGCTCCATCATTAACTCTAAGGTGTAGCATATATTTTTAAGCTCTGTAACTACTTTGACCGTCATTTTTAAGTTCAAATATATAGGTAATACAATAATTAAATCAGGCTCATTTTTTAACCTATTTTGGGTTTAGTTGATCGTTTGCAAGGTTCTCTCTGATTGTTTCAGTGTCTACCTGTTGTGAAGTAAAAGTCTTTCTCCATTTTTTTTTAAGTTCAATTTTTTGACGTTTGTAATCATTACCGTCAGCCATGGCTCGTTTAAATTCTTCGTCTGTTACTTTTCCATCCAGTAATGTATTGCTTATAATCAACCTTAATGAATGAAGTTCTGCTGTTGCTAGGGCTACAATGGCAGTGTGCTTTTGTAATTTGGGCGTTAGCTTTTTTAAAACAGCACTTACAATCATAGACATGGCACCTAAACCTAAACCAACACTCCCTATAGCAATAGACACTGGCGCTCCAGCTCCAGTAGCTAAAATAGCAATGCTAGACCCGGCACTCACGCTGGCTAAAGCTGATGAACTAGTAATTGCATAAGAAAGTACATTCAAAGCTTAGCATATTTCTTTCTAGTAACCATATACTTATTTAAGTCATTTCTATTTCCTCTTCAAGCTCAGTCATGTGTTTTAATCTAAACTGTTGACCGTCTTCCATTTTAAACAAAATTATTTTTGTTTAATCTTGTACATATCTTCTTATTAACCCTTCTGGCAGCACTTCATCAACAGAGTAAAACCCAATAAAATCAACATACTTAATGAACAAAAAATCAAGTACTGTTAGTTTAGCATTGTCAACATTCACAGTGACTTTGTCAGAAGATACAAAAGTGTTTATTTGATCCCCATTTTTAGTAATAGCAATAACAAGCCTGAGAGGCATGCCCAAGTTTTCAGACTTTATTTGTACGCCTCTGATTAACGTATGTTCTGGCAAACTAGGATCAGACTCCCTTGGAGTAATAAATAAGCGAAAAAGCATTGTCATTTTTCTAGGCAGTGGTTCTAGTTTTGGGTTAAATTCTAAGCCAACGGTGTCATCCCCCACTTCAGCTAAGGACTTCTTTCTCTGCAGCATATATTCAGGGCCCTGCTTAGTTATTTCAATCTGCTTTTTCTGTTGTGTTCCTGGGACTAGGCTAACAAGAAGGTGTCCTGCATTCAAAGCTTTTCTAAAATTGTTTTTCTTATCAAAGTACACATTGGGGCTTCGTAGTTCAAACTTTAAATCCCAGTTAATTTTAGGAAGCAACGCCCAGGCATTCTCTCGTTTATTAAGTTTGTATTCGTGTTTGCCAAAATCGTTTGTTCTTAGATTTCTTATCTCTTCCAGGGTAGGATATTGCTGCCGTTTTTTGTCTTCAATTTCTGTTCGTTTGTAAACACCATCGTCGGTGTACTCAAATCCATAAACATTTCCTGGCACTCCTATTAGATCAAACTCAGTTGTGTCTGCTAGATCTTTTAGCTCTACTGAAACGCATTTAGGAGCTAGCTGTACTTTTGATTCTGGCCCGCGAGACATTCTTTTTAATATAAAAATTATAGTAAACAATCTATAGTAAACAAATGTATTGAACTGGTGGGTCAGTCCGTAAGCATAGTTTAGCGTGCTTAGATTTTTCTAACTGGTCTTTTTTTTTTTTTTTTAGCTCATCCTTGTCCCTTATTATATAATTTTCACTTAAACATCCTTCAAAACTATCCTTGTCCTTAGTATAGAATAAGATGGCTGATTTTAACTGCGATCTAAAGTCTTTTAAAACAGCATTGTATTTTTGAGTTAAGAGCCACAGAAACTAATGCGTGTCTTCCGCTAAAGGCTAGCTTTGACAGAGTTTTTCTTTTTTTAACAATGTCTTGTTCAGCTGAACAGTCATCAATAATAAACAGCGTTTCAGTTCCCTCAAATAGCCTATAGTAATGCTCTAAACAGTCGCTTAGCTTGTCAGTAGGATCAACTAAAAATATATTCTCGTCTGTCCAAACAAACTGCCTTTCTCTGTAAGACTTATTGTGCTTAATGGTTGTGCAGAATATAACAATGTACTCGTAATGAAACCTGTAGACTGTTTGTAACAAATCAAGCACGAAGACAGTTTTCCCACACCCAGTAATCCCACAAATAAGCGAACAGTGTGGGTCTTTGGGCAGAAAGTTCAAACTATCCATCTGTTTTTTAATAGGCTATTTCTTTCAGTCTATTTTCTTCAATGTTTAACTGAGCGTCACAAACCACAAAAGCGTGCATTTGTATCTGACCATTCTCCTCCTTTTCCTTATTAATCTGTATGCTTATGCCATCTGGCCCTACCCTTCTTCCGCTTCCATGCAGTCTGTTGTCATATGTGGACCTAAAATCCAGCCATAGTCCATATTGTTTTGTTAAGTAATCTTCGAGTCTTACATCGTGAAGGTGAAGTTTTTTACACACAAGATCAGCTGTGGGTTCTGTTTGTCTGCCTCCAGCAAACAACTTTCTTATCTCATCAAAGTGTTGGTCAGGTAAAAGTCCAGCTGAATACAACTGAAAAGGCTTGCCATCTACTGTGCAAGACAACTGCTCAATTTTTGGATTGTGAAACACCTCAGATTCTCTGTGAAAAGGAGCTGGGGGTTTAGTAAACAACAGCAAAATACCCTTTAAAGACTATAAAGAATAGCTTAAAGCTATTTCCCAGACAGTGTCTTGCTTGTTTTTAATCGCCGGACTGTGGTGTAAAACTCTTTCAAGGTAAACAACTGTCTTACTTTTATACTGGTTTAAGATTGTTCTAGCCAGTTCAGGGTTAGTAACAACGTCAAAATCAAGAGAGATGTTACTGACTGTGTATTTGGCTTGAGGGTCTTGAGATAGAATAACAGACCCACTGTCATTGAATGTCAGTTCATAAGTAAGTCTATCTCTTAGTGCGCCTTGGTAATATGGCTGATGGGTCTTTAACAGTTCAAAATCTAGAGGGATGCAAAATCTGTTCTTAAATGCTCGTGCTACTGCCTGGTCTCCCTCGTCATCCTTTGCATCCTCAGCATTAAGCCTGTGTTTAAGACCGTTTGGGCCCTGGATTCCTTGAAAGATTTTGTCTTTTCTTTCTGTTCTAGGCAGCCATAGGTCCGAATAGAGATTAAAAATGTCTGCGTTATTTAGTGAGAAGACTTCTCTGCCCTCCAGTTTGATTACTATTTTTTTAATGATGGCCCTACCCAAGTTAGCAACGACAGTAGCATTAGGATCTGCTGAATCAATATCTATTCTGAATGATAGCTTGGCAGTGCCTGGCATTATAACATCGTCAGGCCCAAGGTCACGAAATCTTACTGTTAATATTTCTTTGGGCTCAACTGTTGATGGATTATTTATAACACGCACAGTCTGTCTTATGCCTTTTACGCCATGGGGCTCCTTCGCTTTTCTGTATGGATCAAGGTCGCAGCCGTATGAGTTCATTTTTTATAAAACAAAAAAAATAATATGAAAATATGGATGAAGATTTTGACGCGATTGATCCTATTGAAGAAGAAGAAGATGAAGAAAGAGAGCCGAGTCCTTCATTGCAAGAAGAACTTGAAGGAGCAGGTTCTTTACTCCCTAGACAGCGTCAAGAACTATTGCGACAAAGAATTCAATCATTCTATAGAGGTATAGGACGAGAGCTACCAGATGTACTTGATCCTAACGATTTTGAGGAAGAAAATAATCATTTGTATATAAGGACTCGTGAAGGAGGTCGTGTAAGAATACTACAAAGGCAGACTCAACCAAGTTTTTAAGTAAGAGCACAATTATTAGAGACCTCCCTATTGCTGACCAAGAACGATTAAATATTTCAAATCTAAGGTCTGATGCTGTTAGACTTTTACAGAACTTGGAGCGGGGGTTGCCAACACGATCTGAAATAGAAATCACCTCTTTTCAAGATTTAGGGCAAAGAGCAGATGAAGCAATAACAGAACTTGAATCGAGTTTTAATGAAGAAACAGCTTTAAAAACAATTGGCGATTCTCCATTGCCTATGCGTGAAATTATGGGTCTTAATACTGCTCTACGGACAATAAGGGGTGAACTAACAATTTGGCAAAACTTGGTGAGCTGGATAGAGAGATAGAAGAAGAAAAAATAAACTGGCTAATGCAGATGATAACAATTTAGGGCGAGAAGAAAAGGCTAGAATACAACAGAAAATACAAGATTTAATGCTGGAAAGGGCGGCCAGGTTAGAAGCGCTGTCTACTAACAGACCATAGCTAGCATCACAAACAAGCAGAATCAGAGAAACTATAAACAGAATACTTTATGAAAATACTACGCTAGCAGAAAGAATAAGGACTCTGTTCAGAGAACAGGGGATTACAATAGTTAGTATAATGACAGCCATTGGGTTTGCTGTCTCTACACTGGTTTATGCATTAACTGGCGGTGCGCCAACAGGGCCAGTAGCGCCACCAACGCCTCAGCCTGGTAAAAGTTGGATAAGAAAACAATTACACCATCTAGCAAACTTATTAAAGAAGTTAGCTGCCAAAGCGCTTGATTCTCTGCCTGGCATAATAGGCAGTGTTGTTAGATGGGTTTTGTCTACTATAGGCAAAGTGGCAGGTTATATGGCTGACCATCTATGGACGTTAGGGGTGCTGGCTGCTGGTTTAATTTTTAGTGAAATAAAGTATAGCTAATCCAGTAAAAGTTAAAAACACAACAAGAGCTGTCTTTTCGCTAGTGTGTCTGTCGGGGTGAAGTATATTAACAGGTGGTGGGCTGCTTTCTGGCTGTGGGCTGCTTATAGCTGGTGGTGGGTCGCTTTCTGGTTGTTCAGGGCTAGATGCTTTTTTAAAAATGGCTGGTGCGGGCCTTGTGTTTAAGCCTTGATTGTGTCCTAAGTTTTGGTCGTCTCCAGCTATGAGGATTTCATTATTATAATTCTGTATCATGCCAATCTGTAGTCTAAGGTCAGAAGGCAGCATGTATAATCCATGACCTACAACAAAGTCAACCTTTGACCTAGCATGTGCAAGAACGTTTTGGTACCTTTTTATGCTGGAAGGCAAATCAACAGCAAAGTTAATAGCATCTTCTAAATTGGCTAGAAATTGTTTTCTGGCGTCAAAGCCTGTAGATTGATCCACTATGCTAGACTTGGTCTGTGCTTGTGCTCCTAATAAACACCAAACGTACGTCCGTATGGAGTCATTGAGTCTTTGCACTCCTGGCATTGTTAGGCCTTTACTTTCATCTAAGATAAATGTTGCCCAAGCATTAGGGTGTTTTTGTTCTATTGATCCCAATCTAACTTGCTTGTTTGGTTGAAAAGAGGTGACCAGGCCAGTAGTCATAATTATATTCTGTATGTTCACCCCACAAATACAATGTGCCTAACCCGTGATTGCGGTCTAACTTTTGTCTAAAGTCAGTTGAAGGTTTAATGTTAAATTTGTTGCAGATTCTTTCATATGCATTATTGTCCATTGGGCTGAGAAATGGATTAAACGCGCTGTCGTTGGGGAGGCGTACTTGTAGTTCAGTTAGTATGCGCCTATACTGGTAATAAACATGAAAGTTATATACAGACCTTACTAAGAGATTGGGGTGGTTTAAATGGTTTGTATATGAAACACCGCAGCCAGTGGTTGAGCAGTAAACTGCAAAATTTAACTGATTCTGGTAAAAAGCCATAGGGTGGGTTGACCATGCTGACGGCACACTATCACTCTTTATTGGAGGATTTAAATATCTAGTTAGTGGGTTTACAAGTCTGACTTGGAAGCCATATGATTCATCCACTGCAATGGTTAGGACACTGAAGTCCAAAGATTTGGGCTCATAAACCCCTCCTACATTGTAAGTGGCGCTTTCATTATATTTAAAAGGTTCCATTTTTAAATAGTTTTTTAAAAGGATGCACATTTATTTAACTAAACAAAACATGCGCGTGTTCTTACAGTATCCAATTGACAATAGGCGCGGTGATAGTAGGGTTGCTCTTAGAGAAATTGGTTTTAAAGTTAAGTGGTTTAATATATCTGAAGAAGCTCAGAATAACTGGATTAATATTAGTAACGAAGGGGGCAATCAAATAACTCATGAAAAAATACCAGAAGTTTATTACAACTTTTGTTCTTTAAAAGAAGTACTTAGCGAATTTGGCATATTGTTAAAAATTAACGAAGCAAACCTCAGAATTACTGTGCATTTTCCATTAGAAGAAAGAAGAGAATACACTTTTCCTAAAGGACTTGCTAGAATCTTGGGCTTCCACAGTAGTGACAGATCTTATAAATTTAGTACAAGAGAAGACGTCTATCAATTTGAAGGTAATGAACTATCTGATTTTCTCGCGAACCCAATGTTGTATGTCCATTTACAAGAGTTAAAAACAGACAGTAATTTATTTAATGGCCATCCATCTACAGTTCTAAGAGTACTACCATCAATTAAGGTGGGGTTTTGCGATTATCAGTTAAGCACATTTGGTGAAAACAGTCAATTTAAAGAATTAGTTGAAGGGTCTATAAATTCAGTGTGTGTAAAAATAACTAACCAAGCCGGAAAACCAGTTGTTTGTTCTGATTTATTAGTAGTGCTTGAGATAGATGATCGAAAGATGACTAATGTTGTTAGAAGATCCAGTTCTCGAGACCGTTAATTACTTAAATAATTATACTTGAAGGATGATTAAGTCACCTAGACTCAATCAGAGAGAACGTCAAAATGTAGGGCCACCATCAGCAATCTTATTTTGCCCGCAAACCCCGCATTTTACTGCGTTAAATTTCTTCGATTTTTGTAGGTTTTAGCTGTTTTTGGATTTTAAGATGGGGTTTAATTTTGGTAAAAATGGCAAGAAGTTGAAGAATTTAATCGTGAAAAGCGGGGTTTGCGGGCAAAATGAGATGGTGATGGTGATCCCGCCTTTTGACATTCTCTAATGGTTATATGGGATTTGTTCAAATTTGATATTGATTACAACAGTGCGTTCCTCCGTCAAAGGAAGTTTAATCTCATCACTGAAATATCTGGAAACCAGTATGACTTCACCGTTTCATCAGGACGTACCCTCATTTGCAAAACGCCTTCCACCCCATTCTTTTTCCAATTCCGATTTTTCCTTTTCTAAAAGAAATAAACAATGAAAAATCGCATTGGGAAAAAGCTCCTTTATTTCTTTGATAATAATGTTGAAGGGAAGAGCCTCCGTATGTCCTGACTGCTGTTAACATTTCTATCCCTCTCCCAGTTTCCTTTATGAATTGTTTCATTAAAGAAATCCATCCATTGTAGGAGACAAAATCTACAGCAGAGTCTCCATCAGTCATATATTCTTCAAAGTTCTTAAGCTGCTCATTTCTTTCAGAAAAAGCTTTATTGAGTGTGTACCGTTCTCTATTAGTTTATTTCCCTCAGTTATCATGTTTTCCATTCTTATCTTATCATTGTAAAAACAGGCTCAGTTCGTAGTTCTCTAAATGTTTAGGGTGCCAAATAGAGGCAGAATTCACTTTATGCTAAAAAGGTCCGAGTCCGACATGAATTCAAGCTCCTGTAGCCTGAATCAAAAGATGGTCCATCATTTTCGATTTCTTCACTGAATAGACATATTTACATCACAATGCTCTTTCATTTGTGACGTTATGGTTTTAACTCTTTTTATCCATAAATTTTCGAAGTTTAAAGCCACAATGCTAACAGTTTTGATTGCCCTTTTCGTGTTCATCTTATCTTGTTTACCATTCCACGCTTAGTCAACATCCGACGACAAAGTGACTTAACAGCCATTAACTTTACGGAAAAGATCGGGGATCCGGAAGGTGGACTACTTGCCACGAAAAGCAAGGAAGAAAACGTGGACAAGATAACTTGACATCTGAAAGTCAAACTGGTTTTCGCAAAAACGTTCTACTATCATCAAATCTTCTGCCTACATTTTGTGGTTAACAAAGACACGATAAGTTATTACCGTGAACCAGAAATGAAGGTATCACATTCCTTAATGCCATGTATAAAATCCAAATTTGAGTATTTAGACTTTGTTGACTGCCCATGGCTAGGATGGGTTTTGAGTCCAACGCTCTATGAAATGTTCATTACTGTTTTCAACCAAAATCAGTCCGAGGATTAAAGCTGTTGCAGTCTGCATGAGTCAGTTCAGGAGATAATCATTTGCAGGCTCCCAGCATCCTTTTCAAGGTATGCTTTCTTGTCTATTCTGTGTTCCTTGTGTCTTCCTTTCTGCTGGATAAATTAGGACAAATTAGGACCGCGAGCAGCATTCAGTTAAAGTTATAGGTATGTAACTGTCTCACCATGGAAAATAAAGTGGTCTGTTTAGGGAAATGCAAATCAGTCATACAGAAACACTGAGATGCAGTTACATTATAAAACAAACCACCTCATACATCTATGAAATAACCACAGTACGTGTCATTCTGCTTTCATCTTTCTCTTCCACACACATGCACACAAGGCTTTGATGAAGACAAAGAGAAGACTGACAATCAATGCTAATACACACACAATGAAGAGGAACACATCCAGCAACACGTACTGATTAAACGGCATTTGTTGTCCGGTAGAACGCATGTATTCACCGCCATATTTCATCACGTGATCCAACCAGTAGGCTGCCGTCTCCATGGGAACTCCGTACAACTCCTTGAACAGACGGGAGCGTTTAACAACAGCCTGTTTGTACCTTGGTTCGTTGGCCACTGTCAGAATGGTGGACTTCATCTGCTCAGCTGGGCATGTCTTAAGGTCCAGGACTTCAGCAAAGCCCTTCACACGGACACGTTCTGCGTTGTAGGGCTGGTCTAGGAACAGAGGAGTGGCAACGATAGGAACAGCGTGGTAAAGGGCCTCGTACTGACCGTTCTTCCCACAGTGACTGACAAACACTTTGGTGTGTGGATGACCCAGCAGGTCATTCTGAGGTATCCATGGTGATGTCAGGATCTTCTTGGGATCTGGTGATGTCAGATTACATCTGAAGACTGACTTCATGGGCAGCTGCAGCAGGACTTGCAGGATCTTGTCACTGATGTGCTTTGGAAGGTTGAGCACGTAGCTGCCGAAGGAGACAATCACCACACCCTCCTTTGCACTGTCCATGAAGGACTGGAACTCAGGAGGCAGGGCTTTGGCCGGTCCTGTTGCTGTTCCACCAAGCAGTTTCACGTTGGGTAATGTAGGTTTGGGATAATCCAATACATGATCTAATTCTACTATGAATACTTCTGCTTGTGTAACCAAAACATTCAAGGATATATAGTTCAATTCGGGAGCATAGGTGGACAGAGCATCAACAGGAAATGCAGGATTGTACACTGAAAGCAGGAAGTAGTAAAGAGTGTTGTGTAACCTTTGCAGGAAGGTCATCTTATTACTGTATGGCAAAATATTCGTGGGTACATCTGCTGGTGAGAAAGGAATTCTGAAATAAGGTGCATGGTACACCGATCCCAGAAAAGCAAACGGTATGCCCAGTTTGTAGGGAATAATACTCATAGCATAGAACACGGGAAGGTTGTCGATCACAATGAGATCTGGATGTTTTTCTTCAATTGTACGGATGAACGATTCGTTTTTTAACAAAACGTCGAAGATTTCCTTGCATCTTCTTAAAAACTCAAAGAAATCTTCTTCGTTGCTTTCGAAATAGCTGTCAATCAGTAGCGCTTGCATTTTTTCTTCCATTTTTGGCATGGTATCATAATGTATGACTCCAAAACCAGACGTATCCAGATAACCCTTTTCCAGTAGATAAGTCGGCATGGTGACCCACACCTGGTGACCTCTTTTGGCCAGGACACGTGCAACATTGGTGTGGTATTTGGAGTGACTGGTGAAGGGGAACGGTATGCTGACCACGGTCTTGGCTTCTGAGTCTGGTACCATGTACATCATCATCACCAGCAGGCATGTCAAGGCTGCTGACATTAGAGACATCTTCCTAACTGCAAGTCGTTTTACCTGCCAAAATGTAATAGTATAATTAGTTCATATTCTTTTTATTATAGATAGATAGAGATATACATACATACATGCATATACATATACACATGTAGATAGATAGATAGATAGATAGATAGATAGATAATGATAGATATGATATACTATGTTTTGCTATCTCGTTTTCATTGTCGCCTCCTCTCTACTCCCTATCATCAATTCCTCCTCCTCCTCCTCCTCCTCCTCCTCCTCCTTCCCCTTCCAGTTAGTTGGTCTCGCTAGTAGTCGGCCAAAGTTAGATCGTCAAGACCCATCTGTAAATATACAGACCGACTTTGTGTCGAACTCAGCATGAACATGAATGTGAGAGGAAATAGGAGCAGAGGTCACCAAATGGGCAGGATGTGAACAGTAACAGAATCTGACACTGTTTCATTGATGATCAGTGCGAATGGGTTGATGCATTTGGTGTTATGGAGTTCCAATGAAATCTGATACCACAGAGCTGAAGCTGACAATTCCTTCAAAATACATCCTAGCGTCAACTAGGCCCACTCTGCACATACACATCAGCAGAGAAGTGGTCAGGCTATCAGTCATCAACAGTGTCAGAGGCATGCACTACGTGAGTGAAACTCGTGTGATCCGTGTCTCTCCACTGGAACCCAGAGCGCTCTCAACTCAGAGTGGGAGCTGGCGGGGCGAAAAGAATTTCATAGTTAGTTACTGTTGACGGGACTAGAAGAGACAACTTCCTGGCAAACAACTCTGTGACATGACCACTACACCACAGCGGATAATACGATTTGCTATTCCTTAAAAAGCAGACACCTTGTGAACATCGTCTATTTTGCGTGATTCAACAACAGCTCCATGCCATTTCACTACAATGCACATTAACTTCGTAATGCACAGAAAATCATCGATGAGTTATTTGGTTCTATGCAGGCATCCCAAGCACATTGGCTCCGACATTTGACTAGCAGTCTGACAGTATTTGAACTGCCCGGGAACGGGATCTTCTATCATTCACACGAAAGCATAAATACTTTTATGTATTGGCTACTAAAGATTTGTGGCCACATTACCATTGTCATTTCCCGTCATTCCAATACAAAAATGAGAGAACCGAGCGCTAATCTACACCAGTCAAGTACAAGTTTTTACAGAATGCTCAGCTTCATAAAACACGTGGAAACTCCGAACAAATGTTAAGAGAGAGAGAGAGAGAGAGAGAGAGAGAGAGAGAGAGAGAGAGAGAGAGATGAACAAATCGCTGGCCATGAAAACAATGGAAACGTAAGGCTCCTCGCATATTCCAGGTGTACCAGAACATTGCTCTCAGTGTGAATGATTATGGGATGTGAATCAAGATTTTCAGTGAATTTGTTCTAAAATTAGATTAAAAAACAGGCAGTTCCATGAGCTTTAAATGCAAAAAAAAAACACGTTCACAGACACCCTTCTACACCTGCTTGACCTTTCTTCAGCGCAAGCCGGCGACAGAAGACAACAAATGAAAGTGTTCTTCTGAACACATGAACACCTGAGTATCCCCAAATTATAATCTTGAGTTAGTTTCAAAGTAAGTTTGCTGAAATGCGGAGATTGAAACAAACTTTAAAAATTGAATTGTTGGTTTCTCCACAAGACAATATGGACAAACAGATTACAAGACAAAACACGACGCGTTTCGACCTCAGGTGTTTTTCAAGCAAAACAAGCAACATTCAGGACAATGAAAACAAAGAAGGAGCAATCACTTAACTTCTAATATTCGGTGCAAGTTGCGTGTTGAATGAAAACGAGGCCATTGGGAAGAGGACCATGGAAGTTAACATGATAATGATGACAATGACAATAATGATAACAATAGTAATAATAGTATTGATGGCGATGATGATAAAAGTATTTAAAGAATAAAGGGAGGATTATTACCACTTTTGGTGATAATTTGACGATAGCAGCTAGAGTGGCTATACACAGAAGGGGAGAAAGGAGAGGGGTTAGAGGATAGTAGAGCAGCTGGTTTTTGTATTACTTAATGATATGACGGTAATAGTGAAGATAGTAATAATGGCAGAGTAATGATAATAGTCAGTGCAAAGGAATGGAAATGATCAATGAATAAAAGGCAAACAGTACTACAGGACGGTGATCATAGTGACAGTAGTTATGATAAGTGTAATAGTGTTGGCACTAATAATAATGGTTGGAAAGAAATGGAAATGATCAGTGAGTAAAGGGTTAACATTACTACTGAAAAAGGAAAGAGAAAGAAGAAGAAGAAAAGGCACAAAAGGGGGTGGGGGGCTTATTTACCTGCACCTACACCTATGCACAGGAAAGAGGGAAGATGGAAGGGAAACTCATGTAAACAGTGTTGCTGGACAGTAAACAGTACTACTGGATGAAGATCGTACTGCTACTAGTTATGATAAGTGTAATAATGTTAGTGCTCATGATAATGGCTGGAAAGAGATGGAAATGACCGATGAATAAAGGGCTAACATTTCTAATGGAACAGGAGAAGAGAGAGAGAGAGAGAGAGAGAGAGAGAGAGAGAGAGAGAGAGAGAGAGAGAGAGAGAAAGGGGGAAGGGGGTGGAGGGAGGTGGCTCACATACCTACGCTTCCACCTATACACACATATGCACAGGAAAGGGGGAAGGGAAATTCATGTAGAGGAGATCTTATATGAAACCGAAAGAAAACCAGACGAAGAAGAGGGAGGGAATAGGTATCCGAGTAAAGAATAGATTGATGTAACAAATGGAGAAAGTGAGGGGAGAGGGGAAAGGAAGGTAGCTCTAACTTATGTCTGAGGTAAATAGTGGGAGGTATGGTAGAGTGAGGGTATGTTGGTGGAGGACATAGCGGGCTGGTGTTGCGATGGTGGATAGGTGGATGCTACGTTTGGATGTTGATGTCATGAGGATGGAGAGAAGAAGGGGAGGGATAAACAAGGGAAAGGGGGATCACATACCTGCGCCTACACATACACTAATGGACAGAAAAGCGGGAAGAGGGAAAGGAAACTCATGTGGAGGGGATAGTATATCAAGTTGAAAGAAAACCAGGTGAAGAAAAAGGGAGAGGATAGGTCTGCGAGTAAAGAGTGGATTAATGTAGAAACCTGAGTGAGTGGAGGGGGGGGAGTTAATAAGTAGAAAGGAACAGAGAGAGTGTACGGAGAGTAAGTAGAAAGGAATAGAAAGGATCAAGGAATGAAAAGTAAACAGTACTATTGGATGGTGACGATAATGTTAGTAGTTATGATAAGTGTAGCCATGTTGGTACTAATAACAATGATTGGAAAGAAATGGGAATGATCAATGAGCACAGGACTAACATTACTATTGGAACAGGATACTGAGAGAGAGAGAGAGAGAGAGAGAGAGAGAGAGAGAGAGAGAGGAGAGGAGGGGGCTCGTATACCTACACCTACCCACACACATATGCAAAGGAATCAGCGAAGACAGAAGGGAAACTCATGCAAACAGTATTATTGGAAAAGTAAACAGTACTATTGGATATGATCATAATGATGCTAGTTATGATAAGTATATTAATTTTAGTGCTAGTAATAATGTTTGTATACTGCAAACAGTATTATTGGAAAAGTAAACAGTACTATTGGATTATGACCATAATGATGCTTGTTATGATAAGTGTAATTAATGTTAGTGCTAATAATAATGTTTGCATACTGCAAACAGTATTATTGGAAAAGTAAACAGTACTATTGGATGATGATCAAAATGATGCTAGTTATGATAAGTGTATTAATGATAGTGCTAATAATAATGTTTGCATACTGCAAACAGTATTATTGGAAAAGTAAACAGTACTATTGGATGATGATCAAAATGATGCTAGTTATGATAAGTGTATTAATGATAGTGCTAATAATAATGTTTGCATACTGCAAAAAATATTATTGGAAAAGTAAACAGTACTATTGGATGATGATCAAAATGATGCTAGTTATACAGTAAACAAGTTGGGTATTTTTTTGCTCCCATAAGAAAACCTAACACAGAGTAACTTTTATTCAAGACTGGCACAGCCTTTTAAACATGAATAAAGTCAGACAAATACATAGACGAACAATCTAATAGTGGGGGAAAAAACAAGCGCAGGCCAACAACTGAACTATCTTCATAGTAATGACTTGGCAAAGATTTGGACTTAAGGAGGGGGGGGGGGGGTAATTTGAAGATGGAGAAACTGGAACATGAAATTAAGAAAATATGTTACAGATATGAAAACTCTTCACTAGCTGCATAAGGGAACCATCGCAACCTCTTTTGAAGGCAGATATATTTGTATTGCCTGCTCCGAGGCCTTTCGTCCGCTGGGTCGGACTCATCAGGGAGACACGGCTGGTTGTGTCTGCGGTCCTGGCGTCAAATAGAGACACACCACAGTCCATAATACTGTGGTGTTCTCACCACCAAGAGTGCAAAAAAGAATCCAATAGCACTCCCAAAGCAGCCAGCGAAGAGTAGTAAATGAAACCAAACGAAAGTGTGGGGAGGAAAAAAGTTGTTCAGTTGTTGGCCTGCGCTTGTTTTTTTCCCCCACTATTAGATTGTTCGTCTATGTATTTGTCTGACTTTATTCATGTTTAAAAGGCTGTGCCAGTCTTGAATAAAAGTTACTCTGTGTTAGGTTTTCTTATGGGAGCAAAAAATACCCAACTTGTTTACTGTTTATCGTTTACTGTTCCCTGCCTCATTTCATTTCCGATTTTTGTTTTGATTAAATTGAGGTTATTTGTATTTGTTTCTGTCCGTCTGTGTGTTTGTCTTTTGATCTCCCTTGCATCTTTGGGTGGATCCTCAAGCGTAGGCTCAAAGATTGTCCCCTTTATTTTATACTGTTTGCATAATGTCTTTAGTTTTTTCAGCAACTTTTTTCCTCCCCACACTTTCGTTTGGTTTCATTTACTACTCTTCGCTGGCTGCTTTGGGAGTGCTATTGGATTCTTTTTTGCACTCTTGGTGGTGAGAACACCACAGTATTATGGACTGTGGTGTGTCTCTATTTGACGCCAGGACCGCAGACACAACCAGCCGTGTCTCCCTGATGAGTCCGACCCAGCGGACGAAAGGCCTCGGAGCAGGCAATACAAATATATCTGCCTTCAAAAGAGGTTGCGATGGTTCCCTTATGCAGCTAGTGAAGAGTTTTCATATCTGTAACATATTTTCTTAATTTCATGTTCCCAGTTTCTCCATCTTCAAATTCCCCCCCCCCCCCCCCCCCCCCCCCCCCCCCCCTCCTTAAGTCCAAATCTTTGCCAAGTCATTACTATGAAGATAGTTCAGTTGTTGGCCTGCGCTTGTTTTTTCCCCCACTATTAGATTGTTCGTCTATGTATTTGTCTGACTTTATTCATGTTTAAAAGGCTGTGCCAGTCTTGAATAAAAGTTACTCTGTGTTAGGTTTTCTTATGGGAGCAAAAAATACCCAACTTGTTTACTGTTTATCGTTTACTGTTCCCTGCCTCATTTCATTTCCGATTTTTGTTTTGATTAAATTGAGGTTATTTGTATTTGTTTCTGTCCGTCTGTGTGTTTGTCTTTTGATCTCCCTTGCATCTTTGGGTGGATCCTCAAGCGTAGGCTCAAAGATTGTCCCCTTTATTTTATACTGTTTGCATAATGTCTTTAGTTTTTCAGCAACTTTTTTCCTCCCCACACTTTCGTTTGGTTTCATTTACTACTCTTCGCTGGCTGCTTTGGGAGTGCTATTGGATTCTTTTTTGCACTCTTGGTGGTGAGAACACCACAGTATTATGGACTGTGGTGTGTCTCTATTTGACGCCAGGACCGCAGACACAACCAGCCGTGTCTCCCTGATGAGTCCGACCCAGCGGACGAAAGGCCTCGGAGCAGGCAATACAAATATATCTGCCTTCAAAAGAGGTTGCGATGGTTCCCTTATGCAGCTAGTGAAGAGTTTTCATATCTGTAACATATTTTCTTAATTTCATGTTCCCAGTTTCTCCATCTTCAAATTACCCCCCCCCCCCCCCCCCCTCCTTAAGTCCAAATCTTTGCCAAGTCATTACTATGAAGATAGTTCAGTTGTTGGCCTGCGCTTGTTTTTTCCCCCACTATTAGATTGTTCGTCTATGTATTTGTCTGACTTTATTCATGTTTAAAAGGCTGTGCCAGTCTTGAATAAAAGTTACTCTGTGTTAGGTTTTCTTATGGGAGCAAAAAATACCCAACTTGTTTACTGTTTATCGTTTACTGTTCCCTGCCTCATTTCATTTCCGATGCTAGTTATGATAAGTGTATTAAGGTTAGTGCTAATAATAATGTTTGCATACTGCAAACAGTATTATTGGAAAAGTAAACAGTACTATTGGATGATGACCATAATGATGCTAATTACAATAAGTGTATTAATGTTAGTGTTAATAATAATGGTAGAAAAGAAATGGAAACGCTCAGTGAGTAAAGGGCTAACATTTCTATTGGAGCAGGACAGAGAGACAGAGAGAGAGGGGGGGGGGGGGATGAGGGTTGTAGGGCTCACATACATCCACCTCCACCTATACACACACACGTTCACAGGAAAGAGGGAAGAGGGAGGGGAAACTCATGTAGAGGAGATAGTATATGAAACTGAAAGAAAACCAAATGCAGAATAGGTAACGGATAGATATCCGAGTAAAGAAAACCAAATGCAGAATAGGTAACGGATAGATATCCGAGTAAAGAACAGATTGATGTAATAAATGGAAAGAGTGCGGGTGTGGGGAAAAGAAGACAGGTGTAACTTATGTAAGAGGTAAATAGTGGGAGGTATGTACAGTGAATGGGGATTGTGAGGTCTGCTGCTGGACGTCCCGCTCACTAAGGAAAGTGAAGTGCAACTCGATCACCTATCCTTTCCAGGTGTAGTACTGTCGCGGTGATGCTTAACACCGCTGCAAATGGCCTATGCTGCATTACTGTGTCCATAACAACACCTACCCGTGGTGTCCCTGTTTACGCTGAGATTGTTATGAGCGCGACCGAGTCCCCAGCGCTATAACTGGGTCCGGCGGGCTGAGCCTTAACCACCAGTTAAAATGTGCCTAGGAGAAGGAAATCTCTGATTCAAAAACCTACGACCCAAGGACTTAGCGGTGTAAATTTAGAAAATAACGATTTTTAACGGTCAATGTTAAGTTTTGGTTGGTAAAATTTGCATAACATTGTTCAGCGCATAAAACTGTACATGCATACGGAATGTTATCAAGAAGGGTGAAAATGTAGAAATTCAGAAAATAACGGTTTTTAAACGGTCAATGTTAAGTTTCGGATCTTGAAAATTGTATATCATTGTTTAGCGTTCAAAACTGCACATGTATATCGAATTTCTTCAAGAATACTCTAAATTTATAAAATAACGTTTTTTAACGGTCAATTTTAAATTTCGGTTCGTAAAAGTTGTATATCATTTTTCGGCATTTAAAACTGCACATGTATACCGAATTTCATCAAGAACAGCCTAAATTGTGAAAATAACGGTTTTTAACGGTCAAATTGAATGGACATAATGACTATCTAATGACCCTATGTTACCCGCTGGATGTTCCTGTAGGCTTATGTCAAGTTTGGTGGCGATCCGATGACTCTCGTGGCCGCCAACTTCAGAAGATCGGGTTTTAAACAGTTTTTATAGGGTTTGGTGTTTTCAACGGTTTTTAACTGTTATAAATAACGTTTCTTAACGGCCAAATAACGGTTCTAATTTTCGAGAAGTAGCCCCGTACCTGTGCAATATCACAACGGCCATTTGATGAAAAGCAGAGGAAAAAGAGGTCTTTGAAACCGTTATAACAGTTTTTTTTAACGGTTTTTAACGGTTTTATTATTTTAGAGATTAGCCCAAAACCATCCTCGGGTCACAACAGACGTACCTGCCAAATTTCAAGAAGATCGGGTTTTAAACAGTTTCTTTTATAGGGTTTGGTGTTTTTAACGGTTTTTAACTGTTATAAATAACGTTTTTTAACTGCCAAATAACGGTTCTAATTTTCGAGAAGTAGTCCTGTACCTGTGCAATGTCACAACGGCTATTTGAAGAAAAGCAGAGGAAAAAGAGGTCTTTGAAACCGTTATAACAGTTTTTTAACGGTTTTTAACGGTTTTACTTTTTTAGAGATTAGCCCAAAACCATCCTCGGGTCTTTCCGCCTGCACTCACTGTTCCCATTCCCATTCTTCTGATTGCCCTTAATTTTGTAGGAATAGACTTTGTGCAGAAGTAGTTTATTTCAACGGGTCTGTGTCTAATGTAAAAATAGTGTGCCAGGCTTTGCACTGTACAATCATTTTTCTGGCCCCTCTCATTCCTCCCTTTTCATCCCCCTACCCTGTCCATCCATGTTGCATAATTACTTAGCGTTACTGGACATACGCATACCGAATTTTATCAATAGCGGTGTAAATTTAGAAAATAATGGTTTTTAACGGTCAATGTTAAGTTTTGGTTGGTAAAATTTGCATAACATTGTTCAGCGCATAAAACTGTACATGCATACGGAATGTTATCAAGAAGGGTGAAAATGTAGAAATTCAGAAAATAACGGTTTTTAACGGTCAATGTTAAGTTTCGGATCTTGAAAATTGTATATCATTGTTTAGCGTTCAAAACTGCACATGTATATCGAATTTCTTCAAGAATACTCTAAATTTATAAAATAACGTTTTTTAACGGTCAATTTTAAATTTCGGTTCGTAAAAGTTGTATATCATTTTTCGGCATTTAAAACTGCACATGTATACCGAATTTCATCAAGAACAGCCTAAATTGTGAAAATAACGGTTTTTAACGGTCAAATTGAATGGTCATAATGACTATCTAATGACCCTATGTTACCCGCTGGATGTTCCTGTAGGCTTATGTCAAGTTTGGTGGCGATCCGATGACTCTCGTGGCCGCCAACTTCAGAAGATCGGGTTTTAAACAGTTTTTATAGGGTTTGGTATTTTTAACGGTTTTTAACTGTTATAAATAACGTTTCTTAACGGCCAAATAATGGTTCTAATTTTCGAGAAGTAGCCCCGTACCTGTGCAATGTCACAACGGCCATTTGATGAAAAGCAGAGGAAAAAGAGGTCTTTGAAACCGTTATAACAGTTTTTTTTAACGGTTTTTAACGGTTTTATTATTTTAGAGATTAGCCAAAAACCATCCTCGGGTCACAACAGACGTACCTGCCAAATTTCAAGAAGATCGGGTTTTAAACAGTTTCTTTTATAGGGTTTGGTGTTTTTAACGGTTTTTAACTGTTATAAATAACGTTTTTTAACTGCCAAATAACGGTTCTAATTTTCGAGAAGTAGTCCTGTACCTGTGCAATGTCACAACGGCTATTTGAAGAAAAGCAGAGGAAAAAGAGGTCTTTGAAACCGTTATAACAGTTTTTTAACGGTTTTTAACGGTTTTATTTTTTTAGAGATTAGCCCAAAACCATCCTCGGGTCACAACAGACGTACCTGCCAAATTTCATTGCAATCGGTTGAGCCGTTTTTGAGCCTATAGCGTAACACACACACACAACACACACACACACACACACACACACACACACACACACACACAGAATTTGCCATTTATATATTAGATATATATATATATATATATATTGTGTGTGTGTGTGTGTGTGTGTGTGTGTGTGTGTGTGTGTGTGTGTGTGTGTGTGATATATATCTGTAAATATATATGTATGTATTATATATATATATATATATATAAAACATGGACATGAACATGAACATTAACATGAACATTAATTCATTTTCATAGAATTGAAGAGTGCTCACCTATTCCGGATAGGAGCATATTATAAGATTTCTTGAGTCTCCGAACTACAACGTTGTTTCAAGCTTTTGCTCTCATCAGGTTCTAGAAGTTATTAGATGGCGTAATTTATCAGATGACATATTTTATCAGATGACGTGATATATTGTCTACGTTTTATATGTGTGACGTTCTGATAGGGTCTTTCTGTGTGTCATTTATGTTACGTTTGCTAGGAGGAACTTTCGTCTATGTGGGCATGCGCTGATCATCTCCGCTCTTGAGTTCAAAGTTGCCATGCCTGGTTTGCAGAGTATGTAGTACTTCTCTGTTGTGCACAAGTTGCATCTTTTGCTGGAGGAGGAGTACGACCTGGCTCTTCGGACTATCTTCCAGGAAATGTCGTAGTCAATATTGTTTTCTTTTAGTGTCCATATGTGTTTACTTAATTCTGTCTGGTTTTTGTACCTTTCTTGTTTGAATGATTGTTTATGGTTTGCGTATCTGGTTTTGAATGTTGTTTCTGTCATTCCAATGTAGGTCTCTGTTTTCTGCGTGTTTTTCTCCGTGACAGTTGCTTGGTATACAATGTTCTGGCTTTGGCAGTTATTTTGAAGTGGACATTCATCTCTTTTCCGGCAGTTGCAGTTGCTTTCTTGATTTGTGTTGCTCCTTTTTTCCTGGTGGAGTTTTTTCTTGTTGTTGCTTTCTATGATCTGCTTGATGTTTGGCATGCATGAATAGGACAACTTTACGGTGTTGCGGTTGAAGATTTTGTGTAGTTTGTGGTTTGGGGGGAATGATTCTTCTACTATCTTGAAGAATTCTTTACCAACATTGGTTTTGACGGTTCCTTCGAATGGTGGGTTGAACCATATGATGTCTCTTTTCCTTCCTCTGGTTTTGTTTTTTTGTTTGTTGTTTTTGGTTTTTCTTGTTTCCTGTTCTGTTTTTTGTTCTTCATAGGATAGTTTGTGGTTGTGTCCGCTGTTTTTTAGGGCTTGTTGGTATTCGTTTGCTGCTTCATTGAATACTGTCTTTGTAGCGGACAGTGTAGAGAGTCGTTTGTTGATTCCTTTGAGTATATTTCGCTTTACTGATGGTGGGTGGTTGCTCTTTACGTTGACGTAGAGTGGTACGTCGTTTGGTTTTTTGAATGGTTTGAACGTGTTTTCCTTTAGATCGAGGGTGATGTCGAGGTAGTTGACGACTTTCTTGTTTGCTTCTATGGTAATTTGCATGTTGTGCTTTTTGAATGTTTTGCACATATTCTTTTTGATTGTCTCCACTTCTCTGGGTGATTTGTTTAGGGCTGCTAGCCCATCATCTCGGTACAATCCAATGTTGTTTCCATGCTCTGTTTGGAGCTCAGACAGGAGGAAGAGTCCTACTAGTTCACAAGTTTCTGCCCCATCGTAGGAACCCATGGTCACGTTAAAGTTGTCAATATTGACTACGACATTTCCTGGAAGATAGTCCGAAGAGCCAGGTCGTACTCCTCCTCCAGCAAAAGATGCAACTTGTGCACAACAGAGAAGTACTACATACTCTGCAAACCAGGCATGGCAACTTTGAACTCAAGAGCGGAGATGATCAGCGCATGCCCACATAGACGAAAGTTCCTCCTAGCAAACGTAACATAAATGACACACAGAAAGACCCTATCAGAACGTCACACATATAAAACGTAGACAATATATCACGTCATCTGATAAAATATGTCATCTGATAAATTACGCCATCTAATAACTTCTAGAACCTGATGAGAGCAAAAGCTTGAAACAACGTTGTAGTTCGGAGACTCAAGAAATCTTATATATATATATATATATATATATATATATATATATATATATATATATATATGTGTGTGTGTGTGTGTGTGTGTGTGTGTGTGTGTGTGTGTGTATAAAACAATCTAATAGTGGAGCAAACAACTGCAGGCTAACAATTCCTCCATCATTAAATTAATGACGACAAAGATTTAAATAATAAAAATGAAAGGGAGGGGAGAGAGAGTGGGAAGGGGAGGAAGGGAAAAAAGAAGAAAAAAATGAGGGAATTCTTTGTTATTAACATAAGATCCTTCACTTGCAGCATATGGGGACCATTGGGACCCATCTTCAAGGCAGAAACATTCATATTGCCTGCTCCGAGGCCTTTCGTCCGCTGGATTGGACTCGTCAGGGAGACACGACATATATGCATACAGAGAGAGAGAGAGAGAGAGAGAGAGAGAGAGAGAGAGAGAGAGAGAGAGAGATGACAGATCGATCGATAGACAAGTAGATAGACAGACAGACAGATAGATAGCTATAGATATATACCATCTAAACTTGGAAAACGTCTGAAGCTTTTATTAACTGAAATCCTATTAAGTATGCAGAAAAATAAGTTTTTAAAGGAGGAATTGACCGCATACTATTCATAGGTGACATTTTCTTAAGTATAATGCAAAAAAAAAAAAAAAACAGAAGGACACACACACACATACACACACACACACACACACACACACACACACACACACACACACACACACACACACACCCCTTGACTTTGTAGCAAACTTAAAACGGGATATGGACGTGGAGAGAAAAGTGAAACTATGGGCAGTCAGATGTAATGGAATGGAATATCACAGATCTGGCATTTTCATGTCGATCAATTAGAATGAAGAAGATGAACAAGATGGTGCAGAGCGTCTCAACCTCTAATGACAGGGCTTTCATGATATATTCCGATATGAACTTGGCCCTAGAATTTGAGCCTGCTGCACCTGCAACTGGCCAGAAAATCAGAGCAACACTATATGAACCCATATTACACTACACGCTGATTAGGAGCTGGTCGAACAATCCTAGCGACAAATACTGGTCTCTTGTGGGCTCACAAGGTATGGCCTCCCACCCCACAAACGTATGACAATGACACTGCAATAGCGGATGATATCATATCCTTTTCTTCCAACAGCGGACAGTGGGTACTTACTGCTCAGTGTGATTCACCAACACCTCCCTGGTATTTCACTCAAATACACACAGCTGTTGTCATTCTTAGAACATCATCATCAAGCCATTTCTTTCGGTGGGGGTATTCTGATGCTTAATGTAGTACTTCACACTTACTGAGAAACATTGCTCAGGAGCAGGCTCTTCCATTAATCTCACAAAGGCCCAGGCACTGTTATTTACTTGCAGCTATGGAATTTGTGGACAAACTGACCTCGCCACTTTCCGTCAGTGGCATGCAACATGAGAATATTGGGAATCTGACCCGCACTGGTCCAGTGTAAGCTTTCACAGGGTACTACACTTCATAAAGCTTAAGAACTTCACAAATACAAAAAGGTCCAACTTACATTACAGCAATGGAAGCAAAAGGTACCTCGTATCTTCCAGCCACACCTATCTGTTGTTCTCGATGTGAACGATGTTTGAAACATTAATTCCTATGTTTCCCCAGACGCTTTGGATCCAAATTAAAACACTGAAATTAGCAAGCGAATGTCCTCCTGTAAAACACACACACACACACACACACACACACACACACACACACACACACACACATACACACACACGCACACACAATGCATGGTTGGTGTGAGTCGGTTTCGGGAAAACAAAGTAGGAAAAGTAGGAGGATGGAGGCCCCACTAGTTAAAAAAAAAGTTTTAAACAAAAAAAAGAAAGAAAAGAAAAAGTGGAGGGAAATTGAAGGTTTGAGAACCCACAAAAAAAAAAATCAAAATTTTTACAACTTACCCCTCAAGTTGAAAGAATACAAAGTGGGACAATGAAGTTGGTTTTGCGAGCTCTCGATACTAAGGATACACCAACAGACACCACTCTACACTCTAGTGACCTTCCGCAAGCCAGCAACCTTGACTGTGGTACTGACATGTTGGCAGACCTTATAATGTGTGTTTATGTGTGTGTGTGTGTGTGTGTGTGTGTGTGTGTGTGTGTGTGTGTTGCCCTACTGCCTTAATCTCATCACTGAGATGAAGCGCATGCGTTTCGATTGCACTTTTACATTTTCATCTGCTGTAGTCATCTTTTATTTCTTCACACCTACTCTCGGAGTGACTCTCTAAGTGATTATCCTTTAGTTAGTGCAGCAACGATTTTTCTTTTGGCGTTCGTATGCACTCTATACGCCCCGAAATTGTCTTAGATGGTACCATTTGGCAGTTGGACGAAGTTTGTGGACATGAGTCGTACATTTTGTGTATATGTATGCACAGTATATATTATCATCTCATAACTAATACGCCATACGAATGACGTACAGACACACTGGCAATTAAGCCTACGTTTCTGCTGCTTGAGAGTTCATGAGGGGATACTAGAGAATAATAGAAATGGCTTCCTGTGACCATGTCTTCCCCAGGTATCCTGGTACATACTGGGCCTTTTAATGTATCCATAACTCACCAAATGCTGACGACGATTACAGGATCTCTGATGTGCGTATCGAATCTTTGGTATGCACCTACACAGAACCAGGATTCAGCCTCTGACACGTCTGAAGCTTGATCGAAGGTATAGTGAAAAGGGAAAAATTCACGGTTCACATTCCACCCACCAGGCGCTGCTAGGATTGAACCCGTCACCCTCAGAATGAGTGTCCAGTGTTCTAACCACTGGAGTGTCGAACCTATCCTTCGTGGATATATGGCTGATAAAATCTCTGTGTGTGTGTGTGTGTGTGTGTGTGTGTGTGTGTGTGTGTGTGTGTGTGTGTGTGTGTGTGTGTTCTTCTTCAATTTAACGTCTATCCACGTTAAGTGATATTAGACAATGTTAGAGCGAAAGGGGGGAGGGGTAGAGGTATTAAGTCATATCTTCAAAGACTTTGAAGAAAAACAGCAATAAAATAAACAACGATGAGCTAACAAAGAACTACTGATCAAAACACTCAACATCGGTTCCAGTTTACAGAACAGAAAAAATAAGACTTTGATGTAATGAAACTGCAATTTTACACATCAGTGATAAATCTGATACAACTTGATCCAGAGAACATTTAGGTAGGGATGGTAGGTAAGGTTTTAAGTGTTCACATTGAAAAAGGATGTGATTATTTGTCATTTTTCCGCCACAAAGGCATGTTATGTTCTTACAAAACTTTGTCTTAAAAGCATTCAATTTGATCTTATAAATCAAAGAAATTATAATCCGTGAGTAAGGTAAGCTACATTAATGAAATGAATTAAGTGTGTCAATGTTTATTAGCTGGCGTGAGTGAGTATCTAAAAAACATCCAGAATTTTTTAGTTTTTTTCTAAAATGTTTCCAGCACGCATTTTCTAATAGACTGTATCCCTCATGGACAGACAATGGAATACTGATACGTTCTGACCCGCTTGTATTTCTTGCTCCCCGCTTTGCTGCTCTGTCGACCCTCTCATTAAACTGAATACCACAGTGAGATGGAACCCAACAGAAAGAGATACTCGTACCCCTAATAACCAAAAAATGTATTAATTGATGAATGTCTGTAATTAAATCTTTTCTTATTGTTGTTGATTTGCTGAGGGCAAATAAAACCGATTTTGAATCGACACAAAAGAGGGCCTGAAGTGTTGGGTAAGAAAGATCAAGAAGATAATAAAGGGCCATTAAAATGGCAGTTAGCTCGGCTGTAAAAATGGATCTGTTTTTTCCAAGGTAGTAAGATTTTTCCACCTTTATAGAAGGAATAGCAAATGCTGCACCTGCTTCTTTGGTATCTAAAAGAGATCCGTCTGTATATATCTTAAGATGAAGCGGATACGAGTTTTCTATATACTCTTTTACTGTTATGCCAATCAAGTTTTCATTGTCACCTTTTTTCAAAGACGAATGGTTGATATCAAATGATGCTCTTTGAAGTTCCCATGGTGGGCTGGGAGATGAGGGAAGTTGAGGTTTAATTATTTCGTTATAGTTAATTTCTGACTCTTCGAATAAATTGGAAGTGGAAGTCCTAATTGTCGTAAGCGAGGAGATTGATTTTGCTCTTTTAGGGAAGTTAATATCAGATCTCAAACTAACTTCGTTTTCAACATTGCTGTCACATGTGTGTGTGTGTGTGTGTGTGTGTGTGTGTGTGTGTGTGTGTGTGTGTGTGTGTGTGTGCTCTAATTTGTTCAGTCTTGTTTACTCATATCTTTATGTAGTTTGAATTGTTATAATTTCATTTCATTTTTTGATATATCTACCCATATTTCCTAAAAGTGAAACTTTCGTACATACTTGTTGTTTATATCACACTACGCTATGTAAGTGTAATGTGTTAGTGCTGTAAATATGCAATGACAGACTTTGCTTTTCATCTTGTTGGTTTGTCTCGTACAGATATTTGAATTTTTTCTTTAAATGTGGGAAAAAAAAAATGAAGGCAGATAGAAAGGGGAACAACATTTCACAAGCTTACTAAAAAGATTCAACCGAAAGCTTACCTCGATCTTTCAACATTGACAACTCCAGTGCGTAACTGAAAATCGTAGCATTCTCTACGATAATAGATTATTTTGTCAAGCACACCAATAAGTCATGAATACTTGCAATCCAGAAGAGTAATAAACATGGAACTCTACATCTAAGATATTATATTTACCTTTACACGACGGCGAAAGAAGAGAAGGTATGTTAACGCTGAGTGTGCACTAAAAAAAACACTTCGTGTCGGCTACATCACTTTCACAACCACATCTGTCAGTCCGACAGCGCGAACATAACACAAAAGAAGACTTCCATATGCACAAACCTGCTCATCACGGTGACCTAGTATAGAATGACAGACAGACTCAGTCAAGCGAACCACGAAACGGGATGTCACGTTACAGGCACTTGAAATGGATCGGTCAAGCCATTTTAACCCTCTTTCTTTCATTTATCATTTATTTATTTCTGTGATTTGTGTGTGTGTGTTGGGGGGGGGGGGGGGGGGAGGGGGGGGGCATGCGTTGTGTGATTCAACAGAATGTTATAAACTTGTCCATCCTCAGAGACTTCTATCTGTAACATACTGAATAACTGAGATTCTATGGAAGGATTTTTTTTTCAATATCAATTCTTTTATTTTTAGCCATTTTTTTCTATGGGCAGTGAGGTCCTAACCAAACAGGAATTCTATCCCTTCATTGAAATCTAATGTCGTTTGTTTCATTTTATCGATGTTTTACAGGCTTTTCAGCTAATGAGCCTCACTAGGATAATTATGTCTAGCTAGTTAAAAAGCTAGGTGAAAATGAGATCGAAATCGGCTGCCGATGAGAATAACTCTACTCAACATGAGCAGATCACCAACTTGACCGTGCGTTTGTTTGTGGTGTGCCGAACAATGTACCAAACAGATAAGCATTCTGATGACTGAGGACAATGAAGATGATTAAGATGAACACGGAGAGAAAATGGGACGGACATATCTTTTCCTTTTGTTCTTTATTTCTCAAATTTTCTTCTTCTATGTTTCATTTTTTGTGCCACGCCGCTGGTCCCATACTGTAAAGGTCCTGGCTCACTCCTGCCGTCAATCTGTGGTGTGTGTGTGTGTGTGTGTGTGTGTGTGTGTGTGTGTGTGTGTGTGTGTGTGTGTGTGTGTGTGTGTGAATTCGATCTTTACTGTAGCTGCAACGTGCGTGAACATGTAAAAAAAATAATGATAATAGAATTGATGAATCAGTATGTAAAAGAAGAAGAAAAAGCAGGAGAAAACCATGCTTTCGTGCATTTATTTTCTCCTTTAATGGAAGTGATTTTCTCCAATAGGTAATCTGGAGCAAATAGCTAGCCTAGTCAGCTCTTCATACATTGCGAAAAATTTTGTCGCCTTTAGAAAATCGCCCCATAAAACACGCATCATAGAAGGACAAGATCACCACGTTCATTTGACCAAGTGTACTACTACATGTTAGTTCACCTCTACTTGCGGACCACTCCCCGCCCTATCCTCTCCTACCGATGTATTGTCCCATAACGTTTTGCTGCATCGCATGTTCTTGTCTTTTTCATGTCATCATCTGTCCAGGAAATAATGCCCTTAGTTTGCAAAATGAATTGCCGTAATTCTGTTGAAATACTCATTGATTTCAACAAAATGATCCATTGGTTTCTTTAGATATCAGGTCTCTATTCCATAATTAGTTCCTTCATCTTCCTGTCATGTTCTCATTTCTAAAACGTAGCATAGAAACGACTTTGTTCTGAGGACAAGGGGTCCACAAAAAGATCGACATACCATTGACGAATCTGTTTTATGACTATATATTGGAAGATATGTTACACACTTCGGAAAGTATACCTGATGCAGTATCTACAGAACAGTTTCCGATTTTGAGAGTCATACAGTAATGATGAATTGAATTGACCAGGGCTTTTGTTTAGTAAGTTGGTTTGTTGGTTGGTTGTTAGGTTGGTTTATCTAAGTCTTTGTGTCTAGATCTGGAGGCCGGAATTGCTCAGTTGGCAGAGCGCCGGACTCGTGACCCTGGTGATCCTGGGGATACAAGTTCGGTTCTCCGCCGGGCCGTTTCGGTACACGGGCACTTTTTTTTCTTCGGCGTTAACATTGACTCTGATTCCATTTCCCAAAATGTCTTTCGAATGAGACTATAAACCGAGGTTCTGTATGCCAGACAGGTGCATAAGATTTTGCATACACGTAAACCCCATCATCAATTCTCGGAAGACGCCAGTTTTGCCGTTGGTATGGAAGATAGACATACAAATAGCATGCATTCTTCGTTAAAAACAAAAACAAAAAGAGAGAGAGAAAGGAATGAGCAAAAACCTGACTGACTGATTCGACTAAATGACACGAGAAACGAATAATTAGGACCATCAGACAGTTCTCCAGTTGGCTCTACCCAGGTAGGCAGCCTGATGTCTAAGTCTGAGTGTCTATCGTTGAGCGTTTATACCTTGCTCTCTAACCGAGGACAGACGCGACGTCAGCACGATGTTGATTATAAATCATTATCGTCTTCGCATGTTCTCACCATGCACGTTCATATCTCCGATGATGCAACGAACCAGAATCTCTCTATTGGTCTGAAAACCATCCCCTGTATCCTGGTGCTCCACGGACCAGGAGAACCACCCTCTGGTTATGGAAAAACGGTAGTCTCGCAAAACATGCTGTCTCATCACTTCGGTTATACTGTAAAGACATGTTCTGGTGTCTCCAAAACGGAATTTTAAAAAAAATTGATGAACAAAGGATCCAGATTGCAATACCCGTAAAGCAGAGTCCTCTTCGAGCTATAAGATTTTACTGTTTTGAATGGCAAAACGAACTGAATGTCAAAAAATAAAGCATAAACAATGGCCGTAAATCATACATAACTCAAATTGATACACTTCAAACACAGTTTAACCGGGATACATTTTTTATTTCCTGATTAAACAAAAACAAAAACAAAAAACCCAGAAGGTTTAACAGAATATGTGCACAAACACACACACACACACACACACACACACACACACACACACACACACACACACACACACACACACATTGAAACTCTCCTCTAATTACATTTTCTTTAGATTCGATAAAATCCTCGTATTTGATTGTAAAACAAAAATGAGCAAAGATTAATTAAACAAGGGTCTTAAAAACACAAATAAAAACAAAATCATGTTATTCATTGGTCTGGAGAGAAGATTAGGTTCAAGCTATCGACCATTAAAATTAAATATTCTGGGCCGTTAAATCCAATCCACAATGATATCGATTCAGAATTGCTCAAGAAAAGAATGTCTGCTGACGTTGAGCTTAGATGGTCAACGATTACACAAAGCACAGACCAAACCTCTCTCTCTCTCTCTCTCTCTCTCTCTCTCTCTCTCTCTCTCTCTCTCTGTTGTTTTTATTCTGTTTAACGTCGGTTCACTAAAATTGATATTAGACGGTGGGAAAGCTTGGGGGAGAGGGGAAGAGATAGGGAAAATGGGAAAGAGATGACTTGCATGCAAAAGTTTGATATGAACGTAAGTGTGTTTGTCGGTACTTGTGTGAGTGTGTACAAGTGTTCAAATTCTAGGGAATGCTTAGGGAAAATGGATTTTTTTAAATGGATTAAAAAAAATGGATTAAAAAAAAACCTTGATAATTGTCAGACAGTACGAGTATAAAAGCTAGGAACATATGAAAATCAATGAGAATCTACCAAATATGAAGTTACAATAACGCATTAATCCTTTAATATCGATTTAACAAATAACACACTAAGAAAGCAGCAGCCAACACACGTGTGTGTGTGTGTGTGTGTGTGTGTGTGTGTGTGTGTGTGTGTGTGTGTGTGTGTGTGTGTGTGTGTGTGTGTGTGTTTTGCTGTGTGCACTGTCAGCTCATGGTGTATGGTCAAGCTTGGAACATCCTGTTATACTATAGTGTTTCCTTCTTTGTTCAAGTTGCATTCTGACTGATTTTACCGCACGCGAACTGGTGTCGGAGTCAGCACTGCGTAGGAGTTATGTAACGAATGAACTGTCCATACCAGAAGTCTTCTTCAGAATAACACAAGCATCAACAGCTTTCTCCAAACTTTAGATAACCTGGAACATTTACAGCCACAGCGTAGCTCTTAATTCCAAAGTGAGAATGATTCGCTCTCTGGAAATATTGTTTATTTTTATGCGCGTGAACGTGGTCCCTACGGAAAAGAAACCAGACATTTCAAACGAAAAGCAAAGGCAAATTCCTGCCTATCTATAAAGATCCAGAAACCAATGAAGAACCGTGCAGAAGAATTAAGGCACCCATTGGCCCATCTGAAGACCTGCTGACAACAGCCAAAAACGAAAACTGAAATGATGTAAAATCAGAAATGAAATGAGGCAGGGAACAGTAAACGATAAACAGTAAACAAGTGGGGTATTTTTTGCTCCCATAAGAAAACCTAACACAGAGTAACTTTTATTCAAGACTGGCACAGCCTTTTAAACTTGAATAAAGTCAGACAAATACATAGACGAACAATCTAATAGTGGGGGAAAAAACAAGCGCAGGCCAACAACTAAACTGTCTTCATAGCAATGACTTGGCAAACATTTGGACTTAAGGAGGGGGGGGGGGGGAGTTTGAAGATGGAGAAACTGGGAACATGAAATTAAGAAAATATGTTACAGATATGAAAACTCTTCACTAGCTGAATAAGGGAACCATCGCAATCCCTTTTGAAGGCAGATATATTTGTATTGCCTGCTCCGAGGCCTTTCATCCGCTGGGTCAGAACTCATCAGGGAGACACGGCTGGTTGTGTCTGCGCTCCTGGCTTCAAATAGAGACACACCACAGTCCATAATACTGTGGTGTTCTCACCACCAAGGGTGCAAAAAAAATCCAATAGCACCCCAAAAGCAGCCAGCGAAGAGTAGTAAATGAAACCAAACGAAAGTGTGGGGAGGAAAAAAGTTGCTGAAAAACTAAAGACATCATGCAAATAGTATAAAATGTAGGGGACAATCTTTGAGCCTACGTTTGAGGATCCACTCAAAGATGCAAGGGAGATCAAAAGACAAACAAACAGAAACAAATACAAATAACGTCAATTTAATCAAAACAAAATCGGAAATGAAATGAGGCAGGGAACAGTAAATGATAAACAGTAAGCAAGTGGGGTATTTTTTGCTCCCATAAGAAAACCTAAAACAGAGTAACTTTTATTCAAGACTGGCACATCCTTTTAAACTTGAATAAAGTCAGACAAATACATAGACGAACAATCTAATAGTGGGGGAAAAAACAAGCGCAGGCCAACAACGAAACTGTCTTCATAGCAATGACTTGGCAAACATTTGGACTTAAGGGAGAGAGGGGGGGGGGGGGGGGAGAGTTTGAAAATGGAGAAACTGGGAACATGAAATTAAGAAAATATGTTACAGATATGAAAACTCTTCACTAGCTGCATAAGGGAACCATCACAATCCCTTTTGAAGGCAGATATATTTGTATTGCCTGCTCCGAGGCCTTTCGTCCACTGGGTCGGAACTCATCAGGGAGACACGGCTGGTTGTGTCTGTGCTCCTGGCTTCAAATAGAGACACACCACAGTCCATAATACTGTGGTGTTCTCACCACCAAGGGTGCAAAAAAATCCAATAGCACCCCAAAAGCAGCCAGCGAAGAGTAGTAAATGAAACCAAACGAAAGTGTGGGGAGGAAAAAAGTTGCTGAAAAACTAACGACATCATGCAAATAGTATAAAATGTAGGGGACAATCTTTGAGCCTACGTTTGAGGATCCACCCAAAGATGCAAGGGAGATCAAAAGACAAACACACAGAAACAAATACAAATAACGTCAATTTAATCAAAACAAAATCGGAAATGAAATGAGGCAGGGAACAGTAAACGATAAACAGTAAACAAGTGGGGTATTTTTTGCTCCCATAAGAAAACCTAACACAGAGTAACTTTCATTCAAGACTGGCACAGCCTTTTAAACTTGAATAAAGTCAGACAAATACATAGACGAACAATCTAATAGTGGGGGAAAAAACAAGCGCAGGCCAACAACTAAACTGTCTTCATAGCAATGACTTGGCAAACATTTGGACTTAAGGAGAGAGGGGGGGGGGGGGGGAGTTTGAAGATGGAGAAACTGGGAACATGAAATTAAGAAAATATGTTACAGATATGAAAACTCTTCACTAGCTGAATAAGGGAACCATCGCAATCCCTTTTGAAGGCAGATATATTTGTATTGCCTGCTCCGAGGCCTTTCATCCGCTGGGTCGGAACTCATCAGGAAGACACGGCTGGTTTCGTCTGTGCTCCTGGCTTCAAATAGAGACACACCACAGTCCATAATACTGTGGTGTTCTCACCACAAGGGTGCAAAAAAAGAATCCAATCGCACCCCCAAAGCTCTTCGATGGCTGCTTTGGGGGTGCTATTGCCTTCAAAAGGGACTGCGATGGTTCCCTTATTCAGCTAGTGAAGAGTTTTCATATCTGTAACATATTTTCTTAATTTCATGTTCCCAGTTTCTCCATTTTCAAACTCCCCCCCCCCCCTCCCCCCTCCTTAAGTCCAAATCTTTGCCAAGTCATTGCTGTGAAGACAGTTTAGTTGTTGGCCTGCGCTTGTTTTTCCCCCACTATTAGATTGTTCGTCTATGTATTTGTCTGACTTTGTTCAAGTTCAAAAGGCTGTGCCAGTCTTGAATAAATGTTACTCTGTGTTAGGTTTTCTTATGGGAGCAAAAAATACCCCACTTGTTTACTGTTTATCGTTTACTGTTCCCTGCCTCATTTCATTTCCGATTTTGTTTTGATTAAATTGACGTTATTTGTATTTGTTTCTGTGTGTTTGTCTTTTGATCTCCCTTGCATCTTTGAGTGGATCCTCAAACGTAGGCTCAAAGATTGTCCCCTACATTTTATACTATTTGCATGATGTCGTTAGTTTTTCAGCAACTTTTTTCCTCCCCACACTTTCGTTTGGTTTCATTTACTACTCTTCGCTGGCTGCTTTGGGGTGCTATTGGATTCTTTTTTGCACCCTTGGTGGTGAGAACACCACAGTATTATGGACTGTGGTGTGTCTCTATTTGAAGCCAGGAGCGCAGACACAACCAGCCGTGTCTCCCTGATGAGTTCCGACCCAGCGGATGAAAGGCCTCGGAGCAGGCAATACAAATATATCTGCCTTCAAAAGGGATTGCGATGGTTCCCTTATTCAGCTAGTGAAGAGTTTTCATATCTGTAACATATTTTCTTAATTTCATGTTCCCAGTTTCTCCATCTTCAACCCCCCCCCCCCCCCCCCTCCTTAAGTCCAAATCTTTGCCAAGTCATTGCTGTGAAGACAGTTTAGTTGTTGGCCTGCGCTTGTTTTTTCCCCCACTATTAGATTGTTCGTCTATGTATTTGTCTGACTTTATTCAAGTTTAAAAGGCTGTGCCAGTCTTGAATAAAAGTTACTCTGTGTTAGGTTTTCTTATGGGAGTAAAAAATACCCCACTTGTTTACTGAAATGATGTAGTCAAATCTATTGATCATCCGGCACTGTAGCAGAAAAAAGGAGAAGGGGCAGACAGAGAAAGAGGCGGGAGGACAACAGCATCTAGAAATGGACCTAACCTTTGGCAATTCCCAGAGAGCGGCAGAAGACAAACGAGGATTAAAGGGGATTGTGAGTTCAAGTGGTGCCCCTACGACAACGAGGCTGAGGGACTGATGATAATGATGATGATGATGGTAATGATGATGATGATAGAGATGATGATGATGATGATGATGATGATGAACTGTCTCGTTTGATTTTTCCATTCTCATTATCTTTTTAATAGCAAAAAGTCAATTACTTATCTGCCAAATCATTTTAGTGTCACTCTTCTTTTATCTTTCTCTTTCTCACAAATGTACAGATAACTTTGATGAAGACAAAGAGAAGACCAAGAGTCAGAGCCAGTAGACACGCAATGAAGAGGAACACATCCAGCAGAATAAACTGATACAACGGCATTTGTTGTCCGGCAGAACGCATGTATTCACCGCCATATTCCATCACGTGTTCCAACCAGTAGGCTGCCGTCTCCGTGGGAACTCCGTACAACTCTTTGAACAGACGGGAACGTTTAACAACAGCATGTTTGTACTTTGGGTCGTTGGCCACTGTCAGAATGGTGGATTTCATCTGCTCTTCGGTGTGTGTGATAAGATCTAGGACTTCTGCAAAACCTTTCTCTCGGGCACGTTCCGCATTATAGGACTGATCAATGAAAAGAGGAGTGGCAACGATGGGAACAGCGTGGTAAAGGGCCTCGTACTGACCGTTTTTCCCACAGTGACTGACAAACACTTTGGTGTGTGGATGACCCAGCAGGTCATTCTGAGGTATCCATGGTGATGTCAGGATCTTCTTGGGATCTGGTGACGTCAGGTTAGATCTGAAGACTGATTTTATGGGCAGCTGCAGCAGGACTTGCAGGATCTTATCACTGATTTGCTTTGGAAGTTTGAGCACGTGGCTGCCGAAGGAGACAATCACAACACCTTCTTTGGCGCTGTCCATGAAGGATTGAAACTCAGGAGGCAGGGCTTTGACCGGTCTCGCTGCCGTCCCACCAATCAGTTTCACGTTGGGCAATGTAGGTACGGGATAGTCCAGTACGTGATCTGATTCCACGATGAATACTTCAGCTTGAGTAACCAAAGCGCCCAAAGATAAATAGTTCATCTCTGGGGCATATGTGGACACAGCATCGGGAAATGAAGGATTGTAGACTGTAAAAAGCAACTGGAAAAGAGTGTTATGTAATCTTTGAAAAAAGGTCATCTTGTTACTGTATGGCAAAATGCTAGATGGTACGTCTGCCGTTGAGAAAGGAATTCTGAACAAAGGTGCAGAATAAACGGAACCCAGAAAAGCAAACGGCACTCCCAGTCTATAGGGAATAATACTCATTGCGTAGAACAACGGAATGTTGTCAATCACAATCAGATCTGGATGTTTTTCCCCAATTGTACGCATGAACGATTCATTTTTTAAAAGAGCATCAAAGGTGTCTGTGCATTTTCTTAAAGACTCAATAAAGTATTCTTGATTGCTTTCGAAATAGCTGTTACTCAATAGTTCTTGTATGGTTTCTTCCATTTTTGTCGTGGTTTCGAATGGTATGATTCCAAAGCCAGAGGTATCCAGATGGCCCTTTTCCAGTAGATAAGTCGGCATGGTGACATACACCTGGTGACCTCTATTAGCCATGACACGTGCAACATTGGTGTGGTATTTGGTGTGACTGGTGAAGGGGAACGGTATGCTGACCACGGTCTTGGTTTCTAATGCGTTTACCACGTGTATTAACATCACAAGCAGGCATATCAGGGCTGCTGGCGTTAGAGACATCTTCCCTTTTACCTGTTAAAACATAAAAATACATCTAAAAGTCTCACTGTACAGTTATTGTTTTCTGTTTTGTTTCTTTTCTCATATGTAGTTACAAAGTGAGGTGACTGCAGGCGGATATTGAAACAAACGTAAAGAAGAGTTACTATACTGCTCCGCCAAAGGAAAGAGACAAATAAATTATTATAAGACAAACATGACACTTTTTGACCTCTATGGGCTTCTTCAGGCGAAAATAAACAACAACGATGAAAACGAATCACGAATAGACAGTCACTTATCTCCTCAGATTGGGTGCAAAATTGATGTGGAATGGAAACGAGGCTGCTGGGAAGGGAGATAATGAGCGTTAGAAGAAGAAGAAGAAGAAGAAGAAGAAGAAGAACAACAACAACAACAACAACAACAACGACAACAACAACAACAACAATAACAACAACAAAACGTAAGGTAATGTTACTCATAGCCCAGCCAACCGCAAAAGTCATATCAAGGCTGTCACCACGTTGAAGTCAAACCACAAGTCATTTATTCAAACACACCTTAAATCACACCCGAAATTTCGTTAAAATTTTTTCTACCGTAAAATCTCAGATCACATGAAAAATGTTAGTTTCTCTCAGAAATTCAAAGTTCACACCAGGTAGAACATCTCTGAACAAGGTTTTCATGGAGTTTGCTGTAAAATGTTTATGTCTTACCTTATGCAAGTCCCAACACTCGTAAAGAATATGTTTCATTGTGAGTGGCACATGACATAGAATGCACCACGGAGCTTCTTTACTCTTTAAAAGGTACGAATGAGTTAAAAACGAGGTGTTTTTTAAACGAAAGGCCAGTGTGCAGCCGGCATAAATCCATTTCTTTTTTGCGACCACCAGAGGTAGATGACAGGACCTCTTTTGGGTTGGGAAGGATCTGGAAAAGTTTGTTATCCGTCTGTGTATTCCAGTCCTACTACAGAGGTCTCTGACATAATCATGAACTTTCGGTTTCAAATGCAGGTAAG
>CM065714.1:20809239-20851739 GCA_033310375.1 Conus canariensis | reverse complement strand
TGTATTGGAGAAAGCAAAGACAACCCGGTCATCGCTACAGCTCTCGTCGTCCCAGGGATAATCCACCCCGTCCACATCACCAGGGCAGGAGGAACTGTTTCTTGCTGCGCAGGGAACATCGGGGACGAGATTACCTGTACAATTACCGAGCCCAGTGAAAGTCTTCTGTCTACGTATTTCTGTTGGATTGTTATAAGGCTGCCATTTTCATAGTCGCGCATGATTGTTTATAGTATTATTAGTCACTGTCCTGTTGATAGATTTTAGGTATTGCCATACTGAATTTCAGTTTTGGTGTTTGCAAAGTGTCTATTTTCATTTTAATAGGCTATTACTGTGCTTTGTTTTATTCGCAGTTTTCTTCTGTTTCTTTATTATTATTCTTTGTAACTTTTTGATGGAAAAAAGACAAATATTAGTATCCTACAATGGAATTGCCGTTCAATTACTACCAATATAATACACCTTCAACAACATCTTGAGAACAACACTTATATGGTCATCATCCTTCAATCTCTAAATGTGACAAAGAAGGACTTGCCACGATTGGACCATTTCTTCTATCCACCAGTGTGCCAAGAAAGTGATTGTGCTGCGAAAATTTCTGTGGCCATTTATATTAATGACCAATTATTTTACCATCCAATCCAATCGCCTGTACCAAATGACACAACAAACTTGTTTTCTTGTGCAGCGTGTGTCCGATTCGCCAAATCGTTAGTTTTGAATATCGTTTCAGTGTATTTCCCAAAAGGTATTATTGATTGCAATTCTGACTGGCTACGTTCGTTAAATACTACAAATGATAAATGGTTAATAGCGGGGGACTTTAATGAACATGCTCCTTTTTGGGATCTATCTTGCGTCAAAGTAACCTCTAATCGCTTGGTGGAGAATATTTCAGATTCTCCACTTTTTCTTTTAAATGACGGAAGTGTTACAAGACTGCCTGATGTTCCCAGCCACAAACCATCAGGAATTGATCTGACTCTAATCTCTCCAAAGTTAGTTCCTAGCTGCAAGTGGCAATTACACGATAACACTTTGGGAAGTGACCATATTCCTATTATCCTTACTTTTAGAGGATTTGAAGTTAAGCACAATGATGTAAAGGATAAAATTCCTAAATTTGATTATAAACGAGCTGACTGGGCCAAATTTGAATCTGCTCTAAGGTCTTACGATGTTAGTTCTTTTGATAAATCAGACATTGAATCTATGTAATACTCATTTTACAGAGGCAGTTTTAAATGCTGCAGGCGAAGCAATTCCCAAAAATAATGTGTCAAACTCTTCGAAACACGTTGGTAAAGTACGGTGGACAGATTCATGTAAAAATGCTGTAGACAAAAACAAGAACACCTTTAAATCGTATGCTAAAGTTAAAAAAGTGAAAGGCAGTGTTCCTGTCAAATCTGCTAAAAAAAACCCAAAGAAACAGAGTTATAGAAAGTGCTAAAGGCAACTATTGGTCAACGTTTTGTTTTAATGAAATAAGTGACCATAAAGATAAAAGTAAAATTTGGAAAAAGATCAATGAAAAATGGGATGCATCTACCAGAATGTCCAGTTATTCTAGGTGATGAACAATTTCCTTCAGAATATCAAAAAGCTGAGGCATTTGCTGACACCTTTGTAAAGAATAGTTCTTACAATAGTCTATCAGACAAATGCAGAACTTTGAGGGAAAATCAATCACAAAATGGCATATACAATGACCCTGAGAAAAATAATGATCACTACTTGAATGCTGAAATTACTTTCCAAGAATTACTGTCTGCTATCTGTTCATTACCTAAGACCAAGAAAACTTCTGTTGGTCTCGATGCCATTTCCAATGAGTTGATAAAACATCTTCCAGAAAACTTTTTGTTATTTTTACATGGAATTATTAGTAAATGCTGGATTGAAGGTAACATCCCATCCATATGGAGAGATTCAATTATAGCCCCTATTTTAAAGCAGGGCAAACCAGTACACGATGCGAATAGTTATAGACCTATCTCTCTGACGTCTCACGTATGCAAATTAATGGAGCAAATTGTTTTAAATCGATTGTCTTATCATTGCGAAAAACGTGGGATTATCCCTGTAAACCAAGGAGGCTTTAGAAAAGGCAGATCAACCATTGATCATTTAGTGAAATTAACAACTCAAATCAAACAACAATTTGCCAAAAGACAAAATGTTCTTGCCACATTCTTTGATATAAATAAGGCATACGATCAGGTTTGGCATGAACGATTACTATACAAGTTAAAAACGGTTGGGCTTTCTGGTCATATCTACGACTATGTTAAAACATTCTTGGCCAACAGAAGTATCCAAACAAGAACTGGTCACATTTATTCCTCTAAAAGATTCCTTGATATGGGTATCCCTCAAGGCTCTGTTATTGCTCCTATTCTGTTTAATATCCTAACTTACGATTTACCAATATCTATTTCCAAAAAAAGTAATTTCATTCAGTATGCCGATGATATCTGTTTGTGGATGAATGTTACTTTAAAAAAGAAAACATCAAAAAAGTCTATAAATTTTATAAAAAGAGCATATCAATGTGATCTATATAATATTGCTATGTATATGTCTGAAAATGGTTTAAGCTTATCACCTCAAAAATCTCACATGATGCTATTCGATGCAAGTGGATATGTTCACAATGCCCCAGAATTCAAAGTTAACAACATCACACTTAAATACGCTTCAAATATTAAATTTCTTGGTGTTTATATAACGTTTAAGCTCTCTTGGAATCTGCATTTAGAACATACTGTAAATCAAGCAAGAAAGTCATTGAACCTTCTAAAAGTCATAAGCAAACAAAGCTGGGGTCAAGACACAAATACATTAATTCATTTGTCCTCTGCTTTAGTTAGATCTAAATTGTCGTATGCACAAGAGGTTTTCTTTAGTGCTCCAAAATATCTATTGAAAAAACTGCAGAGCATAGATTGTAAAGCATATAGAACAGCCCTTGGCGTTCCATTTCATGGTTCCATCATAGGATCTTACCATGAAGCAGGTGTTTTGCCTCTTGATGATCAGCGAAAATTAGCCAGTGCTAAATACATTATAAGATGCTCTACAATTCAAAATTCAAACCAAATGGAACTTGAAATTAGGTCCGATATTCATTTTCCTAAGCGTGCAAAACGTATCCGATCTAATAAAACTATTACATTTTCTTGTTAACTATTGACAAAATTAAACACTAATCAAAAGAAATTAGCTGTGCATTTTCCAGTAAGTCCCATCCCAAACTGGGAGCTTTTTAAGGCAAAGTTTGATTATAACTATACATAATTGTCCAAATTTGATAACATCAATGTTCTTGCATATGAAGCTAGATCCCATATGAATGGTTTTTATCCCAATCATCTAAAAATCTTCACTGATGGCTCTTTATTAGACAATCAGGCAGGCTGTGGTTTTGTCATCCTCACTTTAAAAATTGAGAAATCTTTTTACCTTGTTAAGGACTTCTCCATTTTCACAGCTGAATTAATAGCAATTTTAATGGCTATTCAGTATGTCATTGATACACCATTCAATTTCTATGGTGCACTCTTTTGTGTAGACTCTAAATCAGTTCTCCAAGCTTTAGAATCAACAAATCCGAAAAACCGGGCTGAAGTCATCACAGAAATTAAAGTACTTATTCATATTCTTATATCAAGGGGTATCGCAGTTGATTTTTGTTGGATCCCATCTCATTGTTCAATATCTGGAAATGAATGGGCTGATCGTACAGCTCGGGCAGGTGCAAAAAAATCTTTTAAATCCAAGGATATTCCCATTCTTTTAAGTTTACAAGAGGGTTACTCTTTATTACAAAAAGATTCTTTCGAAAATTTTGAAAAGATATATAAAGACTACATGCTTCCCAAAGTACATAAGCCTGATTCTTCAATAAAGTGTTGTTTAAACGCTCGATCACAAATTTTTTCAAAATAGAATTCATTAATATACATTTTATCAAAAAAGATGTCAATAAACACCCAAAACACCGCAAAAAAAAAAAATGTTTCACTGTTTTACAGACTTAGGTTAAACGCTTTCAAAACCAAGTTCATAAAAAACGTCCAATGTGTATGTGGGGCTGTTGATAGCTGTACAACAACACGTATTTTGTACTTATGTCCTTATTTTGAATCAGCTCTATCAAAATTCAGAAAAGATGAATCTAAATGCATTTTCCAAAAACCTGTATTTCTTTTGAACTTTGTTCAGAACTTAATGATAAGTCCAGTCGGCTCGTTTTTTTTAATGATTTCTGCGCATTTTAGACTGTTTTGTTTTGACTGTTGCAGTTTGATTAGTTAATGTTCATTTTTGCTAAGGATTGTTCTTATGTAATATTTCCACTAATATTTAACACACACACAGGCGCACACATACAAGCGCGCACACACACACACACACACACACGCGCGCACACACACACACATGCACACACATTAGCCATACGTCGATGAAAAAAAGTGACAATGAAAACCTGATAGGCCAAATAGTAAAAGAGTATATTGAAAATTCGTATCCCTTTCATCTTAAAATTTATACAGATGGGTCTCTTTTGGATACCAAAGAAGCAGGTGCAGCATTTACAATTCCTTCATTGAAAATTGAAAAATCTTATTATCTTGGAAAAAACAGATCAATTTTTACAGCAGAACTAACTGCCATTCTAATGGCTTTGTATTTTCTACTTGACTTTTCAAATCCAATATTCCAAGTCCTCTTTTGCGTCGATTCAAAATCAGTTTTATTCGCCCTAAGTAAAACAAACCCTATAGTAAGACAAGATCTCATTACAGATATTCATCACCTAATACATTTCTTGATTATTAGGGGTACAAGAATTAGTTTCTGTTGGGTTCCTTCTCATTGTGGGATTCAGTTTAATGAGAGAGTAGACAGAGCAGCAAAACGGGGAGCAAAAAATACTAGCGGGTCGGAGGTTATCAGTATCCCATTGTCTATCCATGAGGGATACAGACTTCTAGAAAATGCATGCTGGAAACATTTTAGGAAAAAACAACAAAATTCAGGATGTTCTCTTGATACTCGCATAAACCAGCTATTAAACTTTGACACACTTCATTCTTTTTATCAATGTAGTTTGCCGTTTTCTCGGATCATAATTTCGCTAATATATAAGATCAAACTAAACGCTTTTAAGACAAAGTTTTGCAAAAATATAACATGCCTTTGTGGTGAAATGATAACAAATTCCCACATACTTTTCCACTGCAAACAGTTAAAACCTCATCTACCACCTCTACCTAATTGTTCTCTGGATACAGTTGTAACCGATTTACCACTAATGTGTAAAATTGCTGTTTCATTGCATCAAAGTCCTATGTTTTCTGTTTTGTAAAATGGGAACTGGTGTTTTAGTAACGTCCTTGTTATGACCGGTTATTCTTCGATGTTTTATAGTTAGTTATCCATTTTTTGCTGTTGCTGTTAATGTTATTCTTATAGATTAGGTTCGTCTAATATCACGTAATGTGTATAGACGTTAAATTGAAGACCTAACCCACACGCAAGCACGCATGTATACTACACACTCATACACATATACAAGTAAACACTCACTTCCTGTCTAATATCACTTTAAAGTGAAAAGACGTTAAATCGAAGAACAACAACACACATGCACGCACATTTGTGTACACATATACAGCTACAGGAAGTCTGGGTCCTTTGATAGAGCTGAAAACATTGCGGTGTTAGCGTACACACACACACACACACACACACACACACACACACACACACACACACACAAACACACACACACACACACACACATCCATCGTCAAGCTACTAGATGTTTGAGCTTCGGAGTGCATGCTTTCACTTATTCAAAGAGGCCACACGAACACGTCATGTTGGCTGTTTCCGACACGATTAATCGTGATCGTTTCCGACGAACGTTAACAAATTCATTGTCTGCTCTTGCCTGATCATGGCATTCATTATTATGATTACAAAGCGAATTGAAAATACAGAAGGAAGTAGAACTTCACAGACTTACCAATCTCCTGACAGATTCAACTGAGAACAGAAGAGTTTTCTATAATCACCAATCTCGCACAACTACGCATTCGCTATGGAGTTCCTTGCATTACTTAGCCAAATGAACAAGTTCAAGAGTTACGCTTGCTAACAGCAAAGTTGAGAAGAGAATTGTGTAATGTAAGTTAATGTTGTTACCTTTGAACGGTGACAAAGGAAGAGTAGGATATAGAACAGCTCTTAGGACTTCGTCTGTTTAGAAGCTGAATTCCAGTTTTCACGATTCACTCTTACGGGTGGGAATCGTTTCTCGTCCAGAATGTCGCCTACAAATAGCTATGTCAGGCGAGGTCTGAAAATCGGCCACCTACTTTTTTGTATCACGCCGAGGATATGAGAAGCTCTTGATAGGTCACACATCGCCAGTTGTTTGCTCCCCGACTGCAAAACTGCCTGACTGTGGTAGCTTTTTTTTTAAGTGGACTGTGTACGTGCGGATGTGTAAAACAATGGATGTGGAAAGAGAAAGATAGAGTAGTGATGGCGGTGAGAAGAGGGTGGGTACATGTCAGTTGATGAGTGAAAGGACAAAGCACAGAAGAAGTGGGTGAAGGAGGGCGTTGGTGTGGGGTGGGGAAAAGCACACAAAGACACACGCACATGCTCTCTCTCTCTCTCTCTCTCTCTCTCTCTCTCTCTCTCTCTCTCTCTCTCTCTCTCTCTCTCTCTCACTATTGTACGCAATAAGCGTACAGATTCACAAAATTCAAGCACAAACATCACCCCGGACAAATTTAATACCCACTTTCTGTCATTATCAGATACCCTTACTCAAGCTTCACAGACTATAAGAGCACCAAATGAATGTACATGCCCGACTTCCCTAATATCATTTTGCAAACAAAAACTTGGATCCAGTAACTCAGTCAAAATTCCCCTTCTTGCTGTACATGAAGTAGGTATGCACATAGCGCAATTAAAGAATAAAAAATCCATGGGTCCTGATAACATACCCGCATTTCTTCTCAAACTCGCTCTACCTTACATTGTTGAGTCACTTACATACATATATAATTTATCCATTGAAACTAATGTTTTCCCTTAGGCGTTCAAAAACGCCAAAGTGATCCGCCTTCCAAAATCAAATGATTTGTCGGATCCAAATAATTTCAGACCTATATCCTTACTTTCGATTCTATCCAAACCCTTTGAAAGACACATACACACACACGTATCTCAGTTCATGGAGAAAAACAAACTATTTCACCCACTCCAATCTGGATTCCGATCGAATCATTCCTGCCACACAGCATTATCACGAATGTGTGACTCATGGCTTTCAAATATGAACCAATCACAAATGACAGGGGTTGTCTTTCTTGACTTCAAAAAGGCGTTTGATCTTGTTGATCATTCCATTCTTCTAAAGAAACTATCTGTCTACTTGAACCATACCCCGACAATCTCATTATTCCAATCATACTTGAACGATAGGACTCAGTATGTGGTGCTTAATGGCAAAACTTCCGCTTCAGACTTTGTCAGACATGGAGTCCCACAGGGCTCTGTACTAGGCCCCCTACTATTCTGCATCTTCATCAATGATTTACCATTGTCCGTATCAGATGAAAAGGTCACGACAGATTTATTTGCTGATGACTCGTCGCTCCAAACGAATGGTAGTGATCTACAGACAATAGAAACTTCTCTCCAGGAAAGTCTAAACGACGTATCAGACTGGTGTCATTCAAACTCAGTGGTCATACACCCAGCCAAAACCAAATCTATGATTATAGCTACCCGCCAAAAACACCAGTTGACTCCTCTTTGCCTAAAACTTCAGTTGAATGGCACTTCTATCGAGCAGGTAGACGAGCATCGTGTTTTAGGGTTAACGATAGATAAAGAATTGAAATGGCAATCTCATCTCAATAACGTTTGCAAGGTAGTCTCAAAACACCTTTTCCTGTTATCTCAATTAAAGCGCTACGTCAACAGTAGTGTGCTTAAACTTTTCTTTAATGCACACATAATGTCACGTATCAATTACGCCTCAACAGTGTGGGACGGCAGTAGTGACGTCCACCAAAAAAGGCTGAATTCTCTCCATAGACGTGCAGCAAAACTACTCCATCCAGCTGTATCTCTAACAACAGACGAAAAACTAAAAGCGCTGAACATACTTCCTCTGAATAGGCAATTGGAATTCAACAAGGCATCATTTATGTTTACAATCTTGACAGATACTATGCCATGTTATATCAATGCCCTTTTTACAAGATCGAACAGCTTTTCTGGCTCGACGAAATTCCTTCTTCCCTACCCACGCATTGATCTATACAAAACAAGCCTAGCTTACTCTGGACCATATGTCTGGAACTCACTTCCACCGAATCTACAAAACATGAATACTTTAAAACTTTTCAAGGAACGTTTGCATAAACATTTTATGTCTCAGTAATTAAATTATTCAATTACAATGATTAGCGCCCATTCGCAAAGTCTTCTGTGAACCATACTTTGAATAAATCGTCTAAACATAAAACCTACTCCGTTAACATCGCTCATCCCCACTCCCACTCTGTCTACCATCCCTTTTCCCCTCCCCCTATCTACCATTCTCTCTTCCCCACCCTACTCTGACCTCTCTCTCTGTAGTCTTGTTTGTTTGTTTGTAAGTTTCCTTCTGTTTTACCATCCCCCATCTCATTAGTGCTTTTATGAATTGTTTGCTTATCATTGTAGAATTAGATTACCATGTTGTTATGTTGAATTGTCAGTATGAATGATATGTGCTGAAATAATGTATGCATGACAAGGACAGATTGTAAGACTAGGCTTTGGCCTAAAATCTCCATCCTTGTGTATTAAAGACCAATCAATCAATCAATCAATCTCTCTCTCTCTCTCTCCTCTCTCTCTCTCTCTCTCTCTCTCTCTCTTGTGTGTGTGTGTGTGTGTGTGTGTGTGTGTGTGTGTGTGTGTGTGTGTCTTCGTGTGTGTGATCTGTCCAAGCACTTGGGAAAAAAAGACATAAATAAACATCTTTACCACCATCTTGACTCCTACAATCTACTAAATAAGAATCATACGGGGTTTAGGAAAAATCATTCTTGTCATACAGCACTTATAAACCTGCCAGATCAATGGCTAACCAGTACTGATGACGACAAGTATTGTGGCGCACTTGTTGATTTTTGGCTTTTGATATAATTGACCACAAATTATTAAGCAGGAAACTATCATCATATGGCATAACAGGACACACTATCCAGCTGATGACATCATTCCTAGAACACCGTCAACAGACCGTTTGTGTCAACAGTAACACATCAGAGAAGTTACCTATCCGACATGGCTTACCCCAGGGTTTTGTGTTAGGCCCATTACTGTTCTCAGTTTATATAAAAAGATCTTCTCATTTATATCGAGGATTCATGTGAACTCTGTTGTAATGATACCACTGTCCACACAAGTAGCTCCACCTTAGAAGCTGTTTTCACTTCATTAGAGAAGAATGCTGACATCTTAAGTGCTTGGTGTTATGTACATCGTATATCACTGAATCCAAATTAAACAAAACTAATGCTGATAACAACTAGACAAAGAAAACAAAACATGACCATGCAGCCTCCATCTGTTTTTGACAATAATCAAGAAACTGAAGTGGTGGGTAGCCATCGCGGTGTACATATTGATAATAAACTTCCTTGGTCCTATCACCTTCACAATGTATGTAAATCAGTATCAAGACAAATATATCAGCTGTGCAGGATCAAGAATTTCTTAATTTTCAAGCCAGAAAATTATTCCTACACACACATGCACTCTCTTCAATCAAGCATTGTTCAGCATTATTCTGACTCCGCTAGCTTCAATGCAATGAAATCTCTTATCTCTATCTACAAAAGAGCACTTAAAACAGTTCTTTTCAAATCGTCAATTCTTATTGAGAGGGGTTCTACTAAAGCAAGGGTTCCTCCGCTAAAAGATATGTTTGCTGTCTATAAATGTCTACTCATGCAAAACAAATGCATCGGATTTAGCCGCACGAGCTCTTCGGTCGAAATTTAACAAATCCTAAGGATCCAATTAAATTCCAGATTCCCACATTATATCTAGACCTGTTTAAATCAAGCTTTTCTTACTCTGGTAGTGTGGTTTGGAATACACTTCCATTGCATTTCCGATGCATACAAAATGCAGAATCCTTCAGGGAAAAACTAATTACACATTTCACAGCAGATCATTATCATTTTTATTAGAGACAAAATACATGTATCAGAGCAAACTCCGTGTATCGCTGCATATTTTAACTGTTATGCCGCTCCCTATAACAGATTTTTTTAACCACGTAATGATAAATGAGAGCTATGTTTGCTCTTAGTTTTATTTATCATTGTAATTATATCATAATAAATGAATGCTGTGGTCACTGATATTATTAGTGCATTGTCAATAATTGATGACTGTCCTAATGCTTTTGACTTATCGAAGCATGTAACTACACGGTGATAGATGTGTGTCCTGATTACTGTTGATTTCATTGATGCATTGTGGCTGTTTCTTCAAAATCCTTATTTAAATATTTAGCATCTAGTATTTTAGAAAAGGAAAATTAAATATGATTATAACATCTCTCTCTCTCTCTCTCTCTCTCTCTCTCTCTCTCTCTCTCTCTCTCTCTCTCTCTCTCTCTCTCTGTATGTGTACGGCTACTTATCGATCATATGAAGTGACGATAATGACGGAAAATCAAGCATGATTCCGTTCATACAGTTCAAACACTGTTTAACCAACAGAAGCAAGGCTTTACAATTCTTTTATTTCCTGGTTATTCAGGTACAGTTATTTTTCCTAATTCCTGGTTATTCATAAAACAAACGTCAAAACTTAGTAGAATGCGTGTTGATATAACCCGCAAAACTCATGTTGATTTTTTTTCTCATTATATATTTCAGTATTTGAGGAAACATTATCACATTCATACATAACAAACGCAACATAAGAAGAAAAATGTATACAAATCAAATTATGTTTAGTGGCATTTAAAGATTGTGAAGATCAGACCATCAGTCACAAAAATTTGATTTTCGACGCTTGGTCCTTACTACAATAAGACTGATCCAGACCCCTACAGGAAGAGAATGTCAATGTCTACTGACCGATTACGTCCTCTTTGATCTTTGATGACTGACAATCTCAGCAAACGTGAGACTTTTACTCTCTCTCTCTCTCTCTCTCTCTCTCTCTCTCTCTCTCTCTCTCTCTCTCTCTCTCCTCTCTCTCTCTTTACATACATAGGCCTACGCGTGTGCGCGAGCGCGCGCACATCAAAAACAATTCTAAAGAATGATTAGAGAAACATATTTGGTAATTTGATTTTTTTTAACATTTTATCATCAAATGGTGACGGCTAATTTGATTAAAACACTTTATCACCAATTTGTGACGGAAGACGTAAAGGAATAACACTCCTGTTTTATTGGATTGGTTGTGATATATGAAATGTTAGAGAAACTCTTCTTTTTACACAATGCGATCAATAAAGGCCTCCTCCTTCGTTATGTTTCACAGGAAAAAAAACAAACAAACAAAGAAGCAAAGCTTCTGACTTGACTGTTGTGTCTGTACGTTAATACATTATCCTATCATTCAGCACCTGAAAACGGCATTGAAACACTACCCATGATTTAACCAATACATTTATCCAGCAGGCAGAGGGGGGGGGGGGGGGGGGGCTGTAGCCACATGGTCAGAGCGTTTGCCTGTGGAGGTAACGGTCATGGGTTCGAATCACTCGTGGAGTCGGATTTTTACAAACTGAAAAACCTCTGTTCATCCGGCAGTCAAGGGGTACCTTATCCATGTCAGGAAAAGTTAGGACACGGAGAGATGGGGATGAGCTTCGCTTCCCATAATACCATACCTTGGATGAGGTGAACCGCTAATAGTTCTTTCAAACTGTGCGTCCGTGTACCTGTAAAAACGCACACACAAAACACAAGAATACCTCATGAAAATTTGTTTAGCATGCATTCTTTGCTTCTTCTTGCTGTCACATGTTCCGTGACATCTCGCATTCCTACACCGCCCCCCACCTCTGCCCTCTCTCTCACCCCTCCTCCCTCCACTCCTTTTCTCACACTGTAACATTACTCAAACTTCGTCATCATCATCATCATCATATCATCCTTCCATACCAATATGATGATCCCAGTAAGAACCATTTAAAGAATATTCCTTAAGACTTTTCAGGACATCCTCTCAAAGCTGGAAGGCACAATGGGTCCTGTAAGACTGGTCCTTGAAACTTTCAATATAAAGAGTGCACACCCACAGACCTGACCGGCCTTCCCTCAAGGCAAGCCTGTCAGCCTGATTGTGGTGCTGAAGATATTGGTATACATCTTAATATACAACAACAGGAATGTTATCCGTGTTTCTGATTCCACAGTGACTGAGATAATCCCCGGGATCATGAATCATATGGTTTTTTTCTTTTCTTTTTTGTTTGCTTGTTTGCTTGCTCGCTTGTTTGTTCGTGATTGTTTGTTTGTTTGTTCGTTCGTTCGTTCGTTCGTTTTTGTTTCTTTATTTGTTTTTGTGCAGAGGTGCACTCAGAGTGACTATTCCCAGGTCAGCCAACACTTAGTTTTTATTCGTATGTCCTCTAAACTCCACAAAGTCGTCTTAGGTGGCCACACTTTGTGACTGGCCGAAATTCATGGATATTCATGCATCATGCATGTTTTCATTCCATGACTAATACTTCTGATTATGAGTGCCACGACCCACACGAGAGCAACAATGTTATACTGTTATTTGAGAATTCATGACGATGTATAAGTGAACAAGATGAGAGGCTCTGCAGTTAGCACGCCCTCTTCGTGTGTCCTGGCACATGCTGGGCCTTTAAATGGGGTAGAAGGTCAGGGAGGGGGATGAGGGGGCGTGGGGGGGGGGGGGGGGGTATCGCGGAGAGATGAAGCCAACCGTCTCCGGAATGATGGGAAGTCTAGGAAAGCATCACACTTAAGTTTGGAGTGTGTCTGACACTCGAAAATCCGACTCCTACGTGGTGTTCTCCTGGATTTGGAGCCTGAGTGTCGTTCTGGTGTAACATCTCTCTCTCTCTCTCTCTCTCTCTCTCTCTCTCTCTCTCTCTCTCTCTCTCTCTCTCTCTCGCTCGCTCGCTCGCTCTCTCGCTCTCTCTCTCTCTCTCACTCTCTCTCTCTCCTTACTACAGAGAGAGAGAGAGAGAGTAACATTAAGAGAAAGAGACAAACAGAAAGACAGACAAACAGAGACAAGGAGAATATGTGCGTTCATTTGTACGTCTACAAACGCATCTCTGTTTATAAGTGTCTGCATGCTTGTTTGAGTGCGCGCGCGTGTTTGTATTTGGGGTGTGCGTGCGTGCGAGCGTGTGTGTGTGTGTGCGCGCGCGCGCGCGTGTGTGTGTGTGTATGTGTGTGTGTGTCTGTGTGTATGTGTCTGTGTCTAGGTCTGTGTCTGTGTTCTTCCATTTAATGTATATTCACGTTATGTGATCTTACACAAAGAAAAAACAACAATCATAATTATAAAGAAAAAAATTAACACAGCAGCATTTCAAAAACATCCAAGTAACATCAAATATAAAGGTACAATAAACTACATCTCATTACAGATAAGTAAACATCGGATTCTGAGTTAATGCTAATCCAATGTCACATCTTAGTGAAGAATAATTTAAAATCTAATCCAATGAAGAGTCATTGAAAGTGGGCAAAAAATGCTTCAACAGCTTTCATTTGAGAAGTATATGCGTAATTGATTTTTTTTCACCACAAATGCATTTGACTATCATTCAGCTTTCATATTCCTTCTTTAAAAGTGAAAAGATCTTTTCAAGTTAGAAGAAACAGATCCATTTTCACGGCAGAGCTCACTGTCATTCTTACGGATCTGTATCATTTACTTGGTTTTCCTTAACAAGTATATCAAATTCTCTTCTGTGTTGATTCAAAGTCACCTTCATAAGCGATAAGTAAACCAAGTTCTACAGTTAAACAACCCGTCATTCTTGAAATCAAGTGTTAAATCCATCTCCTACTTTTGAAAGGTAGATGTATTACATTCTGCTGGGGGCCCTCGCATTGTGGAATTCATTGTAATGAAAGAGTTCACAGACTGGCTAAAGGTGGAGCAAAACGTGCTGACAAGGAGTGCAGCTGAGATATTCCTCTGTCTCTTTTGGAGGGATATAAGTTATTACAAAATGCATGTAGGAAACGCTTTAGAAAGAAGCTAGATGATTCTCGGTACTTTCTGACTACCCTTAAAAGTCAACCATCACGGCACAATGCTATTCTAAGAACTCGTAATGCTTCATAATCATCTAAGATCAATGACTTCTTTGATTTACAGACTTAAACTTTATGCTTTTAAAACAAATTTAGTGTGTGTGTGTGTGTGTGTGTGTGTGTGTGTGTGTGTGTGTGTGTGTGTGTGTGCGTGCGTGCGTGCGTGCGTGCGTGCGTGCGCGTGGGTGCGTGCGTGCGTGCGTGCGTGCGTGCGTGCGTGTGTGTGTGTGTGTGTGTGTGTGTGTGTGTGTGTGTGTGTGAATTCACTTTTCCGTCCTGGCCCTCATCTCACTCTGCTTGACCATCGCCATCAACTCTCTCTCTCTCACTCTCTCTCTCTCTCTTCTCTCTCTCTCTCTCTCTCTCTCTCTCTCTCCACACACACACACACACACACACACACACACACACACACACACACATACCCCAGCACCGCTCTTTCCGGCTACTGCTCTCTCTCTCTCTCTCTCCTCTCTCTCTCTCTCTCTCTCTCTCTCTCTCTCTCTCTTTCATTCACACACACACACACACACACACACACACACACACACACACACACACACACACACACCATCATCCCAGCACCGCTCTTTCCGGCTACTGCTCTCTCTCTCCTCTCTCTCTCTCTCTCTCTCTCTCTCTCTCTCTCTCTCTCTCTCTCTCTCTCTCCCTCTCTCTCTCTCTCTCTCTCTCTCTCTCTCTCTCTCTCTCTTATCAACATCAAACCTCCCCTCAACTCCATCTCTTTTTCTCCACACCCACTGCAGAATACAGGTGTTTTTTTGTTTTGTTTTGTTTTGTTTTTTGCCTACAGTTTCTGAATAAACGAGCTGATCGAGATAACAGTTAGTCCTCGTTCATCTTTCAGAGGCGTCTCCAGTCGGTGTGATGTCAAGCATGTGACCGGTGACTCTAGTTTTTGAAACCATATCTCAGATCACACCCATGGGCAATTTCTGGACTTGAATCCATGAGTTTATATTATGTCACTATGTATGAGTTTGCTTTATGTCACTATCTCTATATGTTTCTGCACACTCTTACTCTCAACGCGTCCAGTGCGTCAGAGATAGTCATACTGACGAGAGACAGACAGACAGAGACAGAGAGAAAGACGGAGACAGAGCCAGAGACAGATACAAAAAGACTCGGAGAGAGACAGCGAGCAGACAGACAGACAGACAGACAGGCAGAAAGTCAGATACACAAGCAGACAGACACACAGACGGACAGAGAGAGAGAGAGAGAGAGAGAGAGAGAGAGAGAGAGAGAATCTGAATGAGGCAGGTGAGAGAGACAGACTGAGCAAGGCAGAAAAAACGAAGAAAAAACAGGAATACAGATTCAGAGAGAGAGAGAGAGAGAGAGGGGGGGGGAGAGGGGGAGTTAGGAGCAGATATTTTCAATGAAAAAAGTGGAATAAGCACTGGAATCTTTTTTGTTGTTATTTATGCCTTTTAGAATGTTTCTTTTTTTAGAAATAAGAGAAAGAAAAAGAAACGTGCATTTGATATTGGATCAGATGCAAACATCTGCATTGGACGAAGAACAAACCTCTCACAGTCACGAAAAGTTTTGTCAATTTTCCCTTGGCAGTTCCCATAAAAAAAAAGTTCCTCGCTTCCAGGCCCAAACCGCATTACTACTAAATACAGGTATCTGATTTCTACCTGCCCCCATCCCTCTCTTTTGTTTTATCGAATCCTTTCGTTTCCAGAGGACGTCCCAAATATTTTGCAGAAGTTTAAGGTCAAGGAAGATAAATACCATCCTACTCCTATTTCTCTGCCGATGTAACTTGTTTCTTCTAGTCTTCTCTCCAGGTTCGACTGTGGGTAACTGCTCTCTTTGCTGACGCTCCAAAGTACCGGAAAAAGATAAATACTTGATAGAGCTGGATTAGGCCAATGAAAACACTAAAGAAATCAGTTCCTATATATATCACAGTAACAGAGAAGTTTAAAACGTTTACACAATAATTAGGGGTTGGTTTTTTCTTCTTCTTTTTCTATTTACATGGAGTTCCATGACCGTGACACCTTTCTAGAGAATGATGTGGACGTTAAGAAGTTCTACACAACATGCTTCCGACGTTCTCTCGTTCTTGTACTTTCTTTATCATGCTAATACCCTTTCCTTGGTTTTTTTTTAGCGTTTTGTTATATTAGCAAATACCCCCAAGAAAGCCCTCTTAAGAAGAGGTCAAAACTGGACTAGAAATGTATGCGGCTAACAGTTTTTGATGTGCGTATTTACTGTTCTACAATACATTCATCTCCACGGGTATGTCTGTCGCATTCAAGTTTCATCTGTACGGCGTCTTCCGGCAATTCGAAAGTGTGCACGTTTAACAAATTAGTGCGCGCAGGCTAACAATTCATCCGTCCTCGCAACATGAACATAGTTTTAAAGTAAGAGGTGTGGGGAATAATAGTTTGCGAAGTGACTCGCTATACTAAAAGAGGAGGACAACTGGCGTTATATCATGAATATAAAAGTCCTTCAATGGCATTGAATGGGGACTAAAACAAACCATCTTCAAACCAGGACCATTGATACATCCTGCACACTTATCGCCTGCTCAGAGGCCTTTCTTTCGTTGATGTGGACTCATCAGTTACACATGGTTAATTGTGTCGATGTCTCCTTGGTATCAAATGATACGGTCTAATAATTCTGTGGTATTCTCGCCACGAACGGTTTTATGAGAAGAAAAAAAAAACATAACCCAGTGGCACCGTAAAGCAGCCAGTGAAGAATAGAAAAGTGAAACGATAAGAAAGGGCAGTGGAGGAAGAAGTTACAAAAAGACTCCAATCATTATGTAAAGAGTAATAGATGTAGGAGGAAATCTTTGAGTCTATGCTTGAGGATTCGTGCGTGCGTGTGCGTGTGTGTGTGTGTGTGTGTGTGTGTGTGTGTGTGTGTGTGTGTGTGTGTGTGTGTGTGTGCGTGCGTGCGTGCGTGCGTGCGTGCGTGTGTGTGTGTACACACTTAAGAAAAATGTGACAATTTTTGCAAGGCGGGAGGAGGGGGGGGGGGGGGGGGTGTAAACCAGGAGTTTCCCAACACTTCTTCCGTGCCTTCACCCTGTTGACAATTTTTTTTTTTAAAGCTGAAAAAAAAAAAAACATAAGTAGCACTCTGGGTTTACAAAAGACTAAAATTATGCTAACACAACGTTTGCAGCAACATCGCAGAGAAAATGTGCACTGACGAGGCACTGAATTACCTCCCTTTCACCCCCAACACTACCTGTCCTCATGCCCCAGTCGTCGTTTTAACATTGAGCAGTCGGGCGCTCTAGACCTTTCTGAGGAAATTTGAACCAGTCTTCCGAGCAAAGTGGTCATACTCTGGTACAGGCGCACGGGCGAGTGTGTGTGTGTGTGTGTGTGTGTGTGTGTGTGTGTGTGTGTGTGTGTGTGTGTGTGTGTGTGCGTGCGTGCGTGCGTGCGTGTGTGCGTACGTGTGTGTGTGCGTGTGCGTGTGTCTTTGTGTGTGTGTGTGTGTGTGTGTGTGTGTGTGTGTGTGTGTGTGTGAGCATGCTTTTGAGAGAGAGAGAGAGAGTGTGTGTGTGTGTGTGCGTGGTGTGTGTGTGTGTGTGTGTGTGTGTGTGTGTGTGTGTGTGTGTGTGTGTGTGTGAGTGAGAGAGAGAGAGTGAGAGAGAGAGAGAGAGTGAGTGAATTCATAAGTGTGTGCGTGCGTGTGTGTGTGTGTGTGTGTGTGTGTGTGTGTGTGTGTGTGTGTGTGTGTGTGTGTGTGTGTGTGAGCATACTTTTGAAAGAGAGAGAGTGTGTGTGCGTGTATGGTGTGTGTGTGTGCGTGCGTGTGTGTGTGTGTGTGTGTGTGTGTGTGTGTGTGTGTGTGTGTGTGTGAGAGAGAGAGAGAGAGAGAGAGTGAGTGAATTCATAAGTGCGTGCGTGCGCACCACGAGAGAGAGAGACAGTGAGTGAATTCATAAGTGCGTGCGTGCGCACCACGTGCGTGTGCGTGTGTGTGAATATGTATGAAAGACCCCAATCACGAGCTCCTCGCATTACCTTCAGTCTTCTTCCTCGTTTGCCATTCCGTTAGATGAGCAGCCCGGTGTCCTCGATGAAGGCTGCCGTCCGTCGCAGTTCCTCCAGGGTGCCGTACAGCTTGTCTTCCACTGCTGTCGGTGTTGGCCAGTACTTTCTCCTGGACGCTGCATACGTCGTACAGACTTGAAGGATGTGGTCGGTTGTCATTGGTCCCTCACCACAAGGGCACTCGCCACTCTGTCCAATGTCAATTTTTGTGTCCATGTGGTGGAGCAGGCGATTGTGTCCAGTCCTCAGGCGGACGATCTTGACCTGTTCCCGTCGTCCCAGCAAATGGTATGTGTCTTCTGGGTTGTATTTGGGATGCAGGAGGCGCCATTTTATTCCTTGCTGTGCCTTGATGATTGTCCTAATTTCATTGTAGGACACCAGGTTGTTGGCCTGCTCTTTCTGTGCACCGTCTTTTGCCAGAATGTCCGCTTTTTTGTTGCCTCTGATGCCACAGTGTGCTGGTACCCATTGTATCACCACTTTTTCCATCTGGCACTCAGGGCAACAAGGGCTGAAGTGAGATGGTTCTGTTCTTTGCAGCGGGAGTTCTTGAGGGCTTGGGGCACGGAGAGAGCGTCTGAGAACACCACCACATGCCCTGTTGTTCTTGTGGAGTTCTGCGAGACTGTTGTGGCTGCCTCGCAGAGGGCTTCTCGCTCAGCTCGGAAGTTGGTGGAGTATTTTCCTGTTGGGATTGCAATTTCTTCATATCCGTCTTTGTATCGGAGGAAGATTCCAGCTCCACCATCCCTCGCTGCTTCTGTAGCGGAGCCATCTGTAAAGACGTGGGTCCAGTCTTCCTGGGGGTACTGGTTGCAGATGTACTCCATGGCCAGGGCCTTCCTTTGGGTGCCTGACTGTGTTCCTCTCTTCTCCACTCCGGGAATGCTGGTGACGACTGTTGGGAACACCTGCCTCTTCCAAGATGGGTGGGTGACATTTGCCGGGATAGGCTTTGCTTCGTGTTCCATCAAGACTGGGGCTTGTCTTTCAAGGCGTCTTGACTGGTGGATGAAGCTGCCTCTTTTCAGCCGGCTCTTGGTGGGTCTGCTCATTCTGTTGTTCGTTGGATGGCTTTCAAGACGTTTGAATTTTACTGCCTGGATGAGGATCTTTGTGTCCCTTCTGTCCTCCAATGACTGTAGCCCAGTGGTCTCCTCCATCTTCAGGATTGGGGTGGATCTCATGGCGCCAGTTATGACACGCCTTCAGTGAGATCACAATTATCATCTTATGCAAGGATGTCAGACTAGGGGATGAGTACATGTGCAACTCACGGTCGACCTGTCTTAAAACATTCCCATTTTTTTTCGGTGCGTTGACTGACGCCTTCAGTAGCTTTTTTCATCCCATTTTAGCCTGAAAAGTTGTAAAGAAACCAAAGATTCGTTCAGCCCAAACAATGCACACACACACACACACACACACACACACACACACTATTGTTGTTCTCTATATTTTTGTCCGAGTTGCACGCTGACTTAGACTGTGGTGCAAGAGGTATCGGAAACACAGACGCGTCAAACTGTGTGTGTGTGTGTGTGTGTGTGTATCAGAAACACAGACGCTTCAAACTCTCTCTCTCTCTCTCTCTCTCTCTCTCTCTCTCTCTCACGCGTCGTCTCTACAATACCCTTTTTCATTCCTCGTGCTCTTTGCATTAAATATAGTAAACGCCGTTTTCTTTACGAGCAGACATAAAAAGGAAGCTTTCCAAATAAAAATGACAAATACGAGACACTCATGACCATTCCGCGCCAAGAAATGGCTGTCATTGATCGTGCCCAGCCAGATTTCGCTCCGTGTTGTTAACACGCCTCTCTCTCTCTTTCTCTCTCTCTCTTCAAGCCAGCAGCTGCGCCTTGCACAACTGTGCAGAACTAGGTCAATGTCTGTGTTGGGCTGGGAGGCAGTGCAATGGGAGCAACACACAATTTAATCACGAGCGGTCCTGTACTCTTGCGATTTTCAGCTTCGCCGGTTTTGCTGAGGTGCGCTCTAATTGTCGCAGTTTTACTGTCTGTTTCTCATTTGTCTCGTTCTCGCAATGCCTTAAGTTTTGTGCGTGTATTTTAGCTGTGGGATCCAGTATTTTGTGTGGGGAAATCACTATGCATAATGCGCTGTCGCTCCAACACATTACACTGCTTTTTCTCATGTGAAGCGCTGCTGTGTTCGACCAGCATTAATAGCCACAGGGTTATGCTCAAGTTTTCTGTCGGTGCAGTTGTTCAGTCAATGAAATGGGTCACCGAGCTATAGGTGCTGAGGATGTTTATCCAGGTCATCCAATGAACCAGTGTGTCGGCGTGCGTCGCGTCTGGATGGCCAGTCCTTTCCAAGCAGCAAAGACATGCTCTCACTTCGGTTTTGCGAATTTTAGTTTTTTTTGTTCTGCTTTTATTTCGTTCTACTTTTTTTTTGCTTTTGCTTTCTGCTTCTCTCTCTCTCTCTCTCTCTCTCTCTCTCTCTCTCTCTCTCTCTCTCCATTTTAACGTGCTTTCAGCATTGTATGGTCAGCTAGTTTTCAGATAGTGAAACTTGCCTTTTCTTCCTGTTTTCTTTTTTTTCTTTCAAACTACCTCACCTGCTGCTCCCGTCCCGCCACCTCACTCCTACTTCCTCTGCCCCCTTTCTCTCTGGTGGGTATCGAACTCACGGACCTTCCAGCCGGCAGGTTAGCGAGGCTAACCACTGTACCACTTCATTTTTTTCCCCCAGAGGTCTGCCAATATGTCAATGTGCAAAAACAAGAGAGGGTGGGTGCTGCAGGTGAAATGGTGCAGGTAATCTCTCGCTTAGTACGTTAGCAAAGTACAGTCACCACAAACAAAATATATATTGAGCAGGGCGAAAGAGACGGCCAAGAGGAGGCAGGGGAGGGGAGGGGGTAGTAGAACATTTTCGCTTAGAAAAATCTTCACCGAATCGTTGCTGAATGGGGAAAAGCGAGTGGGAGAGAAAGCTGGGGAGGGGGGGAGGGGGGGGGGGGGTCCGTGACATTTGCCGATAATGCTTTGTGTGTGTGTGTGTGTTGTGTGTGTGTCCCCGACTGGAGTACGCTTGTTCAAGGCGTTTCAGACCATTTTATTTTTTGTTGGGTGTAGGTGTACTCTAGGTGTACTCTATGCGTGCTTGTGAACTGTTAACTAGTGCGCACTCTGGTTCTGTGGAACAACGTCGTGATATCAGCCTTGTCTTCTTGTCTGTGTGCAAGACTCTGATGGAACTCCATGACACTGTAGGTCTGCAGGGTTGTAAGTGGCATCAATAGGGGTTTACGGGACCAAGCACATTCACCCACACACGCGCGCGCGCGCGCTCGCGCGCGCACACACACACACACACACACACACACACACACACACACACACACGAGAGAGAGAGAGAGAGAGAGAGAGAGAGAGAGAGAAAACATGCAGGCACGCACACGCACGCATGCACGCACGCACGCACACACACACACACACACACACACACACACACACACATACACACACACACACACACACACGCACACACACCACACACACACACACACACACACACACACACACACACACCCTGAGACTGCATGACAGGGCTGTACTCTACGCCTACTTTCTTGAGATAACCCGGCATCAAGCAGACCCAAGATATATAGACAGACACCTGCAGTGTTGGTCAGGAAATGTGAACAACACTCCTAGAGACGCATCCATTAAGTAAGTGCACGAAAGTCGAATGTGTGGTCCCAGTCTTCCCACTTGAGCCCGTTGCAAACTCAGCTGTGGGAAGGAGCCGGTCGGGGCAGAAAAATCCCACAAATAAATGGATCTGATCGGAAACGAACCCACGACCTCCCAGCAGGGAGTCCGTGACGCTAACAACTTCGCCACGGCGGATGATTATTTGTGGAAAATATGCTTCTCTGTTTTGTGTTGAATATGAAATGTGTGTTATTTGATACGTTGTTTCTGTTTTTATTTACATTTTGCCTTTTTTAGACCATAAAAAAAACTTTTAAAAAAGAAGTGACCAAGCACGACTCCAAATGTTTGATATTGAAAGAAGGAAAGAATTTTTTTATCGTAAATTATAAGCAGTGAAGTCATTTCGTGATTTAAAAAAAAAAAGCATGAATAAAAAAAGGTATTCACAAGGCTTGTCGATTTTTTAAGGCTCGCAGCTTGATACGAGTGTCCGACTTAAGGACGGTTTACATTCTGTTTGCATTGTGCTCAAGAATCTTTGTGTGTGTGTGTGTGTGTGTGTGGACGTGTCTCCTGATAACAGTCCCCGCGATAATAGCACCGTGTGCTCAGTCGGCAAGCAGGGAGGCGTGTGTTGTGTTGTTGTTCATCGGTTTTTTCCAGCTTGTCTTGGCCGAAAAAGGTAACACTGTCCAGCTATCATGGTTCCCGATGTATTTTAGCTGAAGTATAACTTACTGGTTCGTGGTGATCTGACATAATGGTGAAAAGTATGCACCCTTTGATTCTCTTCGGGAGATGATGTTGTTCTAAGCTGTCTGTGAGACAAACCGGCCAAAGAAAGGCAAAGAACATGCCAAAAAGTTAGATTATGTAGATGACAGACGTGTCTAGTTACAGATTTCGGTTGCCAATGACCACATGTGGATCGACCAAATCAGAGGAAGCGGGTACATGGCCGTAGCAATGGGTCCATAGTCAAACGGTTAGAGCCGTACGTGGGGAAGGTTTTTTATGGCATGAAAACCTCTGTCCATCCAGCTGTGATTCAGATCACGGAAGGTTAAAACGGCGGAAGGAGATGGATGGGCTCTGAGTGAACCTCTTGTAGTCCACTGCCCTTATAGCCTCAACTTTTAAATACACGCCATCATCCTCACTCCGACCCCAACAGAAGGAGCGTTTAGACGGACAGAAGCACTGTCATCAGGACAATAATGGAGGAAGGGGATGGGAAGGGGAAGAAGAGGAAGGGATTGGAAATCGGTAAAATAGGATTTTGTCAACATGGAATTCGAGTTCGCCAGAGATGTGAAAATTATTTTTAATGTATATCGTCTTACTACCATTTGTTTTCGTCATTTTAGCAACTCATGACCCGGTTTCCTGCACAATGAGAGAAAGATGGCTCTGTTCCCGGACGAGACTGCGTTCGTGATTTGCCGAGAGTTTGTTTTTTGTGATTGCTTGCTCAAAGAGAAAGCACCGACAGTATTGCATGTAAAGCAGTAGAGTAGAAGAACAGAAGTAAACCACCAGAATAAGTCTGCTAGTATCAATACTGTACAGGCAACCGCCCATTCATTGCAGGCAAAGCGATGCTTGTTGACGGACAGTATACTGTTGCGGTTGTCGGATATGTATGGCTAGGTGTGTGAAAATAACGATGAGTAATTTTTATGTCTTTTTTCTTTTCTCTTCTTTTCATCATTTCTAAAATAATCTTCAGCAACGTATTGTTTTACAAGAATACTGCTATTATATACAAGAATAGAAGAACTAGTTAGTTTGGGGGAAAGAGGAGTCATATGGAAGAGTGGGGGTGAAGGGGGGTTATCCTCAGAATACTTTAGATACGCATTAATTTGTTATATCATTTTTACGTCATTTAGGCATTACTGCATGTGCTTAAAACACTGCACTAGAAAAAAGTAAAATTCTTCAAATGAACCGATGATTGCGTTAAATCAGGCAAACAAGACATACTGAATCTGTCCCTCTGCATTTGTCCCAGCCACCCTTTGTCCTTGATCTGTATGTACTGTTGTCACAGATGTGAGCCATAAAGGCAATTACCCTTCTAATTACCTAAAAGGCAAGCCTGGGGGCATTTAGATTCAGGTATTGTGTTATTGAAGGCAGTTACCTTTTTTGCATTATAATACTGAAATGTAGCAGGCACTATATTGTTTCAATCAGTTTTTTTCTCTTAAAGTCTGGCTCCATAGCTGTGGCTGAAAGAAAGCTTTTGTGAAGATCATCTCTATGGCTTCCGTGCAAATTTGTGTTTGAAATGTTCAGTTTTATTTCTAAGTATGTAGGCACGTTGATATTCAAAGACGAAATGACATTTCTTTCGTACTTATATATTGTGATGTAGGGGGAAAGATTATGTATTGTGATGTAGGGGGAAAGATTATGCAGTCGTTGATGAATATTACAGTGTGTTTTTAATGGCACAATAGACCTGCCCTTTAAGTGTCTTCGTAGCTAGATCTACACTCGCGTAATGTGTGTGTGTGTGTGTGTGTGTGTGGCTGGCTTGAGTGTGCTCTCAACAGGAGATACGTGGTCCAGAAAAAAATGACGTCATCGGTACCCTTGACGCTGACGTGCCTGGTGATGATGACGTCCATGGTGCAGTGGTCAGAGACCAAGACAGTGCTCCACATTCCCATCCCCTCTACCAGTCACACCAACTACCACACCAACGTTGCACGTGTTCTGGCCAAGAGGGGTCACCAGGTGTGGATCACCGTGCCCACCTATCTGCTGGAGGAGGGCTACCTGGACACTTCTGGATTCAAAGCCATCCCATATGATCCTATGCCTGGACTCGAAGACATTTTTGAAAGACTTCTGAGTGGTGCTTACTTTGAAGGAAAAACGGCGAACATTTTCGAGATGTTAAGAATTTCAAGGGAAGTCATTGACATCATTTTGAGAAATGAAACATTTTTTAAAACCGTTAAGCAGACAAAGCCGGATTTCATTATAATTGATAACATCCCCACATTCTACGCATTGAGTATCATTCCTTATAGGCTGGGAATTCCGTTTGGATTTATGGGTTCTTATTTTGATTTGCCTATGTTTAGAGTGCCTTTCTCACCTGCAGAGACTCCAATAGCCCTTTTGCCATACAACAACAAGATGACGTTCGCACAAAGATTGCACTCTACTTTTTCTTACGTGCTTTCGGTCTTGTATAACCCGTCATTCCCTGTTGATGGTGTGTCTATGTACGCGCCAGAAATGAAGTACTTGCCTTTAGATGAGGTGGTCAGACGAGCTGAGATCTTTCTGGTGGAACAAGACCACGTGCTGGACTATCCCAAACCCACACTCCCCAATGTCAAACTGATTGGTGGGATTGTTGCAAGACCCGCCAAAGCCCTTTCCCCCGAGATCCAGTCCTTTATGGACAATGCGAAAGAGGGCGTAGCCGTTGTATCATTTGGTGGCTCTGTTCTTCACATTCCAAAGCACATCAGTGACAAGATCCTGCAAGTCCTGCTGCAGCTGCCCATGAAGTCAGTCTTCAGATCTAACCTGACGTCACCAGATCCCAAGAAGATCCTGACATCACCATGGATACCTCAGAATGACCTGCTGGGTCATACACACACCAAAGTGTTTGTCAGTCACTGTGGGAAGAACGGTCAGTACGAGGCCCTTTACCACGCGGTTCCCATCGTTGCCACTCCTCTCTTCACTGACCAGCCCTACAACGCAGAGCGTGCCCGAATTAAAGGGTTTGCAGAAGTCCTTGACCTTAACACATGCACAGCTGAGCAGATGAAGACCACCATTCTGACGGTTGCTAAAGAACCAAAGTACAAAAAGGCAATTATGAAATATTCCCGTCTGTTCAAAGAGTTGTACGGAGTTCCCATGGAGACAGCGGCCTACTGGTTGGAACACGTGATGGAATATGGCGGTGAATACATGCGTTCTGCCGGACAACAAATGCCATTCTATCAGTATGTACTGATGGATGTGTTCCTTCTCATTGTGTGCGTAGTGGCACTTACTATTGGTCTGTTCTATATGCTCATCAAGGCCTTGTGCTTATGTGTAAGAAAGCGTAAGGTAAAAGCAGAATGACCGGTTGCACTCTTACGCAAAGTTGATCATCTATTTCTTATAGTTCCCATAATAGAGATTAAGAATATCTAAATGCATGAAGAGTAGCCTATCTTCTATTCTGAACTTGAGATCGGATTGAAATATTGGACTTAAAGTATGTTCCTGCTTTCTATGACTCTTTAAAGTCTGTTAGCGTATGTTTAGCCCAACGATTTCCTGGAGATGTGTAAAATTGTGTAGCCTTCGTGGTGTTCATTTTCATCCGTAAGACACAAAAAGCTCCAATTGACATAACCTCGCTATGCGTTTATTTTCCTCAAAGTCGTTCGAAATGGTTCTTTTAGCTTGGAATTATTATATTGTTGTTATTGTTATCAGTATTATTCTTATGTTGTTGTGGTTATTGTTATTTTATCATTATCATTGTTGTTATTAAGAACCATCGCTTCGGCTATGTTGTGATTCATTAACCTATCATGAAAAAAATATTTTCTTTGTTGTTGTTTTATTAAGCCATCAAAATCTTTTTTTCCCCATTCTATGGTATGTAATTCCCAGTGTCAGTTTTTTTTCTCTGTGTGGGAAATATCAGAAAGTGTGCTGAATGGTTTTAGAAAACAAATGGCTTTAGACATAAAACCGTTTCTTTAATCTTGTGATTTTGAATTGGAGACTCATTTTGGACGACTTTTTTTCTTAATAGTCATCCAGTGAAGTAACACCAAACATGTATGAGCGAATGAAAACATTGCACCCAATGGATGACATTGTTGACTTTGCAGACAACTTTGCTCTGACTCTTCATGTTGTCCATGCAGTTAGACTTTCCTTTGCTGTCATAACGATTGCCTTATACTTCATAAGTGACATATGTTTAGTTCGATACGTATACTAAAATTTGCTTTTAAAATATTTTCCATTGTTTTGTTTCAGACCAAAAAAAAATGTTTGAGTTCCATTCGATCATAATGAAATTTAGTGCAAAGTGTGAATATTTCTTTTATCAGACCTGTACCTACTTCGATTGCTTCGATGGCTTCTTTGTTATTGTAAGTGCTGCTGTTTTCATGCAGGACCAACCATTTCTTGTTGAGTTTTGCTCTGAAGATATACACATGTTTCCTGTTTATTTAGGTATTGTTCATCATGTATAGAGTGCACAGTTTTGTACGCTTCCGTGAACTACCATGACTGTGCTGGAACGCTTTTTTTGTTTATCTGCAGATCAGTCAGCATGGTCAGTCACTATAGATGGTCATTGTGGCCTAAATCTAAGTTCGATTTTTGTCTATGGATAAAATCGTGGATAATATTCAGATACGTTTTTTTCTGATCGTTTATTTAATCTGTGTCAGTCACTGTGATGTGGTCAATTTTTTTACCCAAGTGTTAATTTTTTTTTTTCAGTTAAGGCAAGAATGACATTTTCATTTGCCTAAACTGTTTTGTCTCAGCTGCGGACACAGGGCACGAGAAAAATGCATGCTTTCAAGGGGAGAAAAAAGAAGAATGATAGAGGTCCCTGCGATAATGATGATATTTGATGCAAAATGTTATTACATTCATTAAACCTGTTCATGTTTTGATGACAAAAAGCACGGAGAGCAATGTTTGCTGTGATTCAGTCTGCCTTAAGTCAGCACCTACCTGTAGAGGTTGTTTTAGAGCTACATAAAAGAATCCGGCTTCCTGTTCTGCTCTGTGCTTGTGAAGTGTTTGTATTATGAAGAAAAGTGGCTATTACTGAATTGTTTCAGATAAAGTTCTTGAAATATTCAAACTGCTGAAAGCACAATGATTGTCATAGGGCATGATGAAACACTGAAACTTCTTCATTTCCTATTTCTATTTTATTTAATATGCTTTTTTCTTAGGGTTATTTGGGGGTGAAATGCATGAAAAAAAATGAAAAAAAAAATTATGTTTCTGGTTTGGGCATGACATTTGACCATGCCCAAACCAGAAACTTTCTTTTTCATTTTTGAATAATACTTCAAAAATAAAATGACACGGATCGCACTGATCCAGTGGAATTGAATCAGATTGGATCTTTCGACCCAATCATTCATCTGGGCAATCCATCTGGCCAAGGATCTGTTCCAGAATAGGACTGATTGCACAATATATGTTTAACTTGCCGAAAGGAGATCTGATCTGATCTTTGATCCAATCCAGAGTAATATCAAGTCAGATCTATTCATTTACCTGATCAGGATCGGATCAGAATCCTCAGATCCAGTGTTTGAATAAGAGTCGGATCAGTCAGAATCACAGGAGTATTGCGCAGTCGCAGAAACTAAGTTCCGCAACTCTGGTGGTGTCTATGAATGACGTATAAAACAAGACAGCCGAAATGATACCTGAAACAAGATGACTTTTCTATAATGATATATAAATAAATTGGCGTCTCTTAGATGATGATTAGAATAGATGTTTTTTGTTGTGTGTGTGATTTTTTTTTTAAGAAATTTGCTTTTCTGTAAATGATGTTTGGAATACTGTGGTTAAAGCGCGAGTCATTAAGTGGAAAATGAGCATGTCCAGAGGGTCATGGGTTCGAATCCCAGCCATGGCTCGTCCCAAGATGGGAAAAAAAGGGGCAGCAGAGGGACATCCGGAGTCATGAACCGGGTGTGGCCCAACCCCCCTAGAGTGTCAGGAGATAAGGGCCGAAACACTTGCTTGAAGGGGGCTTCTCTTCTGAGGACTCTCTGCTGCCACGCTCTCCACGAGTTTCTTTCTACTATATATATATATATATATATATATATATATATATATATTGTTCTATAAATGATATTCAAAAGCTTTCCTGTGATTGATAATGTTGACAACAAGATGCATTTTCTGAAATTGATTTCTTAAAAAATGGCTTTTCTGTGAATGATGTTTAAAGCAAGGCTGCTTTGTGTAAATGATATTTAAAGCTCGATAGTTTTCTGTTTGTGATGTTTAACACAATTAGCTTTTCTGTAGATGCTGTAAAGACCCAGATGGTTGTTCAGTCACTGTTGCTTAAAACAAATGTTTGTGTCTGACAATGATGTTTAAAACAAGCAGTTTTTCTGCACGTTTTGTTTTAACACAAGATTGATTAATTGTATATGATGTTGAAAACAAGGCTGCTTGTATGTAAATGGTGCAGTCAAGGAAGAAGACGTTTCTACTTGTGATGTTTTACACAAGATGGCTTATTTTGAGTGATGCTTTGAGCAAGATGGATTTTCCGGTCATGATGTTTGAAATGAAATAATTTTCTGTAGATCATAAATCGAGATTTTTTTTATGGTCAAAACCATGTGGATGTTCATGTGATTATATTAAAAATGTTTATGTTCAGAACTGTTGTAAAGGTTGACAACAATGTCAGAGTCATAAAGGATTTCCAGTGGTATTTTGCTTTCCTTCAGCATAGATAGATCCGTCGCCGGTCGGAGGGTCTGATCTGGTAATTTTCTCTTTTCCGTCACCCTGTGTTACTGTTCCTTTTCTTTTTTGTGTTTGTCTTTTCTAACTCTCGGCTAGTTTTTTTTTTTTTTTTCCTTTGTTGACCATTCTCCTGCCTTGGTTCTGGACACTCATAGTTCTGTTTCTTGGATAGCAGTTTATGACATCCAGCTTTTTGTTGTTATTTGACAACAAGGTATTCAAAATTGTACACACTGTCCGGGGTGGACTCTAGTTGTCCACTCTGCACTGTTGTTTGCCCTTGTGGCTTTTTACGTACATTTTCGTGGCATTGAATTTTTTTTAATCTCTTTAATGCCTTAAGATTAGCTAACATGTCATAACAGCCATGTTGCTTGTTTTTTTTTATTCTATACTTTTTTTTTGCGACGGTCTCATTTCTTTTGTAATTTGAGATTTTGTTCATATGTGAGTTTGACAGCTTTGAATAGCTCTCTGTTGTCAAAAAGAATACAATGATGAACACATGAAACATCTTACTTATCTGACGCATGAGGCAGTCTTCACTGTCCGGTTGGATCAGATACCAATATTCGAATATCGCTCCAGCTCCTGTGCATGATTTGGCGGTCACACTGAATGGTCTGCTGGCATCCCATTCTCGATATGATAAAGACAGTGATCTCAGAACATTTTCTGTCGTTTTTTTTTACCCCCATACTTGTCAGTTTGAGGGGCCCGTAACCAAATGGTTAGAGCATTTGCCTGCCGAGACGACGGTCGGCAGTTAGAACCACACATGGGGTCGACTATTTCCGGCTTTAAAATCAGAATTCTATGCTGTTTTGTTTGTCAGTTGGCCAGTGTTGCTTGAATGAGGTTTCGTAATGAACCAAAATGTTGTAACTAATTCATGGGTGTTGTGTGGCTACAACTTTCTATCTTCCTCGAAACCTTCGTTGTCCACCCAACAGTAAGAAGGAAGCTGATCCAGTTCAGGGAAGTTAAAGAAGAAGGATGGGATCCGCCCTCAGCAATGCTGGTTCACTGTCCGTAAGGCCGATAGGCTATGAGAGCTAATGAACCTGTCACTTTCTGCTGTATTGCTCTGTCAATTAACACAAGTTCACAAGTTGTTTATTTTGTCTATGAAGGAAAATTTTTTTGTGGTGACACATTGCAATATAACATCATAAAATACAATAGAATAAAATCAAATTAATAAGCTTGAAATTAAACATCAACACTCAGAGAAGTATATTTTGTTTTCCTCATTTTTTTTCAAAGTATTATGTTAGTATAATTATGTTTTAATGTTCGTGTGATATCATGTGTATATGTTCATTTCTGTCGATGAGAAAACAAAAAGAATGGCTCACTAAAGATGTAGCTTAAAACAAGATGGCTTTCTGTAACTGTATGATTTTTGTTGTTGTTAATGGTGCATGAAAACTCGCACACTCTCTCTCTCTCTCTCTCTCTCTCTCTCTCTCTCTCTCTCTCTCTCTCTCTCTCTCTGCGTCTCTCTCTCTCTCTCTCTCTCTCTCTCTCTCTCTCTCTCTCTCTCTCTCTCTCTCTCTCTCTCTCTCTCTCTCTCTCTCTCTCTCTCTCTCTCTCTCTCTCTCTTTCATTTTACATTGACTTCTCCACAGAAAATTGCGATGAATCTATGGAGACTGCTGAGGCCCCTGTCTCCGACAAGCTTGTGTGGAATGGTGATTATGCCTTAATTTACAACGACAATTTGTGTAAGGCAGAACTTCTGCTGTGATGGGAGATGTGCACAAAAATCAATGAGGCTTTAGGGCTGATAATTTTGATGTAAAGGAAGCCTTAGATTTGTTTAATCATTCTATCAAAACCAGCGCTGAAAGTATGAAAAATACACGTATGCAAATAAGGTACTGCGCTAAGAAGGATGATTGGTTTGACTGTGACCGTTTGGTAACAGAAAGAAAAGCACTCAAATTACTGGGAGTGGGCATTCATACTTTGGACGATTGCGGCAGAGGCGAGTATATTGTTGCAAGAAGACAATATACAAACCTTTTGAAGCAAAAGAAGAAAACGTTCAATAAACAAAAGCCTGATAGACAATATGATTAGATATCTCCCTTCACAGCAGAAGTTCTGGAAAACAATAAAAAGGTCATCATTTAAAAGAAAATATCCTAAGAATAATATCTCCCTGGACACATGATATGAGCACTTTAAATATTTGTTAAATAATGATATTTCTGGTGATGATGGACTTTCTGTTGTCAATGATGAGGGAGAGGATTAATATTTCAATCGCCCCACTTCTAAAGGAGAAGTTGTGTTTGCCATGGAAAATTAAAACGAACAAACCAGCAGGACCTGATTCTGTCATTGGTGAATTATTGAAGTATGCTGGAGCTCCAGTCGCTGACTTTTTACTAGCTCTTTTCAATAGATTTTTTTAATGATAGTACCTTCCCAGAGAACTGGACAGGGTCTGTAACTTTGCCCATATTCAAGAAAGGTGATGTAAATAATCCTACTAATTACAGCGGTATCTCTTTGGTTGACTCTAGAAGTAAAGTATATAGCAGTATTATTAACAACAGATTACAGAAGTGGATTGAATGTAATAACATCACGGGAGAACATCAGGATGGTTTCAAAAAGAGTTACTCCACTATCGATCATATGTTCACTCTTCTTGCGTTTGTTCAAATGCAATTTTCTTTATACCGTAAATTTCATGTTGCCTTTACTGATTTCAAAAAGCTTTTGACTCCATCAATAGACAGCTATTATGGACAATATTACTTAAAAATAGTGTCAATGGGAAATTCTTTAGCTGTATTAGAGTTATGTACAAAATAGTACAAAAGAGAGTAAGAAGTGGTTCCAGTCTGATAGATTTTATTAATTGTGTTGCTGTGGTAAGGCAAGGTGATGTCTTTAGCCCTGTATTGTTTTTTTATGTTTATTTATCAGCTTGCAATTGATGTTATCAATAATGGCCTTCATGGTGGATGATATGCAGATGATGTGTTAGAATTATTTATCGTACTATTTGCAGATGAAATGATAGTTGGCTCTCAACGCCAGCTAAAGAATCTGAGCAGGGCTTCCTCCCATTAGAGTTGAAAGTAAACATGAATAAAAACAATATTGTGGTGTTTCGAAAGTGAGGTTATTTTTCGGCGAGGGAAAGATAGATGTATGATAGACATATCATATATGTGCTGAATATGTATAAATACATGGGTATCTGCTTTTCTACACGCCTAAGTTTTAACTTTGCTTGCAAACAGTTTCAAAGCGAGGTGACTGAAGGCGGAAATTGAAGCGAATTGAAAAAAAAGTTAGTGATTCCGCAAGACATTCCGGACAAACAGATTACAGGACAAAACACGATGCATTTCGACCTATTAGGTCTTCTTCAGTTAAAACAAACAACATTCAGGACAATGAAGACGAAGAACGAGCAACCACTGATCTTTTCATATTCGGCGCAAAATGAATGTTGAATGAAAACGAGGCCGTTGGGAAAGGGACTGTGGGAATTAAAATGATAAGAATGAAAATAATAATCATAATGATAACAATAGTGATGATAGTGGTGATGATGTGTTTAGCCACTATTACTACTACAACTACAACTATTAACTTCATATTATCACCAAAAGTGGTAGTATTTCTCCACATCTTATTTATGCATTTTCAACAAGACAGACAGAAAGTAAAATATCGCATATTTCATATACATTACAGAACAAAAAGTTAAATGTTCGACAGTGACAAACAGCAGACAAAAATGCATAGACCGATGCTGTCCTGATGATGGTCAGTAGGAGACTCAAACTCCCTAGAGAGCAGTCAGCATCAGAATGACTTTCATGCCGACAACTGTCATGGGTGTATTGTTCTGTGCATTGTTTTCTGCTCTTTGAAACGTTTGAAGAAGACGTATTAGTCTAAAATATGCTCATCTGTTTTGAGTGGCATGAAAAATATCTGCACTGTTTGATGCCTTGTTTTGTGTGTGTGTGTGTGTGTGTGTGTGAGAGAGAGAGAGAGAGAGAAGAAGGTGAGAGAGAGAGAGATGAGAGAGAGAGAGAGAGTGTGTGTGTGTGTGTGTGTGTGTGTGTGTGTGTGTGTGTGTGTGTGTGTGTGTGTGTGTTGTTGTTGTTGTTGTTGTTGTTGTTGTTGTTGTTGTTTTTGGAGGGGGTATTTCTGGATAAAATACCACGACGTAAGAAAACAAAATTTAATCTCTCACGACTCCACATCTTCAAGAAAAAAAAAGGGTGGAGGCAGTCGCGAGAAGCTTCGTCATCCACATCAAATACAGAGAAGTCTGTTCATGTCAAAGAGACACACAGACAGACAGACAGACAGAATAAAAGAAAATGTTTTCGCATGGCTCGTCGATTCAGTTAGGCTCGCAGCTTGATACGAGTGTCCCACTGAACGACGGATATTTGCATTGTGCTCCAGAAACCGTTGGGTTTTTTGTTTGTTTGTTTTTTTTCCAACCTCTGGCCTAATTAGTCTCCCCGGTAAGAGCACAGTTAGTTCAGTAGGCACAAAGGGAGGCGACTGTTAATTGTGTTGTTGCTCGTTTCTCCACCTTGTTTTCTGGCCAAACGGTCCACTTATTTTCTCTGAAGATTTTTTTTTTTTTCAGCCAAAATAGAAATTTCTAGTTCATGCTGATTTGACAGGAATGCCTAGTTACAGATTTATGTTGTCAATGCTCTTTTTATGAAGATCAACCAAATCTGATCAAGCAGTTACTTGGTTTAACAGATGTGTGTCTAGTTAAAAGGATAGAGCTTTTGCCTGCTGAGCTGACTGTTTTGAGTTTGAACCACGTGTTGGGGTCGGGTTGAAAACCCAGCAGTAAATAAATGGGTACTTGATTCAGGCCAGGGAAAGTTTAAGCGGTGGAAGGACTGGGATGGGCTCTGATTTCCTTAATGACCTGTCTCTCACATCGATGAACATCTGATAGTTCACTGCCCGTACAGCCATTAGGTTATGGGACTTCAACCTTTAACCTGACGTCCACCCCACATTGCCCACTCCCATCCCTGTTTCCTTCACTTGTTATGAAAAAAAAGCGTTTGCATATAGAGAAGCGCACTTTTACGCCAAGTTAAAAGCAGCAGTGGAGGAAGGAAATGGGGAGAGAAAGAGAGAGGGAGACAGAGACAGAGAGAGAGGGTTGTTAATACAGGATTTTGCCAACATGTAATTCCTGTCAGTCAGGGACAAGAAAATGATTGTTGATGTATGTCAAAGAGCTATCTTTGTGTGTGTGGTGTGTGTGTGTGTGTGTGTATGTGTGTGGTGTGCGTGCGTGCGTGCGTGCGTGCGTGCGTGCGTGCTGCGTGTGCGTGGTGTGTGTGTGTGTGTGTGTGTGTGTGGTGTGTGTGTGTGTGCCTTTCAGCAACTCAGGTCCCGGTTTCTTGTAGAATGAGATCAGGATTGCTATGTTTCCAGGCTGATAGCAAGACTGCTGGTAGTTGGTTGTGTGTGATTGCTCGCTCCAAAAGAGAGCGCTAAGAATATTTCTCTTTTTCACGTGATAATTAATGAAGCCCAGAGAAGCAAGCAAGATATTCATTTGTTGTAATAGCGTGAGCGTTGGAGTCGATGACCTTTGTATAATAGAACAGGGGGCTTTTATTTTGTTTCTTTCATTCTTTCTTTTTTTTTTTTTTTTTTAGGTGTGAACGTTAGAGTCGGTAGTCATTGTGTAAGACATCTCTCTCTCTCTCTCTCTCTCTCTCTCTCTCTCTCTCTCTCTCTCTCTCTCTCTCTCTCTCTCTCTTCTTGATTTAGGCTGGGGATTTCAGAGATAGCGGTGCATCATTATAGATACAGAGAACACAATGAAGCAAATCTGATATGTTGTTTATGCAAAAATTCTAAGGAAGATGAAGTACATTTTGTTTTATGCTGCCCAGCTCTTAGTAAAATTAGAGAAAAGTTTATTCCCAGCAAATATTATCAATGCCCTTGTGTCTTTAAACTCTGCTTGTTGATGGCATCCTCAAAACACAGTGATGTTAGGAATTTATCGCTTTTCTTGCATAAAGCTTTCAAGTTCAGAGAAATTATGACCTCGTAATCGTGTATTTCAAATGTCCTATTTCATGAACAAGTTCATTGTTGATGTCTTGTGTTTACTCACCCCCTTCATAAGGGGCTATGGCCTAATGAATAAACCATTCGCATTCGCATTCGCTTCGCATTCCTCTCTCTCTCTCTCTCTCTCTCTCTCTCTCTCTCTCTCTCTCTCTCTCTCTCTCCTCTCTCATGTGTGCCTTTTTGTGTATGTGTGAGAGTGAACAACGGTTGTGTACACTTCAACCTGAATATGTCTAATACGGTTTGCTGCTTTCTTGAATTCTGTGTGTAGAAAACTGTGCATGCAGAAAACGGGTCTCCCATTCTGTCAGCTTTTCCTGTACATAATGGAAATAGTGCCTAATCATGGCTACCTAGCTCAAACTTTCGAAGCAGAATAATCGCACGGACACGGACCTAAAGCAGACGACGGAGTGAACTGGCACGGACAGAGCAGCCAATGACAGCAGGTGAGCGAAGCACGAAAAGCGGTAAGCGACTGGTGCGACCTTGAAGGTTCTGTTGTTGTTAAAGTTATGGATATTATGGTTGCAAACTCAATGTACACAAGTGTACAGTAGTCGAGGGAATGAGGTGATTGTATGGCGTGTGTGTTTAGAGTGTAGTATTCATAACATTTTCCCCCATATGTAAAGATATTCTGTGGCCTCGATGACATGACAGAAATAAGTTCGACAACTGAACAACCTTCTTTCCGCTCCGTTAATGGATTCATCTTCTCTTACGTACAAATAAGTGCGGTTTCTGTCCAACAGTTTAGCAGTTTGAAGAATACGGGCAAGGTGATGGTATTTACAAGGAAGAAACAAAAGTTGACTCGATTCGTTGTAAATGAAAAATAAAATTTAAAACTTTGTGATAGAATCCATAGTGAGACACTGACGTTTCAAGCTAGCCGTTGTCAAAGTGAAAGATGGTATATTTGTCATGTCGTACGAAGTCCTAGAATTGAAATCATCTACAGATCATGATACCGTGAGCTTGTGTGTGTGTGACATTGAATGCCAGTATGATTCGCGCCGTTCACAGATTACCTGAGTTGAAATGTCACACTGATCCAGAGTTTACGATTAGGAAATCTTAAGCAAATGCACGAAAGATGATTGTCATTATCAGGTTCGTGTGTTCGATGAAAGTGATCGATCAAGTGCATCGCATATAATCGCCTACACATCCCCACCCACATACAAAAACTGTATGCGTGAGCGCGCAAACATACGCACGTAGGCTATACACGCACACACCACGTACACACGGGCGCGCACGACTTTCGTGCGCGCGGGCGAGCTCACACACACACACACACACACACTCTCTCTCTCTCTCTCTCTCTCTCTCTCTCTCTCTCTCTCTCTCTCTCTCTCTCTCTCTCGTACGTGCGTGTGTGTGTTCGAATTCTGTACAAACTTTGTCATTCATTTTACTGTCTGTTTTTATACACACTAATTGTTGTACGTTTTAGTGCATTTCCATTTCAAATTATTACATTTTATGCTTAATTACTATCTTCAATTTATGTTGTTCCCCTTCCCCCTTCCACCCTCTCTCTCTCTTCCTCTCTGTCTCTCTCTCTCTCTCTCTTTTTTTTTTTTTTTTTTTTTGCTTTCTCCTTCCCCTTCATTATTGTTATTTTCATTTTTATTTTTATTTTTCATTTCTCTTCTATTTTCATTTGATGTTCCATTATGATTGCATGACCGCTTTGTTTGCTTCCTTACATTATTTCATTTCACTGCATGTTGTAGTCCCTACTCAGGGCGAGGACTGGATGTAAAAAAAAGCACGTCAGTGCTTATCTATTATCCTCGTAAATAAAGAATTTTGTCTTGTCTTGTCTTGTCTTCTCTCTCTCTCTCTCTCTCTCTCTCTCTCTCTCTCTCTCTCTCCTCTCCTCTCTCTCTCTCTCTCTCGGTGTGTGTGTGTGAATTGAGTGCAGAAGAGACGAACGCATGGTTAATGAGCTCCGGACAATTTCATTAATGACAGTTGAATCTAAAAGTGTTCGAACCCTGGATCTTGTCGGAGCTGGATTTCCGCGTCAGATGTGGATGTTTTCAGCCTGACTGCATTAAATTTATGTTGAAAAGGGCCAGAAAATATGCCTCCATGTTGCACAGGACATTGAATCCCAGGTAGGCGGCAGGCGGTGTTATTGTGGGTTGCCTCCTCACGTATTTGTTCTGGGGCAATTTTCTACTTCAATGTGGCGACGTGGAACAGAACCCAGGGCCACGAAAGGACACTTACCGCCAAACTTCTTTGGTCAGGGGTACCCGGAGTGCCAGCACGGAGAAAACACCAGCTCTACTCCGCCTTTCCAACCTGCTCCTGAACCTACCATGCAAAACCAGATGCGTATGCTTCAGACTTTGAATTCCAAATTTGACAACATGAACGAAGGTATTAAGAACATGAGGGAAGAACTCAGTGACATAAAAGACGGGATGCTCACGCTGCACTTCAGGAAGAGGTGAAGTCCTTGAAGAATGAAGTGGATGACCTACGGCGGGAAAATGACGAGCTGAAGAGGCGGATGCTAGACACAGAACGAAAGGCCGACGATGTGGAAGGGCGCTCAAAGAGGAATAATCTGATCTTCTAGGGACTCCCTCGTAAAGAGAATGAGACCCAGACCGACTGTGAAGGACTTATCAGCAGTGTGATCGCAAAAAAACTCGATCTGACTAGCGACTTCCAGTTTGATCGGGTTCATCGGCTAAACGCTAAGCATAACTCGCCAATCATCGCCCGCTGCACCTTCTACAAAGATAAGGAGAAAATACTTAAAGCTAAAAGTAAACTGAAGGGCAGTGACGTGTTGTTTGTTGGTGAGGACTTTTCCCTTCGGGTAAGAAATATACGAAAGGCTCTCTCTCCATACCTGAAAAAAGCCAGAAGTTTAAAAATGCGGGCCACCATGATTTTTGACCATCTTCTCATAGAGGGGGAAAAGTTTTTTCTTGATGAAGGGCAAAACTTGAGAGAGCTTGAGGGGGGGGGGGGGGGGGGGGGGGGGGGGGGGGGGTTAAATGTCATGATATTTGTACAGATGACTGTGAAACAGACTTGTCAGATTACCGAACAAACTGCATGGACGAAAACAGGGTTGTCGACAAACCATTTCAAGAATTAGAGCAGAAAATAAATATTTATCTGTTATCACATGTCTGTATTATTTTCTTCGCAACAAATTTGGTGTTACACAGGTTTCTGTACTGGGTCTTTTGATGTTTTCATTGAAATCAATTATTTACCATGGTTCTTTGAAAATATGCTTTGAAATACTTATTGGTGATACTTCTTTAGACAGAGATAATTCTTGCATTCAACAGGTTTATATTACTGTGTAAGAAAATATCAGACTCAGAAAGAGCATGTTGTGTGTGTGTGTGTGTGTGTGTGTGTGTGTGTGCGTGTGTGCGTGTGTGTGTGTGTGTGTGTGTGCGTGCGTGCGTGCGTGTGTGTGCGTGCGTGCGTGCGTGCGTGCGTGCGTGCGTGCGTGCGTGTGTGTGTGTGTGTGTGTGTGTGTGTGTGTTTTCTCAACAGAAAACACCAGTACAGAACAATGTCTCCGGTACCATTTGTGCTGACGTGTCTGCTGGTGGTGACATACTTGATCCACCCATCAGAGAGCAAGACCGTGGTCAGCATCCCCGTTCCCTTCACCAGTCACGTCAAATACCACACCAACGTTGCACGTGTTTTGGCCAACAAAGGTCACCAGACGTGGGTCACTGTACCTACATACATACTGGAAAAGGGTTACCTGGAAACCTCTGGTGTCAATACAATACCCTACGATGTCATGTCTGGCCTCGAAAGAACATTTGAAATATTACTGATCGATTCTTACTTTGAAGGAAAGCCAGGAAACGTTTTCGATCTTTTACAACTTTGCAAAGAAGCGTTTGGCCTTCTCAGGAAAAAACGAATCGTTTCTCATGGCTATTAATCGGCAGAATCCGGACTTGATTGTAATTGACAATCTGCCCAGTGCGTTTGTGCTTGCCATCATTCGTTACAGACTAGGAATTCCGTTTGCATTTTTGGGTTCCTTTGACGATTTGCTAACGAATAGAGTGCCATCCTCGCCTGCAGATGTTACATTTAATCTCTTACCGTACAGTAACAAGATCACGTTTATGCAACGGTTACACAATGCTCTTTACTATCTACTTTTTGCTGTGAAGAATCCGTCATCCTTCGTTGATGCTGTTTCGACATATGCCCCAGAAATGAAGTACTTGCCTTTGGATGAGCTGGTCAGACGAGCTGAGATCTTTCTGGTGGAACAAGACCACGTGCTGGACTATCCCAAACCTACACTCCCCAATGTCAAACTAATTGGTGGGACATCAACAGGACCAGCCAAAGCCTTGCCCTCTGAGTTCCAGTCCTTCATGGACGGTGCAAAGGAGGGTGTAGTGATTGTCTCTTTTGGCAGCTACGTGCTCAGCCTTCCAAAGCGCATCAGTGAAAAGATCCTGCAAGTTTTGAAGCAGCTGCCCATGAAGTCAATCTTCAGATGTAATCTGACATCACCAGATCCCAAGAAGATCCTGACATCACCATGGATACCTCAGAATGACCTGCTGGGTCATCCACACACCAAAGTGTTTGTCAGTCACTGTGGGAAGAACGGTCAGTACGAGGCCCTTTACCACGCTGTTCCCATCGTTGCCACTCCTCTCTTCACTGACCAGCCCTACAACGCAGAACGTGCCCGTGTGAAGGGTTCTGCTGAAGTCTTGGATCTTAATATGTGCACAGCTGAGCAGATGCAGTCAACGATTCTGACAGTTACTAACGAACCAAGCTACAAACAGGCCGTTGTTAAACTTTCCCGTCTGTTCAAAGAGTTGTACGGAGATCCCATGGAGACGGCAGCCTACTGGTTGGAACACGTGATGGAATATGGCGGTGAATACATGCGTTCTGCCGGACGACAAATGCCGTTGTATCAGTTTTTGCTGCTGGATGTGTTCTTCTTCATTGTCTCTGTATTAGGACTGACTGTTTGTGTGATGTGTTTGTTCTTCAAAACAATTTGTAGATGCTTTTGTAAGAGGAAATTCAAGAAAGAATGAATCCTAAGTCATTCGTCTTGTTTTCGTATAATGAACAGACACTGTTTTACTTGATTTGCGGTTAAGCCCCTTGAGGGATTTTTTTTTATCATCAGCGATAAGCAAACCACAGGTTTATAGCGTGTTACTAAGCTTTTGCTTTCAGTATGCATCTTCTTCTAGACATTGTTGGAACAGGCCAGCATGCCACATAGATAATATCAACAGAAATGTGTAACGCTGTACCTAGTGCTTTTCTTCTGTTCTCGTGTACACAAGAAAGTCGATGCTACTGTCTCTAAAACCAAGAGTCATTCCAGAAACGAGGTCCGAAGAACAGTGATTATACTAACAAAAATGAGCCACAATATTGTAACTAATTTTGTAATTTCACGAGACACCAAAATTTTACAGTACCAATCAATAACAATAACAAAAGGAAAGAAAAACTTGTTGATTCAAGACAATTCTTCGCATATCTTGCCGCAGATATACTACCACGGTGGAGGGAGGGGGTGGGGTGGGATGAAACACATCCAACCGAGGTATCACAATCTACATGAATCAAATTTGCAATATTAGTGTATTAGAACGTGGCGTTAAACACGTTACTCATTTTTAACATGCACCTGTCCAAAAGCAGGAGAGAAAAAAAAAAACGGTTCAAATCAAAATGGTGACAAGACTAGTCATTGAGAAAGACTGGACAGATATAATATACTAAAACGTCCTCCAGATTCTTAAGCATCAGTAAGACGTTTTCGGTATTGGGGTTACACATCACGAGACCACTTATCCATAAAGTGAGGCGCAGATGATTTCGTATGTGTAATGCTGTAACTCTTAAAACACTGAATAAGCTCTGCAAAACAGGAATATCATTGAGGAACGCATAGGCCTACAGACACAAAGAATTTAGCCAGGAAAAAATCGATTCAAACACGCTTTCAATGGATGTATTATTTCGTAATCCAAAAAGAACAAATTCTTCAGTTAACAATATCCACGTGACAAAGCCGTTTTAGGCGGGACTGTAAATCGGGCGTAAACCTATGCGCAAGGGGACAGTTCTAGAGTAAAAGGTCAAAACTTTCAACTGTATTGTGTACAAAACAGACACAAAGGTCGTCAACAATACGACAAATATACCGGTATTACCTTGTGGGAAGGATTCGGTTCATAATCCTAGTCTCGTCGCCGGGGTGTTGATTTATAACAATTGCCAGATATGTGTCCAGTTCGATTTGTTCTCTCTCTCTCTCTCTCTCTCTCTCTCTCTCTCTCTCTCTCTCTCTCTCTCTCTCTCTCTCTGTTTTGTTTCATTTACTAATAGCGGCTAGAGACGAGTCAGACCCAGACAGTGATTATTATTCGGTTTTACTACCTGTTCGATCTTCACCTTGCCTCGTCACTGCTCCTTTCATTTGTATTTCATCTCACAAACCTGTTAAAATGATTGGCTTGTCATAGTTTTTATTTTCTTAAAGCTATCTGTTAGTTTCATTTTATGCTTGTTCAGGAAATGCTTGCTTGAAATACACTTATACGAAAACAAATTTTGTTCAGCAATTTGCATATCTGCTTAAACTCGGTAAAATTATAAACAAAATAAGTTCGTGTCCACATGCTGTTTGATCGTAAAAAAGAATTTCTGTCACTGTTCTCCCA
>CM065714.1:20796739-20804239 GCA_033310375.1 Conus canariensis | reverse complement strand
AGAGTAGTTAGATGCTCGTTGTTCGATGAAGGTGCGATACATATGAAGAAAAGCCAGACTATATTTAGAGTAGGTAGATGCTTGTTGTTCCTTCATGCCCCATGTCCCAAGGGGTGAAAAGCAAAAAAAAGTAGTACAAGTAGGTTGCTGACAAAACCCACAGAATCTTTTTGTAGGCACTGGCAGGGTCTTCACTCAGCTTATTCAAATGTTGTGAAAAATGAGAGGAATACACTGATTTTCCTCAATCATTTATCTTTTTTCTTTCAAATAGATATGTTGTCATTTGCGAGTGATGAAATTTTTCTTAATTGAACATGTGTGACCCCATGGCTTGTGCTATGATCTGATTCATCAATTATGGAATGAACACATGCGCTTGTATACTATTTTGGGTACTACCAAGTCATTCTTCAGTGACATTCAAGGACAGATTAGTAAGTTTAGTGAAAATAAACCCACTAATTTTTATCTCTGTCATTAATCTTTGTTAAAGTTTTAAGTGTGAACAACAAAATTCTTCATAGTTACTTTTAAAAACTAAGAGATCAAATCATCAATTACCATGTTGTCAGTGTGTGAGGAGAAACTGGGTCAACAGTGGGACTTTTGACTGTTTTGTAATTAACATTAAAGATGTCATACATATTGTAATGAAATAAAGTATAGTATTAAAAAAAAAGCTAATGTTTTTAGTTGTGCATTTTTTTTTGTTCTACAAAGTATGGCGTCCAAAACCCTACTGTTTAATTTTTTATTGCTGAAATTCAAATTCAAGGGGAGATAGCTTAGCCTTTAACAGAAATAAAGCCAAAAATTTGAAAGTAATAAACACTTAATGAAATCTGGAAAAACATTTTTAATCTCTCATTTGCAAATCATCATTTCTTTTAAATATTATGGTCAGTTCCTATTCTGGATGTAAATTCACACACTTCAAATGTTCTGTATTCTTTACTGTCTTCCCCAGAATATTAGCTCAGCGCGCACACACACACACACACACACACACAGTCACACACACACACACACACACACACACACACACACACACAGTGACACACACACACACACACACACACACACACACACACACACACACACACACACACGCACACACACACAACACACACACACACACACACACACACACACACACACATACACCAGTTCTGTAAGTTTGGAGTTTCTGACCCGCTTAACTTTCTGACTCACCTAATTAAAATACATGGTTCTACACAAAATGTGTTTAAGTCAGCAGTACACACAGGCTAGTGGGGAATTTTTCAGTCAAAAGATATTTCTACTTGGAAGTTGGAAGATGCGGGATGGTCAGAGTCAAATCAGAATCTGTAACAATCAGCAAGGCCACATAGATTGAAGAAATCTGACAAAATGGGATCCAGACATAAGTGATCTAAATGAACAAACAAGCATATGTAATGAATATAGCCGGGTTAAAATTGTATGTTTTAACAAACATAGCAAACTAGTTAAGGTTGTATGTCTTTCACTGTTCTGTCCGCAACTACTCCCTTTCATTTAAGAGCTGATCACCTCCTTTCCAAGGCTTTACACAGTACCCATAAGATGTATGGCTGGTGGGTTAAAGTTTTGAACTGTATGTAGTCTGGCCTTAGGGTGACACCAGGCTTACAGTTACAGACTTCTTATGCATGTGTGAAATGGAATGGGAAGCCCTGCTTGGCATGAAATAATGTGCTGCCTTCTTTTGGAAAAACTCAAAATGATGTAAAGCTCAGGACATGAAAGTGTTAAAGGAGATGAGCAAGCAGTCACACAGTGACAGGCAAAGGCAGTAATAAGAACTGGATTACAGCTTGGCCGACTTGATATGAATAATGATAACTATATGAAACCTAAAAAAAACAAGCAGGATCGAAATCACTATAACATAGGCAGTCTTGCAGAGCGTATCATCAAGAGAGGAAGAGGATACACATCCAGACTGAAAAGAAGAGCAAGAAACATCACAAACCAACCGAATTTTGGCATGATCTCAAGGGGACATAGGGAAGATTCCTAGATAAAAGGGCAGCCTCATACCTGGCCTTTCCAATGGGAGACGTAAATGATTTTAAAACATGTTAAATGAGATTAGACTTTGAATCTCTTGGTATCCCTGATTTTACTTACTGCGACCACATGTGCACAGGTAAGTGTGCACTGATGAAGTGATGTGAGAGTGTAATATCTGATGTGGAGTGTAAATGTGAGTGTGTGTGTCTTAGTATGTGTCCCCCTTTCCCCTCCTTGTCCCCTTTTTGTTGCAAGAATGCAACTGATGTCCCCAACACAAAAGTATTTCTCTCTGAATGTGGCCAGAATGAGAACAAGTCACCCTATCAAATTTGGAGAAGATCAGATAAAAACTGGATTTGTATAAGGAGCAGTAAAGATAAGATGGGGCATGCACACAGGGCCAGACAGACTGTGCTTTAATATTAGATTATCAATTTAATGCATCAAAGAAGTGCTCAAGAAATATTTTCTTTTCCTGTTTATGTCCATCCCAGTACTTGCTTACTGGAATGTTCACACTGCCAAGATGCTCTTTCTTATTTTAAAAAAAAATGGACAAGATGGTTGAGGAAGTGTGTCTGAGTTACAGTGATGCTTGAAATCAGCAAGAGATGTTGAGGACTTTAAGTTTATCATTTGATGAAAATAGATAGTTATGGATCCACATCCCAAAGAGGGACCTTAGAATGGTACCAGATTCAGTATTGTCATTCCTACAGATTGTGATCTTATTTGGGCGCAATTAACTGGACATATGTAGTCAGCAGGGAGTAATCGATGTAAGTTCAGCCTGAGTCATCAATTCAGAAGGGAAACAACACTGATCTGAGTCACTTTGCTGGGGCTTACATCTCAGTGGTGCCTGTTCTGATCCAGCACACACAACACAAAGCACTAATAAGCTCGCAAAGCACTAATAAGCTCACAAAGCACTAATAAGCTCCTTACTGACAGCAGTAATTGTATAGTTGTGGAGCCAGCATGAGTTAGGATTCCTCCTCAGGAGGGCACAATAACATGAAAGTATAATCGATTTCATTGTCAGATTCGGAAGGAGAGATAGGAAGAGAAAGAAACTATCATCTATAGAAGGAATAGCAACAATGACAATGGAAGCCGCAGAAATGCCAACTATCCCAGTTTCATATGTTTTTTTACCACTGATTGCAGTATGCTCTGATATCAAAGTTGTTGAAATCAGATCATTTTCGGTGCGCTAGGTTCACTTGTTTGTGATGCACATTGTATATTCAGTGGGTGGTAATGGTGAGTCAGACTACTGCTCTGGTGATGAAGCTGTGCCAGAGCCAGTCATGTGTTTGTATTTATCTTGTAGTTGTACCTTCATTGAGTGGACTAATCAGCTGATTTGTTTGCCCAAATAGGAAAGGGGATGACTTTATTCTTGATCATGTTATACCTAGTGTTTGTTTTACTGCATTGCTGTATCAGCGATTGTGATGGAAGAAGTTGTTCAGAATTGGCGGAGTGACAAAGTGCTGTGTATTTTGCTCCAGCTGTTTAGAAACAACTGCAAAAGGCAAAAGAAGTTTTGACCAAGTTGTACAGACAATACACATGTTGCATTGTGCTGTCCATTCTGTGGAACTTGCATGCATATTGTACTCTTAACAGAATTTGACTTTGGTGCAGGTAATGTTGTATATCATGTCATGTTGGCAAAAGTAGTCTGTATGTTGTTGCGACTGAGGGTCCAAGGGTTTATACATGAGAAAGAGAGGGAATAGAAAAAGAGCATCTGTACCAGGTGGTCCTATCAAAGTCTGACTGATGATCAGCTCATGCAACTTGTTTTTTTTTTAGTATTTTTACAATTTTCAAAGCAGTCTTTTTATCAGATGTGGCTGATTATTATATTTTCAATCCTTGTTATTCTTGTAATAAAAATAAGCCCTTTTGCTAGTTTAAGATAGATGATCCTCCTTTGCAAGAATTAAAGGGAAAAGAAAAAAAATCAGCCGCTGTATGGTTGACAGATTGATTGAAGTTTGAATAGTTGATTCATTGAAAACTTAATGTGGAGGAAATGTTCCTTGTTATTTGAAGTTTTTAAAATTTGAAATATTGTTTGTGTGATTTCAGGTTAGCATGGCTGAAAAACATAACTTCGGTGTGAAACCAATCACGTGCCATGCTATCAGTGGGGACAAGACTGGTAAGTGTTTTGTAAGACAAAAACTTTTAACAGTCTGTCATAATGATTGTTAATGATAATGAGGATATTAGACTGTAGATACTCCCATCCTGAAAGAGCGCAGAGCGAATACAAATAAACAAATTGAACATTTTACAGTAATACATAACAGAATGCATGCAAAGTGAAAAGGTAGTGCTTAGTTCATTAGGTAAAAATGAATTCGTCACACAAATACCTGCTCACACATGCACACAAGAATACGTGCACGCACGCGCGCACACACACACACACACACATATATATGCATGCACACATGAACACACATGCATGCACACGTACACACACACACACACACACACACACACACACACACACACACACACACACACACACACACACACATGTCCTCCCACTGGCATCACTCCTTTGCCAGTCATTCTGGCTCTCCCAGACACAGCTACACCCAAAACCTTTAGTATCAGACTCGGAGCCTCATTATCAGCAGGCCAAGGGGAGCTATCAGTAATAGGGCATTAGACGGCACCCTGCTAGAAGATGTGCTGTACTGTTTCTGAGTCATAGGTGATGTTTACTGTGTTACTTCTGCCAGTTCAGATCCAACATGCGCAGGATACTACATACTAAGCCTGCTGCTAATAGCAGTCATTGCTTGTCTTTAAATCGGTGTGAGTGAGCCTCATCCTGGGGTGAGTGCTGGCATACCCTTTGAACTTGCTAACACAGAAGACTTTTACACAGACTGACCAAGGAGATGGATATGGTGGAAAAATCACAGTTGAGGTCATCAGAAGAGCAAAGCATGAAAGACCAAAGAAACTGAGCTTTCTTTTACATGATGTCCATACCTTTGAGGAATGTCAGGATGATGCTATGGGGTTCCTTTTTGGTCTGAGACTTCTTGACCGGGCTGTATTCTTTGACTCGTTACATAGAATATGTACTAATCATAATCAGTGCCTGAGATACAGATGCCTGCATTGTTGGTCAGAAAATCAGAGCAATTCTCCAAAGATCTAACCATTTAGTAGATGAAATTGATCTTTGTGGTGCCAGTCTTCCCATTTTAGCCCATTACACCCTCAGCTCTGGGAAACAGCCAGCCTGACAGGACAGGAACTCACAGCATATCTATTGTCATCTTGCAGTGCTAATGGCTGCACAACTGTAAATTAAAACTATGTGTTTTTCTGTGCAGGCCTGGCACTGTCATTAAACGATCATGAAGCAAAGATCTACAAGAAGAATGGGATGAAATGGCAGGAGACAGACACACTGGAAGAGCATGGTCAGCGCATCACTGGCATTGACTGGGCTCCCAAGTCCAATCGCATCGTTACGTGTGGAGCTGTGAGTGTTGTCCCATTTAGTGCATGAAAGTTGGAATGCAGATTGTATATATGGGTTGCATAAAGTGAATGGTTGAAAAAGAATTGGGGGGAAAAAGTCATCAAAATTCAGGTTTGTGATAGGAGAACAGCACTAAACCAGATGCAAAATTAATCGCTGTGGTACTGACTACCTGATTTTTAGATGCATGGATTCAAATTGAATACATTTACTCAGAAATAAGTGTTACATTGTCACTTGAATGTACAGTGTGGAGTTTGTGATGAAGATGTCAGATCATCAAAATTGGAACAGTCGAGAAGCTAGCATAGTGATAGTAATGTCATATGATGTTCCATTTTGATTTACCTTAAGTGTGTTTGAATATTTTCATTGTCTTTTTTGTCTATTTGTTTTTTGGAGTAGGAAGGTTCTTTTGTTTTTTAACAGTGAACAAATGTGCGCAGTTGGTTTGCCCTGTGTGATATAGTTTGATTTTGACATGGTTAAGTTTCAATTTTTAATTATTCATTGAGTTTATTTTCAAAACTGTAACACATATTACATTTGCAAAAGTAGTTGTCTGAAGAGATAAAAAAAAATTCACAGACTGCTGCTAATATTTATAATGGCATGGTAATTTTTTTTCCAGGATCGAAATGCATATGTATGGACATACCAGCATGGGAAATGGAAGCCCCACCTGGTGATTTTGAGAATCAATCGTGCTGCAACATGTGTCAAGTGGTCTCCAGAAGGTAATGACAATGGTTTGAAAAAAAGAAAAAATTATTGTTGTTGGTGTTATAAAAGGAATTTTACAACTAAAAATTGTTACAAGATATACATATCTGTCCAAACAAATGCCTTATCCCTATATGGTGTGAAACATCACCATACAATAAGGATAAAAAAAAAAAGAAATAGATGATTGGGACAGCAGGGAACTAACCTCACTTCCATACCCACTTTGGTGGTAAAAGTGGTAGCCTTCAGTGAGTTCACTTCATTACTCCATATTCAGACTTGCTCAGTTTTCACACCTTAATCCTAACCAAGCAGGGAGGTGGGAGGGCAAATGGCAAGTGGTGATAGTGCTGCGTGAACAGGAACATGCATGCACGCACACACACACCAAAGACAACAGAAAGGGTTATTAAGAAATCAGTGGAGGGATGTTGCTGCTTGGGTGACTGCTATGTCCCTCCCAAATGCATTTAAGTTTCTCCATATCTAAAGTCATGTCAAAGAATAAAATCTTCCAAGGGTTGTCTGTGACTTCCAGCCTGCTGCATGTATTATGTCTGCAACCACAATGCTCCGCCAGAGGGGGCAACTGTTGGAGAGGGTCTGGACTTCATGTGTCTTTGTTTTTTGTGGGGGGAAACAGTTTCTGGCCATACTCATTAGCCTGGCAAATTACTTGCCTAAGCCAGGAGCTTATCGACTGGGTTTTGTAATTGCGTTTCCCCACCATCATCAAAGAAGGGAGCTCAAGGGGTCTGACTTTGTACTCTGGAGATGTATCTTCAGTGCTCAGAAAGGACAGTTAACCTGCTTCACCTTCCACTATCGGGGCCAGGGATTTGATGATAAAGGGGCCAGCAAGGCATGGTTATTATCAAAGGCTGATGTTGCGGCCTGCAGTTTCTGGCTCAGAAAAAAGAGCATGTGGAAAGGATGACTGAGCCATCATTGTGTCACACAGGGACTGTGGTCCCTGGAGAAGGTAAGAACTGCTTTCATTCTGCACGTCAGAGCCAAGGTAAGTAAAGTGTGGAGAGCAAGATTCCTGATAGAGTGTTTGGGGAGTGGCTCAAAGCCACCGCAGGGCAGATACTCCAGGATCAGATACTCCAGGTCAGTGTCCAGGGTCAGGGTCAGGGTCAGTTGGGGCACCTACTGGATCCAATAGTTCATAATGAGCAGTGTGCAGCGCTGAAAGCAACGGG
>CM065714.1:20764239-20794239 GCA_033310375.1 Conus canariensis | reverse complement strand
CCACACCACACACACACACACACACATACACACAACACACACACACACACACACACACACACACACACACACACACGCCTACATACACACAAAACACACACACACACTCACACACACACACACACACACACACACACACACACACACACACACATACACACACACAAAACGCATACACACACACAGCTTCTGGTTACGCATAACACAAGCAGACAACTTATCCTACCTGAAGCAAATATGCAGCTGCATGCTTCAAAATACAGAAGTATATACCACTCCTTGGCTAGATTTTATCCAAAATTTTCCAGAAATCGTACTTTTAAGACTAAGCTTTTACAACAAAATGTGACCAACTCCCACAAAATGATAGATAAGTCACATTTTGATCTCATTTTGATCTCAACAGAAAGAGGAGAAAAAGATCTTTCCAGTGTTTTATATAGAATTTCTGTATGTTAAAAAATGAAAAAGTTATGACCCTTCAAAGAGTCCCGTTAACATGGTGGCCATTTTGAGAATAATGGCTTTAAAGTTTCCCTACTTTCTCCAACCATTTTTCCTTAGCTGTAAACTTATGAAAATGTGGGAAACCATCAAAATAATCATTGCAAACACTTTAATAATTGAATGTTATCCCCAGTCAAATATATATTGGTGTATTTAATGGCTGTTCAGGGTGTTGGAAAATGAAAAAAAAAATCTGATTTTCTCATGTAATAGATACTTTTGTTTTTAATGTTAACTTAGCACAGATACACTAATCACAACTGACTGAATTAATATGTATTTTCTAGTTTCATTTTGCCCAGCATTTAAAAAAAAAATGGGGTTCTTGGAGGGGAAAAAAGTAGCTCTCTTGCACTGTGCGTCAACACATACCGGACTTACGATTCATGACATCCTATGATAAAAACAGCATATACTCATAACTAACAAACATACCTTATCAGAAAACAAATGCTTGTGCATTATTCTTTCTTCTTCCTTTTCAGTTACCTGGGTGGAATCTCTCTTGTCCTCTCGCACACACACACGCACGTGCGCACACACACACACACACAATATCCCGACGATCAAAACCTGTGCTCCCTCTCCTCTTCATAAACATGCACACACACATAATATGTTGGCCATCAGCAGCTGGAATGCATTAAATGATCATTTTGATCTGCATGCAGTTACAGGAAAACTGTTCTGCCATACGCAGATCTGGCAGAGGCTGCCCATTGCAGGTCATACCTGTATCTGTTGCATACGTCGCTGTCACCAAATTTTTGGCATTATCGCAACAGCATTATACCTGACAGACCTGCACTTTCTGCAGTTCGTACAACTGGCTCCTCATTTTCTTTTTCATCTTCGATTTCGAGTCAAACAGGCTGAGACTGACACACGCCGGTGGAAGTCGACAGGGAAATCCCATCGTCAGCTTCGCTGTCAGTTTCTTCGTTGGAATCGAAATCAAAATATTCTTTTCATTGTTATTGCTGGTTATTCCCTGGCCTTCATAATCAAAAATATTTCCTGATTTTGATGGATTTAACAGCGTTACAATACATCCATCCATGATGGTGATCTTTTGAGTAAAGCGACGACAAAGGCAAAACGCAATAGATTCCATTGAGCTGTGACCAATGAAAGGCAGCGTCTCTGCTGTTAACAGCGTAGTTACTAAGGCCATTTCGGTATTTGATTGCTGATTGGTTGGAAGGCTTTCTTGTGTGTACGACTTTGAATGCCTCGTAGAGGCCTTCTGATTGGTTTATTTAAAAATATTGTGTACAGATTCTTAAAATAGACACACTGAGCTTTTAAATGATGTGCAGCATGCCAGGGGCTCTGCGAGGGATGTGCACTCGATTATCCGTTGAAAATGAGTAACTTTTTGCAATCAGTGCTGCTTAAAATTGATGACATGGGAGTGAAAAAAATTCATTTAATCACATTTCTAGCTTAATTTAGGTAAAATCAGAGAAACATGATATGCTTTAACCCTTTCACTGCCATAGGCGCCTTTTGGCGACGACAGGGCAGAGCGCCGACGTCACCATTTGGCGACAAAGTAGGGTGACCTAACTCCCGATACTCTCACGATCCAAGTTCATGAGATAAAAAGCCAGCAATAAACGTCATAGTTGGGGGATGGTCTGGCCCGTGCTCACAGCCATTTGCTTTGTCAGAACACTATTCAGTTCAGTGTTTTATCGACTTTATTCCAATTGTTTTTCCATTCACTATGACGTCACCATCAAGCACTTTACGTACTCGACCTTGCCGTACATTTACCACACATCAAGTGCTGGGAATATTGAATAGACGGTCAGTTGTTCCTAATACAGATGAAGAAGACCCAGATAGTTACAAGGAAACGATAGTGAGGGCTTGACCGAATTATTGCAACGTGAAGCGTTGGACCGTGGCCAAATAGTTGGGAGAGGAGGCGTGCTGACGAGAGATAAGACTAGACGCCCACTTACTACCGCTGTGCCCCAGTGTTTTTGCGTTGAGCCAGCCAGCACTGACTGACTGTTCACTGACTGACTGATGGGTTATGTAAGGGGGCGAGCTAAGACTTTAGGCAGTGAACTTCACACACGCTGTGGGCTGACACTTGCTGGTCGAGGTTGAAGGGGGCGTGGCCAACTGACACGTGAGAGGCGAGCCAGAGATGTGTTGGGTGGGTTTTATGAATAGCTGAAGGGCTCTCAAAGGTTCAGAGACCAACAGGCACATGAATGACTTTGTGTTCATAAAAAATATTACCGTTGAGAGTGAAAGGGACGTGTGTGTGTGTGTGTGTGTGTGTGTGCGTGTGTGTGTGTGTGTGTGTGTGTGTTCCCTTTTTCTTTCTTACATGTGTACCAGTTAGGCATAAGCGTGTGTGTATGTGTGTGTGTGTGTGTGTTTGTGTGTGTTTGTGTGTGTATGTGTGTTCCCTGCTATTGGAGTAGTTGTATTTTTGGCTGTTTCTTCCACTTTTCTGTTGGAAATATCATACTTTCTGGTCTTCAATTGTGAGTGGAGTATTTTTCCTCCCTTGTTGAGAGTTTGTTGGCATTCTTTCTTCATTTTTTTTACGTTTAGAAGGAACCTTTTTTTTTATTTTGCATTTTTTTTGCACTTGAAAGTACTAAAAATTTGAAATTGTTGTTTACTTACCATTACTAACATGTTATGATATAATAAAAGTACAGTGTATCTCCTCCATTTTACAAAAAATAGCATGAGAATTGGTTGTTTAGTTCCAGAAATATCCGTGTTTCACATATGCTGGTATAAAATAAGAGCTTTTTTGGAAAAATGGCTGGCGATGGGGATTTATGCAAAATAGAATGTCTGGCGGTGAAAGGATTAATGGTTTTCCTATGTGTTGGTGCAAAAATCTCATTTTACCCCAAAATGACCCTCACCACTCTTTGTTGTCCGCAGCAGCAATCAGCCCTGCGCGACTTATCTATCATTTTGTGGGAGGCCATCACAAAATTACCAAGAACTATCAGCTTAAACCTTATGTTATAAACATTAAAACTTTGAACAGAGCTGTGAGCTTAGCAGACTTTGGTCAGTTTTCATGATCTACAAATAGAAAGGGACAAATACACAAATGCTTCAATAAAAGACAGTGTTGTATGTGGTGTGGTTCAAGATGAAACTCAGGGACAGCTGTTCTAGACACAAGCAGTTAAAGACTGAAATTTACAGAACAGCTGCTAAAAGATATACCACATCCAAATGTGTATAAGCTTTGCCCAAGTGAAATGCTGGGCAATGACATTCAAATCTATCGCAAAATATGTTCATGATTCCATGAACATGAAAAGACTTGTAATGGTTCTCTATTCAGGCAGAAATCAATTGTGGTCAAAACATCAATTAGGATTTGTCGTAATGTTGAGTAATACCATGTTGTGTCTATATAAACCCTTATGTGTTCTCATGACAGTCAAAATCTGCATCTCATGACAGTCGAAATCTGAATCACGCACACATCCGCACACTTCCACAGACATGTGTACATTAAAGGTAAAACTGATGCATGTCCTCATTGCTAAATAAACTCATACACAAGCTCACATTCATAAGCAAATGCATGCACATGCGCACCCAGGTAAGGTAAGGTAAGGTAATGTTGCTTACAGCCCAGCTGACCGCAAAGGGCCATATTAGGGCTGTCACCGTGTTGAAGTCAACTCACGAGTCATTCATTCACACAACCCTGTAAAATACATCTTCTGAAAACACACTCGAAATTTTGTTGAAAATCTTTCCACTGTAAAATTTCAGATCAGATGAAAAATGTGAATCTCCCTTAGAAATTGAAAGATCACATCAGATGGAACATCACTGAACAAGGTTTTCATGGAGGGTGCTGTAAATTGTTTATGTCTCATGCCATGCACCACTGAGCTTCTTCACTCTTTAAAAGGTATGAATGAGTAAAATACCTGAGTGCACCCAGGTACATACCCATATGCATACACTTGTCCACACAAACAGATACACATGCACATGCACAAAATTAGTTTTCGTACATAGACATGCACACATGCACATGCATACGCCCGCATACATACACACACACATACACACACACAAACACACACATATACACATACACACACACACGCACGCATGCACACGCGCACATATGCACTTGAACACACACACACACTTGAACACACACACACACACACACACACACACACACACACACACACTTCATTGCTGTATTTCACAAACATATCAGACTTGTTTTCATTCATATTCCTAAACCTACATATGAACACTCAGTTTTAAGAGATTATTTCATGTTTATTGATATTGTCTCATCAAATCTGCTGTATTTGACACTATTTATTTATGTATTTCTTTAATAGCCTCGACTGGCATCCGAACAATATCCTCATTGCAGCAGGATCCACTGATTTCAAAGCCAGGTAAAGTTGCTCTGTGTGTGTGCATCTGTGTGTGTGTGTGTGTGTGTGTATGTGAAAAAGCTGGCACACATGAAATTACAATACAGCTTGTCAGTTACATTGAAAACTTGGACCATTTTCATATTTTTTGCACACATTTTTGGGTTATTGTTGTCATTTTTGCAACATGGTGTGTGTAGATGACTGCGAGGCAGCTGTTCCCATTGGTCATGCTGTGTGTGGTGACAGCGCTTTGACAAAAATTCTCTGGTTTTTACTTCTACCATTAACGAATAAGTAGCATTCAAAGTTGGACTTAAATGCTAGCTAATGGAAAACGTTATTTTTAGTCATATTAGAGTTGTTTTTATGCAGTAAGGTTAGAACAAGCAATATCAGACATTTTCATGGGAGGCAGTCTAAATTTCATGTTTTCTTCTTCTTCACATCATAACTGCATTCTGGTATCAGTTAAAAGTTTTTTCAAAGCATACTGAGAGCAAAGTTCATATTTTACCATTCATTTGTCCCTTATGTTTGTATTAAGAAACATAAAATGAAAAATGTTATTTATTGGTAAGGAGAAGAATTCCTCAGATGGTGTCTGTTGCAAAAGAATGTAGACAGTACTTTTACACAGACATGAGCCTGGTATTTTGCAAGATCAGAATGAGTGCTTTGTAGACGAGATGTGTTTTCATGAAATAAAGTTGCTAAGTAATGTGATATTCTTGTGGTGTTTTCGTGTTGATCACTGTTTCAAATTACAGGTTGATCATCGCTGTCCTCATTTTGACACTACTTTTCGAAATATTTTACCTTATTATTATTTGTTTGATAGAGAAGGCAAATCATTATGCCATCATTTAATGTATTCTTAAGACACACTTTTACCTTATTATTTTTTATTTCATACAGAAGGCAGATTATTATGTATTCATTTAATGTGTTCTTAAAGCACAGTAAGTGATAGCAAAATGTGTATGATGGGCTTTGATGTGTGATGGGAGATTGGTGACTGACTGCATGATCAATATGTTGTTTCAGGGTGTTCTCTGGCTACATCAAGGAGGTAGAATCTAAGCCGGGTCCTAATTCGTGGGGCAGCAAGATGCCTTTTGCTACACTCATGGCAGAATTCAGCAACGGCGGAGGTATTCTCATTGTTTGTAATCCATTTTGAAGTGTATCTGAGATGTGTGTTTGTATGTTTCACATTGGTCTTTCCAGATATATAGACATAAACTGAACCATTGAAACGATAGCAAACTGGTCATGCTAACAGGAGATGAACATTGTGAAAAGAATTTTTTTTTAAATAGTATGCATCATGCTGACAAATTAAACCAATATTTTCTATACAAACTTGCTTGGTTCTTCGTAGTTGCTGACATTGACCACACATTGATTGAGTGCTTAACTCCATTTATTATACAGCTAAAAGTTGAGAAACAGTCACTACTGCCTAATTAGCATGAATCCCTCTCACCATAAAGCAAAGGACTAAGATGTAGTCACTTGGTGCCTAAGCAGCTTTAAGTCCTCGCTCTAAAATAAACTGCTGAGATATAATCACTTGATACCTGCTCATCTCAGTGATTGAGCACTTTGTATACAGTCAGAATTTGTTAGTTTAAATCCAGCTAGGGTCCATCACAAGAAGTGAGCACTTTTGTTGCCCCTCTTATCATGTTGTCATTCTAGTTGAGACTCCCAGGGAATAGTTAATCCTCTCTGCTGTATGACGTTTAATGGGCGCGCACATTAAACCTGAATGTAATGAACTATGTAGTTGCTCATCCTTAAAATAACTTCTCAGCATTTTGATCATTTCAGTTTCTAGTCTACCTGCCAAGGGAAAAATCTTCGGTTAAGAGAGCTTATGTGATCTTCTTGAACCAGTTGCAGTTTCCTGAAAAACAAAGCAAAACAGACCTGTAAATTAATCAGCAACTGAGGAGAATGAGATAAACCTAACTTCAGGCTTTTAGACGGTCTGCTTGGCTAGCATACGCCAGTTTGATTGTGTTTTGTGGCCTGTATTGTTTGAAAGTGGAGTGGTGGTACCTTCTTAAACATTTTTGATTTTTATTTTCACAATGTTTGTCACACATTGTAATTTTTATGCATTTTCTCTTGATTAGTGAGCAGAAGACAAATTTTGTGTGAATAATGTATGTTTACCTGTTCCTTAAAATTAAGAAACAGCATAAGATTGACACATAAGTTTTTTTTGTTTTTTTTTTGTAAAATGGGTTATCCACTTTATGGATTGTGGGTGAAATTGTATATTGATATGTTGATTTTTAACAGGATCCATTACTTTCCAAATTACTTGATCAGGGACCTCAAGTGCTCAGAACTCCGGCTTAATTCTTTGTATTTGTGCAAATGTATGTAAGTGAGTTCTTTACAAAATTGAGTCTGCAAAATTCAGGAAAAAGTTTGAATAGAATTGTCATTTATGCTTTTGTGTAGAAATTGGTGATCAATGGTTTAAATGGATAAAGCGCATCACAAACTGAAGTGCTCTGTAATTCATTCCATGGACTCGGAGGTTTACGCCATCAATAAGTTAAGGGAGACTATCTGCCTCTTTTTCCAAGTAGTGTGATCTGGGCTAATCCTTGTCATCCTCAGTCCATTGCAGGGGGGTAAACCATAGTGCTCAGTGGATAGCGTTTGCTCAGTGCTTGTTTTTCTGTAAAGTTTGTGCTGGGGAAATAGTGCAGGTGAAAAGAACATTTAATAAGAAAATAGTGATTCCATGCAGTGTCTTCCAGCAGTCTGTTTTTACTTGGCAGCGCTAATACATATGATCTGGGAAACATCTATCAGCCAAAACTTTGCAGCTTAATTGAGCATTTTTGCCTTTCATTGTTAAGACTAATTGCATTTGAGACTGGTCTTACATATCAAAAGTCTCTTAGAAAAAGGAAAAAACATCTTCATACATATATTTACGCTTTATTATATGTGTTTTTGAAGAGTGTAGTTATAGACTGAACCAGAAATACTTGTCAGATTTTATTTTAAATGAGATTTGGAAGTTGCAAGTATCTCTGAGACATGATTATTTATGTTAGCATGTTCAAATAATTTGATTCAGTATTAACAGCAGTGGATGGAAGTTTTGTACCAGTATGATGTACACATGTTTTGTATCGATCTAGAATAGGTTTTTAAAAATTAAAAATGTATTCCTCAGCTGTCTTGCAGTCATGATTTCAGTTTTCCAATTCAGAGGTCATATAGTTTATGTATTGACGAAGAGCAAGTCCATGGAATTCCATAATACTACTTTACCTGCAGCAACAAAAAAAGTCATTATGCTGTTAAGATGAATTTTGTCTGCAACAACTCTCACATGGACTTGTGTCTATTTGTGGGTTTTCACATGTACATCTTTTTTGCTTGTTCTGTTTACTCCATTTGGGCAGCCATATTCCATTTTCTGAGGTGTACTTACATATGGTGTTTGCTTCAGGTGGCTGGGTGCATGCTGTGTCCTTCTCCCCCAGTGGAGAAAAGATTGCCTGGGTTGGCCACGACTCCAGCGTCTCTGTGGGAGACTCTGCTCAGGGCAACCGGTGGGTCAAGTTTTAACCGATATAGCTCAGCCGAGAGCCTAGAGCTTTTTCTGTGGGTAACAGTACAGTGATAGTCACTTACTGAGCCATTGAACTTTGATCGTATTCTGACTTTTTATTATTGTTGTAAAACAGTGTTTCTTGAGGGTATTACTTTACTGTTTTTTGTATATCTGATGTTAGCTATTTATAATGCTGATTACTAAGCAAGTTGATTAGCATTAACAATGGATGCCTGGTTTGTTACCTGTGCTGTCATTTGTACTCTCTATTAACATCCTTTTGGGCATGTGGATTGATGTACATGCATTCATACACTGATACAGAGATAATGTGCACGAATGTGGATATACAACAGATGCATTTAAATGTTTTGCACAGTTTCAAAGCAAATGGAAAAATTAGGGCACGAAGTCGGCCAAATCTGACATGACTAGTGGAAATGTGTTAGTGCATATGACCATTAATTAGAGATAAATGAATAGACGAAAAGTGTTAGTGTGTATGCCCTAGATATATAAAAGGTGCTAGTGCCTATGTCCGTAAACATGGATAAATATATGGATGAAAGGTGTTTGCACCTGTGTCCAAAAATATTCATAAATGTACTTGAATATATCATATGTCTATAAAGATAATCAAATGTGCGCGCGCACGCACACACACACACACACACACACACACACACACACACACACACACACACACACACACACACACACACACGCACGCACACACACACACACACACACACACACACACACACAATATAAAGATTATAACAAAGAACAATAATATGCATGTTATAAGGAGTATTAGAATGGTGCCTATGAAAGAAGGGTGAGAAAAGAATGTGAAGAAAAACCTCTTTATTTTCAATTCTCTCAAAATGTCTTCTGGCTGAATATACATGTGAACAGATTTATATGATAATGTATGCATATGTCTGTATATTTGTAATACTGAAAAAGACATTGCGTACAATTAAACACGCACACACAAAATCTGCTACTGTTTATTTAATGAACCATATTTAATGAAAAGAGAATGACTGTTCATATTCATGTAATTATTCTTTGTGTGGTTACTACCTAAAGATTCAAAATATCCAAGCAAGATTTATTAACAGGAATGCATGTGTTAATATTAGAACATGAATGTCTCCTTTACACAGTCCTATATTGGGTGACTGGTTCAATGCATGAGTTGACAATCTGATTACAGACTGGTTGTCATCAAAGACACCTTCTTGCCATTTATGGGCATTACCTGGGTCACGGAAAACAGTATGGTGGCTGCTGTGAGTTGAGTACCTTTTGGTTGTCATTTCTTTGTCTAGCATCGTTTTTCCAAATATATACAAATCGGCCATTGTCCATCCTTTCCTCAGAAAGTCCCCAATTCCCATTCCAGCCCCGCCCCGTCCTGATACCAGTTGTCTGAGAAATTATATGCCAGTCTGTAGCTTTACAGGGGAATACTAGCTTGGCCTGTTGACCATCTTCAGACCTGTGGACTCTCAACCCACAGTAGTGTGGGGCGTGTTTTGAATGATTGTGTTTGTATGGAATCATGATGTGTTTGCAGTGAGCTGTGATAACGTTTAGGAGTAGGGATGGTGAAAATTCAGTTTGTTGATTAAATATGTTTTCAGTATTTTGTTTACTTGTTAACTTATTCTCATGTTCATTACAGTTTTTTTATGGTTAAGTTCACCTTGAAGAAAAAAGTGCTCAGTAAGTGGCAATATTCCTCACTGCTCGTTCCAATCTTTCTACACTGCCACACCAGGATTGTCTTAGGAAGCACCGGTTCTCACATCCACAGGGAGCTATTGGTATTAAGCTCTGAGCAGGCAACCTACCAGAGAATGTTTTGCTCTGCTGCCAGGTCATTTCCCTGATGTTCACTGGTGCTTGTTTTGAGCTAATATACACAGGGTGCTGTCTTTAACCCCTTGACTGCCGCTATTTTGTATCAGTTTTGCACTTCTGTGTGCCGGAGCAAAATTGACTTTTTGCGGTAGGTTCACTAATTTGATCAGTGTTCATTTATTTGTGGAGATATCTCTTAGATTTTTGGCATGTTTTCTTCTCATACCCAGGGCTATAATATCTGCAAATAATATTCGATTTTGTTCATTCTGAGTATAATAAATAATCTTATAATTCAACTTTTTTTTTAAAAATTATATTTTGCAAGCATACAAAAACTCACAGCAGCAAAACAAAAAACATACAAACCCAGCCAAAAGTGGTTTTGGTGTTTACTGAACACCTGTGTAAATATTTGGTAGTGAATTTACAACCCACAATTGTTGTTTTATATGATAAATTTATGCATTTCTGGGGTACAGTACAATCCAGGTATCAAGGGACACAATTTTGTTTTCTTAGGTAGGTTCACTGATATGCCCAGTGCTCTTTCAATTCTTGACATATATCTTAGATACTTTGGGAAATTTTCTTGTTATATCCTTGGCTACAGCCAGATATCACAATAGTTTGATTTTGTTTGTAATGAGTAGACCAAAAATATATATAATGATGAATGTTTTGTTTGAAAAACAGACACTTTCAGAACATAAACAAAACTGTAGCACTAAAATCACAATGAAATACCACAAAAACTGGTGTTAGTATCCTTTGAACTTCAGGACAAACATCTGTATTCACAATAAAGCTTGACAATGCATAAAATGTTTAGTAACCCATATCATAGGGGGTACTCCAGCCCAGGTAACTTGGGAAAGAAGATGGGAATTGAACATTATCCACAGCATCAGTCTGCACATCTTGCAAGCCTCTTGGGAATTGGTCTTGTTTAGCAGAGATGAACTAACAATAACAACATTAAGTTTAACTTCCAGTTGTTCTGTCAGTTTTCTTTCACACATGTTGTTTGGTTCACTCATGAACTAAGTGCGATTGATAAAAAGCCATCACCACAGAAGGTAATAAATAAAACATTGCAAAACCAACCACACCAAAGAAAAAAAGAGACTGCTAAAGATAGGACTGAGCTACAGAAGGCCACACTACAGATGATGAAAGCACACTAACAACTGAAAAATACACCGGTGTCGCAGAGAATACACCACACCACAGAACCTATGGACAGAAGGATCAGGATCCCACACTACTGCCAGTAAATGCCAGTTATAGTTGACTGACACACATTTCGGTACACACACACACACACACACACACTGTACACAAGCACCATATTCAAAAGCAACACACACACACACACGCACACACACACACACACACACACACACACACACACACACACAGCACATGCAAAAGCACCACACACACACCATGCACAAACACTACACAAACACTACACACACACACACATACACACACACAATCTTCCAGCCTGCAGTGTGTGTTGCTATCTGCTGCACAATGGCAGACGGCCATCTTTGTTATTGTTTCGGATTTTAGGAAAAAAAGAAAAAAAAGAGCTTGCAGCTGTATCATCTCCAGCTTGAATCACATCAAACCATTATCTAGCTGTAGCATAGTTTGTCCATCAGTATCTATTGGCTTATTTGCTTGATTATATTCATGCCTTCCAAAACTTTAGTATTTTCGTTGATTTGCCTATTCAGCATATCCATTCTCTGATCCTGTAAGTACAGCGTATGCATTCTACAAATTGTGTATATGCGACCGCAAAAAAAAAAAAAAAATTTTAACTTAAAGAACATAACATCCTGTCCCATAAGCAAAAGATAAAGTTTTGATACATGTTTTGGTGTGTGTGTATGTAAGCACAGACGTATTTGTTTTTTTGTGTGGAAATACAAGTTTCACTTCACTGGTTTCTTACCTTTTTCAGGGTTATGATTGCAATCCCATGCTGCTGACATACAACAGTGGGCAGGGAACTCTCTCTCTAGTCAGCAAACTGGATATTCCACAGGAGAAGACCACAGGCACCATCAGGTTGGGACATACTTTGACTCTCTTCATTCTTTTCCCATTGAAGCAACAATCATGAACAAACTTTATGCAAAGCAGGTATCAGGTTGTTCTCCACAGGTTAGGGAATTGTAAGCGTGGTTTAAAAGGAAAGTTATCATGGTTTCCACTCTGTTCCAATTTTGATTGTTTCTCTAAACATATAATGCCCTTTTTTTTTTATTATCTTTTGTTTGAAGTTAGAGGCCAGTTTGTTAAGGGTTTCAGTCTGTGTCTCAGATCACATGTACATACACAATCACATGACCACAGTGACATTCATGTGTGTCTCTGTATGTGTATGCATCATGTTATTTCAGATCAAGTGGTAAACTGGTCTCGTAAATGTCATGTCAAGTTTCCATAATTTCAGATAAAGTGTGTATGAGTATTTGTGCATATGTGAGTGTAAATGAAATTGTGTTGAATGTGCGAGGAGTGTGCGTGTGAGCAAGTGTGCACATTTGTGTGGGGTTTTTTTTTTGTTTGTTTGTTTTGGTTTGGTTTGTTTGTTTTGGTTTGTTTGATGTGTGGGAACTGAAGTCAGAATCTAGAAGTGTTGTGTTCAGATCCTGGCAAATGCCAGTGGCCATGTTACAATCATCTAAGGTATCTGTGGGTGAAGGAGGAGATCAACTGATCTATGTTTGGGTCCTGAAGGCAGGTGAGCGTGGAAGGTGCTGCCCAACCTGAAAATGGCTGTGAGGAGGAACAGGTGGAGGAAGAGGATGAGGATGAGATGGAAGTCATCATGAAGTTGAGATTGATGCCCTGTTATTTTGTCTGGCAGATTTGCAGCATGTGGCGTGACGAATTGTGTCCCTAGTTGACAGGTCTTGCAGCCTCTCTTTTCCCTGCGTCGGTGTTGGACTGCATTGAATGTATTGCAGATTGTGTCTGATATTAACTGGTGTTGCTTTGATAATGATATGAAACCTGCCCTTGTATGTGTGTCAATAGTTCTAAATCTATCTGTGTTTGAAGCATGATTGTTCAGTGATTTCCCCTACTTGCCTGTGAAAACTCGATATCTGTCTTTCTTTCTGTGTCTCTCTCCCTTCTCTCTCTGGTATGTATTCATACTGAGGCACAAAATTTCACCTTTTTATGAATTAGTTGTAAGTGGAGCTGTATAATGTTGGGGGTAAAAAGTGCAAATATGTGTTCATCTGGTTATCTTGAAAAACGTAGAATATTTATCAACTATTGAAAAGGTCTTTATTTTGGAATGGTTTGAACACATGCAGCCACAACATGCCTGTATGCAAAAAAATCAGTAAAAAAGAAAGCGATTTGAAATGGAAAAGGGTCCCTTGTGAGAACTTTACTGGTATTTCCCTCTTCTTTTTTTGTCACCTTTATTATCTGGTAATGTTGGGTTTTTTTTCTTTTGGTCATTATTGCTGAAACAAAATAAAAGCACTTATACCACCCCATTCATTTATTGATGCAGTTCTTAGATCTCACAGAAACACAGCTCCTTGTGATAATGTGTGCCAGTGCACTTAGATTACTGTTGGCAGAATCCAAATTAATGCATATTGCACAAGAAATGTTAATAACATCCGTGCATGAATGGTCAGTGTAACATGTGCATCGTCTGGGTTTCTATTTGACAATTCCTCAAATCCTTTTTCTAACCATATTACTGCATGACATAGTGGTTTACCAGGGTTTTTGAATGTATTTCCTTTGAAGAAAATATCTTGAAGCATCATGTTCGCTCACCTCAGTTGCAAGAAGAAACTTGCTGGTTTTTAGGACAGATATTTCTCCCAAGAGTCAGTGCATGGCACATTGGTTTTATCCACTAACACTTTCCTCTGGAAAAAAAAAAGCTTTTTTTTTTTAAAGCATAGGAGGGAACTGAATGAGAAGAACTCGGTACTTTCACCTCATCAGATATAGTGCATCATTAACAGCGGACTTGACAGTGATTCATCAGCAAAGTAGATTTATTCAGACTCAACTGAACGAACGGAAAGAGTGTATTTATTTCGTGGGTATCTGTAGTGTTAATGAGTTTTTATGCCTTGAATATCTGAAACTGCTAAAAAAACAACAACAAAAAAGGAGAGAAGACAGGGGAGATTGGAAGTGGAGGGAGACAGAGAATATAGTAAATTTAAAAAAAAAAAAAAATTTCTTCTGTAAGAAGAAAAAGGGGGAAAGAATTTTGGCTTTTTTTCCCCAAACATTTGTCGCTTTCTCCAGCTTAACTGGAACAGGAATACTAAGCTTGCCAAAACTCCACAACCAGCATCAATATTGTGATTTGCAACCTGTAGTGTAGCCAGATTTCACCACTATTTTGTTAGCATGGATTAGAAAATGGATCAGCACTTTCCTTCACCTTTCTTTACCCTGATTGTGGAGAATAGTTTTGTTGTGCTGTGCAGAGGAGAAAATATTTATGATTATGTTCAGTCATAACTCATGGATAGCAACATGGACCAGAGCGTATCTCAGTGTGAAGTGTGGAGTGACTTTAAAATGAAATTGTAGCACCGACAGCTCAAGTTAGAATCGACATAGCTAATATGTCTGGATCTCATTGACTGAAAGTTAAGGGAAAGCGTTTTTGCAGGTTTTACACTAATATTGTATGTAGATTGTAGGTCTGTTGCCCTAGCAAACAAAAATCAATCACAGCTGTCTCACATCAGGCATGCACTTTGTGCAGGGGATCAAAATTCAGTGTGTCACGGTCTGTTCTTGCTCTTTAGGGGTTGATGTGCATGATATGTAGATCACTGGACAGAATGGAAGTAGAAAATACATCTAACATGGCCATGCCATCATCTGCTTTAATTTTAGTTTGTAAGAAAGGTGTATGTGATTGAGAGCCAGAAGATGGAGTGGAGACAGGGAAACGTAAACAGGGAGATCGTGTTTGTGTTTGAGGGGTCAGTGTATACTTGTGTTTCCCTGTTTAGGGTCTAGTTTTGTGTAGTTTTAAAATTGTCTTCAAATTCTGCATTAATTATGTAATTTTCTTTTGATGCTGTTAAAGTTGAATATGAAAAGAGATGTTATTTTGAAAAAAATATGTGGTAAGGGTGATGTGTGGGGATAAGATGAATAAACAAGATATCTGAACTGACAAGGAAGATGGCAAGATGTATGAAAAAGAAATTACTAAACTAGGAAGGACAGAAGGAAAGATAGCTCTGTTTGTACATAATCAGTTGTTAAGTTTCATTTTGATATTGGGAGGAAAATCGATAATGTGATGAAATTACATGATCAAGTGATTACTCTTTCTTATGACTGTCAGGTGTTAAATACAAAAGTGTAAAGTACAAAAGCAAATGAATGTGAAGAAACCAGATGGAGAGAACTTGCAATACCTCATGTGGTTGATGTTTTCAGTGCCATGAACCGCTTCAAAGACCTGGACAAAAAAGCTGCTACAGGAGATGTGTCGTCTGAACTCAAAACCCAGCACCAAAACACCATCACGTAAGTGTCTTTTATTCACTCGTTCACACGTAGCTACTAACTTACTGCAGAACTTATTGTATAAACACATGTGGTAACTGCTTGTCTAAAGTGATTGGCTAAAAAGGTAGGTTTTTAGCTGTGTTTTGAAAACCTCTTCTTCATTGGTTCATGGTATAGGGAAAAAAAAAAGAGAAGACACGAGAAAACACTCGCCAAACCATCCAAAGTTCATTAAATCAAAGCAACATGTGACACAAGAAGGAAGTAGATTCAAAAGAGTTTCCCTGTACTTATGATTTATCATTGGAATAAGGATTAGATGTAGTACAAAGATTGAAGTCCAACCTCTGTTCGGGCATGCAGCCATCTGCATTCATATGCTCCTAACCAGGAGGTGGAAAGAGTGGAAATGGCTGATTTAAATAAGTGACATATGTAAAAGCCTGACTGAAATAAGCATGGTGTCCGTAAGTGTTCATGCTGTCCATAAATGAACAAAATCAATGTAACTATAATCAAAGAAAATGCAGGAGAAAAATATTTTCTCTTTACAAAATATGCACTTCTTGCCATCCTGAATTTTGTTCTAATAATCTAGTTGATGTATGTATGTCTGTGTACGTGTCTGATTGACTATGGGAATGTCAGTGTGGGTGTGTGTGTGTGTTAGAGAGACTGAGAGAGAGAGAGAATGTGTGTTTGTGTGTGTGTATGTGTTACTCTGAGGGTGAAGGGAGGGTACCACATGGAATCAAAGTTCATTTAAAGCAGCTTCACTCCATAATCGGGGCACAACAATATGATTTGTATTTTGAAATGTAGAAGACACTTAATGTTTGTGTTTTCAGGCAAGTGTCTGTGTTTGAGGGCACCAAGGATCAGTGCAGACGCATCTCCACATCGGGTGTGGATGGCAACATGATCATCTGGGACCTAAATGTAAGTAAAAGTTTAATCATTCTATAATGCTGCAGAGAAAACTTATCAAAGGCCATTTTCTGTTTAAAGTATCAGAAGAGTATATGAATGATGCAGAGAATACTGATTGGGGGACATTCTTTTTTATAGTGTGCTGAAGGGGAAAAACCTTTAGGAATTTTTTTTTTGTTTTTCTGGCCATAAATTGCTCTCTCTTTTAAGTCATAACATCACTCACCTACCTTGGTTTTGCCAGTGCATATTTCACTGATGCCTTTTGCACTTGGATTTAGTACAGTTTGGTTGTTTTGCCTACACTGTTTCGTGTGCCTGTCTTCTCATCTATGAAGACTAGGAGGTGTCATTTTTGACACTCTGTGGAACAGAGGTGTGGTTTATACGTGTCTGTTTCCAGGGCATCTTATTCGCTTATCCTTTTCATGTTTGTTCGTTACTGCTCTTCAACTACCTTTCAGCCTTTCTCCACCTTTCAAGAATGGCTCTGTGTTTCATTTCTATACAAGTAATTTTGGAAGGGTTGAACTGTACACTGCAGCATTTTTTAACCAGTAGCATTAGTTTTTGTGGGCCCCATTTGCAGCAGTTTTTCTTTTCACTGTTTATTAAGTGTGACAGACAAAAGGGTATGGTGACAGTGATAGAAAACATGACATAGATCATGCTTTCATGAGGTGGATGATAGAGGAATAAGGCTGTCTGGGGTGTATATGGTGGTGTAAGTCTGGACAAGGTAATGGATGGAGGAATAAGGATGGGTGACATGGTATATGGAGGAATAAGGATGGGTGGGGTGGTGTGTGGAGGAATAAGGTCAGTTAGGATGGTGTTAGGAGGTATAAGGTTAGGTGGGGTGGTGTTAGGAGGAATAAGGTTAGGTGGGGTGGTGTATGGAGGAATAAGGCTAGGTGGGGTGGTGTATGGAGGAATAAGGTTAGGTGGGGTGGTGTATGGAGGAATAAGGCTAGGTGGGGTGGTGTATGGAGGAATAAGGTTAGGTGGGGTGGTGTATGGAGGAATAAGGCTAGGTGGGGTGGTGTATGGAGGAATAAGGTTAGGTGGGGTGGTGTATGGAGGTATAAGGTTAGGTGGGGTGGTGTATGGAGGAATAAGGTTAGGTGGGGTGGTGTATGGAGGAATAAGGTTAGGTGGGGTGGTGTTTGGAGGAATAGGGTTAGGGGGGTGGTGTTTGGAGGAATAAGGTTAGGTAGGGTGGTGTATGGAGGAATAAGGTTAGGGGGTGGTGTTTGGAGGAATAAGGTTAGGTGGGGTGGTGTATGGAGGAATAAGGTTAAGTGGGGTGGTGTATGGAGGAATAAGGCTAGGTGGGGTGGTGTATGGAGGAATCAGGATGGATGAGGTGGTGTATGGAGGAATAAGGATGGGTGGGGTGGTGTATGGAGGAATAAGGCCAGGTGGGGTGGTGTATGGAGGAATAAGGAGGTGGGTGGTGTATGAAGTAGGTTAGGTGGGGTGGTGTATGAAGGAAATAAGGTTAGGTGGGGTGGTTTATCGAGGAATAAGGTTAGGTGGGGTGGTGTTGGAGGAATCAGGATGGATGAGGTGGTGTATGGAGGAATAAGGGTGAGTGGGGTGGTGTATGGAGGAATAAGGCTAGGTGGGTGGTGTATGGAGGAATAAGGTTAGGTGGGGTGGTGTATGGAGGAATAAGGCTAGGTGGGGTGGTGTATGGAGGAATAAGGTTAGGTGGGGTGGTGTATGGAGGAATAAGGCTAGGTGGGGTGGTGTATGGAGGAATAAGGTTAGGTGGGGTGGTGTATGGAGGAATAAGGTTAGGTGGGGTGGTGTATGGAGGAATAAGGTTAGGTGGGGTGGTGTATGGAGGAATAAGGTTAGGTGGGGTGGTGTATGGAGGAATAAGGTTAGGTGGGGTGGAGTAAGGAGGAATAAGGCTAGGTGGGGTGGTGTATGGAGGAATAAGTAGGGGTGTGGAGGTAAGGTGGGGTGGTGTATGAGAAATAAGGCTAGGTGGGGGTGTATGGAGGAATCAGGATGGATGAGGTGGTGTATGGAGGAATAAGGTGGTGGGGTGGTGTATGGAGGAATAAGGCAGGTGGGGTGGTGTATGGAGGAATAAGGTTAGGTGGGGTGGTGTATGAAGGAATAAGGTTAGGTGGGGTGGTGTTATGAGGAATAAGGTTAGGTGGGGTGGTGTATGAGAAATAAGGTTAGGTGGGGTGGTGTATGGAGGAATAATAGGTTTAGGTGGTGTGGGGTGGTGTATGAAGAAATAAGGTTAGGTGGGGTGGTTTATCGAGGAATAAGGTTAGGTGAGATGGTGTTGGAGGAATCAGGATGGATGAGGTGGTGTATGGAGGAATAAGGTTTGGGTGGGGTGGTGTATGGAGGAATAAGGCCAGGTGGGGTGGTGTATGGAGGAATAAGGTTAGGTGGGGTGGTGTATGAAGAAATAAGGTTAGGTGGGGTGGTTTATCGAGGAATAAGGTTAGGTGAGATGGTGTGTGGAGGAATCAGGATGGATGAGGTGGTGTATGGAGGAATAAGGGTGAGTGGGGTGGTGTAGAGGAGGAATAAGGGTGAGTGGGGTGGTGTATGGAGGAATAAGGGTGAGTGGGGTGGTGTATGGAGGAATAAGGGTGAGTGGGGTGGTGTATGGAGGAATAAGGCTAGGTGGGGTGGTGTATGGAGGAATAAGGGTGAGTGGGGTGGTGTATGGAGGAATAAGGCTTGGTGGGGTGGTGTATTGAAGAACATGGCTGGGTGGAATGGTGGAAGGAGGAGTAAGCTTGGATGAGGTGGTGAATAGAAGTATAAACCTGGAGGTGGTAGGATGTAGAGGAATTACACTGGTTGGGGTCGTGTATGGAGGAATAGAAATGGGTTGCATGGGAAGAGTGTCATTCAGAGTAGGAGAAAGGGAAAAAAAAATAAAACAAAATGAATATAATAGAGACAGATGGAGAAATGCAAGCATGCCCTGATCTAAACGCATGTTCCTGCACACACACACACACACACACACACACACACACACACACACACACACACGGGCACGTGCACACATACATACACGCGCACACACACACACACACACTCTCTCTCTCTCCCTCTCTCTCTCTCTCTCTCCCTCTCTCTGTCTCTCCCACACATAGGCATACCAGGTAAAAAGGTGTAATAATTTTAATTTCACTTAGGAAATTTCCCTAATCTTGAAGCATTTTGCAGTGCTTTTGCATTCGTGTGAGAGTGTTTGTTCTGTGTTGCAGTCGCTGGAGGGAAGCATTCAAGCTCTGAGGATCTCTTAACTCAGGAAACTTGTTCTGAAGTCTTTCAGCCACAGCTTTTTTAAGCTGCCTGGCTCTGTGGAAGTTTCAAGTGACTGGCATTAAATCGCTTTTCTTTGGTTTATTGGTGACTTTTGTTTGCTTTATGATTGTCTTTGAATGAACATTGGTTATACAGCAGAAATGTTAATTTTTTTTTCCCCCTTGTGTACTAAATAAATTTTCTGTATTGGTGCATGCGTGCATTTTTTATGTTTAAGTTGTGACTTTTGAAGATCAGGTTGTTTTATTAAATAATCAACGTTGATCAGTTTTCTGATTGTGCCGATTTTAGTTGTGTAATAAGTGTTGAATTGGGTGACAGATGTGGCTTTGTTTGCTTTCACAGGTTTATATTTTGTCAGTGCAGCTGATTTGAGCAAAGATTTTGATAGAAAAAGATCTAAAGAAGTTTGTCAATAAAAATGAAATGAAGTGTTTGTTCATCAATGTGTGTGTGCGAGTGTGTGTTTACATGCATGTGCTTTACATGTTTTTGTCTGCTTGTGATTATTTGTAACTGTCATTCATTTTTCTCAATTATTGTGGGTTTTTTCGTTTTGTACTGGGTTTTTTTTTTTTTTTGGTTTTGTTTTTTTTTCTGTCAACTGTCCCTCCCCACCACATGCAATGCTATCTCTCAGTGTACCCAAATATGACCACACACACACACACCACACACACACACACACACACACACACACACACACATGCACTCGTCTAATATCCCATAATTTTGTGAAGAGATGTACAATGAAAGTACAACTACTACTACTACTACACACACACACACACACTCACACACACACACACACACACAGCATGGGTGCAAGGTTTGTGTTAATTGCGTGGAAGAAAGTTTACCATTTGCATCAATGGGTCTGCAAAGAAGATTTGAAAGACTCTGAAAGTGAAGTTTTTAATAGTGAAGGGAAGGGTGTCCAAGTCCGTCAGACCTTGACAGGATGATTAAAGATTTTTTTCTGACTACAGAATGGGGTATAATCATCAGAACAACAAACGTTTTGAGGTGGGAAGCAGAGACAAATATGTCATGCATTGGGAGACAGAAAGTGTGTAGGAAATCCTGAATTAAACATTTGCCTACTTTTACTACATAAACCATAACCCCTCCCCCTTCATCCTCAGCCAGTTTTTAACAAAACCGTTGCATGCTGATCTCAGTTTGGAGCACCCAGCTCCAATGGTACTTGATCATGTCTCATCACCGTGTCATGTCATACATATATTCTGCCATGTGACTGACTTGTACCCAGCTTGCAGCCATTGCTGTGAATGAATTCCCATCGCTTAAATCACATCATTCTGACTTCTTGTCTTCACTCCCATTCGTTGTAATTTAAGACAGTAGTAAAAGAGCTGGGATATTACCATACATTGTCTAAATATTTCATGTGGAACTAAACGATAGTACATAGCGTAGATATTGTCTTTCATTGTAAACTAAACGATAGTACATAGCGTAGATATTGTCTTTCATTGTATTTGCGTAGATATCGTCTTCCATCATCTGAATACTGATCCTTTCAAACAAAACGTCAAAGTCTTAAGATAATGGGCTGCCAAGTGATAAATAAAGGCATAATTAAACAAAGTTATGATAACTCTTTATGTTTGGATGTTGTTTATATTATTCATTCACCCATCCACCAAATGTGACTGTGACCCCAGAATTAAGTTCATCGGTACTAGCTCAGCCCACGACAGGAAACTCCTGATAGACAGGGGAAATGAGGTAGCCAGAGAATGAGCCGTAGACGTCATCGGCTGCCCCGTACAGTTCAGAGTGGTACGTTGTGGTGCACACCACTGACACTTCGTCTCCTTTGTTCAGCTGAATGATGGCCGAGTTACCTGTTGATAAAGGTTATTGGAAATGAATACGTAAAATGTATAAAATTGTATACTTAGGCCAGGACGGGAGGGAGGGGGTCGGGCTAAGGGAGAGGGGGAAGAGGGACAGAACTGGAAATAACATTCTCTTTGAATTATGTACTGCTTTCATTACTTGAAAAGACTGCTTAAAGATATGTAAAGCAAGATAGCATTCCAAACATTTTGCATACCGATGATAATTATATTCAGTCAAAGAACTATCTAAAAATGAAGTTTATACGCCATTTAATTTCCACTGATCTCACCATAAAATATTCATGAAACGGAGCTACAATTTAGAGCAAAGATAAAGTGTACACTTAATATGAAACTGAAAACCTCAGTTTGCAAATTGACGAAACATAACATGAAGCTACTATTAAATGAGCGAATGACTGAATAAATATATGAACATCCAAGCATGTCGCAGACAGATGAATATGTATTATGCTACATTTGAGCATACATCAAAAGGAGATTGGATAAGTATCTTGCCTGGCCTTCCTACTAATCGGCTTTGTTAGAGTCCTGTTGACTTGCACAGGTCACTGACCACTTATGGGCACCATAGTCACTGCATGTCGCCAGAGAATTGTTCAACTGGTTGGGCTGCCCTCGCTGATAACCAGGTGTACCAGTTTCTTCTGTCTAGTACTGTTTGGCAAAGTTGATATCCTGCCTGCAGTATCCTTTGCCAGCATGCAAGCCATTCATATGGGTGTGCTTTGAACACGACAGTTTGACACTATCAACCATGAAATGTTGCGAATAGACTGCAAATTCATAAATGGGATGCAGAGAGAGAGCTGATCAGTTCAACAGTTCGATATGTGGAATGAAATTAAAATGAAAGGCGAAAATACTTAACCTTTCCTGCCTGTATTTATGATTTTAGTCTGGCCCCAATAAGATGCCAATGACCTCCTGCTACTCTACAGCAGGTAAACAGACCATGTGTTGATACAGTGTGGGTACCTACCTCCAGCGGCAAAGTCATTGTCCGTGTGGCCCCAGATGGACACCACATACTGATAGTTGTGGTGCAGCTCCAGCCACATGTCTGTGTCATTGCCAGATAGCGCGTGCACTTGGAACACGTACATTCCGCTCTGTCAGCAACAGAAAGAAAGAGAGAGAGAGGGCAAGTTTCTTTTGTGTTTTTGCTTTTCTTTTTTTTTAACCTCTGTCACATCTTGATCCCGTACACCACTCGTTTTTCCTCACAGATCCTGGAAGGTATTGTTTCCTGCTGTTAAAAGTAACAGACATGTTGACAGTGCAATCATCGGGTGGAGTAGCAATGTTACTTAAGAATGAGTTTAAAAGCTAGTGAAACAATTTGAATCAAAGGTGATAACATTATTGTGCTTAAATAGTCTAAAGGCTTCCTTAAATTAGAGACTTGCACTGCATTGCTTAGCTGTCGTGTCTCCTCTGCCTTTGTATCTTACAGGGAAACAAAAATTGTGAATGATGTGTCAGTGATTGAACAACATGTGTTGGGTATTATTGAACTTTGCAGAGATCTTGTATTGTCTTTGGAGAGTTCAATAAAAGAATTGGCAATGAAAACGTTTTCTTTGGAAGTTATATTGATGAGGTGTTTGACGTATTCCCTCATTTGATGAAAGATGATGAGACTAACCAAATATTCAACTGATTTTCAAAGGACAAAGTTAACAATTAATTTTGAAAGTAGCTCCAAAATTTCCAAGAATATTTTGATCTTACTATCGATTTTTGGGTGGAATGTTTGGAGGTCTTTCTAAAAATTTTATTACATTTCCGCTCATGGTTGTATCGTAACTGGTTATTTCATTTCTTCAAGACAACTACTTCATTTATCATTACTATTCAGTGTAGCAGAGAAGATTGATTCCAGACACATGTATGTCGAATTGGTTGATTTCATGACATTATGTTTTTCCCCTCTCTCCCAAGAACCATGCGAATTCTTTCTTCCTTTGTTGTTGGCTTCTCTTTTTTGTTTTAGCACGATAGTCTGTTATTCCTCCGAGGTATTTTGTCTGAGTTTGTTGGGCCGGGATGAACGGGGATGGTGGGAAGGATGGGAGTGGAAGGAGGCAAACAAACTTGGCTTTCAGCTGACGCACTGATCGAAGCTTTCAGCTGACGCACTGATCGAAGCTTTCAGCTGACGCACTGATCGAAGTTTGAGCGAATATGTCTGTTTCCGCTTTTGTTAACTAGCTTTTCAACTCGGGTTCCAGATTTTACAACACACATACTGACGCGCTTTCTCTCTCTCTCTCTCTCTCTCTCTCTCTCTCTCTCTCTCTCCCACACACACACACACACACACACACATTTACACAACATGCACAGAGAGAGAACACATTTGTCTGCATGGGATACTATAAAGTTTTGCTTTAAGCTCCATAAGAAACGTTCTCCCCTGTAGGGAGGGAGAGAGTATAATTTTGTTACCCTGGTGAACATATTTGGCTACCTACCTGCGCGCACACTCGCACGCTGGCGGGCGTGCGCGCGCGCGCACACACACACACACACACCCCTTCCCATTCTTTTCCTCTCCTCACAGCTCCTAGCTGCAAGTCAATGGCACAAAATCTCAATTTCTTCGTCATTACACATATAATCCGATGCAATAACTTTGACAGTATTCGCCTCAATAATCAATTCCCGCCTTTTCCCCATTCCTAAAAGCCCCCAGCCCACTGAGGTATATCTCGATCCCCCTACTCCATCCTGCCTTGTGTATGATGACGCCCCAGGTGATGGAGAATTTGCACAGACACATGTCTGAAAAGACAGTCTGCTGATGCAGCAAACACATCAGAAACAAAGCCTCGCTGTGATTGATCCAGCTTGTGGCGGATGAATGATGCACATGGGGCCAATGTCCAATGAAATTGTTCCACTGAAAGTTAGAAGTCGGACTGCTCGAAAGTGCTAAAAACGGGTGTTTGGGCTTGTCAACAAACATTCATCATTCTTAGTTGGAGACTTTTACTTTTGGAGAGTTCAAGCTTGAGGTGCTCGGTTCGCAAAGATGATGCTTACTCAACTCCAGGTCTCTGTGTGCTGCAGTTAGAACGTAATGCTAGCTGAAAAATCCTGTGTAAAACTCACTAAAACCGACGGCATTTAAGTTATATTCTAATTTTTTTTCCCAAAACATATGCAGCTGATTTGACTAGGAACGCATTAAAACAACAGACGACAGGAAAAGATGAGGTTATGCGCTCCCTTTGTCACACAGGGGATCGCATCGTCTGTAGGCCTAATGTGTGAAGACCATGACACGACTCATGTCGTGAGAATGAAACCCACTAAATAACTGTCATAACCGAATTCTGTTCAAAATTAGCACCAACAATTCTGAACTGGTAAAAGTTGCACTTAAATGTAACTCAGATCGTCTTTTTTTTTTCTTTTTTTTTTTTTGTGCCGAATATGAGAAGGCAAGTGGTTGCTCGTTCTTCCGTTTTCATTGTCCTAAATGTTGTTTGTTTTTGCCCGAAGAAAACCCAAGAGGTCGAAATGCATTGTGTTTTATCATGTAAACTGTTTGTCTGTATTGTCTAGTGGAGCTAATGCCGTTTTCTTCTTAATATCAAATAGTCTCTAAAAAGAAGCTAATACGTGAGCCTTGTACACACTGTCGCCATTAGATTCATCCCGTTGAGCGTCAAACCATTAGGCTGGTAGTACATACTCTGGATCTGGATCTGAATCTCCGCCTTCAGTTGTCGGTTGGCGGCTAGTTGTAGGAGCCAATGATGGCTTGATACAACTGGTTGCGCAGCGTAAGACCTTAAAAGATTAAAAACAGTGGGGAGGAGGGGGAGGGGTGATGGCGGGTTCGTGGTGGAAAACGGCCGCCTCAACCCTGCCTAGTGCGGTGGAGAAGGCACTGGCATTCTGCTGCTGGACGGTGGTGTTGTCCAAGAGGTTCCACTCCAGGGGGGGTCTAATGAAAAAGGAGCCTCTATATTGTTCTGTTGCAGTGGGTTGTATGACGAAGGCTCTATTGTTGATGTAGGTCTGCCTTCGTAGGGGGTTTTGGCTTATACAGTCTGTGAATGTGGTTGGCTTGATTCTCCGCCTGGTTTGATCTGCTGGGGTGAGGAAGGTTTTGGCTGGTATGGCAGGGATCAGGTCGCCGGCAATCTTGTACAGCATGGTGAGTCGAAGCTGTCTTCGGCGGTCCTCCAGAGGTGGTAGTTGGAGGTATTGGAGCATCTTGGTGACGCAGCCTGGATCCCTGTCTCTGTAGTTGTTACAAATAAAGCGGGCGGCTAGTCGTTGGACCTTTTCAAGTCGATCGATGTCCTGCTTTGTGTATGGATCCCATGCCACAGCGCCGTACTCAATTACGGAGATTTCGTCGTAGGAAGCCCAAGGTTGATCCAGCCCTCTTGCACAGCCCCACGACATGGGCAGTCCATTTCAGGTCAGGTCAGAAGAAATCTGTATGCTCAGGTAAGGGTTTTGGTGGACTTGCTTTAAGATTGTGTTGTTCAGGCTGTAGAAGTGGCTTGACCAGTTCGAGGTGGAAACAGTCAATCTTTAATTGTGCTTTCCGTCAATAACAGGCAAAGGATTGTGAATTTTTGTGCCAAATGCTGAGGCACTCATGAACTAAAAAAAAAAAAAAAAAGTTTCAAAGAACCAACAGTATTATGAAATTATTTCAAACCACAATATCTAACTTACCAAACAACGCTAAACAACAACAGAGTAAATCATCAATCATCATCGAAAGCTCGGGGGGGGGGGGGGGGGGGGGGGGGGGGGAAGGGGGGCTATGCTATACTTCCTTTCGTTCTTTATTTTATGAAATATTTATTTACAGCTATTCTGTTGGAAAAGAACTGGACAAAGACAAAGAAAAAAATGCATGCCAAGCTAAACAGAACAGGGGCTACCTAGTTCCACCATGCCTTGAACAAACTAAGCTCAATGATACTGCTCGGAACAAAGCAATACTCTGTTATGAATCTTCGCAGTAATTTACAACATAAAGTCTTGTCATGAATCTTTGTAGTAATTTGCGAGATAAAATTAATCTGTTCCGGCATCTTTCCCCTCTAACGCCGACATTGGAGGGCGGGGGTGGGGGGGGAAGGGGAAAGGTTGGGGTGGGGCGATTCTGGACGTTTCTTTTCAATGTGACTTACCACTGGACAGACGAACTTGCCGGAGGTGGTGCTGTAGGCAGCTCCCACGTTGGTAAAGATCCGGTCATAGATCACTCTCTCTCCGCCCTCACACACCTGGTACGAGCTCAGTCCGACCGAAAAGGCGATCTCCTGCTGATCTTCTTGGCACCCTGGAAGGACAAGGATGCTAGTCAAAGGAATCTGGGTTCAAGGAGAAATAGGCCAGCAGCAGCGAAGGTGTCGCTGAAGATTTGAGTCGTAATGGTGGTGATGAAGAACAAGATGGTGATGTTGAAACGGCGATTAGCATTCGTAGGTGACTTCGCCTCTCAAGGAAACGAAGCGTGTTACTCTCCATCTAAACATCTCGGTCATTCAGATGTGTCAGTATTGTGGCTGCATTCCTTCACCTGTTCTTTGCGACTTCCGCCCTACCTACCTTCTTCCCCTCGCTCCCCCCTCCCCCCATCATGTTACAAACTGATGCATATTTGATAAAATAATTTCCAGTATCCCATCTCCACCACTCCTCCATCATCCCGCCACCCCATCCACCCACCTACCTCGAGAGAATCACTAAACAAGCTAAATCTTATATTCGTTACAAAAACAACAGAATGAACGGTGGTGATTAAAGAAGCCTACGTCTGAAGCCAGTACACCAACAGCTCGATAAAGTCCGGAAACGTTACAGCCATAATCAAAGTCCTTCAAGAGAGACGGTGCGAGTCTTGCCAGTGCCTCGTATCTCGAGCGGCTTAGTCATTAGTGCCACCTGATAAGTTTATCTACAGAAGATTCAGCATCGTTCAAGAGGTACACAGTATCCTGACAACCTATCCACATACACAGAAAAGAAATCAGCATGAACAACAGCAAGCATTTATTTCACCAGACTGGAAGACAGCAGAAGTGAGGAATGTATTCTTCTACAAGACGTATTTGAGTAGATCTCGCATCCCTAAGGACAAGCTAGGCCCAAGCAAATAAATCTGGAAGAATTTCAGCACCAGCTTTTGGGCCTGCGTCCTCAGTGCACTTCGGCACGCAATGGATTGTCCACTACCCCTCCTTGTCCATTCCCAAGCCTCTTCTCCAGTGTTGTAATAATCATGTAAACAACACCAAGCAAAACAGGCTAAAAACTAGCCGAGAAGGGGGAAGGGGGTCAGTCTTTCGTCTTCTGAAAGTCATCAAAAGAGAGGGACAAGGGGGTGATGAGTGGAGGGAGAGGGGGAGCAGTGCGCTTTCATGTTCCAAAAAAATCGTCAAAGCACAGAGGGGTTGGGGGAGAGTAATGTCACCCTTACGAGAACATGATGTTCTTACCAGTCGTTACAGATCATTCAGAGAATCACTACTTTTCTCTTTGCAGGCTTTCCCAGGATTGTCTTCAGACTGGAAATCACTTCCCAGCAGATGATAAAAAGGGGTACGAGCCCAAACTCACTCCAAGGGAGTCAGTCCAGACAGACCAGTCCCTTTCTTCATGAAACATTCCCTTCCTTCAAAATTCTCAAAGTGCCGTAGGCAACACACTGCATCAATCACAGCACACTGCACCTGAATTTCAGGGGGAGTGATTCTGGACCTGCGCCAGAACTACTCCCCCATCCTGTTCCAAACCACTCCCCGTGAATGATTGGGGGCATTGTCCAGAAACACTTCCATGGAGCGAGTATAGGCACGTGCCTATTTACACCTCAGTGTCACATACAGTGGGTCATCAACAACTGATTAGTATGAAGAAGAATGAATGATATGAAGGACTAAGTCAGTTAATTATCCATATTTCGTCGTTCTGTTTATGTACAGGAGAGAGAGAGAGAGACAGAGACAGAGACAGAGAGAGGCAGACAGAGATAGAGACAGAGAGTCATCAAACAACATAGAAACGACCCTAAATCAACGAATTAAGCCCTATAACTTACTAACACCGAAGACCGTCAGCGCCACGAAAATCAGAGAAAGCAACATGATGAGGAGCTGTTCGAACGCAGTCTGACGTGAAACATAATAGTAGACCCCCCTCTTCTCCGATCGAGAAGATAAGTTGTTATGTCATCAGCGTTGGTTTACGTTGCTATCGGGGTCGACCTTCCAAACATAGTGCAAGGCTGCTTTTGATTTACTGATAATCAAGAGAGAAACTGAGCTGAACTAGATTGAGTCTTCTTAGACACCCTCTCTCTCTCTCTCTCTCTCTCTCTCTCTCTCTCTCTCTCTCTCTCTCTCTCTCTCTCTCTCTCTCTCTCTCCCCACCTCCATTACTCTTCCTGCCCACCCATTTCTTGTTTGACTGGGAATTCAAGGTTACTGTCGAAGCTCTGGAATTTTCTGTGACCCTTGGTCAGAAACTGGCAGCCTACGTCATAAAAGACTGGGGTTACTGATATGTCATGGAACTGGATCTTCAACGTGCATTTGCCTTCAACAGAAAACTGTTTCAATGAATCTGAATAGTTGTTGGGTTGTTGTTGTTGTTGTTTGTTGCTGTTCTCGTGGTTGTTGTGAGAGTAAATAGCGGTAGTAATGGCTGTGGTGAAAGTGGTACATGTTGTATGAACAGTAGCCAACATTAGTAGGAGTGGTGGTTGTGGTAGCAGCAGCAGATGGTGGTGGCGGTGGTGGTGTGGTGGTTATGATGGTTGTGTAGCTATTGCTATTTTTTCTCCTTCCGTTCCGGTTCCTCTTCTTCTTCTTTCAACATATTATCCGATGCTTGGAACTCAAATATGACATAACTGCAAGCCTTCAGTTTCAGAATGATGCGGTTCCTTTAAGACAAGGAAATT
>CM065714.1:20694239-20756739 GCA_033310375.1 Conus canariensis | reverse complement strand
AAAACTAATTCAACTGCTCCAGATATTATCTGGATACCATGTCTTCCTTTGCGGGACAATTCCACAGCCAGTTCGTTTAAAAAAAAAAAAAAAAAAAAAGAAAGAAAAGAAAAAAAGAAAGAAAAAAAAAAAAGAAAAAAAAAAAAAAAAGAAAAAAAAGAAAAGAAAAAAGAAAACAACTGTGGACTCAACAAGCATCCTTGTTTTACTCCATTTGGACAATCAAAATAATCTGAATACTCACTCTTCACACGCACACATGCAAGCACTGAGCTGTAGACACCTTAAATAGCCATGTACAATTTACAACACCACTTTTACGGAGTACATTCCACAGAGCTTCTTGATCTTGGTGTATAGTCGAGAGCATTCCGATTTACCAAGTCTAATACCTTCTTGAAATCTACAAATGCAATGCAGAGCTTCTTATTACAGAGTGGATGTTTTTTTAATCAAAGAATATAGTGTAAATATATTTATGATCTGTAGTGCTGAGAGACAGAGAGAGAGAGAGAGAGAGAGAGAGAGAGAGAGAGAGGGGGGGGGGATTCATTCCTCTTGAATATTTGGCAGTGGAGTACTTCCCCTTGCAAAATGGTTGACGTTGTGAGTACACTTTGCTAAATTTTTGTGGATTTTGCAGTTCACTGTGTGATACTCAAGTGTCCACGTTAAGAATAAGAGTGGGGAAAGATATCCTTTCGTATTTTTCCCTGCATGGAAAGACTTCTCTGCTTCTTTGTCTACCTCAGTTTCAGTGGCCAATATCATTCAACTGATGAAATTTGACAGACGTTACTTTCATTTTCAACGGGGTTCAATCCAGTGTGGCCACGGCCCAATTTGATGCAACACACACATGCACACACACACACACACACACACACACACACACACACACACACACACCTACGCACGCACGCACGCACACACACGTAAACACACACACACACGCGCGCACGCACTCACACACACAACACACCACACACACACACACACACACACACACACATTTTCCGAGGCTGCGCATGCATGAATCCTACATATTATATCAGAAGTATTGTGTAAAAAATATGCCCATTCTTATTTCTTTTACTCAAACTTTTACACAATGACTGAGTGTATGTATGTGTGTGTGTGTGTGTGTGTGTGTGTGTGTGTGGAGAGAGAGAGAGAGAAGAGAGAGAGAGAGAGTGACTGACTGTATGTCTCAGCATGCATGTGTCTTTGTGAGTGCATGTGTGTGTGTGTATGTGCAAGCATATGTATATATGCTTAGTCTCGTAGTAACAGGAAACTGTGGACATTGGAGACATTTTCGTCTATTACAATGTGCAAGTTACAGGCAGAATTACTGTATTTTACGTGGTTTTGAATGTTACAATTGATTGTAATTAAGTCACAAAGTATTTGATGTAGTTTAGTTACATTGTGCATGATGTATAATTTTTTTGTGAATGGGTGTAATCATACATGTTTTTGCTGCATGCATTTGCAGTCAGTCATCATACCAGTACACAATGGGGAACGCTTCCTGGAAGAATGTTTGCTGTCTGTTGCCAGTCAGACTTTTGAGGGTCGTCTGGAGCTGAGTGTCTACGATGATGGTAGTAAGGTAGGTACTGTCCAGTCATTGGTTCTCCACATTTTAATCAAGATATGCAGTTTTATGTGTTTCAGTACACTGTGAGTAACATTCTTCTTCTTCTTTCTTTGAGTGTCCGCCTTCATCAAGTTGAAGTTGAAGATTCTGATATATACATTACACCAGCCAAAATATCCTTTATGTGTTTGTACAATCCAGACAACAAATGTCTGTGACTGTGTGGGTCAGAGAAAATAAATAGATGTGTGTGCTTTATTGATAGTAAACATGTTCCATAGTAAATGTTGTGTTTTTACAATAAGCGCATTTCATGGCACATTTTGTGTTTTTACAATAAACACGTGTCAGGACAAATTATGTGTTGTTATAATATACAGAGTAGTAGTTATTGAAGTCAGACCTCAGACAACAATGTTTCATGACAAATTTTGTATTGATATAATATACATAGTGGTAGTTATTGAAGTCAGGCCTCAGACAACAATGTTTCATGACAAATTCTGTATTGATATAATATGTATACATGGTGGTAGTACATGGTGGTAGTTATTGAAATCAAACCTCAGGCAACAATGTTTCGTGACAAATTTTGTACTGATATAATATACATAGTAGTAATGACTGAAATCAGACCTCAGACCTTTGCTAGACAAATAGGTAATATGACTTAACTAGTGCAGGTCAGTAACTGATTAATTCATTTATCATTTGTATGGCAATTTAAAAAGAAAATGGGAATAGAATAGGAACAAAACAGGAATGAAAATGGTGCCAGATCGTAAATTTTCTCTGGATGTATACTGAGATCAGAAAACCCATTTTGTTTACGCAATTTGCACATGATCTGTCCAGAAGCACTTTTCATTATATGTAATTCAAACAGATCAGTCAAGCTAAACCTATGTTCTCTGTCCTCTCGTGGTGTCAAGTTGAGATATATATATATACCACTAATAGCTCTGTGACATTCTCACCAAGTTCAAGGGCTCAAAAACAAAATCCAGTGGCATCCAGGGAAGGGTAGAAAATCAAAATGAAAAGAAAGCAATCAATGCAAGGGAATAGGTTGCAAAGAAAATAAAATCAGAAAGTAGAGAGCAATAAATATAGGGGATAATTTTGAGCTCTTGCCTATTTAAGGATACAAGGGAAATCAAAAGGTGTCAACAGAATGGTCAGAACTACTGTTTAATAACCCAAGCATTGGTAGTCATACGAGTGTGGAAAGCAGCTAAGAATTGTGCAGAACAGCCTTTGCTCGGATCTCTTATGAGATACAGTCTCCCACTGACTAACACAAACAATTGTCAAAACAAAGAAGTAGTGACAGAAAACAAGTTCATGCAAACAATTCATCTGTCTTGAAAGCAATGTCCTTGAAAAGATTTTTAGAAGAAAGAAACCGGGGGAGATGAGGTTGAGAGTGGTGGATAAGAGGCAAATCAAGGAAAGAAAATGAGAATGAAAAAAGAGGGCGCTAAAATGTAATCCTTCTCTAGCAGCATGTGAGGACCATTAAAGTCCACCTTGTACCATGTGTATCTCCTGTCCAAAGTCTATTCTGTTCAGGTATTTGGACTTATCAGTGGAACCTATGATTTGTGTTGATTCTCCTTTGGCATCTAACCTATTTTGAAAGTGATGAGGCAAACAACGGCGTGAGTGAAAAGTGTTTCATGCTTTTGTTTAGGACAAAACACGAGAGATCCTGGACAAGTGGAAGAGTCGCCTGGTAGAGAGAGGAGTGAAAGTGGTGATAGGTGCACACAGTGATGATGCTCCCCGAGGAGGTAGGTGACTCATGGCACTGCTTCTTTCCTTTTCTTTTATCTCATCTCGCCTTCTCAGTAATGTTAGTCTCATGTTGTATTGTTCACCCCGCTTTCTTTTACCCTGCTACACCCTAATGCCCTCTTTCTACAGAGATCTGTAAATATTATTATGTTTCTACCAGGCCACCCTAAAAGGAGACCCTGCATTTTCTTGAGTTATGAGTTGTGCTGAGCCTGTTCTGATTCAGCGTGAACAACACAATTTGTAGTGAACTGTGGCTTGATGGTAGGTACTAACAGGTTGTTCCAACAAGAATCATATTGTCTCATAGCTAGTCATAGGGAACTTGCTTTTGGGAGACTATTGGTGCAACCCCCGTCCTTTTTCCCACTCCATCTCCTCCTGCATTGCACCCCCATGACAAAACTGATCAACCTTGATGTGAGTGGAAAGTGAAACACTAACATGAGAGCAAATAATGAAGGGGTATAAGATTCTGAAACTTTTTTGCTAGGGCTCCTGATTCAGGGCTGTTGTAAAGACTGGACTGTCTTTCTCACAAATTATGAAGGGTGTTTTTACCCTCGACTCAGCTTTTCAAAGACTACCACTATATATTTAGAGGATTTTTATTGTTTTTTTTTTAAAATTTATTTTTTTTTTTTGTAGTTTCACACTCGCTGTGAAAATGCTGGGCATGGAAAATATTATGAAGCACTCGTCCAGTTCTCTCTCCCTCTCTCTCCCCCTCACACACACATACACAGACACACACACATGCATACACACACACACACATGTGCACGCATGCAAGCACGCACGCATGCACACGTGTGTGTGTGTGTATAAGCATGTATGCACGCACGCACGCACCTACACATGCATGCGCATACACATACACATGGTTACGCACACAGGCATGCATACACATGCACTGGCCCGTGCATACACCTAAGTGTACACACACAAGCACCACACACACACACACACAACACACACACCACCACACACACACACACACACACACACAGTCATATGGGGGAAAAAAGGACAAAAAGGAAAAGGAGAGACGGAGAGAGAGTGAGAAAAATGAAGTTGTTATAAAAAGGAATGTTTCAAGAGGAATACAGCATTCTATTTCTTTTTATAGTGCAAAACTAGAATAACTGCAGAGTGAAAAAAAAGCTGATTTTTTAATCGCATGGATGCTGAATAAGCTGTTTCAGTGGTTGTTTCTTCATTGCCAGGTAGAGCTGATCTTTGGAAGTTTTGGGACCCTTTAAACAGGATTCCTTATCTTACTCCATGACATTGACTTCAAATTGGCCTGATCGCACAATATAGCCTGGCTCTCATGGTCATAGTGGAATCAGTGATATTCAGAGAGCAGTGTGGAGTGGCATAAACCTGTTTTCTGAACAGGAGAGTCTGGTTCATTTACTTCATGTTTGATTCATATTTGTAATCATACTGTTTTGGTGTGTGTGTGTCTGTGTCCTTGTTAAACTTCAACGTTAGCATTTTCTCAGCAAGTACAAGCATTAGCTTAATCAATCTTGGCAGAATTATATCGTTCAAACCTTTCGAGTTATTCCATGCATAAAGATATCACTAAATCCTAACTGTTGTAAATCTGAGATTAATGTTGTCAGCATTAAAAGCAATAGCAGAAAATGGTCTTCATATGAATTAAGATGACTTACACTAACAGTGACTGCATCGTATACCAATAAAAATATGTCAGATGATGTTATATGCAAAATTCTGTGACAAATATTTTATATTTTGTCATGGTCAGACCATTTAATGCCATTTCTGCTTCAGGTGGAGATTAAATTAACATATAAAAAAAAGGCTTATATAGAAAGTAAGCTAGACCAATTGATCAGTATGTAAAGCATAATACAAAAGATTACATCATGCTGATAATGCATGTTTTTCATACATAAGCAGCCTGGTGGTTAAACTGTTCTACAGAAAGAGATCTCTGTAATAAACTCTTCACCTTGACAGGTGCACACATGGTCATTGCGCAAACAGCAGAGAGAGCAACAGTACCCAAGGTCAGGGCATTTCAGAGTGCTGTTTACGGCAGAAAGAGAACTAGTCAAGAAGGGGGGGGGGGGGGGGGGGGGGAGGTAGGGCTGGCAGTAGCAGTTAGTGGAGGTGGTTCATATATGACCTCAGGGCACTGATGAAATAACTGGCTAACATATACTGAAGTGATAACATTCTAGATGTGCATATGGTGGTTTGTGTGTGATGTACTCTTTGTGTACATGCATTTGTGCAGGTTGCGTGAATGTTTTCAGTTGAATCGTCATGCCACACTCCTTCCCCATTTGTTCCAACCATCCTTTGCACCTCATCCTCATCGGTTTACTTGCAAGTATTCATCACAGATGAGTCATGTAAGCATCTCCTTTGTTGTTTCATTTTATTGACCGGGGACATTTTTCGGGAACAAACATACTGTGGCGAGTTTTCATCAGTGTGTTTCGTGCCCTGTTGCAGTTGGTTATGCCAAGAATAAAGCTGTTTCTCAGAGCTCCGGAGCTTGTCTGTGCTTTCTGGATGCTGTAAGTATCTTTGTGGTTGTGTAGAGGGGGAGAGGGGGGGGATAGATGGGGGTAGGGGTGGGGAAGTGAAAGTATGGAGAGGGGGACTGGGTTCTGGGATGGAGGAGGAAGGGGGAGGGATGTTGGGCAGGGGAAGAGAGGAAGAATAAAGTAAAGGGGTGAGGGGAGGAGAAAGGAGGGGGGGGGGGGGGTGACCAGAGAGGGTTTGTGGGTGTGTAAAACATCTGTGCAAGTATATCTTGATTTAATTTAGTGGACAAGGATGTAGATGTATTGTCATTGTGTATACACTCCCTAAACTCAGAAAAAGTTTAGGGGAACAGGATTGGAAATTATAGTCCATAAAATAGGTATGATCAGAGGGCATATGACATTACTAGAATTATACTTAGAATTAGTTGAAAAGAGGGGTAGGGGAGGAATAGAATGATTTTTTGTTTTGTTTCTCTCTCTCTCTCTCTCCGTCTCGCCATCACACACACATGCATGCAAGATTGCACACATGCACACACACACACACTCTCTCTCTCTCTCTCGATCTTTGTGGCTGCCCCAGTCTTAGTCTCTCACTTTTTTTCCCCTTTCTCCCTCTCTCTCTTTGCCTCTACATAAAAGCATGACAAATTTAAGTAGACAATGAATTGATCTGGTCCTTGGCATTACTCATTCTGCTCTGCAGTGACGAGTGACTGACCACTGTGAATCTGACTGTCTGCAGGATGATGTGATGCATTGTGAGCGAGTGTCTTGTCAACATCAGGCTGCTGTGGCCAGTCCCTCAGCTGTGAGTATCAGTAGTGAGGGAGGCAGCCTGGTTAAGCCTTTCTCTCTTTGGATCTGTCTTTTGAGAGCAGTGTGAGAGTGTCTGTGGACTGCTTTCTTCCTTGGTGTTTGTCTACTACTTTACACTGTTTGTCTCCCTTCACTGTTTTCTGTCTCCTTATTTTGTCTCTTTCTCACCTCCCCGCCTTCTGGAAGTTCTGTGCAAGTTAATTTCTCTTTTCTTTTACTTTCTTTTATTATCTTTTGTATTGATTTTTGTCTGATTTTAATGTCATCGACTGTTTTTCTTCATCGTTCGTGAATCATTGATCTGTCTTTGTTCTGGAATTTCTTATGATTTTTTTTCTAATTGCAGTTTTTGACATGCCAGCTTTTTTTGTTGTTATCCCCATATCTTGCAGTGAGATGAACACTAGCCGTCAGTTCCTCTGTGTCTATTTTCCCATACGACCACTTATGTAAGTTTTGTGGCACCGAAAGTGTTTTTCATTTATAACTCACTTTTTTAAAAATCTGGGAGTTGAAAGCTTGGGGGTATGCATGACTCTGTCAGCACAGCCTGATTTCATATGCCTTAAGGTGTCAATAGGTCAGCTGCCATGTCAAGACTGCTTGTGTTGCTTCTTTCTTTTTCAGGATTTAAAAAATTTTATTTGAGAGGGGGGGGGGGGGGGGGGGTGAAAGGGATGCTCGTTTTTGGGAGTGGTGGTGGTAGTGCTTATGTTTTCTGGTGGTCTTTAGAGTTTTTGAATGTGACATTTTTTTCTTGTTTGAGTTTGAAAGCCATGTAAAGGCAGTGTGTGGTCAGCTGGGCTATGACAGTTAAAACTTCTTCCACATTTTCCTTTATTGACTCTTTCCCTCTGTGTAACTTTGCTCTCACAACATGTTCAGAACCTAAAATACTTTGAAACTGACTAGTATGTGCTGTTGATATATTGGCCATCCTCATACTCCAATGATTTTCATTTTCTTTTCATTATTAAAAGAAAAAGGGAAAAACGATGTTTGGTAAAGTATGTTCGCAGTTGCAATCAGTGTTTCATTTCTCAGAAATCAGACTAACTTGTAAACTATTGCTGATTGGCTGAATGAACCAATACTTCCTAACATGAAAAAGTGCTCCTTCAAGCAGACGCGATGTTGAAACATCGGCAGTTCTGTTTCTCCTGTAACAGAGTTAGCCATCCTTTGTGTTCTTTGTTTTTCTGTACGTGTTCAGATTCTTTCAGCTTTGTCTGTTCGTCATTTTTTGTCCCTATTTTGTCAGAACATGATGTTCTCCAAGTTGTCGGTAATGACTTTCACATTGGATTTACATCAGATTCTACCATACAAATATGTAACAGGCTCTACTTAGCATGCAGTGTGAAATCCTTTATGATTATAATGATTCTGTGAACACATTATTAAACACTCTCCGCACATGAAAAGCTTTTCTTAATTGTGTAGGTTGACCCTGTTTTCTGTATACACAGGCTGGGAGACGATAGTGAAAAGAACACTGACTGTACTCCTTATGCATGATTGAAATTCATGCAGCTTCCTAAAGAACAGCAGGAGCCATGTTCCAAAGATGGCTTCCTTATTTGTTGCAGATTGTGGGGTGTAGGTTTCACCGCCAGCCGGAAGGTTCTACCACCCGGTTCACAGACTGGGCCAACTACTTGACTCCCCATCAGCTGTATACACAGGTCTGTCTTACTCATTCTGTCTCACTCTCTCTTGATCCGCCAGTCTCTGTGGCTTTTTCTGTAAGGTAGTATCTTGCTTTCTCTTCTAAAAATGTTCATATGATAATGAAATATTTGTTGCCATCATTTTCTGTCTGTCTGATAATCTGTCCAGAAAAGAAAAATGAATTTAAACAATCTGTCATTTGTATCATAATCTGATGATAACAGATCTTTGTTGTCTTTTTGTTGATCTGTGTTTTCCTGCACAGTTTTGTAAAGCAGGAGATTTTACAATGTGTCTGTGTTTAGTACTAGGAGGGCAGAAATATTGGGAAAAAGATAGTGTCCATGATAATATGAGATAATGAAGCGAAATGATGTTCTGTGTCACATGATTAAAAATATTTTATTAGAAAGAAGCTGTTTTCTGTTTATTCATGTCAGCTCCAATATTTTTCCAGGCACAGGCTGATAATAAATTATGAAGGTGTTTTCAGAATTTGGAAATTTGTTATTCAAGCTCTTTTTCCAACATCTTTTGATTTTGTGGATTGTGCAGATCTATACCTCCCATGGGCCAACGATCATTATGCCCACATGGTTCTGCACTCGACAGGTGTTTGACAGAGTTGGTGGTTTCGATGAAGGTGGAAAGGTAAGTCTTCGCACTGGGACGTTTTCTTTAAAGTATTTGACTGTAATCAGGTCTTCACTTCCCATGTGCTGAGCTTTTTGGAGGAACAGTCACTGACAGGGCTTCCATTTTTTGATGAATTCACAAATTGCTGTGAAATGTGAAAATTACAAACTGGGGAAAATACAGAATTTCTGTGAATTAACAATTCATAGGAGAAGGAAGAGAGTGACTATTGGATCACAGAATGCTCATCACATTTTTGGGTGTGCTGACATTAAGAAATCTATTCTTCCTTGTGTGACATTGGAAAGTAGTGATTTTGTCAGCTTGGTTGAAGGAAAAATGATGTTGTGTCTGTTGCTGTATGAAGGCAAGACATTGCGTAAGTGAAAGAGGTGGTCAAAAGCTGTGCAAACAAATAGTCCCAGTCTTGGTTAGACCCCCCCCCAAAAAAGATAATACTCCATGTATTGCTCAGATTTAGGTCAGAAAGCATCATTTTGAAAGCAAGTTTAAAACATCTTCCAGGGAAGTTCCACCACCATCTGCTCAGACCCTCCTATGATTTCAGTGACTTTTCGGTGCACTGCTCTGAAAGCCTGTGTATATTTTCCCTCCAGTGCTTCTGTTGGCAGGGTGTTCCTTCCCAGAAAGTATGCAAAAAGGAAACACTGATGGTTTTGAGTGCCATTCTGAAGAAAATAGAATTGCTGGTTATTGTCTGTGTTGCCATTTGGTGCACAAGATTGTTCTTTTTTACATTTACTATCCCAATGTAATTGCTCATTCTCATCATCTTTATTGTTCTAATGTAGTATGGGGCTTAGGCTTTGAACTTGGATTCTAAAGTGTGATTTCTTTTGAGGAATAAACACATCTTGCCACATCTATTGGGAAACTAATATCCTTGCCATTGGTTTGCCATATTATTTTCCAGTATGATATGTTATGTCAGAACATATACTAGGACAACTGTACATTTGAAAGCACATATTAATTCATTTTTTTTATCACATACATGAACACTTTGTATGTGCTTTACAGTTTATGTACATGCATTCAAGGAACCTAGCTAAATGAGTGCATTCTTGAAATGTTAAGCGCTGTGTTTCTTGTGATCTTCATGTATTGTGGGAACTCTCGATTCTGGGCATTTATTCTTGGCTATGACTCCTATGCTGTTGTTGTCTTTCTTCTTTGTCTTGCACGGTGAAGCTGGCCACCAGATGCCGTAACCTGGGTATATTGCAGGGATCATTCTTCTGACTATGCCCAGAGCTGCTGGTGCATCATTTTCCCAAATGACCTACAGCATTTTGGCTAGAGGGTCAAATGTCCATCTCCATTTTGAAACAGCAAGGTGAAAAGGCCCTGTTTAAATATTTGTTTGATTTTATTCATGCTTTTGTAGACTGCTGTGAGCTTCATCCATGAACAGTGTCCACCAAGTTCACTAGCTGCGTTGGAACTATATGTTATGGTACTTTGTACAGAAACTTGGAACACCATATGTGACCTGAGGCAGTTTCCTCCCACATTTAAAGGAAAAAAAAATTTGGAAACCATAAAACCCACCTCCAAAAATGGTTTGATTCACATCTGAAAATTATTCCACAAGCCTTGGCCCATCCCATTACAAGAATGATCCATAAGATTGTTTGTGTTACCACAATAGAACTTTATTTTACCTCATAGTGGTGACGGCCCTGTGTTGACTGATTGGGCTATGATGATAGAACTCGATCAAACTTGTAATATTTGTCAGTTATCAGCCTGTAAGAACTTTTGAACATGTGGGGCATGTCTTCAAGGGTGTCCCAGAGGATCTGATTTTCTTCTACCGCCACCTGCAGCTGGGAGGGGAGGTGATGCGCGTGGACCAGGACCTGTTGATGTATCGCTACCATCCTGAAGCCACAACCTTCTCCATCAAGGAGTAAGGAAGACACCATGTTGTTATCCATGAAACTGTTTTTTTTGTTTGTTTCATAGTCTCATCTCACATACCTCTCTAGTGGCATTACTCCCACTCTTCTTAGTCTGGCTCCCTGTCCACAGACAATCCTGCCCCATTGCAGTGCCAGAACTGGCTGTCCACAGAGAGCAGCTGGAATCAAGCTGTCGTGAGACAGCTCGCCCGAGGAGACGCTGCACTGCTGCCGAATTACTTTGGTGATGTTCAGTGATGCCCGTTTTGATCCAAAGTACACAAGACACCACCTATTAAGCCCCAAAGCGGAATATGACTTCTTTAGGGGGAACAGCAGCTGAATGCGACTGTGCATACTAGGGAACCATGTTTTCTTTGAAAAGAAAAAAAAAATGTGGAAAGACAAATGCATGGAAGAATTATGTAAGAGGGTTAAAACTGAAATGTGTAAAAGTATGGATTGTAGCCAGAAGTGAAGATATCTTTTTTCTTTTAAATAGTGCTCCTTTTGATCTGATTTATCTCCCAAGTATGTCTCAGTATTTGTCACATTATTTTTATGATGTCATGGTAACTTTAGCTCTGGAAGTGTTAACAGAATCACAGTATTATGTGTACTGTTTGAAACAAATACTAAACCTGGCCAGTTTGCAGGCAATGGCCAAGAGACAGGATATTATGAGATGCTTCAAGCATATACATGTTTTTATTTCAGAGAGACAATATGGAACCTGCGCATGGACCACCTTCAGCGAAGTGTAATTGATGGGTACACAAGTTTCAGCATTTGGAGCGCAGGAAAGCAGGGGAGGAGATTTTTCCGCAGTTTAAGCCCTACCAATCAAGCAAAGGTTAGAAACATTGTTATAACAACTAAAATGTGCAATATTTAGAACAAGCGGTATGTACAACTTCGAATGCACTGCCAGGGTATTCAAGTGCAGAATGTTTAGATGTTTTTTCTGGCATATCTTGTAAATTACATTTCTTTTCTTGGATGGAATGTTTACTGTCAGACCGATTTTGATATTTCATGGATTATAGGATTACACTGTACGAGTCAAGACTGCAATGTCTTTTTTAACTCCAGTGAGTGGTTGCTTTCCTTTTGATGGTAGTGTCGTCCTATCTGCAAGACAGTTGTAGTAGACTGCAGAATACTCATGCTTTCGGCATTGTTTTCTTATGCATTCTAGCTTGTTCTGTTTCATGGGGTATTTTAGTTTTTGTTGTTATGGCATTCTTTTATCATTTTCATATTCTCTTGATTATGTCATATTCTTTTGAAAATGTATTCTGCATGCACATGTACTTAACACTGACCTTTTAACTACCAAGTTATTTTAATGTAATATGTACCAAACTACCAGATTAATTTTCTAGAGTTAGACAAGTAAACACACCTGGGTATATTTTAAATTTCCCATCTCCACATTCGTGCCCCTAGTACACTCAAATCTGTCTGGGTAGGAGCAAGCCAGCACCCTCCCTCCACCCTGCCCTCCAGTCCCCTCCCCTGACAAATATCTCTCATGGGGATTTGAACCCATGATCTTCTAGCTTAAGAGTCTGTGGTGCTAACCACTGCAGCATTGCAGCTGTTGATCACAGTTTAGGCTGTTCTCTTTCAGCGTCACTGATCGTTTTTGCCATAACACTCAACACACGATGACAGTATCCAAAAACATCTTTGGCCTGTTTTGAAGCATGTTGCTAATGGGGTCTGTCCGACCTAAAACACAAGCTCAAACCTGCATGTCTTATTGCTCAGTCCTCTCCAAACACACCATATGGAAACAAAACAGAATCATCATTGACATGCGGATCAAGATAGACTGGCAGCTTTGAAGCTATTGGAAAAATGATCATAATTTGGTTTGACCTCCAAATATTTTGTTGCAGGTTGTTATTCTTCAGCTGAATCCACCTACATACATATATTCTGAGAAATAAGTATGACATTAGCCATATATCAGTTAATCAAACTTTTAATTACTGGTGTTTTAATACTGAAGTACCAGTTTTCACTCACAAATTTCATGCCGCTGGTTAATAACATGAATTGTTACAAATGTATTTCATACTTTTTTTTTTCTGCCTTCCAGGTGCTTATGTTCTGTGATGTCGATGAGAAAAAGATCAAGAAGCAGTTTTATACGTATGAGGAGTCAAAGGTCGAGTCCTGTCGTTTTAATTGCTTTTTTTGTTGTTGTAGTTGAAAAGTGTGCTTTTATCATGCATACATTTCAAAACTTATAAGAGATTACCAGTGATCATGTTACATATTTCGCTTGGGAAATCGGGTATTCAATTTGTTTTGCTTTTTTCATTGATTTGGTGGGAAAGGCCGGAGGAACAAGTCCATTTTAATTTATTAAAGGGAAAAGGTAAAACATTTGATGAATCAGATTACCAATGTGTGTGTGTGTCTGTGTGTGTGTGTGCATGTGCATGCAAGATAGAAAAAGAAAAGATTCCCCAAATTGTTTGATATAATTGAAACCTAGAGTGAATGTGAACATTGATAAGAGTTCTTATTGTTTAAAGCAAACTGTAAACATTGAAGTATTGATATACACATGGTTTACAGTAAACTATGGCATTTCAATAGTTGATGAAGCATGACCAGTTTTTGTTTTGGTACTGTTCATTCATTCTGGAACATTCATTAGAAAAAAATATCTGATGTTATTTAATATGTTATATCATATAGTCTGATTATCTGGATGCTGCAGGAAAAGCTCAAACCAAAGATACCCATTGTGCACTTCACACAAGTCCAGCCTCCAGTTATCATATGTATGAAACTGGTAAGAAATTGAATTATTTTTTTGTTCATTTATATAAACCTCTGAAAGGTGGGAATATTCCCCAAACTGCCCTGCTATCTCACCAGTTTAGTTCTAGTGGAAAACCACAAGGCTTGATCAATATCTAAACATATTAAGTGGTTGAGTGTAATTGTTTTTGTCTTCTGTGTTCATGGTGATTTTATTGCATCTTTTGACACAAGATTTCAGTAACATTCTTGTGAGCCTTTCCGAGCAACATTTCGTATGATGGTTGTATGTTCATGGAGACTGGGTGGAAGTGTGAACCAAGGTTACAGCCAATAAGTAGTAATCTTCTTCTTTCTTTGAGTGTCCACCTTCATCGAGTTGAAGATTCTGACACTTATGTATGACTGTTTTATATTCCGCCATTAAGGCAGCCATACTCCAACTTTGGGGAAGGTGCATGCTATGTGTAATGTGTCATCCCTACCAACGGCCAAACTGGCCTTCTCTTCCGAAAGTTGGTGATGAGATTTTACGTGTGTGCAAGATGTTGTGCGTGTGTTCACACACAGAACCTCGATTTATAGTCTCATTCGAAGGACTGTATGGGGAATGGAGTCAGAACCAGTGTTAACTCCGAGGGAAAAATCCCCCTGTACCGAAATTCGCACCCGTAACCTCAGGATCACGAGTCCGGCGCTCTACCAACTGAGCTATTCCGGCCCCTTTGTTTGCAAGGGCAGGAACAGAATCCTAGGAAGCAATAACTCATTTGATGTGGGTAGTAATGAGGAAAACCAGGCCCTTCCAGACACTTCTTCAGACAAGCTGTAGACGTGGGGAGAGGGAGATACTCAAGGGGCCTGCATCTTAAAACAATTTTCAGAGACAAAAGTCTGTTCTGCTGGAAAAAAACATGTCAGCATCACAGGCATCGCCACCTTCACCTCCTGACTGCTTTTCCTGTCTGTCCGACTCATTCTTGCTGCAGAAGTGGCTATCATGACATGAAGCAGTATGGAAATTTAGCAGAAGCAGTTGATATCAACCATGGATTAGTGAATTCAGAGGGTAAGAACATTTTACTATGATGGCTTCTTTTCCCACCTCTTGCCACACCTCCTCCAGGAAAAACAACTCTGAAGTGATTAAAAGGGAAAAAAAATGTCCCTGGGAACAAACGAGGCTGATGTAACAAAATTTGTATCCTGGCTTCAGGTCCCCCATCATTCCTTACAGCAGCAAGATGGAGCAACACCGCGTGTGAAAACAATACATTTCTGCACTATTTTCTCCCTTGAAATCTGTAGGCAGTGTTCAATGCAACTACATGTCGTTCAGCTGGGAAAAAAAAAAAAAAATTATCCAGGGGGGTGGGGGGTAGAAAGGGGAATGGGGCAGAGATGATGTGTATGATGTGCAAACAGGCAGCGCTCAGTCTGCTCAGCCCAGGTATATAGGGAGGCAGTCCATTCTGTAAATGAAAGCGTAGATTGTAAAGCACATAGAGCTTGGCTTGTACAAAAGTACTGTTAGTAAATGACAATTCTCTTGTTTTCAGAACCTCACTGGTGGAGGATTCGAGGACAATTTGCAGTCTTTGGACTTGCAGGAAGGAGCTGACTACATTCATTTTAACTGAAATGTGCATTATGTCCCAAATAATAAACTGTGTAGCTTTGAGTTATTGTTGCTTTTGTTTACTTAAGGTTCAAATTTGATGCATGTGCAAGAGTCTTTCTTGCATACAATTTCTACATCGTTTGCATCCTTACACTGTGCATATGCATGCATGGACTATTGGATGGCATTGCCTTACCTGTGCAAATGGTGCCTCTTTGTGGCTTTTTTCTCTTTAACCTCAAAATCACTCAAATCAATATTGTAAACTTGATTACACGCTCTTTTGATTAAATTTGTTACTGGGGACTACACATAATAAAAAGTCGACATGCACTGGGTCTCATCGCGTTCAAATAGGGTCTGTCTAGTGTATCTGTGACAGAAAACAACATTAACAAATCCACTCTCTCATACCAATCTACAATGCACTGTGTTTTTGTGTATGTGCTTGCCAATTCTTCCTTCCGATTCACATTCTGACAAGTTGTAAAAACATCGTGATACACTCTTCATTATTCTCGTCCAACCATACATGAATTTTCAGGGTAACTGCTGGTTATGACAAAAGTGTGAACGAGGTGACATCTTACAGCTTCAGATTGCAGACAGGTAAACAATCATGTGATTCTTTATTCTCACATGTATGTGACCGAAATGGTATCTAAAAAAAAAAAAAAAAATCACCATGTCACAAGAAACACATGAATGAAGAACACGGCTGTTGGGCATGAGGGGAAACGAGTTAAGAAAGAACATGCAGACTGATAAGCTTTACATGAAAATGGGAATTGGGTTATACTCAACAATCAGGCAAACCAACGTTTGATTCCTGTCAAGATTCTGCAAAACAAATGGGTTTAGTTATATATTTTAAAGAAGCAGTTTGCAGCCGCTTGGCACCAGAAAGTGTGCCGTTCACAGGAAAGATCCATGTGGCCAGCAAGCAGTGAGACTGAAGTAAGCAAAATGAAAGCAGTTGGTAAATGGGCAAAAAGCATCCTTCCTCAAAGGGAAGCAAGCTGAATCACAAATAAAGCAAGCTAGCAAACACGCACTGTTCAACATTTAATCTTCGTCATCAGGAAATCACACTACAGACTAATTCCATAAATGGCCAAGCTTCCCTCCCTCTCTCTTATCATCTGTACACTGATGTTCCTACATTTTCTTTTTCACATCCAATCCACTTCACTAAGTGAGCAGAAAAATGAAATTTATTTCACATCCAATCCACTTCACTAAGTGAGCAGAAAAATGAATTTTTTTTTTTCACATCCCATCTTCTTCACTAAGTGAGCAGAAAAATCAAATTTTCTTCACATCCCATCCACTTCACTAAGTGAGTAGAAAAATGAAAAAGGGACAGGCAATTCAATCAATAGTAGTCCAGAACCAAAGATACCCATTATATTCAAAGATCATTTATACACAGACAAAACCAGCGATCTTTAGAAGTTTGTTATTTGACAGACAATTGATGAATTCAAAGACCAGAATGTGCAAACAAGATTTCTCTAGAATCTCTGATACCATTAGTATGTCCATACAATACAACCAACAATGAATTCAAAGACAATAGAAAACACACTGAAGGCCACCGATATGTTCACTGGTACAACACAGATTGACAAACTGGTGGTCTAGCAAACTGTTCACAATTATAACAAGAGTGCAGAAAACCATCAAAAGAAGGAGAAAAAAAAAAAAAAACGAAAAAAATTCTCCCACTTTTCAAAAGGAAATGCGTCTCTTAGGGTCTAAAACAATATTGCAATAAATCCTAAACATAGACCAAACAAATACCCTGAAAAGATGGGAGAAAAAGGTTTAGCACATAAAAAAGGTTATCACCCACATTCCATCATAGCATGGCTGTCCAATATATATGTATTACTCCAAGCATAATCCTTTCAACTTCATGGTACACCCACCATCAATGCCAAGGTTGGGATGGAGAGGACTGGTCTTTGTCTACATGAACCATTTGTGTAGTACTTGTGTATATGGAAATAGCTTTGAAATGTAAGTGCGTGTCGTGTGTGCATAAGAATTACAGCCTTTTCACAATTCTACGGTGGAAAATCGCAGTTGTATTTTTCCAAAGACAATCATGATTAATAAAATAATATTTGATAATCTGATGGCAACAATACTGAAAAACGTCTTTCATCACAGATAAATGTTGAATAATCAAAATAAGCATCGATGGGCTGGCCTGCGTTCAGCTGGACCTTTTTCATACATCAAGTTCCGACTTTGAAACCAGAGCTCCAAAGCACATGCCAAGGCTGGTTTCTCAGAACGTTCACCACATCCATTGTACAAACAGTGACCCATGGTGACTATACCTGGAGAAGGTGTGGGGAGGGTATGGGTAGGGGTCCTGAATTCAGGTGACCACTCCCAGCAGACCACTGAGCAAGCTGATGCGACTGAATCGTTGCCCACACATTAACACATACATCTAAAACTGGGAACGTTTCACCACACAGCTGCTCTCAAGGAAGCGGGAGGGGAGGGGGGACGCATGATGCTAACTTCACAAACACATGGGGTACAACTCAATTGTAGCCCTATGTTCCAAGGAATACACTCTGTGTAATCCAATCTCTTCCGGTCTCTTATCTGCCCTATCTCATAACATAAACAGGATAAGGGCTTCCTTTCATAACAATCCCATAGCATCATTATGCCCTTCTCCAGGTTCAAGTCCGCCAAACACACATCTTCCACTAAATATGTTCTGTACATGGAAACTGTTCTGTTGCCAAATACAGAAGTCACCCGCCCACATCACCAAGACCTGTTGTACTGCTTAACTCCACATGGTACAATTCATTTTCGCTGGTACCAATTCTGTTTTCTTTTTTGTCCTTTAGTCCAGTTACAGGCATGCCCAGACACTGATGACAAGCAGCATTTATCTGTCATAGGAAGACAGCATCCAGATAATGAAGGTGCTTCAGACATTCATGACCAACAATAGAATTACTGTTCAGGGTAACTTAAGAACTTTCGATATTGATGTAGTATGTTTTCTCCGACACCATGGATGTAAAATTTGTTTTGCTTTCTTATCACAGTTACTACACAACATCTATCGTACAAACCAACAATAAAAGGCAAAGCGCATACCACTGAATGCCTGAAGTCTACATTACTTGCCCAACGCAAGCTCACATCAATGAATGGTACAGAACCACTGTGGAACATGGGGAGTACACTGCATCTTTTACGTTTCAAAACTGTTCAGAGCAACTGTTCTATAGGGAATCTTTTTTCCCCTTCTCACAATGTCAAAAATAAACTGAAGTTTTGCTGGCCTGATCACCAAACACTTCCAGACAAGAAGAGAAGAAAATTCAAGTTAACATTAAAAGGGTAACTCATCATCAATATGAGGCTGGTTGTCTCAAAATATTGTGCTCTTTAATCCACTTAAAAGAAAGGGCTGGTTAGTTGTGTAACTTATCAGACTGTACAACTCTAACTTGGCAAACAAAAGAAACAAACAACAACAGTTTAAACACTGTTCCGAACAAGAAGAAAATTGTTTATAAAATTCTAATGAAATGAAAAAGAAATTTGACCACGTATAAAAAGGAAAAAGACGAACTGCGAAAGACATTTTCCCCTGCATCATTACCAAGACATTGATGAAATAATATTTCAAAGTACAAAAAGTATTCAAAAGCAAAACCTTTTAAAAACTGACCGTGAGTTTCTTATAGACCAGGTCTACTATTGCTCACAGGTCAGGAGAATGTTTAGGCGAACACTTGCGCAATTCTAGTACATCAGATGTACTGTCATCATACACTGTACTTTGTAAAGTACTGAATTATTCACTTTCCGAGCATTTGCTTCAATGACAACATAATGCAATCTTACAAGACAAATCTGATGTTCATGAAATAATCCTGCCTTCAAGGATTGGAAACAACGCCATGCAAAAACCACATTCTGTAGAAATAATGTAAATTACAAAATATGTAAAGTCTACAACATGCATCCAGTCGCATGTCAAATATGAACAAAGTTTCTGAGAAAGAAAAACAATCAAGCCACAATGACAAATGTTTACCTCCACATTGCATTGAATACAGACCCCAATTCCATCACCAATCTATTCACCTTGACCCCTCAAATGGCACTTTCCACTTCTTATGGACCACAAATACAATCTAAATTTCATAAATGAATTTAGTCCCTTGTCACAAAAACTAGGAGAGGGGTGGAGGTAGGGGGCAATAACTCAATTGAAAGAAAAAAAAAAGACATCACCTCATCGTGCTATGAGAAATGCCTAAAATGCGCAAATGGGTGACGCTAAGGGTTCTGCTACTCATTAAAAAAATCCACAAACGAATTTGTATCCACTGAACTTATTTTTGTTATGCCATGGGAATTTAAGAAAAAAAGCAACACAAACATGCATAACATCAAATCATCGCACACACAAGAAAAAGCATACTTGGTGTGCTTGTCTGGAGCAAATAGCAGAATGATCTTCTGCGACAGGTGTGAACATGATGGGCTTATGCTTTGTCTTTGAAAAACTTTGCCGCCAAACGAGCCCGACGAGGATTCTTCCTCGGAGAGGGGCTTGAAGACATTGTGTCGGAAAATGACCCTGACCCAAGAGATCCAGACCCCGCTGATCGTGTTGAACTGGTGTCCAGGGGCTGGCTAAGAGAGAATGAGTCGTTACGCGGAATAGGTCCAAAAGACACATGTCTGTTGGCGAGGAAGCCGCCGACTCCTCTGGGTTAGTGGTGGAGGAGACGGTGGAGGCGTCCCCAGCAGGAGTCATGACACTGGAAGTCTGCTGGTCAAAGCTTTGTCCCTGGGGCAAACCCATCTGATACAGAGCAGTTGTTGAACCTTCCTCATTGTTGATCTCTCTGTCTGTTGTGGACTGCTGGCATGGAGATGCTGGGCTTAGAGGTTGCCGAGATTTCTCCACCACTGTCACATTGGCTTCTTCTGCGGAGAGGTTGAGGGACTCTTCCAATGCATGCTCCAAGTCTGCTGCATCCTCCTGTAGTGCAAAATCTTTGACCTCACCTCCTGAAATGAACAATCATAAGACAATGCAACATATCAGCAATGTCTTACCAACCTGGTGAAACAGTGTTGGTAAAACATGTCTTTTAATCGGTATGGACTATTGATGTCTTGCTTGTGTCTCGTGAGTCCAACATTGTCCAGCACCTTCCAAACCTCAAGCTATTCGCAATATCTCTCTTCCATGCTACAAAGGCAACACATATCAACTTTGCTGCCAACTTCAATCAAAGTGAAAATTGGCTACATTTTCATTTTCGTTCTGAAAGCTACTCAGGGTGCAACATGTCAGAACATGGGGTGAGCTGGTGGAAGAGGATGTGGGAGGCAGGGTAGGTGGTGTAGTGTGAACCATTTGGTGAGAGAATGCATATATGACATTTTCACACCTATTTATTCCAAAGATGCTAATTTTTCACTTGCACTTCTTACATTAAACAGAGCATTTGCCTTTTCAAGTGATAAACAATTACCTTCGGTGTTAGCAGTATCGGACAGTGCTGACAAATCTGTAGTTTTCTGACTGTGGGATGCCACATTGGCCACCTTCACTTCCATGAACAGCCCTCCTCCAAATTCTGCCTCTTTGGTCACCTGCTCAGACACGGCAGCGACAGGAGCAGAGTCTGGCTGCGGCTGTGTCACGGCAGGATCTGTGCTGGAATGAGGCACTGCTCCAGTTTCTGCTGCCGTGGGGTTGCTCACTGCTGCTGACCAAGCCTGTCCTTTTGACCAGGGAACAGATGACCCACTGTTCTGTCTCAGCTCAGAACCTCCATGGCTGAAAACTGGAGCGGATGTGGATCGAATCAGGGAATCTGCTGATGGCTGACTGTGACCATTCTCCACAGCTGCTGCAGCTCCACCGTTCCCCCCAGCTGCTGTGGCACCATAGGTCTGACCCAGCCCGAGGAGGCCCATGCTGGCCAGATTGTCCAGTTGCTGAGGCGTGGGAGTCCACCAGCCTTTCTCCAGGGTTTCCCTCCACTGCAGAGATGATGCAGGCAGCTGGGCCAGGCCTGTAGGCTCCCCGTGTGGCAAGGTTGGGGCTGCAGAGGTGGACTTGGGCCTTTCTGACACAGCAGAACTGGACACTGGGGGCTGAGAGAAGGGAGGTGGCGGTGGAAGGTGCCTCATGAACATAGGCCACTGAGGGTTGGTGGTGCTCTTCTCCTCGTTCAGAGGTGGAGGGGCCATGTCGGTGGGCAGAGGGGGAGGCGGAGGGAAAGGGCAAGTGACAGGGATACCACCAGGGAACACGTCTTCGGGAGGGAGCGGGGGGTGGGGGCTGGGCATGGTGCTGGAAGCCATGTGCAGCAGCTCTGATGTTGGAGTGCGGCACAGCGGAGTTCCCAGGCCTTTCTTATCATCTTCAGAGAGGTCCCACATTCTGTCTCCAGAATCTGCAAATAAAGACCAGCCTCCTTGGTCATTACAAACATAAGTACAGTTGTTGTTTTTTTTTAAGCATGACAACAAACACAGATACAATTTTTTTTTAAAAGCATGATGACCATGACAAGCAATATCAACAAGTGAATGATCAGATGTAGTTCTTCTTATTGCAGGAATATCACAAAATACACTATGAAATCAAAGGAACAGGAGATCTAATCTGACACCAGAGCTGCCGAGGCCTCAAAAGCATGAAACAGCATTTTGATATTTTAAGCACAGCATTCCAAATTTAAGCATAGCATTTGTATGCTATATCACCAAAGGTGTAGTGTACCCATCTGCCCCTCCCCTGGTTTCTTCTTTGAAACTGTCTGGTGTCCTCTATGTCTGACAACTCAAGACTTAAACAGCACTTTCAGTCTCACTTCACTTCACACACGACATGATGGCAGCCTCTGATGTGAAAAAAAACTTTCTATTTATTGCATGGTTTTGACTTGACTTCTATTTATTGCATGGTTTTCACTTGACTCACAAAAAAATCAAAATGGCTGACAACAAACCCAATTTATACAGCAGCAAAATTGCAGTCATCTTTTAGTGATTTTTTCCTGCTGTTTTTTCTTCCTCTCCTTACCAAACAGCAATTTCTTCACAAAAATAAATCCACAGGCTAAAGATCTTCCTTGACTTGGTTCCAATTCAGCGGTTACCATGTCCGTGAAGTGTCTTTATTAACTTATTCTTCAGTTTTTGTTTTTTGGCGTAGTATTTCATTATAAACTGTATCAGTGTAACACTGTCAACAAAACTGTGGTAGGTTTTTGCCAAAATGTAGCACGAGGCAGCTTTGTGACATGCTCCTTACAGACAATGGTCCCCAACCCCGCTCAATCCCAAAACTCAAACCAAAATTGTATCAGTAAAATTCTCTCTACCTGACTGTTCAAAGCTCATCAGGTCAGGGAGGTTCATGTTCTGTGAGGGCTGCAGTTCAGGTGAAGGAATAGCAGAGGGCACAGGTGCCGATAGGTAGTCTTCAAACCTGCTCATGCCTGTAACACGATTGATGCGACTCAGCTCCTCATCATCTGTAAAATACAATGGTACAATTTTTTTTTCATCATTGTAAATGTTTAATATATGCCTGCCTAGCACCTACACAAAAAAGAAGCAAAAGTGATACACAAACTCCAAAATGCAACTACAGCCTTTGGAAAAAAAAAGTTTAAAGGCAACAGCTCACTCATAACTTTAAACAGATAACAAAATCGTTTATAATCTGGTAACAGTGGGACAAAACAGAACTGCCAGAATCACAACCACTTTGAACTGGCACTTAATTCACATGCAAGAATGTACTGAAAGAAAAACTTTTGCGCAAGTGGCAATCATAAATTTTATTCCTGAAGCTTTTGATCATTCTGAATATTTTTCCAAACGGACTCAGATAAGGTGCAGATTTCTCATTGAAACCTGGCACAAATTTGTTTGAAAAAAACAACAACAACAACTGGCAAGCACTCATACACATTATAAGCAATTCAACCCTTTTTCCTCAAACGATTCTAATCTCACCATTTCCAACACCCAGGACTGGAGACAGCTCCACAAACTTGCGGCCGAAGCGCCCTGTCAGCCGGACAATGTGTGGCAGTGCTTTGATCAAACTGGGGAGGTCAGGGAAACCATACAGGGCGGGCTTCAGCTCCACAAAGAACTGCTCCTGGTACATCTGGCCAAACTGAGGCAAGGGCACGCAACCTGCCTTTCTCACCATGCAGCGAATGTCCCGAGCCAGAATCTGCAAGGCTGACAGTCGGATCAGCGCTGATCCATCGTCACTTTCTGTCGAGATCTGAAAGGATAAGATAATCCAGTGTAAGTCAAAGAAAGACAACACTAAACAATAATGAGAAAAAGAGATACGCAGCATAACCAGAAAATGCGGTGACATAAAAAAAAATTAATCATCTGAATAGACAGCTGCAGTTCAATGTTAGCACTGCAGGCAGTGAGCTGGACCCATATAGCTGAAATTTATCCATTAACGAATGGGGGCTTGGAGTACTTCTCAAGTTTTCTGATCAAGATTGCTAGCATATATTTCAGAGCTGAGACTGCATGACAGGGCAGCACTCTACGTTTATGATATATCCTGGCATCAACCTGGCCTGATAGATACATGCACCTGCAGTGCTGGTCAAGAAGTTTGCGCAATATTCTTACTCTCAAAGATGCATCCACTGAGTAAACTTGCCAGTGTGGTCCCAGTCTTCCCTATTGAGTCATTAGCAAACCCAGCTCTGGGTGGGAGCTGGTCAGGTCAGAAAAATCCTACAAGTAAATGGCTCTGATGGAACCAAACTCACAACCCTCAAGATGCGAGCCTGTGACAATGACCACTTCGCTGCTGTGGTGGTGATAATAATAAACATGATCTGAATAAATGAACAGATATCACAAAGCTGGCTAGGATGAATCACATGTGTGTTTCTCCCTGTACATATGGATGACTATTTTTTTTTTTTTAGAGATTAAGTCAATGTCATGTGACCTCCTGATACCATAAAAAGGAAGCAGCAAGAAAAAGAAATTCCCAAGAGATTGTGAAGCGAGTCTTCAAGCAAACATGGACAGATACTAAAACCCCAGATTCATTTGAGAGGTACTGTTGTCAATAGTTTGAAGCTGTAACAATACCCTCTTAATCAGAAACGACAGCTTTTCCCCCCATATATTTTGGGCTTCAATAGTTTGGAGCTACATCAACACCCTCTTAATAAGAAACAAGAGGGATTTTTTCCCCCACATATTTTGGGCTTATAAACACTTGACATTTCTGACTTTGTTGCTGTGCTTTCTGGTAAACATTCCTTGAGCAGAAGTGGCAGCATTGTCTTTTGTCTGGTTTGCTTGTTCCGGCATTTTGCATGGCTTGACATTACAACTCCAGACCCATGCTTGCTACTGTAGTGCTAGTCATAGTAGATTTTGAAGTCTGCAGTGGCTGCCATGGTACCAGGCTTTCCTTCAATGTTTTCTACTGCCTGTTCTACCACAATACAAGTGACAAGTTCACAGGCATGTTCACTTCCACGATGTGAAGCTTCATTTGAAGAAACAGCAGGCAGTTCACTAATACTCCAGACAAACACTCCTCTGAGAGAGAGAGAGAGAGAGAGAGAGAGAGAGAGAGAGTTGGTGTGTGTGGTGTGTGTTTGTGTGGGGTGTGTGTGTGTGTGCGTAGTGTGAGACAGAGAGAGAGAGAGAGACGGAGAGAGACGGTGAAAGAGGCAGAAGGAGAGACAGAAAAGACAGTGAGGAAGAGGCGCAAAGAGAAGAGACAAGAAGAGAGAGAGAAAAACGAAGAGAAACAGACTAGACAGACAGACAGACAGGGAGGATGAGACAGATACAGAAAAAAAAGATACAGAGAAAAACACACACACACACACACAGAATGGGGTGGGGGAGAGGGGCACAGAGAGCGAGACAGACAGAGACAGATGGGGTGGGGGAGACAGAGAGTGACTGACACACACACTCACGGACAATGAAGAGGGGCAGGACAGGGCAGGAGGAAGAGAGAAAGGAGACACCAGACGGACCGACAAGAGAAACTAGAGCCAGAGAAAGAAAAAGAGAGGAAGTGCTGGAGACAGAGAATGAGACACAGATAAAGAGAGGAGAGACAGAAAAAGAGACGGTGCAAAACACAGAAAAATTGAAAAAGAAAGAAAGAAAACTACAGTATGAGGTAGAGAGAGAGAGAGAGGGGGAAAGACAGAATCATCATCAGTCCATCAACCCTAAGAGAGAGAAACAGAATTACAAAATATGGGCCTGTAGGACACGCATTGTCCAGACTATACTTAGAGACTTAAAATCCCTCACTGAAGAGCACGAGTCTTGTAGGACCCAGTTCTTCCCCAGGTAGTCAAAATGCAACTATTGTTTATTTATTTTTCAATCCAAAACAGTATCTTTCTTTGTGAGTTTTAACAGCATTCTTCAAATGTTGTTCGAAAATGCCATGCAGTTAATGAGATATGACTTAAAATAAAATGCTTCTGTGGGTCGTATGACCCCCCTCCCCCCCCCCCCCCCCCCCCCCTTATGGCAAAGGTTAATGAATCCTGTGAGGGTTACCTTGTACATCCGAACATGAAACCATTAGGGATAATGCAGTCCACATTTCTGTCCCACTGTTTTCCTAGTAAACTTACACCTTTCTCTCTATTTATCTGTTAAGAATGGAAGTGAAGGAAGAGCACAAAAGAAAATCATTCAAGGCTTCAATTTCAATTTACTCATGTTATTTTCTTTCTCATACAAACATATCTACTGATCACATATGAACAGTGTACATGTGTAACAAACATACATTACCTAAAGTAAACATATCCAAAGCCAACTCATACACAGGCTTTCCTCACCTGCACATAGTCAAGCAATTCATCTTGAATTTTCTGCACATCACACTCCAAACCAAACATGCTGCGATAGCGACTGCTCATCTCCACCAAGGGCAGGCAACCCCCACTCTGATCCATCAGTAGCTGCACCACTCGCAGAGCCAGCAAAGAGGGTTCGCTGCTAGGCTGCAGTTTGACCACAGGGGGGTCCTCTCTGGTGTCCACCTGTTGGGGCAAGAAAAAACCATGCATCACAACTGTCACATGCAAAATGATCCTAATTAATCAATCACAGTAATTATTTTTCAGGCAGCAAATGAAACATGCATCATGACTTTGTAATATGCAAAATCATCCTGATGAATCAATCACGGCAATTAATTTTCAGGCAGTATATCAAACATGCATCATGACTTTGTCACATGCAAAATAATCCTGATGAATCAATCACGGCAATTAATTTTCAGGCAGTAAATCAAACATGCATCATGACTTTGTCACATGCAAAATAATCCTAATCAATCAATCACTGCAATTATTTCAGGGCAGCACATGAAGCCATACAACCGGCAATTTGACAAAAGTATCTTATTCCAAAGATTTCTTTAGTGATATTCAAGCTGCTGAGTTTTGACCTTTGCTCATTTTGGAATGATTCCGCAGAATACTCCTACAGGGTTCCTACAGACCCCCAAGAACAAAATTCATGGAGTTTTCAAGGAGCATTTATTTTATTTCAAGGTAAGAGGTGGCACAAAAATTAAACCATTGTTCTTTTAAAACTTCATGTTTTTCTATTGTTTATGTTTATAAAACATGGGAAAAAAAAAAAAAAACATATTTGGGTGATTTCAAAGCTCTTGTGTGATTTGGGGACCATAAATGGGGGCAAAATGAAAAATGAAAAAAAAAAAAGGTTCATGACAAGAACTGTATTTGTATCATAGCAGACATGTTAGGCACTTGAAACATGACTTTTCTTGTTTTGCTGAGCTATAGTAATGCAATTACAAAAGGATTTTTATATATTGTTTTGCAGAGATAAAGTAATGCAATTACAAAAGGATTTTTATATACCTGAACTGCTTTTTTTTCGATAATTTTTTTCCATATGGTGGCCATCAGGCTTCACGTTTCATTGCTTTCGAATTATTCCAATAGAAATAGCAAATGATACGTTCTGTTTTGACTTAAAAATAAAATATAACTGCATGCAGAAATCATTTCTGATCAAAAGAAAAAAAAAATTACCAAGCTAGCTAGTCTGGATCCAGAGATATTGTACTTGCACATCAACCGTTGTTGAAAAAAGTGATTTAGAGAAAACGGCGTTTGAAAATAGAGTTAAGCAATTTTCACACACACCTCCTTCAAATAAAGTCATTTTTTACTAAGAAAAATGTGAAAATAGACAAAATGAACACCACAGATGGTTTCAACAGACTTTCTTGAGCACAAAAACACATAAAACCCAAAACACGATTTTTGAAAGAAAATGGTAGAATTTTCGTGCCACCTCTCTACACTACTTGCATAAAAATTGAAAAAAGAAATGGCAGTTTGATTTTTCTGTGTTCAGGTTGATGAAAAAAATATTTTAAAACAAATTTTTACAAACATTGTTGCGATCCTGGATTGTCGTCGGCGATTTTAACCTAGGGAGATAATTTGTAACGTCATCAATTTTGATGAAGTTACAAATTGCCTCCCTTGGTAAAATTGCAGACGATCCAGGATCGCGACGATGTTTGTAAAATCTTGTTTTAAAATAGTTTCTCATTAACCTGAATGCAGAAAAATCAAACTGCCACTACTTTTTGCCACATTAAAGATTTTTGGAGCCGGTGGCTTAATTTTCAAAGGTTTTCAAGGAGGTTTGGTCAACAGAACATTTTATTGATTTTCAAAGGTTTTCAATGTCTTGAAATTCCATGCCAGAATTCAAGGACTCAGTTTCAAGTGAACACTGATGTCTAAACTTCTGGATTCTGTGGTTGCTTATGAAAAGTGTAAATACTGACACCTTGCTTGCAGGTCTGCAAAATGAGCATCCTATGTGGCCATGCACAGAAAGAAAGACAAATTTCAGGGTTCTTCCCTAGCAGTTTATGTCCAAACCAATACGATTTTAAGTATCCTGCAAATGAGTTTAAGACTGTAAGCCTTACACAGAGGCTCCTTTTTAACAAATAAGTAACACTGAATTTTCAATCCTTTCCAAGTTTTCACATAATGCTGCTTCGTTTTTGCTTAATGGTTATTTACATTTACAAAAACACACACACACAAAAAACAGATTTTTTCATGCAAATTCATAGTCTTGCATTTGGAACTCTTCTGCTCCTTTTTTTTTTTTTCCTTCTTTGCTCATCTTTTCTCAAAAGGAAAAAAAAAAAGTGCCAAAAGTAACCAATTAAAAACAATAGTCTATTTCCATCTGACACAACTTCTTTAGAGTCCAGCATCTGAGCTGAGGCCCCTGATCTGAGCCTTTTCCGACAAACTTGCCAGTTTCAGGTTACCTGTCTATAAATTTTTCAAACACTTTGCACTTTAATGAATGTTATGTGTTGTATATGACTGGACTCAGAAATAAAAATTTCTATGAAATGATGTAAATAATTTAATTATTCAAATGAAATAAAAGCAACACCATTACTTGAATGTGAAAATACGCAAATGAAAAAGACACTGTCCTGTTAAGTTACCATTTTCTCTGCTTAGGAGCAACTTTCTATCCACAACACATACTGATAAAACATAGATTAATCATTTTTTTCTTTCACTAGTTAGACAAAAATTCTTAATCCAAGCTCAAATATAAAAGTGACAGACTTTTTGTGCACAGTGGGTCACAAAGAAAAAATAAAATAAAAAAAAGCCAAGTTTGCTGAAGTATGAATCATAGTCTGTAACTTATTTCAGCTTTACAGACTACAGGAATGAAATTAAACAGCAAAATAAATAAAGATAAAAAAAAATGAAAAGAAATAATATTACATTATTAATGACATGTTAATTTTACTGTCAGCAACACTGTAATTTGCACTGAAATGTATTTGTCAGTGATGCCACCATTTCACCACTTGCACTGTTGGCATTTATTATTCTGAACAATTAAGTAGTGGGGGAAAACAAGTGCAGGTTAACAGTTCTTCCATCATTATAGTAATGACTTGGCAAAGATCTGAAATTTAATAAAAGAAAACGAAAAAAAGGGGGTTGAAGATGAAGAAAATGGGAAAATGTATATTATAAATATGAAAAGCCTTCACTAGCTGCATGAGGGAACCATAGCAATCCCTCTTGAAGGTAGATCTATTTATTATTCTAACATAAAAAATTCTAACCTGTAATGACATTCAATACAAATACAATGGTTGGACAAATTCCTTCAACTGATCTTCAACTACTGAACTAACAGATTCAGTATCTACAACCTCAGACCACCATTCAAAATCCAGTCAAGTCATCACAGCTTATTAGCTAAAGTTACAGCAGACTTTTACTAAATTTCAATCTAAAATGTTTCAATCAAACACAATAATCTTGCCTTTTGCAATGTTCTTAATTGAATCTTTATTGGACAGCAATTTCAGATGTGAATCAATATGGCTTGGACTGCCCGATTCCAGCCCCACCAAATCAGATTCGTTGATGCTGATTTCCAACACCGTTGGCAACAAAAAAAAATCTATTTTTGCATGAAAGCTCTCATGAAACTCTCCTTCACCTTCGTTGCTGGTTGTTTTTCCAAATAAATCTGCTCATTCTGTTAAATTCATGCCAGTATTGCTGCTGTCTGATTGACAGAACTGTTGGCATCTGCCACTTGCAATCACCTTTTTTTTTTCTTTCCCCCAAATCCTTTCAATTAAATCCTCACTCCAAATGGGAACATTTCCAGTCAAAATGTTGCCGAATCATTGCTATTTTCACAGATGTGGTTCACTAAACTGTGTGACAAATACACAACTTATGCTTTTCCTTTGAATAACGACACCCATGTGCTATACGTTAAAGGCATTTCCTGAATGATACAGGGTAATGCGTGCAGCTTATTTCCCGATGCCTAGGCTGTCCGACTGATAAAGGGTTAAGAACAGAAGACTTACACCGATGCAGTGCTTGATCTTCCCCAGTAGGCTCCTGACATCACGCACACCAAAGTCTGACAGACGCAGGGGAAAGCCATAGTGACGCTGAAAAGCCAGCAGCACATCGCTCAAGGGCAGCATCATCCCTGGGCTTTCCCGCAGCAATCCTGTCATCTGTTCTGCCAGAACCCGCCGCATTTCTGGTGCCGTCAGTTTGATCATACGTTCTTCTTCGTCATCAAGGATCTGCAAAGAAAAATTGAAAAAAATTAACGGAGACTGTTGCATATGAAATAAGGTAGACAAAGCAGCATTGTACAAGAGATGGGAGACTATGACTTTCTGGGCACGGACATGCCAATTTTTGTTGTTCAGAACCAAGATAAACATCCTGCTCTACTTCTGCAATAACTGAACACCTTTCCTCCCATGACCCTGTCTTAAAAGCAATGAATGAAAATTACGTAAAAGATTTCAATTTTTTTTAAAATGTGGACTGCACTTAGTCATTCCACATTATCAAAAAGGATGACAGCAGAAAAATGTCCCACAAATGGCCCTGCTAATCAAGACTGCCTCCCTTTAAAGACTTTTCTCTCTTGGAACCCTTTCCTTTCTCTATACCCGATAAACCTCCAAAGAAAATCATTACTACTCGGACAACATTTGTCACAGCAAAAACTACACATGCTGCAGGCCTGAATCTGCTACAACACAAACAGGTGAAATGAGACGCTGATCAAAACCTGTGGTTTAAGCGAAGACTAAACCTTGCCAAAGTTAGTGTCTTTATAAAAAAATTAACACCTATTTAACAATTTCTTTTGAATACGTTCATACAGTCAGAAGGGTGTGCAGCCTATCAGACTGATTGATGTGGAGCTTAAAGTCATGAGTCTGGACCATTCTTGGGGTCAGAATTTCATGTTCTTGAAAATCAGGTCTGTCTACCCAAGTAGTAAACATGCACTGGTACCCGACTCATTTCAAGGAAATTAACGCATCAGAAGGAGAGGGATAGCTCCACCTTCCATCATGCCATGCCCTAGACATTGTAAACTTCTTAACAGTTCACTGAGCATACAGCCACTGGGCTACTGGACTTCAACCTTATAAATCTTAAAACAGTCAACGTCTGTGCAACTGTCAATGAAACAGCCCACATAAAAGTCTTCAAGGATTTCTGGGGGCTACTAGAGACGTTCCACTATCTCTGACTCCTTGCACACTCACCTCCACCACCTGTGGGATGCTCTCAAACAGGTCTGTGAGGCGTGTGAAGCCATAGTCAGCAACACGGCACTGACGACCAAAGTGGTGATGGTAGGCAGGGATGAAGCGGTTGAAGATCATACGACACTGGGGGTTGTGTTTTAACAGGTCCACCAGCTCCAAGGCAAACTGCTCAGTGCGCTTCATTTCCTCGGGGGTCTGGTCTGAGAAAGGACAGGTCAATTAATTACTATAGAGGATGTACATGAAAAGGATGGACGCACCATCTGACCACTTCCTACACTGTATAACTTACAAACATGTTAAGTTTTTCCACAAGACACTTAGATATATAAAACTGTTAATGAATATGTTAACAAGAAAATAAGAACTTCTCCCATTTTGGGGTTAGTATGTGGTGTTCTGTGTATGAAATCCCATCCACTCCCACAAGGAACACTTAATGTAAGTCCAGCAACCCTGCTGCTGAAATGTAACAAAACAATTTTCTGTATGGTTTATTTTGAACAATGTTCACTTCAACACAAGAAAAGGCTTTTTGTAAAGCTTTTCTGACAGTACAAACAAAATAAAACGCTCTCCTCACCTCTCTTTGGTATTGCCATAATTGTTTTATTTCCTTCCAGAGTAACCTGAAATAAAATCGATCTTGTGTGAGAATGATTTTTTTATAAGTCACACTCTTCCTTTCCATGAAAATGCAATAAAACAAGCCTGGATCTTGCCCTGGATTATGAAGAGCTAAGTAATGCCAGTATGGCAGATCATCATGATGAAAATAATAATAGCAATAAACAGTATGTACAGGCATTAATGTACTTATCTTCCCCATACTTGACAATTTCCCATGAAATGGGTTTAATTATTTTTCACATCGGCAAAAACCAGTCGCATTATATAAATTTTCAAATGTGGAAACTATGGTAGGCAGCAATTTCAAATGTGGAAACTATGGTAGGCAGCGATTTCAAATGTGGAAACTATGGTAGGCAGCGATTTCAAATGTGGAAACTATGGTAGGCAGCAATTCCATTAAACTCTCTTTTTGAGTTTGTGTAATGTAAAGATACGTATCTAAAGACTCTGTTGAAAAATGTCTACAAAAATTCTACAGTTTGTACTTAAAAATACTTTCAAAATCTGCAGACTGCATTGAAAAATGTCTACGAACTCTGTATACTGTCTTGCATAATGCTTACAAATTCTGCAGACAATATCTGACAATGTCTATTAATTGTGCAGACTATACAGAAATATTCAAAACTGCAGCAGAACATGTATTAGAAAATGTCTCCAAACTCTGGAAGACTGTTCAGGAACATCTCTATTAACTCTATGGACTTCATTGAAAAATATCCACAAATGCTACAGACTGCATTAAGAAAATGACTAAAATTTATCTATCTGTACTGAATATGTCAAAAAAAAAAAATCTACAGACTATTTGAAAACATTCTGATACAATATGAAAATGTCTACAAATTTTACATTCTAGCACTGGGATATTGGGCAAATCCTACAACTTGTATACGAGAGCAAATGCAAAGTTACTAAACCAGCCAAATGAATGGAACAAAACAGATAACACATTTCATTCTTCTTCAGACAGGACAAAGTAAAACAAATTTAAAAAAAAATAAAGACGAGCAAACAATGACTTGTCTTTTTCTATCTCCATTGGAAGTGTGTGAAACTTTTGATGAAGATTAAAAAAAAAAGTGTGTGAAACTTTTGATGGAGATAAAAAAAAAAAAAAAGTGTGAAACTTTTGATGGAGATGAAAAAAAAAAAAGTTATGACATTGTTTACAACTTTTGATGGAGATGAAAAAAAAAGTCACTGTTTGCTAACCGTTTATTTTCAGTGCTAGATTTATTTGTTTGTACAGCCTGAAAACGACCGAAAGGTCAAAACGCCTTCTGCCTGCTTGTTACTTGTTTGTTTCATTTGCCTGCAAGTCTAGTTGCTCTACTGCACCATATACCACCTGCAGTCACCCTATTCTAAAGCTATGTTGCACAGAGTTTTAAACATTTTCTGTGGAAACTCTATGACCACATCTTAAAAACCTGTGACAATTTTTCCCAAACATAGTCTTTGGAGGAGGCACTGTCACCAATATACCCCTCAACATTCACTGCGGATATTTTTAGCAACCACAACAAAAGAGTGTGAAAACATTCAGAGACTTTAACAGTGCTAATAGCAATGCAACAGGTGCTTGCCTGTTGATATGCTCCCCCCCCCCCCCCCCCCAGTTCCTCAGTTATGTTTTTTTTCCTTCTTGTAAGGGTTTTTCATTTTGTTTCTAGTCCAGCCCACAGCAAGGAACTATACTTATCACCTTGTCGAAGTCACCTCTCAACACAGATTGAAAAAAAAAAATCTCACAAACACACACACCTTCTACCAAAAGATTTAGTAAAACTACATCAGAACTGCTTTGAAATCCTTCTTCAGTAAAATCTTAGACAAGAAGAAGAATGTTTCTCTCTTTCAGAGGCTAAGAAGTCACATCAGGTGGAATATCTCCAATTCTTGTATTATCTTTACTCAAAGGTAAATATTAACATTAAAGACTCTTCTAACTTTTTCCTTCCTGTTAACAAAAACGCTTGCTTTTAGTTTTGATTCATTTTTACTGAAAACCAACCTTGGATAAAGAGCTCATGAAAATGTTCGATGTTTTCAACACTGATAAAGAAAGAAAACAGACTATAACAGAACATACTACATAATTATTTCCTTTCACACTTATCACAAACAGGTGAATGACTGCACACTGAAACTCACAAGAAGTCAAGTCCAATCTGATAGCCACAAAATCTGGCGTAACTGACCTAACATTAGTGTTGAACTGGTTTGACATAGTATGTGTGATGCTGAGGCCTCTTTCATACGAACACACATTCTATAAGGCACAGAAATAAATACTGACCATAATAGATGTTGGAGGAATGTCCATAAACATGTCCTCTATGAAAGCCACTCCATAATGGGTTATGTCAAACTTTCGAAACAGCATGCGCTCTGCAAACAAATAAATATGAAAAATTTTAAACATTCAATACTTTCTTTGGACCTGAACTTTTTAATGAAACAAGGATCGTGAGCTAAGTTTACATAGGTAAAAAAATGATTGTGAAAACTTTTAACTTCCAACTTGTACCTGCCATCTGCCATTACAACTTTGTATCTGCTCTCTGAATGTGACCGTACATTTTGTTCCCATTAAGGGTTGTTAGGGAAAAATTGAGCTTTAAGACAAGATGTATGAATACAGGCATCTGCTGCAAAAAAAAAAAAAAAAAAAAAAAAAAAAAGGCTGCCATTTGCAAAGTGACTCAACGTGAGCGCAAAAGTTTCACAATACATAGCTGGTATAGAGTGTGACAACAAGGAAGAATGACACAGGACTGTCCATTAATTGACATGATAGTGGATAATTTAGTGGCCCACATGTCGCAGAATCAAAGTGCAGACTGACTTTACAGGCGAATTACCATTCTAACTTCAGCGACAGGGTGTAAGATAACCATGGAGTGGGAGACTGATTTTACAGGTGAGTTTGCATTCTAACTTCAGCGACAGGGTGTAAGATAACCATGAAGTGGGAGACTGATTTTACAGGTGAGTTTGCATTCTAACTTCAATGGCAGCATATAAGATAACCATGGACTGGGCAGACTGACTTTAGAGTGAGTCTGCATTCTAACTTCAGTGGCAGCATATAAGATAACCATGAAGTGGGCAGACTGACTTCACAGGTGAGTTTGCATTCTTATTTCTAACTTCAGTGGCAGCGTGTAAGATAACAACAAAGTGGGGAGGCAGCATTATCTTACAGATTAATTCCACATGTTCTGACTAAAGGTGAAAGATCACAACAGTCACTATAAACTGGGAGGCAGCATTATCTTACGGATCAATTCTACATGTTCTGACTATAGGCGAGTGATCACAATGGTCAGTTATAAACATCAACAGCATGTCCACACTTGCACTTTCATTTCATGACAGCAGGGCATCATACCAGAGCTGCAACCATGTCACCATCAATTCCAGTTAAGCATGTCGGAAAAAAAAAAAAATTAACAGCAAAATACACACACAACTATACTTTTTTGTGCCACAAATATACTTTTTTTTGCCAAAATTCGGTGCAATCAGGATTTTTTTTTCAAAACGGTTCTGAGAGTTTTTAGGCAGCTGTTACACATAATATTTGGTAGTTACTTTTGTACTTACAGAAATATAAGGAAAAAAGCACAGCAGTTTTAAAGTTACGTTTGAAATGTAACTAGAACCGTTTGAAATGTAACTAGAACAGAAAAGTACTGTATAAAAACAAGACTATTTAGAAATGATTACAAAAAGATTAAGTGATACTTGTCAATCAATCACACATGGACAGAATTTACCCTTAGAGGTAATAATTACTGACGCATGCATGGTTCTTTACTCCAAAGTGGCATCTCCCCCTAAATTTTACAATGCTGTCCCAGGACCTCCACACCAACTTCCATACAACGATACAGTCTCAGGCCTTACCTTAGAATCTAAGTAGATCCCACCTCTGAAATCTTAAAGCCTTACAAAGATTGACAATTCAGAAATACTGAAGTTAGATTGTATTGCACTTTCATAATCCTAGATGGCATTCCTGCACATAACTACAACCCCAGCCTCAGTTTTGCAAAAGCTCAGCTTATGACAGACATAACCCAGGACCTTTCAAAATGGATGCACAGAAACAATGCATCCTGGACATGTTAAGCATATTCTAGCCCCATAATCTCCCCTCCGATTCTTTGGAGATTCTTTTTTCTATCTATCCCACTTCAGACCTGGTTTAAATGATAATGGTGCTTGCAGGCATACATGCGTGGGTGTGTGCATGCAAGACTCTGTTCAAGTTCTGTTCCTTTAGGTTTACTTTCAGCATGTCTGAAATTTTAAGATGTTACACTGAATAACGTGTGTGTGTGTGTGCGTTTCTGTGTGCATGCGTGCGTACGTGTGTGCGTGTGCATGTACGAGACAGAAAGTGCACGAGTGAGCGCGTGCGTGTGCATCACTGCATGTTTGTGCATGTGCGCAACTGAGTGAGCATATATACATGAGCATGAGCATGTGTGTGTGTGTGTGTGTGTAAATGTGTGTGTGCACTCATGTAGAGTGTAGGTGCAGGCAGTAAGAGAGAAAGAGAGAGTGTGTGTGGTGTGTGTGTGTGTGTGTGTGTGTGTGTGTGTGTGTGTGTGTGTGTGTGTGTGTGCACGCATGCGCCTGCATACCAGACATGTAAATGTATAAACGAATCCAATAACACACCTCTCCCACTCACCAAAGGCAGTTGGCAATTCAGACACAGGCATCTGTTTACCAGACATGTAAATGTATAAACACATCCAACAACATGTCTCTCCCACTCACCAAACGCAGTTGGCAGTTCAGACACAGGCATCTGTTTACCAGGCTGACTTTTCAACACCTTCAGAACGTCAGTTATGAAACGCTTCACCTGGGCGCGGTGACTCAGGGTCAGTACCTTGCGATCTCCCGTCCCCAACACCTGAAAACGTGGAAGACAAACATCAGTTGATCTCACCCAGTAACACAGTCTTTACTGTTTTAGAAGGTATTAAAAGGGTAGGGGAAATAGTGCCTTTAAGGTGAATCTATAATCAGTCATGTCTTAAACATCAAAAATGATTTGGGGGTGGGGAGTGGGATCCAGCCTTTTTCCGAGTTTAATGCTTCTAACTTACCAACATATACAATTGTTAACTTAACCAGCTTGGTTATGTCATTATCAATTTTACAGACCAGAACAATGCTTTACTACATACCAAAAATTTAAATGAGGACAAGCAGAGGCTATGCCTCCTATCAATATTTTCAAAAGATTTGATCAGACTATGCATGCACACAGTATAGAAAAAAAGACTAGCTATCCCTGTAACGCTCCAAACCCATCAAAATTCATCTTTTGTTTCAGAAAGGGACTTTCTTTTTTAAATGTACCTATGGTACATCACTACACAAATTACGTATTTTCACACTGGAATATTGAACTTAACCGTTTCGTCCATGATTTTACATTGATTAGCTTGACTCAAAACGATTCACATCCATCAATGACACGGCCCCCATATTCCTCATCTAATCCACTTGTGCAAGCTTCTCATGAGAACCGACAGCTAAATCATCACCCCATTCCCACAGCTACTATGTTTCTCATGTATAATCTGCCTAAATATTTCCCACCCTTCTGATCTCTGTGCACACAGCAGACCTGCAAGACATGGGGCAAAGCGTCAAACAGTTCCGCCAGCTTGGTGTAGCCGTAGTCAGCCACGCGACACTGGCGGCCAAAGTGATGGTGATAGGCAGGGATGAACTTGGAGGCTGGGATGGAGCAAGTGCGTGACTGCCGGAGCAAGTCCATGATCTCACGACTGAGCAGCGCCATCTGCTGGGACAGCATAGGGCTTGTTTTGCCACAGATGGCTTCTGCACAAATGATTGAAGTTGTCAAACTGTATGCGAGAGATGATGGAAGAAAGAACAGAAAAGAACTAATGAAGATAAGAGTGCAATGCTTGCCACAGCTCACTCATTCAAAAAACCAGAAACAATATAGATTTCCATCGTGTGTGCAAAATACATGCCTGCACTGGAAAACTGGGTATAGATCTAGATATAACATCTGAACCCAGAATGAAAAAGGTAACTACATGTGGCATGTATCAGAACCCAATGTCCTTTGAAATGTAACAATTCAGACAGCAACAATGGACAGAAAGGAAACAATGGACAGAAAGGAACTCTTCAAACAAGAATTTATCTACTACATTAAAACATAGTTAACCGAATGAAATCTTAAGAAATCCAGTCCAAAACAAAAAATTAAAAACTGTTATAAATATGATCTTACCTGATCCTGTGGGATCTTTGTTCTCCTGAAAATGTACAAGCTTCACTCCTTTCTTTGAAACAATGATCTCCACACCCGGTACACACGAAATGAGATGTTCCATGGGCACACCACTCTCTTCTGCAGCTGGGATGATGCCAAAAACAGCGCCATAGCATGTGGGGAAGCTACAACACACCCATATGATCATTCAAATAAGTACAGTAACTGAAACGATATGTAAACAAATGTAATCCTAATGAAACATAAGATCAACACATACATTCAGCGTGCATAACACACACTCTCTCTTGATCCTACGCGTATCAGATTTACTGTCTGCTTATCGAGAGTTTAGTTTCTGAACAATGTTGTAAAGACACTGAATGAGAAGTTCATATGCAACAAATCAAAAACTCATACGGCACAAAATCAAAGCGAAAAATGGAGAACAAAATCAACAGCTGTCTGACAAGAAATAAAATGAAAATCCCACCATTCTCTCATTGAACACCTTTCTCTTTTTTTCACTTTTTACTTTGGCTATACTATACCTTTCTCCCAAAGTTTAATAAATGAAGACTCTTTCAATGGGCTAATACTACAATTATAGGGCTTTTACCTTTGGCTATACTTTACAGCATTTTCTTCAAAGTTTAAATGAAGATCCCTTTCAACGGGGCAAACCCGGTCCTCTAAGGGTATCTAAACCTTACTGAGAGGTTTACTGAAGGTGAACTGACACAGCTGGTGACCAGTGACTCACCTCATTAGTGGCATCACACCGTTGTGGCTCAGCAGGAGAGAATGGACGTGGGCAGCAAAGTGTTTCCTCTGCAGACGAACGTTGGGCAGCATTCCGATGCTCATGGCCTCAGCATACTGGGGGGTTCCCTCAGGACAGTGGAACAGGCACACAGGCTGATCCAGGGCCTCTTCCTGCACCCCAACACCATGGTCACATGCAACACCCCAGCTTCTGGGTCAGGTCCCACAACCTCACAGCTATAGGGGCAGAAAACTATCACAGATACGCCATGTTTCAGACCCAGCTTTACAGAAAGTGGAGCCCCCACTCCCACCCCACCTCCTTCCATTCCCTCAGCCTTCCCTGACCTGTGTCAGAGATCTATTTCGTAACTGGTGGACTGAAAAGAGACATGAAAGCCATTAAATCTGATCCCAGGAGTGGTACAAACTCACGACTGTTAGCTCTGCCCAAACCTTTAACCCTTTGACTATGCACCCTAAATGGACTGAAGAAAAGAAAGAACCCGTCATGAACATCAACCCTTTGTTAAAAATGATCCACAAAGAACAAGTAACAGAAAAGAAGTTGCCTTCAGACCGTGGCATTTGAGATGAAGAAAATGTTCAGTGCAATCAATAATTCCCACCAGCTGTCAACTGCTGTCAGAGTGCTATTTTAGGGCTTTTCCCTTCAAAAAAAAAAATATATATATATATATATATCAAAAGAAAAAAAAAAAAGCTACTTTCTATCTTCATCGCAACTGGCTGTTAACAGCTCTTGGATGGAACATGACTGCAGAATATTTTCAAAACACCAACTTTGTTCCTTTAGACTTTGAAAACAAGTGATTTAATCGATGAAGAAACAAAGGCCATCCACAAGTTTGAAAATGAATAATCAGATGGAATCTATTTCCCAAGTTTAGTAAACAGACGAACCTGCTGTAATAAAGAATTTATACACAGCAAGCCAAAATTGCTGAAAGTAATTTCACTGGGAAAGAAGGTCACCTGGAACGGGTCGTCAAAGTCTTCAGGTGTGGGGGAAGGCGTAGGGCAGACCCCTCTTGCCAGCCTCACCATGCGTCCTGCTCCACCACGATCCATGATATCCACCACATCCTTCATCTTGTACAGGTCAGACACACTCACCGACTTGTGATACCTGCAGCATCAGTCACACTCAGTTCAAAGTGTTCTCAGGAGTGAATAATATACTGATGTGCATATTTTGTTCAGACAATGACCCATGCACTTAATGCATTGAAACTGAAAAACTGGTTAACCAAGTGGACATTTTCAAGTTTTTTTTAGTGTAGCCACAGCAGATCAAAGTTCACTGCATGAGCAATGAGCAATTCTCAATGAGCAATCATTTTCGGGTTTTTCCCAATTAGTGTAAAATAGGAGATGCTCTTTATTTCTAAATACAGCCAAAGAGACAGCCCAGCTTTGTAGCTTGTCTTACACAGGGCAAGGTTCAAGTAGATGGCACAAGCAAAATGATACATGAAGCTTGCAAAGGCAAAATGGCAAAGTTGGGTGCAAGGCTGAAGTAAAAATAGAACGATTCGAATACCCGATGACGAACTTTCAGAATTCAATTCTGTGGTTCAGGTGACTGCTGAACCACAATAGTCAGCTGGAGCTCTGCATGCATGGACCAGATAGTCATCAAGCAGCACTAAAGACAAAACAAAAACTAAAAATAACAAAAGATCCTTATTTCCTAACAAATGTCTGGGGAGTTCATTCCTTGCTTTTTCCTCATCATCTGGAGAGGACATTTGGTCTTGAATTCACTGTTTTACTTTTCAACGAACTGTCATTTTGCCTGTTTTTTTGTTGTTTGTTTTTGTTAATTGCCTTATCCATGTTCCCTTGAGGCCCCAGATGTAAACCGCAACAAGATAATCTGAAAATTTCACACACTTCCCCACTATCAATGCTTTCCTTCCAGTCTAAACAGCCCCTGCACCAGAAACAAAGAAACTCACCTTTTCTCATAATTCTCTATAAATTTGAAGACTGGCATTGTGTATGCTTTTGCATCCGACAGGATGGATATGGTTTCTTGTCTGCAATGTAAAACAGACAAGTGAAAAAGGGTGAAAGAGAAAAACAGCTTAACCGATGAACTAAGAAACATAACACGCAACACACAGATGTTGAGTACATCATGCAATATAACAATATTAACATGTAACAACATGACGAAACTTCAAAGTCCAGTGGGCACGAATGACCATGCAAAATTAACTGTATTCATCTTCAACTACATAATATGTGATGCACACTATGTACTTCACTTTGCATGGTAACTATATTGCTTTACTCATTACTTTCTCACTAAGAACTGAAAAGTCATATGTACTACAACTATGAATAACAGTGCCTTGCACTTAAGGGTAGTTGAAAATAACTGTCAAAATGAAGAAGCCCATGCTATAAATTGGTAGTCTGTGAAAACATGCAGGAACATGGACAATAATCTGCATTTCATAATAGGCCTTCAACAAACTATAAAGAAATCAATGTTCTCTGTGTGTGTGTGTGTGTGTGTGTGTGTGTGTGTGTGTGTGTGTGTGTGTGTGTGTGTGTGTGTGTGCGTGCGTGCGCACATGCGTGTGTACAGAACTACAATGCTATTTCAAATAAAAAATCTTGTAGATGGAACACAACAGGGGACAAAAAGTCAAGTCTACCTTGTGCTTTCTGCGGGGGCTTGATCCCTGTCATCGTTGAGAGCAACATTGATTCTCTTGTATCCAATCTTGCGGCGGTGGAACTGAGAGATGGCGTACCTAGCATCCTCAATGCAAGGCACTCTAACACTGGCGATGGATGTATTGTCTGCCTGAGTGCGGACGCAAATTCCCAGTACCTATGCACAGATATTTAACATGTCGGAAAGTCAAAAAAAAAAAAAAAAAAAAAGAAAAAATAGTAGTCACAGTATCACTGTTAATACCGTTATGTACTTACATGCCATCTTATGAATTTTTTTCTCTTAACAATCAAATCAAATTATACCAGTGTCTCTGTACAACTGTGTGAGAAAAGTGATGTTTGATGAATGTGTGTGCATGCATGTGCACCATATATGCATGTGTATTTTTTACTTCCCCAAATATTTTAGTGATCATCCATGAAACAAGGTAATGGGGAAAATGTTTAACTGGTAACCAAATTCAATAGTTTATCAGCTTCCTCAAGCAAAACTTTTGGTTCATTTGATGGTCTGATTTGAAGGATATCTAACTCATGTTCAATGATCAATATCATTATTGGATATTTCATGTAGTTTTCTTTTTCTTGGGCAACAAATGTGTATTATTTACGACATTTACACTGTGCGTGCCTTATGTTTTGAAGACTTTGCTTGGTAAAAAGTAGAACTAATTTTTACAATGAAAGATCTACAAGGAAACCATAACATGCGACTGAATTTCATGTGTCCCAGAGCAATATGCCAGTATCATAGACATTCATTTTTGCTTCACAAAATATTACATTTATCTGTTCCAGTTTTCAGTGGCATGGACAATGTTTATTGATGTGGTCTGCTTTAATATAAAGAAAAGCGTCCAGACCTGGACCTGTGGCTGGAAAGTAGCAGCCAAAATTTTTCTCCACTCTTTCTTGCTGATGTTGTAATCCAGGTTGGTGACTGTCAAGTCCACAGGCCCGTCACGGTCGCCTGGCTGTTGCTGAGACTTCAGATAAGCTGTCTCCAAACTATCCTCATCATCGTCATCAAATACATCTGAAGCTGAAAGGCTCCTCGAACTGTACGGCCTGTTTGTCTGTTGCTGCTGCCGACAATAATAGGGGATGGGCAGAAAAACATGTTTGAAACATTCGAAAGAAAACAAAAAAAGGGAAACATGTTATCCATTCGCACCAATATAACAATGACTGTAAAAATACACGGCTGTATCTCTTCTATTCAAAATATGTACAGATACACAGCTGCATCTGTGCCATTCAAAATAATACACAAAACGGATAAAAATAAAAATAATTTAAAAAAAAAGGTTAAGAGTGGATAAAATCAATTATAATCTACAACATTTCATCTTTTTACCTATCTGTAAGCCAGTGAGGACAAAATGCAGTTTTCAATTAAACACAGATAATTCACAATCCTTGAACTGCTTACCCCTGAATGAAATAACCATAAAAGCAAAATAACTCAATTTGTCTTTTAAAACAAAGCTGATTAACCAGTTATCAATAAAAACAAAATACTTTTTAAAGTTGTTTTTCAAATGAACATATAATCAGAAATAACAGGATAAAATTACAGTGTAAACACAAGAAGTCCCACCACATTTTTTCAAATTTTGATACTTTCAATGAAACAATTTTACAGTGACATAAATACAATCCTTGAATTCAGATACATGGCAACAGACTTTTTGTTCATTACAGTACAAATGAAAATTTATAGCAGAAAATGAATCAAGCTTGATGTCACTGATGTCATCTAAGCACAAAACAGTGCAATACAATCTCTCACCTGAAAGCTGTTTCCACCTGCTCCCTGACTCCGAGGGCGATTGTAACTGTTGTAGTTGAAACGAGAAGACTGTCTGGGGCCTGGATTGTAGGGAGCAGGATGCGTGTTGTGCTGCTGGTAGGGGTAGATGGGCTGTGGATGAAACAACCGGGGAGGGTTGTGAACTGCCTGGTAAGTGAAACTGTACGTCTTAGAAATGTTCACCGTTCCAGGCATCGATCCATCATTCGCTGGTGGCGGGACAGGGCCATGATAGGTATTTAACGGTGGAGGGGGCTCTGACAGATTAGGTGGGGGAAACGGCTGGACCTGTGAGTCTGACGACATGCCTTTCTGACTCTCCATGGCAGGTGGAAACAACGGGCGCTGCAGCAGTGGGGTGTTCCGCGCCATTTTGCCTTTGACCTGGCTCGACGGTTCTATAGCGGTTTCCTTTTTCACCAGCATGGAATTTTTGCTGTACAGCCCCCCTTCCTCTTGCTGCTGGTAGAAGCTGGTGCCTTGAAAAACATTCTGCTGGGTAGAAAAGCTGCCCTGTGGGATGTAGGTGTTCTGGTTGGTACCGTAGCTGTTTGACAGGGCAGTGTTGTACCCGCTGCCGAATGTGCTCTGTTGTCGGAACTGCTTCACAGGACTGCTGTTACCAGGAGCGCCAGGAGCAGGGCTGTGGTGGCGACGATCCTTGCTCTGACTGCGTGGCGGCAGCACCTCTCCTTGTATGCTTGGTTTGTCTGACATCAGAACATGATCTTCACTGCTGACTAGAAACACTAGCACAAAGCAGCACACCTAATGGACACTGACGTATACACTTGCGTGCATGCACAGGTGCTTCTCCTAACACACATAGATACACACACACATGCACACTCAAACACATTTAATTTAAAAATGCAGACACTATTCATTTGAAGAGAATCTAAAAAACAAAAAATCTTTTTTTTTCCTGCTGAATAGAATTACAAAGTTTAATTTACAACACATCTGTGGCAATAAATGTGGGAGTAATGTACAAGCACACAAAATCGAACTGTCGACAGATACACTGAAATGGTCTTAAAGTCCTTACATTTTGTTGGGCTGAGTCTGGCAACCGAGTCATCCACAACAGCAGTTGTGACTGAAATGCGCTGACCATATACATCCTCTCCTTCTAAACGTCTCTTTGCTCTGAAAAAAAAAAAAGGACAATAATGAAACCTAAGAAAATCCATGCAGACAAAGAATGTCTGAGAAAGCTTCCGAGCCTCTCTGGAAGACTTTTTTTTAAGCAATTAGTAATTGTAGTAGTAGTAGTAGTACTATACACTGTGCTGAAAAATGAGTATAATCTGCAGACAGATACAATCTTTATTTGTTTCTGTACAAAAAATAGAAATGAAAATACATCTATATATCAGATTTACCTTATTGCTTCATTTATTCTCACAGCTGATCTTACCACCTGAAGCTATATGCAAGTCTAATTTATTAGCTTGCCAAAATAGAGATAAAGATGCAATCATTTCTTCTGAACTCCAACTTTACACAAGTGTTTGGGAGAGAACTTGAGAAAATATTTTTGATATGAAGCGTTCACATGGGGAAAGACTGTCCTTCTAATATGAGAATACATTATATGGCACTGATGACAATACAAAAACAGGTCCAGTAACAGATCTGATAATGTTAGATGGTAACTGTAAACTTATTTAAGGAAAACATAACCTAAGCGTGTTTCTGAAGGAGCTGCCCAATAGCCACATCATGATAGAGACATGTGTACTTAAATCTGCTGAATTAATATGACCAAAAAAATCTCACATTTTAAATCAACAGAGGATTAATGCTGAAAATGTATACACAGTTGCATTACATTTTTTTTTTTTTTTTTTTTTTTCTGATTTGAAGATATTCTACAACCTTGATGTCTTTATAGTTTTAAGTACAAATGATACAGACACTGAAATATGGCTGGATAATTTCCTTTCGCCAAATGTCATTATATGTGGCAAGTTTTACTGCAGTCCTTTTTTTCATGTATATTAATAGTTTTTTTCAAATCTTTGTGAAATAGTAACATCAGCTGTTGAGAATGATTTCCATCCTATCCCCCTGTCCATAATCTCTGCTCAAACAAGAAAAAACAGGGATGCTTGACATATAAAAACAAACAAAAAGATGATTACATCAAAAGGAAAATCAAGATTTTCAGAAATCTGATCACACCGTGGTGTTGCAGTCATGCACAAAAAACAGGTTGGTACATATTCTTTGCCAGTATTAAAGTAAACAAAAATCAACAAAGACAGATCTAATCACGTATACATATGGTACACGTAATGCAGGGGAAAGAAAATATGTGCAAGTGTGTGGAAAGAGGGGCGGGAGAGGGGGGGACATGAAAAGCAGGAGGGGAAGAAGGGGTGTGTGGTGGGTGGGGGGCAAATGGGAAGTTCATGTCTTTGTGATCCTAGTTGACCTTTTGAGGGAAAGGGAGGGGGGATGGGGGAGGGGGAATGTATCCGTGAAAGAGAAAGTTGTCTTTCTCCTCCTCTTGAATGAGATGGTTTAAGTCCTGTTAAGTAACCCCAAGATTCTTAAGGTCAAGTTGTTCTAAGACTGAAGCTTCTGTCAGTGTGTGGACTGTCTCCTTCTGCTTGATCCTATTGTTACTGGTCAAACCATCCAAAGGATATGAAAACTATCAACATTTTACACACACACACACACGCACACACACACACACACACACACAATCTCCTACATATCCATATATAAAAAAAAATATCAGTCATGTTTTTCTCTTTACAATTTTGAAATGTACTTTCAAATTACTGATTAGAAAGAGAAAGGGAAGGTTGGAAAGACATGTGATGAAGGGGTACGAGTGTAAAAAGGAAATCCTGCCAACATCTTTGTTAGTAATACAAAGAAAGCACAAGTCCAAATTTAGTTTAATTTTCAAAATAATTTGAATTTTGTTGACCAAGTCTCCAAGATACATACTCAACTGAAGCAGGCTTCCTCAAAGTTTTGTACTTGTAGTAAGGATTATCTTCCGGGGCAGAGCTATCCCCCATTTTGGACTAGCACTGATGGAAGCCAACACCACACAAGCAACTATACACTGGGTCCTCCACAATGGCCGAGACTCTCCTTACAGTTCACCAATTCACAAAAAAAAACATCAGTGATGATAAACCCAACTGTCACATAAACATGTACTCAGTGTGTGGCTGCACACCAGTCAAGTTCAGGTCAACCACTATTTGGGAAGTGAACACATGTTTAGCACTGTCATGAGCAGCTTTCACAAGTTACCCTCCTCCCACACTGTCAATGTGAGCTCCCTGAAATGGGGGACTGCAGTGGCAAGGGAGGGCAGGCTTACCTTTACTCCAAAGTTCTGAATGAGTTGTCGCCCTTATCAAGGGAGGGAGGAGGGGGAGGAAGAAAAATGGGGGAAGGAGCTGTACATTTCCTAATGGGGTGAAAAGGAAGGGAGGAGAGGGGTGGGATGGGGTGGGAAAAATGGAGGGGGGGGGGGGGGGTCATATAAGTATGGAAATGGTTTGCAGCTGCTAGTGTGTGTGTGTGTGTGTGTGTGTGTGTATGTGTGTGTGTGTGTTGAAAGGGGTGAACAGGGAGAACAGTAAATGGTTCGGGTCACTTAGCAGAATGTGAAAAGAATGTGTGCTAGATATATAAAGGTGATCTGCCTCTGCTGAGCACTCTTATTCTAGTCTGCCTCTACAAGCCCCTTCTACTCGTTTGTTATTTATTCATTTCTTTGTAATTTCATTTAACCACAGATGGCCAGCTGGGCCAGCCACCATGTAATACAAGTCACAGAGACCTGTCTTGAGAAGAAAAAGACTTACAAAACTAGAAAGGCACCCCTAAGTGCCAAGACCTGCATCAAGGTTGAACTCTCCCTTTAATTTCAGTTAAACCATTACATTTCATCCCTTGAAATGCCCCAGCTAGCATTGTTGCAGATGTAAGAAAAAAATTGTGGGTTGTTTCTTTGATCCATATCTTATCCAAATTCAAAAAGTTGTCCTAAGGCTATTTTCCATCTTTCCACCAAGATTAAGGAAAAAAGAAAAATCCCATACTTTTCTTCTTTTTTTCAAACCATGTTGACAAAGGGAAAAACAACCAACCAGACACAGATGAAAACAACATTCTTGGAGAAGGCAATTACAATTTTCAGCATAGTAGTTTAAGAACTGACATCATTAATTTTAGGCACAGAAAATAAAGCTTTACTTGTACATCAGCTTTATTCATCACATCTTAAAAGAAAAAAAAGTCTAAACAGAGAGAGAGAGAGAGAGAGAGAGAGAGAGAGAGAGAGAGAGAGAGAGAGAGAGAGAAAAAACAAAACAAACACGTCAATCAAGAAAGTTATTTATGCCACACAACTTACATTATTAAGAAAAAAACTGCTGGCTGATAATAATAATGCAGAGAGGACACCTAGTGCCCATTTCAGACATTTAAAAGCTCAAGTGCTTTTAAGATCATTGGAGCATGTTATCATTTTAAACTGAAACAGAAAAAAAAAATGGTTTGAGTCTTTGTGAACAAAGAAAGGTGAATGGGCCAGGAAACTGAAGTAACAATAAAATGAAAATTAAAAGGCTGAGATAAACTGAAATTTTTTGTACAGAATTTCTAACAGGGTAAGCAAAAAAATTCTTCTGAGAGAGTTCTCAGCATCCTCAGTTTCAATCTGAACTTTGAGGATACTGGTCACTCTTTCAGACTGGAACATACATGTGTAACTGTTTAGTAAAGTTGGAGTGCGTGGTCAAAAATATCTGAGGGAAAGAAAAAAAATTGGATGTAAATTCTAATAGGATACCGACACTACATACACTGCTGTCCAGCAGAGCCAGCAAGGGCAATGGACAACGTGGGAGAATGCACTCCAAAGAAGTCTCACTTGGAATGACATTTGACACACTGCCCCTCTCAGAATCAGCTTCATTCTCAGATCTGCATATGACCTTCTGCCCTCAAATGCAAAACTGGTGAAGTGGGGAAAAACAGATGATCCTGCATGCCCCCTCTGCCATGAAAAACAAACAGTGGAGCATGTCCTAAGCTCATGTAAAGTAGCCCTGGCTGGAGGCACAACCAAGTGCTCAAAGAGATTGTACAAGCAGTCTGGGCTAGTACCAACACCACAGAAGGGAAAATCAGGACTCCAAAAGCACCCGCAACATTCTTCACGGCAGGAGGTAGCAAATCATGGCCAAGAACAACAGTGCCACTCGGAACATGCAGGCAGTCTGCTGGACGGGGCAGATGACTGGGAGTGCACTGCAGACCTCCCAGAATGGAAGAGTCACCCAGAGATCATCAGCAAGAGTGACATGAGACCAGACAAAGTAGTCCACTCTCAGTCAACCAAGCAGCTGATCATGATCGAGCTCACGGTGCCATATGAGAACAGAATGGAGGCAGCTCAAATCTACAAGACTGAAAAGTATGCTGATCTGGCAAACAGCCTGAGGAGAGAAGGCTATCAGGTCAAAGTCCTCACTGCAGAAATTGGAGCTAGGGTGGTTGTAGGAACGTCTGCATACAGCCTCATGAAACAGCTCTCAGTTGCAGGGAGGAAAAAAAACCTGAGCCCTGAAAGCAATGGCAGAAGTGGCAGAGGGGTGTTCAAGCTGGATCTGGTCAAGGAGGAACAAAAGTGAACTTCATAAGGCTTAAATTTCCTACAAATATCAGGTGCCCCAGTGGCTCAGTGGTTAGAGTGCGAGTCATTAAGTGGAAAATGAGCATGTCCAGAGGGTCATGGGTTCGAATCCCAGCCATGGCTCGTCCCAAGATGGGGAGAAAAAAAAAAAAAAAGGGGCAGCAGAGGGACATCCGGAGTCATGAACCGGGTGTGGCCCAACCCCCCTAGAGTGTCAGGAGATAAGGGCCAAAACACTTGTCTGAAGGGGGGTTCTCTTCTGAGGACTCTCTGCTGCCACGCTCTCCACGAGTTTCTTTCCACTCTAATAGGATACTGACATTACATACACAGTATTTATATGGTAGAATGTAGACCTTGACCTGAAGCTTCGTCAATGTTTCTGACAAACTGGACACTGATACGTAATGCAATGTCGGGTTGACTTCAGCTGTGGTTGAGCTCAGATTAACACAACAATATTAGTCTTCTTTCTCAAGAAATGGAGTTAAATACTCTGAAGGCAAAGCGTGGCTGCCTATGAAGTGAGCTGATCAAAAACTGGCCAAACAATGTATGTGTGACACTGTAAACATTAGTTTTTTTATTTCATAAATAAGAAAAAAATACTTTTCTTCCTGTTACGATGACCTAGCAACTAGATTGTGTCGTGACAAGTATCAAATAGATATTATTACGTAATCAACAATAACTGACACCACCTAAATTCAGTTAAGACAGTATCCGCTTAGGGTAAACAGGTATTACTTTCTGCAGCGTTAATATATTATTTGCATCATTTTCAATTTTGATATAAAGAAGAAGGAAAAAAAGAAAAGATCGCTTTTGATCTATCAAGTATGCTAATGAGTCACCACGCCAAATTTTGAGATCGAATGAAAATTGGGCTTTACATAACCAACAACAAACCCTTCAGACTGAAATGACAGGACACACAGACAGGCAGATAGACAGACAGACACAATTTTGGAGAAGATCAGATGAAAACTCAGGATTTATATAACTAACAGCAAAGACTGCAGACTGCAAAGACAGGACACAGACAGACAATACAGACAGCACTTTATGTATTAGATATTGACAGCGATAACAACTTGGCCATTTTCATCACACTACTTAAAAGCTCTGGTTCAAAAGTGCAAGAAAAGCCTTTCCCCCAGCATCTACCCACGGAAAACAAATTAAGTTTTGGAGACCAGTATACAAGGCAATCTTATAAATGATGTGGCATAATTACCGCACCACACCAAGGCATGGCAGCTCTTTTCAGATCCACAGATATCACCTAATATGAAGAATGACAGGACACAAACTCTTGTATTTTCACAGTCACTGCTTTACAGCATAAAAAATAAATGATGAAGCAAGGAAAGACAAGGACAGACACAGACAGACAAGCAAATATACCTACAAAGAAAGGATGAGAACAGAAAGATCAATGCTGCTTTCTGATTGGTATTTTGCTTGGTTTACATTTGTGATTATGTCTTACACTTAGTAAAATTGGAGGCAAATGATGCTTCAAAAGACTCACTTCCCAGATAGTTTTGTTTGTTTGTTTGTTGTTGTTGTTGTTGTTGTTTTTTTTTGGGGGGGGGGAGGAGGTGTGTGTGTGTGTGTGTGGGGGGGGGGGGGGGGAAGGTACATTACTGGGTTTTTTTACCTATACTGGGGGAAAACTACTTTAGGCAGAAATTCTGAGAAACACTGTCCCCTTTTGAACCAAGCCATGCTGCACGAAGCCAAGCCCAGACCAGATCAGGGCTGGCTGCACATAAGAACGACAGTACACATCCACAGTAATAAACAAGCCTCACCAGTCAAATGTATACTGAACAGACATCCTCTTTGTTAACAAAGACCTACCGATGGAGGGCATCCTGCGTTGGGAAGGTAATACAAGCTGCGTCTCTAGTGACTGGATGGACCCGTCCCCCGCAATTGTTGGACAAAGCAGTGAGCCTTTTCTTGATGAGATCCATGGCGATTGTTGAAGGGTAGCCATGAACAATGAGTTGTAAATTCTGCACAGACTATAGCACAGTTAATGAGACAACACCGTCACAAGTACAAACTGAGAAATCTGATGGGCATGTTCTCACATTAAAGCTTGCATGCACTTTCACTACGATTTGCATTAAAAATCAGACGTCTCTCTCAGCACATCAGATCAACATTTAAGAAAAATCAATAGCACAGAGAACTCAATGAACCAAGAAACGTTTCTTTCTTCTCCCCCTATTTTGCCAAGCCTGACAAGCAAAAATACACACGGCCCTCTCACATCCCCACACTACCCTAAGATTTTCCAGCTTTGATAAAATCTTTCTAAATCTGCATGGTTTGCTAAATTTTGTAACAATCTTCTTTAAATCAGTTCTCCCCTGCAGACATCCATAAACATTATTATGATACACAGACACAGACACACACAAACACAATCAACTTACTTTCATGGGAACTCTCAAAGGCAAATCCACCATGATGTCATCATAAACGTAATGTTCATGTGCGCAGCTCACTAACGCCTCGTGCACTTGCTTGCCATGAATGAGAATGACGTACATGTGTTTCCGGTGCCGCAGGTCAGACAGCTCGGTGGCAAAGTTCACATCCCCTATGCAAATAAACATATGGCAAAATTCACATCCCCTATGCAAACAATCACATGGCAAAGTTCACATCCCCTAGGCAGATAAACATATTTACAGTTGTATGACCTGTAGGTTTGTATGTATGATCAAAAATATTTATGTCATCCACCTTGTCACTAAATGATCAACATGAAAACATTGAGAATATGAGTTTATTACTCAAAACAATTTCTTCAACATTTCTTGCAATAGTGTTAAACATAGTCTAATGCCTGTAATTGTATTTTTTGTATAATTTTACTGGTAGGTGCACAACATGGTATAACTGTGGGTTTTTCTCTCTGCATATGTGTGCATGTTTGTGTGTTCATGTGTATGTCTGTACATATGCGTGTCTGTACATATATGTGTGTGTGTGTGTGTGTGTGTGTGTGTGTGTGTACGTGTGTGTGTGTGTGTGCGCGAGTAAACATGAGTGTGTGTGTGTGTGTGTGTGTGTGTGTGTGTGTGTGTGGGGTGTGTGTGCGTGCACATACGGATATATGTCAGTGTGTCTGAGTTCCAGCACAAACTTGTGTACACTGATGTGTGTGTGACCAAATGAAATGAACAAAAAAATCAAGCAAATAGAAAGTGTGTGTATGCATGCTCATGAATGCATGTGTGGGTCAACATGTGTATGCCTTGCAAATGTGTATGTATTATCAAAGCAACAAACAGCTAAAATGAAAAAGCATGATAAACCAAACGCAATTCACCTGAGATGAGGACAACTTTTGTTTCCGGTGGATGGGTGTCAGCAAACCGCCGCAAACTCTGACGAATCTTGTCATCGGCAGCATTCTTGGCTGTTGCACTGATATGGACCACGTTGACCTGTCACAACAATTCCACTTTGTTTCTTCTTCTTCTTTAGTGTGTGTGTGTGTGTGTGTGTGTGTGTGTGTGTGTGAGTGAAAGTTCCGTATTGCACTGTATCCTGCATAATACTGGGATAAGCACAGTAAGACAAACACACAGAGAATGATTGCTCTCAGTCCCTTTGAAACTTTTCCTGCAATGCATTCCTGACTGCAAACAGCTATGGCTGTGAAGTTTGTTTTTCTGTTCCCTGCACTGTGAGACATATGCTGAGCTAGCTTTCTGGGACCATCTGACAAAATTCATGCTTCAGAAGATTTACAATGAATGAATGATGCAAAATTAATTGTGCATAATTTACAAGTCATTAAAATGATTAATACAGAACCTCGGGCTACTCAGAGTGCAGCTAATAGTCACAACACAGAAACTGCCTCAAGCCAAATGAGATTGACCTTTGTGAATTCGTCTGAAAACTGGCTAAAGTTACTGACTTTAGTTTTGCATAAATGATTTACCTCTTTTCCTCTCTTTGAGCTTTGTTCAGTTTTGTAAAACAAGATCCACTGCTTAAGCACAGCTGATAATTTGCCACTGCGTTTGGAGTATAGTAAACTATTTTGTAGTCTGATGACAAGCATGGCTGGTAATTTTTTGTCTCCAAATTAACCAGTGAAATGAATTGTTACTAGCTTGCTATGAATGCCACATGAAGAAGGAAGGACTGAATGTGTATTCTGCAACCGCTGACTGCGAATGCTGTGGAAAATTCAGTCACAGTATTTTTTAACTGTTGCAATTTTGTCACATGTCCTGTCCGATTTATAATCTGTCAAAAACCAAAAGTTAATGATTATGTCAGAAACCTCTGGCAGGATGACTGGAATACACAGACGGGTAACAAACTCTTTCAGATCTGCCAAAACCTAATAGAGTTCCTCTCATCTACCTCAGGTGGTCGCAAAGAAGAAACGGTTCTATGCCGGCTGCACACCGGCCATTCATATATTACTCATCCGTACCTTTTAAAGAGTAAAGAAGCTCTGTGGTTCATTCCATATCATGTACCACTCACAATGAAACATATTGTTTTAGAGTGTTGGGACTTGCATGATGTGAGACACAAACATTGTACAGCAGATTCTATGGAAACCTTGTTCAGAGATATTCCACCTGATGTGATCTTTGAATTCTTGAAGATCAAATATTCTTCATCGGATCTGAGATTTTGTAGTGGAAAGATTTTTAACAAAATTTCCGGTGGGTTTTTAGAAAATGTACTTTAAAGAATTGTATGAATGAATGACTTGTGAGTTGACTTCAATGCGGTGACAACCCTGATATGGCCCTTTGCGGTCGGCTGGGCTATAAGCAACATTACCTTACCTTACCTGCTACCTGTAACCAGTACTATTGCAGCATATGGCTGTGTGGTAAATGAGCAACTGTGAAAATCCATGAAGCATGCTGTGGAAAAGTTAAATCAGTGGTGGAGATTTCCACACTGGTCACAAGCCTAAACATCACATTGGAATGAGACATATTTCTGCACATTCTATGACATATCAGACACTCTCTTTGCTGACATTTTGCAAACACTAGCCTTTTTTTTTTCTTTTTTTTTTTTTTAATGTTCCTTTAATATGGTCATGGATTCTCTCACATGCCCACACAAGTATCAGATGCAAATGTCTATTATGTGAGGTTATGCCTGTGTATGTACTTCCTCATATCAGATCTCTTTGTATGCTACATCTGTTAATTACTGGGTCCTTATCTTTGTTCTCAACCTCCATCAGAGAAACTACCTCATACAATCAGAAAATTCTGTGTCAAAAAGTCATTTTATTTTATGCTATAGTAAGGCAACATACTTCATTTATTTTTCTTTTTTGTATTCATTTTATTTATTTACTCATCTATATTTATTTATCTATTTATTTTGTTCAGCTTTAGAATAAAAAAGAAAAGTTTCAATAAACAGTTTTTAACTTTTTAACTGTGGGCAAAGTATCACTGATGAATGTTAAAAAGTTTCACCAGCGTTACTCTTGAAACAGCCAGTGCATTCAATAAATCTAAACCAGTTTCCATCCCTGCCTCTTCCTAGTCCGCTTCACCCAGACATAGTATACCCTGATGTAATATACACACAAAGGTCATGCGTTACACGAGCAGATTTATTTTCGTCTACATGACTCAATCCATCACCTACATGACAAGTCAGCATTCCTTCATTGTTTTGATTTCCACACTGGCTGGGTTTAACATTAACGGGGAGCAGGAATGTGCAACAGATCAGTGAGACAAATTCCTAGAACATGTTGGATGACCCACTGAGGTGAAGAAAAGGGAGGTGGGATAAATGGAGAGAGTTTGAACTTTGCTAAGTGGTGGAGTGGCTAGAACTTATACTGAAATTCATCGACAAATGACCGATTCTGAACAATGTATAACGAGCCAAGTCAACAGAAAGTCAATATAGGCAGTCCTTCTCTGACTAAGTGATCTGCATGAGAAAGTCCTCTTCACTACTGAGATTTTCACCCAATTTCTTTTTTTTAACTCTTAATGGCACAAATTAAATTCAATAAAAACACAAAACACCGTCTGTTTTAGCGCAAGCTTTCGAGCCACTGCTCTTCTTCAGGCCGCATGACAACAAGTGACGCAATAGAAAAAATGACGTCCATTGGTGACATTATCTGTGAATCATTCTCTCTCTCTCTCTCTCTCTCTCTCTCTCATGCACAACTCCATCATCCTCCGTTTCTCTGTTCAGTCAGACCCACACATTGAGCCCTTGTGGATAGTTCGTCTTGAGTTTGTATCTCCAGAACCTCTCCCTCTCTCTTCGCTTATTGATGTCAAGATTTTTCATCTTAATGGCACAAAGTCATATCTACAAATCAAACACATGAGCTGGTCTAAAAACACCTCTTCAGAGCAAAATATCCTAAGTAAGATTCTCTTATTTGGATGACTGCAATAATTTCACCTTAATGGGCCGCAAGATGTGATGATTGGCAAACTTCTGTTCCGAAAATGTGATAATGGCCCATTATGCACAAGCAGGCTGGAAACTGACACAAATCAGTCCATAACATACCACAATGAAAAAAAACCCCATGATTATTCTATATGAAGTGAATCATACCATGACAAACCTCTTACTTGACCTTGCCCGTAAGCTTTACCAATGACAGAGATCCCTCAAATGGAAAATTCTTTGGATTTAACACATAAGATATAGATCTGAAGGAAAGTCAGCAATGCTGTCCAATTTGATGACATTATATATTTTATACTTGGTGAGAGAGCGAAAGAGAAAGAAAGAGGGAGAGGGAGGGGAGCAGCAGAGCCAGGTGCCAAGCACTGCGATAAAGTGCCAGTCAGAACTCGGAGTGGTTGACAGCTACCTCTAAACAGGCACCCGACAGTGATGAAAATCTTGGGCAATATAACTGATGTAAAGAGGGTTTATGTTGTATTCTACTGAACCATGTAGGTTCCTTTGAAATATCATGAGTAACCTGCATTTCTGTAGTGAAAGGAAAGCAGAAACATGTCATGATACTTTATATTAAACAATATCAGGTGGCTGTTCCATGTGCCATAAGTTCTTTACAATTACAATGGGTCTACTAATCACAGTGGGTCTACTAACCTAGCCTGTGTTAATTTTGTACATCTTGTCACAAGCTGCAACTGACAAGCACCAAAGTGCTTGGTACTCGTGCACACACATGTGCAAAAACGTTTGGATCATTGACGGGTTAAAATCTGTCACGATGAAAACATTTCAGCACCATCAGTTTCTCGTTGGATTGATAGATAGACAGATAATGTTGCCTACAGCCAAGACAACCATGAAGGGCCCTATCAAAGCTATCACCCCAATTAAGTCAACTCTCAAACTTGTAAACACATAACTCATTAAAGCATATTTTCTAAAACCACCCCAGAATTTCGTTGAAATCTTTCAGATGAAAAATGCTGATCTCTCTCAGAAATATAAAAAATCACACTAGGTGGGACATCAATGAAAAAGATATCCATGGAATCTGCTGCAAAGTGCTTATGTCTGACATCGTGTTTAAGGTGTCTGACATTATGTTTAAGTCCCAACACTCACATGGAATGCACCACTGAGCTTCTTCATCTATTAAAAGATATGAGTGGGTGTAAAAGGAGTGGCCTGTGTGCAAATGGCATTTGAGCATTTCTCCTTTTCGGCCGCCAGTGGCACACGGTAAAAACCTCTTTCACTATTTTCAGGTCTGGGCAGATGTTGAAGAGTTTGATATTATTATATGTCTACAACTTCCATTCCTCTTGCCAGATGTCTGCGTTAAAGCCCTTTTGCTGTCCAGAAAGGGTTCAAAGGTATTGCAGTCGACTCTAAGTCTATCAGAAAGCTTAGAAATGGTTCTTTCCTCATTGAATGCCAGTCAAAAATGCCTATCAGAACAGCTCCAAACTTTTCTGATGACCCACCATGGACATTCCTCACCACAGAATTCGCCTGAGCTTTGGGTTTCAGACTGGTGTAACTGTAAGGGATACAGAATCTGCCTGACTCTACTTAGGCATTCTGAACAAGTGGATCTGTCATTTCACTGCCTTGATTGCTGACATGACTGGGGATCCAAGCAAAAACTACGCTGTATCTATCAGGTTTAGAAAGAGGTATACAGTTACAATAATTTCAGCAGCTGAGGGTGCTTGAGGTTACGACCAGCAATGGCCTCCAAAGTAGAAAGGGAGTCCTAGAGAATGAGGAAGTCTCTATGTTTTTATTTTTTAGAGATCATTTCAAGAGCCAGAACAAACGCCCTCAGCATAGCAGTGTCAATGCAGCCGTCAGTGATAATTCGGAACATCTCTGCAAAGGAACAGTTGCACAAAACAAAGCTGAGACCACCCCCTCTTCAGATTTGGAGCCATCAAAGACTGAAAGAGTATTCCCTGGAAGAATGGAAATTTAGAACAAAGTTTGACAAAAAAATGTCTTGTGTGAAAGACCAGGTGTAAGTTTTTGTAATATGAGGCAAGATCAAAGCGAATTCTGTGGTGAGGAATGTCCATGGTGGGTCATCAGAAAAGTTTGAAGCTGTTCTGATAGGCATTTTTGACTAGCATTCAATGAGGAAAGAACCATTTCTAAGCTTTCTGATAGACTTAGAGTCGACTGCAATACCTTTGAACCCTTTCTGGACAGCAAAAGGGCTTTAACGCAGATGAAGAATTTTCCTTCTCAGTTCCTTCCACTACCATTCATGAAGCCCAAAAGCCTGTCTTTTTTCCTTTGTTTCTCTATCCAAGTCACTGTAAAAATCCAAGTCCTAGAACAGACTAGATGAATTTGTTTGTTTTGGGGTGAGGGGGGAGGTATTTTTTTGTTTAGAAGTCATGCTGTCCTGTTCTGAATTTCATACCTCTGTTACCCACCCACCATGGAGTCCAACTATGGGGCAGGAGCCCAGAAACATGCCTTGACCTCTTCAAGGCTTCAGGAGGGATACACACCAACCAGCCCTTGCCTTCCACGATCATGCTCAACTCCTGGGGACAAAGAGCTGAGCACTATAGGGGTTACCTTGGCCAGCGATGGAACTACCTTTCTTGACCAAGCCCTAAGCGGGGGTAGCTGATTGAGACACTGAGCCAGTGTACACCTCCTGTCTAGGTGGGGTCCAAGCCAAAGAGATGTGTTGAGAGCCCTTTCAATCACCAGAATCTCATTTCCCTCCATTACAGGCTGCATCGCACAGCAAATGTGGCAGGTCTTAGGAAGACCACATAGAGAAGATGAATTTGAGTACTAGTTGAAGGGGAGATGAACATAAAAAAAAAAGATCTATTCAAAAAGACAGGAGACAAAACAGGGAAAAGGCTGTTTACACTCTGTCAGAGCCTATCTTACAAGGGAGATTCTATCAAGGGCATCAACTCCTTATCAAGTTGTGCTCAGGCCAGTCAGCAACAACTTGGCTATACAGGCTGAGAGGTGTTTTCGAAAACTAGCTATTTACTCAAATATTGATACCCTGTCAGCACAGCCCATGGGATCACTGAACTATGCAAGCCCTTTGAGAACAGCAATGTCACAACTCCTGGAGGGTCTTGCTGGATTAAACTGAAAACTACCATAATCCCTAGATTGTGAACTGTCTCATTTCTTACCAAGCAATTAACTAATCTATTTTTAGCTTCCACTTTTTTCTTTTTTGCTTTCAATCAACCAACAGGGGCAAAACACTTGCTATCTGTTCTCCAGTTTAATTGCTCCAAGTTCAAGTAGCTTGAGGGATGGACTGCACAGTAAAGTTTCTTCTTGAAGTTCTATTTTGTGACTAATGAGTAATGTGCAAGCCCTGCTGTAACTAAAAGAAACAGAGGCATGTACCTTTACTGATTTACGTGTATACATCTATGGTGTTTGTGATGGAATGGCCATGCCGTCAAAAAGTTCAATTTCATTATCTACAAAAAGTGATCAAACAGTGGCCCTGGCTACCTGCTACAATGCAATTGTACATAGTATCAATATCCCCTATGAAAGTTTGAATAGTCTTTCTCTCTTGTCCCTAACTCCTGTTTGTAACTTATAGAATCAGTCTTTTTCACAGATCCAAATACAGGTCCATGTATCTAAACTACAGTATTCATCCCTTTTTTAGGCAGACTGAGTTCGATAGGAGCAATCATGTTTCATGAAATCATTAATAAGAGTGAGGACTAAACAGTAACTTAAGACAGTATAAGAGTGACCTAGGATAATTTGATCATCTCTGCAAGTCTAAAGTTGCAGATTTTCATATAAGAAGACCATTAAATCAGTTGGCCTCTACGCTTTCTTTTCTCTTGTGAAACATGTATCTTCTTTTGAAAATGTATGAACACAAAAATAAGTTCCAACTTTCAAGTCTGCACTTAAAACGTATCTGTTCAAACGCCAGTTGCAGGATACCACCTGAAATATTACTTAAATTACTACATGTCACTTGCACACTTTGCTCGTGTACAAATGAGCTGTTCACCGGTCATATAGTGTGTTTCATGTATGCAACATTATCATGATTATGTTCCAGTGTGTGTGTGTGTGTGTGTGTGTGTGTGTGTGTGTTGTGTGTGTGCGTAGTGTGTGCACGCACGAGTGTGCTGTGTGTGTGGATGCGTGTGTGTATGTGTGTGTGTATGTTTATAATTGTGTGTGCACGACGATGTGCTGTGTGTGTGATGCGTGTGTGTATGTGTGTGTGTATGTTTATAATTCGTGAACACAGAATTTGTGTGTGTGTGTGTGTGTGTGTTTCTGCTTATATTTTTTAGATGTTGAATTGTTAAAACTTGTAAAGCGCCCTGTAGCCTATGTTGTTAGGATGGGCGCTTAGAAATTGTCCTCATTATTATTAAGTATTGTCAACAGAACGTAATGCTGGGCAAACATACTTTTTTTTTTTTTCTAGTTTTTGTACACCGACAGCATTCTTCCTGGTGTTTATACATTGACAAACAAATCAAAACATCATCATGAATAGCAGCTTAGCTCACCTGTCCATTGTTCAGTTCCTCTATAATAGTTTTGCTTTCCTTGTTGATGTCACATACACACATAAACTCTGCCTCACGCAGTCCCTCAAAAAAGCGTTCTCGCAGACGTTGGACCACTGACAGTGCTGACACATAGCGGGGCACCTGGCAGTTCTCTATATCCCAGAACAAACCAATGGCCTTTCGACTCTCATCTCCCATGCTCTGAAACATCCATCAACAAAAAACAATCAAAATTATGGTAGTACAAGATATTCATTAAGTGTGATTCAATGATAGACAAGGCATGTGACAAATGAATTAAAGCAACTGCGGAACGGGAAACATAAAAACACTTCTAAAAAATAACAAACATTATGGTAGATGCCTCACTATTATACCAAATTACTACTTGAATGGCTCTGTAAATGTAATGTACACAATTTAACATCAATAAATATACAGATTTTTAAGTAAATTACATAAAATGAATTTGTGAGGTATTCTGACATAATAAAAATTACAGCAGCTAGTGAGTTACAAACTAGTGTAGCCAACACTAGGACTAAGCATGACTGAAGGAAGTACTGAAGGATCCAATCTTACAGTCCCAGCTACTTAAATTTGAATTTCGTTGTAGTTCATCTTATCAACCACCAATTGAGATCCTCTTGCATTGCCTGGCAATCAGTTGGTGCAGAGAGAGAGAGAGAGAGAGAGAGAGAGAGAGAGATTACTGTATAAACTTACACCTGTAGACAATAGATTAAAAAGCACTGGAGTGGGCTTTTAGTTATATCCAGCCATTGCCCTGAGTATGGTCGACATAACATGCAGAAAAAAAAATGAAAAAGGTAATGAGAGAGAGAGAGAGAGAGAGAGAGAGAGAGAGAGAGAGAGAGAGAGAAAACAGTACTTGAAAAACTTTTATTTGATCAAGGATTGAGATTTTAGGCTGAGCCTGTTCTTCCAATCTGTCCTTGCTGAGCTAAATTAGGCAAAAGATTTAAAGACAGGTGAGAGAGAGAGAGAGAGAGAGAGAGAGAGAGAGAGAGAGAGAGAGAGAGAGAGACAGACAGACAGACAGACAGACAGACAGAGAGACAGACAGACAGACAGAGACAGAGAGAGAGACAGACACTGAGACAGAGAGAAAGAAAGACTCAGAGAGAGAGAGAGAGAGAGAGAGTGCGAGAGTGCCAGAGAGAGAGCAAGAGACTAATGAGAGAGAGAGAGAGAGGAGAGAGAGAGAGAGAGAGAGAGAAGAGAGAGAGAGAGAGGTGTGTGTGTGTGTATGCGTGTGTGTATGAGTGTGTGAGAAAGAGAGAGACTAGTGAGTAAAAGAGAGAGCATCTGGCTATCAGCTGGTGCAGAGAGAGAGTGACAGCATGAGTGAGAGAGAGAGAGAGAGAGAGAGGGGGGGGGGGGGCAGAGGCAGGGAAAGGGTGGGAGAAGATAAAATAAAACAAAATAACATTATTCATTCACAAGGATGATAAATAAAGAGCACTGGTATACTCTTTCACACCAAGCCCTTATCCTGAGTGAGGTCAACAATGAACAATGAAGACTAAGATAAGACAATAAATGTAAAGCATACAGAATGAGGTTTCATTTTGAGAGATATAGATCCATGGAGACAGAGACAGTGACAGACAGAGACTGAGAGAGAGAGACACACACACACACACAAGACAAGACAAGACAAAATTCTTTATTTACGAGGATAATAGATAAGTGCTGATGTGCTTTTTTACACCCAGTCCTCACCCTGAGTAATGCAAAATAAGCTTACAAAGCCACAAAAGAAGCATGCAAAAAGTGACTAGAGAGAGAGAGAGAGAGAGAGGGGGGGGGGGGGGAGGGTAAGAGCGAAAAACAGTGAAAAAGAGAGAGAGGGGAGAGGGTGGGAAGGGGAAGGGGCAGAGTCAATATTTGTTGGAATATTTCAATAAAACATTTTACATATCATCCTCAGGAATCTGAGCGTAAATACCAATATCTGTAAATGAAAACTATTCGT